>OZ034974.1:34073702-34673702 GCA_964030785.1 Siderastrea siderea
TGATTGTAAGTACAATTTAAGGCACGCGCGCACCTTTAACTTGCCGCGGTGTAAGACAAACAGATTTAAAAACAGTTTTATTATGGCGTCATGCTCTCTGGTGAATGCAAAAAGTGAATAACTAGGTTTTTAATGCTATCATTATTAGCGTCATAGTTTTTAGATATTATAAAAATAATTATTAGTATTAAATTTTATAACTATTATTATTATTTTTAGATTTTAGACATTATAAATTTTAAATTTTAGAATAGAATGTAGAATACGCAATTCAGCTCTATGAGCTGCAAAGTATTTTAATAAAGTACCTAGTACTTACTTACTTACTTACTTACACAAGCATTGCACCGTTTCACGTGTGAATTTCAAGGCAATGTAAATATCCCGCTATCGGAATGAAGACCCGCCTTTGGAGAACTATAAATCGGAAGAAGAAGCCCTAAGAAACGCTTGACACCTTAAACAGTGGAATTCAGAGAACTAAAAGCCAAGAAATTGTTCTTTGAGAACAGATGGTTGTTTTATTAAAAGAGAAATCTGCCATTGCAAAGCTCAAGACATCACTCAAGCTGTTGCCTTTGTAGGGAATCCACGGGAAAGTACATGTACTGTAAATTACATTTTCGATTGTAAATTTGTATTTAATTGTCCGATTCTTCATATTATGGCTTTCGCGTAACTTTTGAAAAATGGCAGTTTGGTCAATAAATGCCATTCAAAATGTATTGCGGTTATTCGCTTGCGTGTTTTACAATAACGACGGTTCATTAAATTCCTACATGAAGTCAGTCATGCAGAAAAGCGTGCGCCTTTTTCTGATTGGTGGTTGCATTGACAGTTAACTTAATTGGATTACCTGAAAATCGGAGGGCGGAGATGAAAAAGTGGGGGTCTTTGTAGTAGGCGTTCCCTCGTCTCTAGCTCCCAGAACTCCATTTTTCTCCTGCGTTCTAGCTCCCCTTCCCCTTCCCCGTTTACACCTGCTACGCAGGCTAAGAGAGACTATAAATGGGTGCCGACGGAAATTAATAGTGACTTGCTTGCCCGAAGTCACGTAACAGAGATACATTTGTGGATATCCGACAAATTAAATTTGTCAACTTTGATAGACCTCATCCTTTTTCAAGAAGAGCGAAAACATGCAAAACAATCCCATAGAATTATCAAGGCTGCTAAAGACAGTTAAAGTTGAAGACCAAATCTTGCTTTCCCAGCCATTTAAGCAGGTTTTGAGTCGAACTTCATTAAAACAAATTAAATGGACTGATGGAGTACAGACCAAGAATAAAATGTGGACTGAATTTAAATCAGTGAGTGTGAAATTGGCTCTCGGACTGTGAAATGAATGGAATGATAAGGAACTGAATGTTCGTGCAAAGACAATTTTTTTTTTCCCTCGAAAGAGCCGATCCAGGTGAAACTTTGAGTTCTTTCCCAGCTGGTTGTTTTTTGTGTTTTGTACGTTTGGTCATGATTAACCTGACGTCATGAAATAGAAAAATATTTAAATGATTTCCTTAATTTTGAAATTCAGATTGAACGTGAAAACCAAAGATGTGGCTTTCAAGTCGTCTCCAAATTAGAAGTGCAATATCTTAGCAATCAATTGCACGGTTGAAATTATGTATGCACTTTGAATTGGCAATGTTTACGTTTGTTAGCGTTCAACGCAAACCTTAAACAGCTTAAACAGCCATGGAAGAAAGACTCAGTTTTCGACCACTTATAGGTAATACTGAGCACTGGAGAAAACTGAAAAAATTAAAGTAACATTTTTTGAGATTTTGTGGGTCAGTACAGCAATTTTTAAACTCAGTCAGCATTTTATGCTCAGTCCAATCCACATTTTATACCCAGGCCATTTTTTATACCCAGTCTGTAGTCCGTAGTCTGTCAGTCCGCAGTCCATGTTTTATACTCACCAGCACCAGCCATATGGGTCAACTGTCGAGGTTTCTAAAAGAATTCAAACCCTCTCTACCAATTAACTGAACATCAAGTATGACTCAGTGTGTTCATGCACCCTAAAATACCTCACACTTCACAAAGATGTCTGATTATGACCACCTGGACTCTCTAAATCTGTGTTTACAGTAATGCTGAGCAGTATCTTATAGTCTGTTAAGGTGAAATAGTGTACATCACATCACAAAAGTGCTATGCCTCAGACCTTATTATGCTACAATGTAGTATAATTATTTCTGTTGTTGCCATTTAAATTTTCACCTCCTGCATCCACCTTGCCTCATAACTCAATTGGTTTATGATGAATGGCATTGCTTGTTCTGGGCGATAGCGAGAGGTTCCTGGTTTAGTTCCCATTGCATTTCAATGTTTGTTCCTGGACAGTGGTCCAGGGAAAAGTCTTTAGGGTGTTTTGCTCACTTTGTAGCACCCACACAAACATAAAAATTTCCAATGCACCAAAATGCCATATGTAGTCATAACGTTACTGAAGTTCTGTTTGTGCACGTCCATATGCAGATATGTTTCGTGTGTGGTTGGTTGCCCATATGAAGGCTCTGTGGCTCCTAAAGCTGTTGCAATGGTAAGAATTACTGACTACATGTGGAATCTTTACACTTGTGTTATAGACCCTTTGTAAATGTCATAAACTTAGTATTAAATTAAAATCGTATTTATTGCCTACAAATCATAACACCAAGAAAAAAAAATTTAATCAATGACTTAGAAGGGGAAAATTGTCAGCTGTTGTTGACATGAGATTGAAGTGGCTTAACATCCTCTTATGTGTAAGTCATGGTAAGCAAGAAGCCCTGTACTGGCCAGACTCGACACGTATATGTGGTGAGCAAACAAATAACTCACAAAGAAGATTTAAAAGAATTGGCTGAAACCTCACATGCAGTTTGTAAATCCCCCCACCGTTCTGTTTGTCTTTTCACTGTGCAGGTTACAAAGAACTTGTTGGACATGGGTTGTTATGAAGTTTCCCTCGGTGACACTATTGGAGTGGGAACTCCAGGTGAGACTGAAAATTACAGCTGTTATTGTGTCATGAAAGATGTGGTTGCTCGTCGTGGTTTATAATGATAGCTTTCCTTTATCGTTTGACTCACGATTTTGTCACTTTCAGTGATGTGGATCATGATGTTTGTGCCTGATGAAGACCAGCAGTATGCGGTCGAAACATCGCAATCCAAATCAAAGTGACAAAATTGTACGACAAATGATAAAGCAAAGCTATCAGCTGTGATTGTGTTGTTCAAGAAAATATAGTGCCCATACCCCCCGCCCAGTAAGGAATGTTTTGATGTTCAGCTATTGACATTAAGGGTTATGGATGTTTAGGTTCGACTCAAGCCATGTTGGAAGGTGTCCTAGAGAGTGTGCCAATTGACAACCTTGCTATTCACTGTCATGACACGTATGGCCAGGCCTTGGCAAATATTCTCATTGCATTGCAAGTAAGTGCCAGTTACATTTCATACTTAACCCTTTAAGCCCTGACAGTGACCAGCATCAAAATTCTCCTTGTAATATCAATTCTTAATCAATCAGAGAGGTCATGAGAATTAAGGATAGGATTGTCCAATATGAATTCTCTCCCAATAACAACTTCTCCCCCTACTACTATGGTAAATGTATGGGAACAAGAAAGGGGAGTTTCTATTTTGATATGAGGGGTTAAAGGGCTGATAAACTTCAATTTGACAATAGACAAATGGGTTTTACTTTTTTGCCCATCAACACACAACTGAAGGATCAAGTACAAGGTGAGTACATGTACATGCTGTAAATATTCATTCAGGGTCCCAAAGGGGAGTCTTTGAAGCCCCGAAATTTTTGCCTTGGAATCGGGAGCCTTTCTCTACTTGGAGCCGTGAAAAAAAATGCTGATTCTAGCAAAATGGAGCTCTGAAGTAAAATTATGGAGCCCAATTGCCAGACCTTTCTGTCTTGGAGCTCCGGAGACCTCCATTGTTTTAGCTCGGGGCCGTGGAGCCCTAAAACCCTCCAAAACCCTAATTTATGTTTAGAAGTTATACAAAATTTCACTTCTTAAATCACACAGTGACAGTGACTTGGATCTAAACCTTAGAGGTTGTCTCTTCACCTGACTTTAAGCAGAAAATTGTGTTCCCCAGTTGAGTACTTTAATTTACTGCCACCTTTTTAATACAGCTGGGTGTCCGGACAGTAGATGCCTCAGTCAGTGGTCTGGGTGGCTGTCCTTATGCGCAAGGAGCATCAGGAAATGTTGCTACAGAAGATGTTGTGTACATGCTTCATGGAATGGGCGTGGAAACGGTATGGTGGATTGACTGACTTACTGACTGACTGACTGACTGACTGACTGACTGACCGACTGACTGACTGACTGACCGACCGACCGACCGACTGACCGACTGACTGACTGACTGACCGACCGACTGGAATTTATCAACTGAGTTGATAAGGTAAATTGGCCACCGTAAAGACCTTGAAAGCTGACGTTTCGAGCGTTAGCCCTTCGTCAGTATGATTCGCTCTGACTAAGGGCTAACGCTCAAAACGTCAGCTTTCAATCTCTTTACGGTGACCAATTTACTTTATCAACTCAGTTGATAAATTTAAACTTTCGTGTTTCACGTCCCCACCGACGCAGCACTGATTTATTGATTCATTCATTGATTCTTTGACAATTTTTTGTAATCTATGCATGTCTCTAGTCTACAAGCAAGCCCTCTCTTCGCTTAGGGGTATTTTTGTAGGAAGAACAGGAATCACAAATGCTTGTGTGAAATTCACAAAAAGAATTTTGTACGAGAGGGGAGACGAAACGAGGAACTTAGCCCGCATAATTTACTACCAGTTAATCGTTTTATTCCACTGAGACTGTTACACTCGGTCTGCCTAGTTATCGCATCGCATGATGCACATTGAATTGTTGATTATCGGTGTCATTATGTTCTCCTTCTTTGATTAGGGAGTAAATTTGGACAAACTGTTGGATGCAGGCGACTTCATCTGCCAAGCACTGGAAAGAAAAACTGCTTCAAAAGTTGCTCAAGCAAGAAGAAACATCAGCGAAACAAAAAGCTGACCAACAACAATAACATACACACTTTGTTCCGTTGGGCACAAATCTGAAATATGAATTCTCCACATTTTGAAGTCAATTTGGAGAATTTGGTGCTAGATCAAGACGTTCTCCTCCAAGTTCAGGAGCTTCTTCTGTCTGTGGGACAGTGTACTGATACTGTGCGGAAAAAATGTTGGAATTTGGTGATTCATCCCCTAGCTGATGAATGTCGTTATTCTCATCACCTCACTTTATAACACTGTATTAATGTCGTTAGGAGAAATTGGAGGTCGATCACTCTAAGAAAGCAGAAAAATAGAACTCTTGTGTTACACTGCAACCGGTAGCAAGCGGTCACCCGTTGGAGGAAAATCTACACATACATTGTAAGGAATTGGCCATAAAGTGTTTTGTGATTGTCTAGTAAATATATTGGGGAAGTTAGCTATCCGTATGGCAATATTTGATTTATAATCCTCGCATGGTTTCCTTTACAAAAGTAAAAATGACTGTTTTTAAAATACAAGCGAAAATAATAAAAGTACACATAAGGGGATGTTGTGAGAGATGTTTCAAGAGCGACGTCGCCATTAATTAGGCACGCAAACCACGTCCAGGGATTTCCTCGGCAGTCAATTTACCTTGTAATAATAACTCGGTTGATATCACATTGAAGTATTTTACCTTTTGTAACACTGCATGGGACAGCAAATATTCATCTAGATCGAAAACTACAGCTGGTACATAAACAAGATTACTCAACTGAACGAACGTAAATAACGAATTTTATTTATTCTTTCAAATATCAGGGGCACCCAACGAGAAACTTTTAGCAGAATACTTGAAAAGCCGTTTTCTGGTTTCTTATATTATTTCCGAGCTTGTTAAAGGCATATTTGGGTGAGCTAATACGGGTTGATCTGTTCAGCGTTTTTAGCTGAAAAGTGCAGAAAACTTTTGGAAACGGGATCCTATCCGCCGAATTTCCGACCGGCTAATGTCTTTCCGAAAATGCCAGCTGAACTTATTTTACACTCTGAACGACACTATTTGTCCCTCCAAAAATAATAGGAATTAATCAGTCCCCCTTTCCTGAGGCGATGTATCGCCAAAGAAATCTCTAGTTTTCCCTGCAATTAAATCCCAACATCTGGAGATTCAGGTCTGCCGAACAGAATATTCCACCGAAACGAACCGTTGGGTGCCCCGGAAATATGGATAGTTATTATATACATACTGAGATTTACCCACTGAAAAGGCGCTAAATAAATTTTCGTTCACAAGCTGGTCTAAGTAGCTGAAAGCCAATCAAATGTCGCGTATCACTTTTTTCACTTGTGAAGAAAACGATACGTCCAATCAGGTGCCGCGTATCATGTTTTTTGACGTGTGAGCCGTAACAAGGTAATTCTCATTCAGGCTTTCGCTTTTCAAGTGTTGAAGTTAACTTTCTTTTAAGCTTACATGAGCGAGAAAAGATGTGTTGACCACGATACTTCGGTTCAGGATCATGTGGAAAGTCTCGAAAGCAAAAACGCAGAAGAGAAGACGAAGTGAGATGTGAAATTGTTGGAAGAATTTTTGAAAAGCGAAAAGAACGACGAGCGAGAAGAGCACACTAAATAGCCAGCAGAATCAAACAAGTATCTTGCGGAGTTAATTCGCTCTGTTAGACGCAAAGACGACAAGGGAATAAGCCCTCAAGCTTAAGGTGTCTTGTTTAAAGTATTGAAAGGCATTTGAAGAAAAATAACTACCCCATGGTGAGTATCGTCAACGATAGACAGTTTGAATGATATATAGTCAAAACATTTAATGTAACTTACATCTTTTATGAGCTATTGACTTGAATCTGTGCAATAAATTTTTCATTAAACAAGAATTTAAATCTCAGTATGTATATAGTAAACATAATACACCATGGAAAGTGTATGCGTACAGTATTCACGCACTCGTTAGTTTGTATCAAAAATCTCGATCACTCGTTCGCCTGCGCTCACTCGTTCGATCTCCGATACTTGACCAACTCGTCCGTAAATACCGAACGCACACACTCTCCATGAAGTATTCTATATTAATTGCACGATTAAAGCGAGTGCGAAGTACTGCATTCCACTTTTGTACTGACAAATAGCAAACTTGGTACCAGATTACCGATATACTCGTTACTTTGTGCCAAACAAACAAGAAGAGTGTTTACCATTTACCGAAAAAATCCGGAAATTTCGGTTGGAATGTAAATGGAAAGACTATTTTGGTTCGCCCGACGGGAAAATTTCCGAAATAAACGGAACGTCTTCAGAGGTACTCCAAAATTCCCAATCGGAATACCCAAACGGAAAATTGTGTTCCATTTACTTTTTTCTACCAGTTCCAAGACCTACGCCAATTGTCAGACTAGTTCCAGACTCTTTGTAAATTAGAGCGAATCGCACAAATGGTACATGCTCATCTCGAACGGAATTTCCCATTCGGGAGGGCTTTCTTTACCATTTGCATAAACCGTAGATCAACCGGTTTGCCCCCGTAAATGGTAAACAACCGAAGTTTCTGCATTCTCGTGAATGGAAGTTTCTGTGGCCAATCACATCGAGCACAAACAACAAATTGAACCAATCAGAACTCGAAGTCAATACACGTAACAAGCCCGAGCGCGGAAGAACGCGTGCTTCACGAGACGTCCGGATTGGTTTTGGTTTTATTTCTGGTGAAGAAAGTAATACGAGTTTTTTTAACCAATCATAAGGCAAAGTTACCGTAAAGCAAAACAAAAACAAAAGCGAATCGACAATCATTTGAAAACCGCCCTAGAGCAGTTTTCAAATGAGTGTTGTAAAACCAAAGCAAACACAGCAACGCCTAAGTTCCACGCAGTTCCAGCAAATTTACAAGAACAGGCCGTAAGTTAAGGAAAGTTTTCTCTGAAACACAGGGATGCTAAAACATGGGAAAATGATCTCCCTGACGGATTGAAGGAGGCCATGTCGTTCTTCACATTTAAGCGGAAAATGAAACGTAAGTTTGATACTCAGACGTATAAATTAACAGTAAGAAAAAGAAGGCTCTATTGACATGTCATTCTTCTGGCTTGCAGAAACCAGTCAATTGAGGACACCTCGTCTAAGATCCTGTAGGCTGCATTATTCTTTAACATTTAAATCTAAAATCTTATCTATTAATAAATAAAGGGCTCGTTATCGGCCAAAGGTTTTTCCCTACTACTGCTTCATGGGATGGGCGTGGAAACGGTAATAGTGGACTGATTAGAGTGACTGACTAACTGATTCATTCATTCGTTCGTTCGTTCGTTCGTTCGTTCGTTCATTCATTCATTCATTCATTCATTCACTTTTTCTATGCTATGCATGTTTCTAGACTACAAGGAAACCCTCTCTTCTTTTAGGGATATTCTGGTTGGAAGAACACGAATGCTTGTGTGAAATTCGCAGAAAAGTGATGCATGAATGGGGAGTCCAAACGAAAGACTAAGTCATACTGTACTACCAGTTAATCGTTTTGTTTCACTGAGGCCCTTACAGTTAGTTTGCCTATCATTAAATAAAGGTCTCATTATCATCCAAAATTTAAATCTAAAATCTCATGTATCATTAAATAAAAATAGTTATTTAACCCTAATTCATATTTAAAAAATATATAAATCCCTAATTACTACATAGATGCTAATGATTCATTAAAACTTTACTTTAATGCCTTTGCCATATAAGTATTGATTTTGCCCTGCTTGCTTTAGTACATGTAGTTAACCTATTTATTAGGATATCCAGTGAATTTTGTTTCTGATACCGATATGCCAGGCTGCTCAAATCACTCCAGCAAATTATCTTTTTTCACATGGAACATTAATGGACTATTTTCAAAATCATTAGGTGACAAATCACGGAATACTGATTGTTTAAGCATGATTAACAGTTTTGATTTCATAATTCTTTTCAAAACATGGAATCAAAAGAGTAAGTGTCGATGTTGAAGGCTTCAATATTGACAGAAAAGGTGGTCGCAACTCGGGGGGGGGGGGGAGGGGGGTTAGCATTACTTTATAAATCGAAGTTCAACGATTGGATTTCAGTAGAAAAAGAATCATTAAATTTTTTTTATGTTTTAAGATTAGCAAGGAGTTTACAAACACCGCAAGAGACATCTATGTTTGTGGCGCCTATATCCCACCATACAATTCAAATTACTTCTGTCTTGATCTATTTGACGAGCTTGAAAACGGTATTGAAAAATTCTCTTCTCTTGGCTCAACTCTCCTTATGGGAGATTTAAACTCTAGAACAGGCAAATATTCTGACATTGTTTGTCAAGAGGGCAACACGATCATAATAAATGATCAATCTGAATCCTCGTTATGCACCATTCAGCGGAACAGCTTTGATAACGAATTGAATAACCATAGAAAACGGCTTTTAGAAATCTGTAGGAGTGCAGATCTGAGGATTCTGAATGGTAGAACTAGTGGCGATTCACTGGGAAGACCCACATTTCATGGTAAATCAGGAGTTAGTATTGTTGATTATGCAATATGTGATCAAGATATATTCCGCCATACCGCAAATTTCATTGTTAGAGAACCGTTGAGTTAGTCAGATCACAGTCCCATAATGACATGGCTTAATGTTAATACGGTTAATGATCACTCAGCCACAACAAATATCAACGATACATTAGTACGTTTACCTAAACAGTTTATTTGGGAAAGAGATTCCTCACTTAAATTTAGAACCGCACTGCAGTCAAGAGACATACAGAGAATGATACATGACTTCCTTATTGATAACAGGCCAGACAGGAATGTTAACACCTCTCTAGATGCAGTAGAAAATATTATTACAACTGCAAAACGTTGTTTAAAAATTAGGGTCGTTAGCGTCATATCAAATCATCTTCTACCGAAAAATGGTTTGATAAAGAATGTCGTCTTAAGAGACACGAATTGAGAACACTTGCTAATCTAAAACACAGAGATCCTCTTAATATTTCCCTTCGGGGAGGATATCATACCGTCTTAGAACAGTACAAAAGCCTTCTGACACAGAAGAAAAATGAATATTATCAGACTAAGATTTCGGAACTTGAAAATACAGTAGATAATTCGGACAGCCGAAACTTTTGGAACTGTTTAAAATCAATGGATGATTCTGTGAAGGAAACTAGCATCCCACCAATTTCAGAAGAAAATTGGATGTCTCATTTCCAATCACTACACTCTAACGAACCCCTTAATTTACACCAAGAAGCGGTTGTTAATGAGTTACGAAGTCTAGAAGATGCAACAACACATTCGCATTCTTTGGACTACCTAATAACCGAACTTGAAATACGCACAGCGGCCAAAAAAACTCAAAAACAATAAATCTCCCTTTTCAGAGTTAATGTTTATTTGAAATTATTTAAATAATGCGATTCTTAGCTCGGGCACTATGCCTCAAACATGGGGCGGTGGCCTTATTACACCAATCTTTAAAAGTGGGACTAAAAATGATCCCTCAAATTATCGGGCAATATGTATTTCTAGTTGTCTTGGTAAACTATTTTGTTCCATTCTTAATCAAAGACTTCTTGAACACGTTCAGTCGCTTGACATACTTCATAAATCTCAAATTGGTTTTCTAGCAAATAATCGAACAGCAGACCATGTTCTTACACTACGAACGTTAATAGACAAATATGTCAATTGTCACCAAACGAAAGTATATGCATGTTTTGTGGACTTTAGGAAAGCATTTGATTCGGTCTGGCATGATGGACTTCTATACAAGCTATTAAAAATCAATATCCGAGGAAACTTCTATAATGTAATTAAAAGTTTATATTCAATTCTACCTCCTCTGTTATCACGATCGAAAGTAGGATTGCAGAGTTGCCTAAACGAGTTATCCTCATATTGCAACTCTTGGATACTAAGAATAAACCCCAAGAAAACCAAGATAATGATTTTTCAACGATGCACAAAAAAGTGTGATTATGTTTTTCACATAGGCAGTGAAATAATAGATATTGTCCAAAGCTATACCTACCTAGGGACTCGCATCTCATCTTCCGGAAATTTTACACTTTCGCTTGAACACCTTCGACAAAAAGCTCTTCATGCTTTCTTTGGTCTACGACGGCACACTGATTTTAATAAACTGAAACCTTCCTTGCATGTAAAATTTTTGACTCAATGATCTCACCAATTTTAACCTACAATAGTGAAGTTTGGGGTGCCTTTGCGAAATCAGATTTTAGGTCGTGGGACAGCTCCGCAATTGAAAAAACTCATTTACAATTCTGTAAACGTTATTTAGAAGTTCATAACGGTCACAATAGTTTTTAGTCTCATGAAAATGACTGACTATTATAATTTCTGTGACTTTAATTGTAATTCACTGAATGAAGGTAAAATCAAACAATATGTAGATCTCATGAAAAAGAAATATATCTCTTATTAAAACTGTAAATGGTTTGAACCCAGGAGTCATATCATAATTCGGTAAATTGTGATCGTCCGGGTGAGTGTAGTCCTGAGAAGGACTGTTTGAGGTGACATTGACTGACGTTTCGACAACCTGAGCGGAAGTCATCATCAGAGTCAAGTGAACTGTTAATCGTCAGTAGATGTTATAAGTCTCCGGTCGTTGTCCTGATTGGTCGACGATCTCGTGATGTTATTGGTCGTCTGTCAGTTAAGCCGTGATGTTATTGGCTGTGAAGACTGTTAAACGTGATTGGTGCGTTTCGATCCGTCTTTTGTTAGTCAAATGTCCGTTGGTCTATTGTCAGTCAAATAAGTCGGTTTGTCTATTGTTTGTCTGTCTTGTTATTGTCTGCAATCAGTCGTTTGTAAGGTGCAGGTAGCTGTTGGCAACGGTTCAGTGGTGTTTGTTCTAAGTTAGTAAACCAGCTTTCCAGAGTGATTCGTTGATAGTAGTCCGTACTGTAGGTAACGCATTCAGCAGAGTCCCAGTCGATTCTGTGGTTTGTTTTTAAGAGCAAATGTTGTCAAAAATCAAACATTTTCAAAATATTGTGGCAACAGCTCAAAAATCAATCCCGCTCATATTCTTATGTTAGGTAGACCTTAATGTGAAACAAATCACTGCATAGTTCGTTTGGCTGAATATCGATTTATTTTCAAGAAAATCGATATTAACGGAATTCGCTCAAAAGACCGCTTTTGAAGCTCAAAATTTAAGGCAAATCTCGAAGCTTCGCGTGACAAAATGAAGCATTCCAGAGCGATAAAAGTTAACCAAACTTGTAGAACGATGTTTAAATATATGTCAAAAGCAATTTCAGCAATTTCTGCTCATTTATTTACGAGCTCTAATTAAATTTGTCCGACATACTTTTGACTAGATAAAAAGTATATCAAGTTTAACCCCTAAAAAAAGTATGTGGTACCGAATATTATTCGTCAAGAATCTGGATTTCAAGAGGAGAAGGGATGTTCTTTTCCCTCCTAAAAGGATTTTTTGGGGAAATTTATTGACGCGATGTTATAGAATTTTAAAGTTGGACAAAATGCGTTGATTCAAGCGATCAGAAAAGTCAGCCTAATTAACTCAGTGTACACATACACAAACAACTTCACGTTTACCGCAGGTTTTGATCAGCCAACGACCGATTTTAACACAAAATCCTCTAACCTTCATGTTGCTGTATCACAGATGAGAGCTGTGGTCCTTGTTCATGATAAAATTCAAGCAAACTGCAAGGAAACTTGACAGGATATCGCAACTTGCCATGCCGTTTCACCGAACATCCGCCGTTTTTGATGTGAGGATTCTCTTTTCCTATTTTCGTTAGAAAACAGGCTTAAGGTGTTGTACAAAAGATGCCTTTCCTTTGAAACTAGCTCTGAACTGAACAGCGAAACAAGAAGTCGTTCATACATAAACATCTGTTACGTGCTTTGGGTGATGCCGCTAATTAATTCAGTCCGAACGAGTTTTAGTGAAATCGACAACTGCATGCATGTACCGCGGTGACGAAATTTTGGGTGCATCGGGTGACTTTGGGGAATAAGGTTAAATTGTTTTTTCAAATAAGCTATTCTTGTCATCCTACGTTTATTAATTTAAGGACTGAGCGAGGATTCTAAGTAGATTGGGTTCGATGAGTACTTTGAAATCTGTGGAAAAAAAAAAAAAACGAAAAAGCGCACGTTGGTTGCGTGACATACCCGAGACTGAGCTTTTACCTGATGGGCGGAGCGAAGGGGGTTTAAAATATATGCTCTGTTGGTTTTCCAAGAAGTCGCACAGTTAATGAACGCTATATGATATACTATGGCTAGATTAAAATACAAAATCAGGCATGAAAATTTCCTGTTCGGTCTTAAAATTCTTTTTCGGTTTGTTGGGGTGAGGGTGGGGAGGGGCTGGGGCCATAGGTTTCGGGGAAAGAAGTTTTAGAGAACACTGAATCGACTGATTGTATCGATTCCTGGCATTCAAAGACTTTCAAATGAGGCAGTGGTGATACCTTAAACCTCCTTTTTATTTTTCCCTGGTTCTTGTTCGTATTTACGTGCTAGTGTACATTTAACGCACAACGCACTCTTTTCTCGTGCGTTTTAATGTTCTTTAAAGGCATCTTGAGGTGACTTGGACATCTAAGTCACCCTCATATCAAGGTCTTCGAACACCGTTAAGAGTGATAGCGGGTCGCTGTAAAATGACAGTTTTGAGGAATTATTGCTTGGAATTATTATCTTCAGTGGAATTATCTTTACCTTTTGCTTAACCGATCAACCGACCGACCGACCGACCGACCCACTTTCGCGAGGATGGGGGCGATGGGTGGGGGGGGGGGGGGGGGGGGGTTGGGGTTGGAAACCTACTTAAGGGGAACCTTTTAAGGTTGGGGGATTAAGGGTTCAAACTTCCCCCTTCTCTTAGCCTTTAACCCCAGCTGCGCCCTCAGAACGCCCTGAGAACATGGAAAAAGTTGAATTAATATTACAGAACATCATTGCACAGGGTGGCACACCTGAGAACAAAGAAAAGTCGGCAAAATTGTGAAACATCATTAAGCTGGAAGGCCAAACTTGTCTTAAAAATTCAACAGCGTTGATCGGTGTTGAATAGAACGTTGGACCCCCAGTTAACCGTTTTGTAGTTTTCTTCACTGTTGGAAGCTTTAAAAAAAGACTGCACGCACTACAGTGTCAGTCGAGTAGAGTCGTTTTTCGTTAGTGCCTGTTGAGCATCGAAAGCGGAAAACCCAAGACTCATAAAAAGTCATCCAAGTTAAGCCCGTAGTGGGTTGTATTTTCTGTCATAGGGCAAAGCTCTTAACAATCTTGCAGATCATTAAATTTATTCCCTGAGAACCAGTACGAGTTTTGATTTCTTATTAATGTCTATTCTCCGTAAATAAGGGTTTGTGCGTTAAATGTACACTAGCACGTAAATACGAACAAGAACCAGGGAAAAATAAAAAGGAGGTTTAAGGTATCACCACTGCCTTATTTGAAAGTCTTTGAATGCCAGGAATCGATACAATCAGTCGATTCAGTGTTCTCTAAAACTTCTTTCCCCGAAACCTATGGTCCCAGCACCTCCCCACCCTCACCCCAACAAAACGAAAAAAGAATTTAAGACCGAACAGGAAATTTTCATGCCTGATTTTGTATTTTAATCTAGCCATAGTATATCATATAGCGTATAGCATATAGCTTATTTGAAAAAACAATTTAACCTTATTCCCCAAAGTCACCCGATGCACCCAAAATTTCGTTACCGCGGTACATGCATGCAGTTGTCGATTTCACTAAAACTCGTTCGGACTGAATTAATTAGCGGCATCACCCAAGGCACGTAACAGATGTTTATGTATGAACGACTTCTTGTTTCGCTGTTCAGTTCAGAGCTAGTTTCAAAGGAAAGGCATCTTTTGTACAACACCTTAAGCCTGTTTTCTAACGAAAATAGGAAAAGAGAATCCTCACATCAAAAACGGCGGATGTTCGGTGAAACGGCATGGCAAGTTGCGATATCCTGTCAAGTTTCCTTGCAGTTTCCTTGAATTTTATCATGAACAAGGACCACAGCTCTCATCTGTGATACAGCAACATGAAGGTTAGAGGATTTTGTGTTAAAATCGGTCGTTGGCTGATCAAAACCTGCGGTAAACGTGAAGTTGTTTGTGTATGTGTACACTGAGTTAAATAGGCTGACTTTTCTGATCGCTTGAATCAACGCATTTTGTCCAACTTTAAAATTCTATAACATCGCGTCAATAAATTTCCCCAAAAAATCCTTTTAGGAGGGAAAAGAACATCCCTTCTCCTCTTGAAATCCAGATTCTTGACGAATAATATTCGGTACCACATACTTTTTTTAGGGGTTAAACTTGATATACTTTTTATCTAGTCAAGAGTATGTCGGATAAATTTAATTAGAGCTCGTAAATAAATGAGCAGAAATTGCTGAAATTGCTTTTGACATATATTTAAACATCGTTCTACAAGTTTGGTTAACTTTTATCGCTCTGGAATGCTTCATTTTGTCACGCGAAGCTTCGAGATTTGCCTTAAATTTTGAGCTTCAAAAGCGGTCTTTTGAGCGAATTCCGTTAATATCGATTTTCTTGAAAATAAATCGATATTCAGCCAAACGAACTATGCAGTGATTTGTTTCACATTAAGGTCTACCTAACATAAGAATATGAGCGGAATTGATTTTTGACCTGTTGCCACCAAATGTTTGACCGTTGGTAACATTCGCTCTTAAATGGTGCTCAGCAATGTGATTGTTGATATCACCATTTCTAGTCGCTCGTTTGTGTTCAGTCAGTCGGACGTTCAGATTTCTGCCAGTCGCACCTTACAAACGACTGATTGCAGACAATAACAAGACAGACAAACAATAGACAAACCGACTTATTTGACTGACAATAGACCAACGGACATTTGACTAACAAAAGACGGATCGAAACGCACCAATCACGTTTAACAGTCTTCACAGCCAATAACATCACGGCTTAACTGACAGACGACCAATAACATCACGAGATCGTCGACCAATCAGGACAACGACCAGAGACTTATAACATCTACTGACGATTAACAGTTCACTTGACTCTGATGATGACTTCCGCTCAGGTTGTCGAAACGTCAGTCAATGTCACCTCAAACAGTCCTTCTCAGGACTACACTCACCCGGACGATCACAATTTACCGAATTATGATATCTCTTATTGGAACCAAACCCTTCAACATGTGCAAAAACTTAGTTTTTATTACACATTCAAAAAGAATTATAGCCTTTCTGCCTACCTAGATCTAACAAGAAAGAACCCATCTAGAAAATCACTAGTAAAACTGAGAATTAGCAGTCATAAACTTCGGATTGAAACAGGTAGATACGACAAAATACCTCGTGATGAGAGGTTATGTTTAATTTCTGCAATTGTAACAAAATTGTAGATGAAACTCATTTCTTACTAGATTGCCAGAGCTATTCTTCGATAAGAGACAGGTTGTTTTCTTAAATAGAACCTAAAATCCCATTTCTACGACTATTATCACATGAGACCTTATTGTCACATCTTATGAATTGTACTGATTATTTTATAAATATTCAATTAATTTCATTCATCTCGTCATGCTTTGAACAGAGAGACAAACTAGTTACAATGGATACCTCTCTGAATGGTTAAAAATAAGAAATGGTTGTAATCTCTTTAGTTATTTTAATTAAGTAATTAATAATTAAATTTTAAGTGGCTTCTGCAATATTGTAATACTTTGTTATAGTCATGCAAATAAAGCTTGTTGATGTTGTTGTTGTTAATGAACTAATAATTTGATCAGATTTTTGAAAAGTAAACAGAGGAACAGAAATTCTCATTAAGTCGTTCAGTTTAGCCCCGCTGACAAGACCGAAGTATCGTATGCTGAGTTGCTTACAAATTTAGCCGAAATTTCCCACAAATTAACTACTGTTATTTGTTATAATATTCAGTCAGTCAAAGTTTCTGCGACTTAAATTTTTAGCCAAAGAATCCAGTCATCTATCAACCGTTGCTACAACAGCCTTCTAAGATGCATATCCTTCATCTGATAGACCTGACCAGTTACCTTTAAGAATGGGCTGGCGATAATCCTTGCCATACCAGTGTGTTAATGCTTCATCAATGTCTTTCGTGGCAGTATACTGTTGACTGTTTATGGTGACAAGTGAGAAATTCCTCATCAAACCAGGATAAAAATCGACATAACAATGATACCTCCACGAATATGGAATGGGCAGCATTCCTTTCACTGATTCTTCGATTTCTTCGCTGAATAAGCCGTTGGTTCCTTCTAAGTCATCAGGCCCGTCGAAATATGGAGACGTGTCCACCTCTATGTACGGCGCCATGAGGATATGAGCTCTCGGCATCCCGAAAGACTCTCCGACGAAATATTGATTTCCCAGAGCTCCAAGTTCCGTTTGAAGGGCGGAAAACGTCGCACTGTCTTTAAAAGCCGGCTCTGGAATTGCCAGATCGATGTCAAATGTCCATGGTATGATTGCCTGGCTTCTTACAGCGCCTAACAAAGTACCAAAAAGTAAGCGGTATTCTATGCCCATGTTGCCCAGCGCTCTTTTAAAATCCTCCAGTATTTGACCTAAGACTACACTACAACATATCGGCACAGCAATGCGGAAAAGATCTCGTGGTTTCTCGTAAGGTTTCTCCGGGCACAACTTCCAGTTTGCCACGCAAGCTGTCCACTCAATTCGACTTTTTGTTACAATGCGAAGAATTTTATGCTTATTCCCCATTGTGACATATTCTGAGAAGTCGTTTGACCCTTCAAGGGTTCCTCGGTCCACGCGCGTTATTTCCTCGGTCCACGCGCAGTTTGTTAGCTTCGCCATCCTTAGCGTGCCTTTAGAACGAAGGAAAAACTCGAGCAGGGTGACTTTTCCAAATCCGTCGAGTAATCCTCCTATTCTTTGAAAGACATCTTTTCTTATTATAAATGGACCTTGTACGATGTTGCATTTTTGAACCATAATCGACGCTTCCTCGCTAGAATTTTCTGCTAGAAATGTTGTATTAATGAACCTCGGTTTAAGCAGTTTTATTTTCTGAACTGGGCCTGTATTCCTTATGTTGACGCTCCAGTTCCTTTGCAGAAATCGACACCAAGATGATTCCAAGGAAATATTTCTCGCTGTGTTGATTTGGTCATAATTCAGTTCTTCACTTTCGCTACTGTTGTGTGCTGACGGGTGCTGCAAGCATGTGGCGCCGTCGAATTGGTCCGTCGACTGAAGAAACGCACGCAGGCTTTCAACAGCGCGTTCATCGTTCTCGTGTAAAGTCTTCTTTTCAGAAAAAGAATGAGGGAAAATCACTATAACGGGCGAGGAATTGTCGCCACTCATGCGAGATCTACTGTTCACATGTATGAAAGACACTGTTGAGTTGTTAATGGTCATGTGTTTGCCATTAAAGCTTCCACTGTGGTTTAGAACAAGAAAATAACCAATACAAGAGCACAGCATTAGAAAAATTACAAACTTAAACACACATCTTGTCGAATATCTTGAAGACTGAGCCATTTCACTCTACGAGGAAACGTGAGTCAACTACAACGGCCGCCAGGTGTCGCAATCCAGTACACGAGATCAGATATGTAAACTCTCTGCAACTGTCATAGTTGCGACTCAAATAACAGGAAATGTAAGATCCAATTCCAGCAGTGCTAATCACGCGACCTTTTGTTTTGTTAATAAAACAGAATATTTCAGACGACCAAAGATAGCCTTTTAGACACAAAAATGCGCTAGCGCGCTAAAAAAGGGATAAATGTGTGTATAAATATATTATGCGCATTTCTCCCAGTGAGAGCTAGTGAGCTTTTTTCATATCTGTAGGCTAGCGAGGTTGATTGCTGATCTCGTGATGGCTTAGGCGTCATGGCCTCAGTCACCGCTCAGTCTCCTTTTATGGCACGTCTTTTCGTTTAAAGATCTTTTTATATAAAGATTTAAATACAGAAGCGAATAAAAGACAATGTTCTCTATGCCAGGAGATTAGAGAAAACCTTACGAAGTTATTCCGTCCGAAATTCCCCTCGCTTCTTTTCTATAACCAATTTTATTGAAAGCACTTATTATAATTATTAATTGTTTACGAAAGACGTTTATGGCAGCTTATGATCATGATGAAAACCTAGGGGGTAAACGGCAAGAGGCCAGGGGGTAGGGGGAGCGAGGAAGTGGAAGGAAAGGGGGGACAAATAAGACTACATGCTACATGTTATTAATATCATAATAATTATTATTTCTTTTTCGCTTTGTTCTTGTTTTTACATACCTTTTGCAATACTGTAAATAATTATAGTTATGCAAATAAAGGTTATTGTTGTTGTTGTTGTTGTTACATGCGAACCCCCCCCCCCCAAAAAAAAAAAAACGGCGAGACAAAGGTGAGAAAGTAGTCGGACTGTTTGAGATTCAATATACAGTTACAGGGATTCCTTTCAAACTTTCTTAGGAGCATTCCCGCGACTTTGATGTAGGAATCCCCCCCCCCGTTATACACCACTCTACCCCCGGAAGTAATGCACCTTAATGACCCACGATTTGCAGTATGACAGATAGAAATATGTCTGCCTAACATTAAGTGACTACCAAATTTACATCAACATATGTTTGCAATGGAAGTTGGACGACTGGTGTACAAATATTTGCGAACGGAAGCAAATTTATCAGTGGAAAAATTAGCATAGTTCCTGCGTGTAAACAAAGACCTAAAACCTGCTCTAGAAGGGGCAAAATTCTACTCAGCCCAACGCAGCCTATTAAGAGGATCTCAATATCATACAAGGAGTAGCTTTGATGGTTGCCAGTTACAAATATAGCTTTTTGACGGTTGACAATAGTTTTAAAAAAAATTCCTTAGAAGATTTTAAAATTAATGCCTACTCTGGTGTTTTAGACACAGGGAACCCAAACGCTACATTAGCTATATAATCATAATCATTTAATTAAAATGTTGTTATTTACCTGTATTCCTGTGTCTTTATGAGTCACTTTGGAATCCTCTCCCCCAGTCTTCCCTCTTTTTTTCCCCGCTCTTTCGCTCGCTTTATTTTTCGCTCGCGCTCCACTATCTGAACGCCTGGAACAGGCTACTTTGGAAGGGATTTGAAGCAGCGCGGCCGGTTTCAAATGTTATTATGTCTGGCGCGTCGTAAACTGGACGCGACAATTACGTCTCAAGTTTCCATATCATTAACTATTAACTCTCCTAATTGAAACCAGAGATTGTATCCCCACGAGAGTTGATAGTTAATAATAATGGAACTTGAGACGTAATTGTTGCGTCCTATGACGCACCCTATAAAAAGATATATATATTATTTGCCGGCCGGGAGGTCCGTATTGAGAAAAACTGTGCCAGAGGTCTTGAGTACGGCCCGAGGCCGCAGGCCGAGGGCCGTGCTCAAGACCGAGGGCACAGTTTTTCTCAATACGGACCGACCAAGGCCGGCAAATAATATTTTTATTTTTTTCTTGTTGTTTTTCAAAAGTTAAACGTGTCTTGTTGTTTTCGGAAAGCAACGTTTTGCAAGCGCGCGTAAAATGAACCATGAAACGAAACCGTTTGTGACACCAGAGCAGCAAAATACGCTTTTTTACTCTGTTAAAACTCAGAAATCACAGGAAGCAATATAACTAAAAGAAACCCCTTTATTTTCCCAAATTTCGATACATGTAGCTAACTCCCCGCGGCCCGTTCCGTTGACCGCGGTCAAGATCGGAAAATTCCGCCCGCTCCCGGAACCAATCAGATTGCAGGATTTGGTTCATCTTGCCCGCTCACGCGCTGAGAAAAAAATAAAAGATAATATTTGAAACCAGCGAGGTAAACCGTCTCCGCTCTGATTCAAATCCCTTCCAAAATGACTCATAAAGACACAAGGAACACTGGTAAATAACAAAATTTTTATTAAATTAATGATTATGATATAGCTAAAGACAGCGTTTGGGTGCCCTGTGGTTTTAGACAATTGTTTCGTTTCCGAGCGGTATCCCCGGGTGGTATCATTCCGGCTTTCATAACGAGTAAAATTTTACTACACCCTAAAACATCCTTAAATGTGATAGTCGTCAACGTCAACTTACTTTCAACTTCACTTCTGGAGCTACTGAAATAATCAATTCCATCGAGGCTATTTTAGATTTTTAGTAAACCTAAAATTTGTAATCCGTGTCACGTTTACTTGAGAGTCCGTTTCCAAGCGTGTCTGCTACACCATGGAGATTATTCTCTAGCAAGTTCAACAAATTTTCGAGGAATAGAGCTAGAGGTCTGTGATCGGGCTATACGTCGCCCATTATTAAGACGGTTAAGAAAACCCATGTACACTGAACAAGGGAACCACTGTTATAAATTAAATTTACCTACCATTTCACGCTGTGGGCACTTTTAACATAGCCTCCCACGCAGTCGTTTTAAAGGGGAGTCGTATTACCCTCCTCTGCATTTCAGTGTACCTTCCATCAGACATTTACACTGCCGCCATCGAAACATTGTGCCATCAACGAAAGACTGTGCTTTACTTGCAGATGCGTTGCAATGTGCCGTCCATCGGACATTACGTGTGCCATCAACGAAAAACTGTGCCTTACTGGCCCCTGCATTAGAAAGTGCTGTCCATCAGACATCAACTATGAGCCATGGAAACACTGTGCTTTTAATGAAATACTGTGCCTTACTGGCACCTGCATTTCCATATACATGTACCGTCCATCAGACATTTGCTGTGCCATCAACAAAAGACTGTGCCTTCCAGGCATCTGCGTCAATAGACTGAGCTTTCCTTGCATCTACATTTTAATGTGCGGTCCAGCACACATTTTCTGTTCAATCTTTTTTTTTATCTTAATGTGCGATGCATGAAACATTGCCAGTGACATCAACAAAAGGACAATTCATAAGAGGGTCTATTATAGGGGGTCGCACATTCCGCAATCCTCCTCACTTTATCCTTCCTAGACCTCAAACCGCTTTCGTTTTCTCCTAAAGTCCAAAACCGCCTTTATGGCAGAAAGAGAATGGCAATAATGATCTTTTAACAGTAGTTTACACATTTTTACCGTATGTTCGCATAATAATCGTACTTCTGTTCACGATGATCACGAGATCTTAAGCGTAGAACATTTTTTTCTAATTCCTTTCAATAACCTCCGATCAAATAGTGTCAATAGTTTTGACATCCAGTGGGCAGTACACCGAACCCAAAGAATGCACGGTGCTTAGAACGAAGCATTGATAACAATTCAAATTTAGAGGGTTGGGTGTACTTTTTCTGAGATGAATGTAGTGACGACACAAGCGTGTGAACTTTAGGTTACCTTTACCGTGGAATGTTTCCGGCAGCACAGCTTAGTGGTCTTGTTTAAGACCCCCCAGGGGAGTTATTCGTAACCTCATGGTGGCCGCAGTTTCGAAGCTTAGCATACAAAGTATTCCCCAGAAATGAATCTCCTATCCCTACACGACTACTGCAAAGAGCGCTCAGACTTATCTTAGCGGAGAACTCCTTCCAATTTAATGGAAAAACTACCTACAAATACATAGAACTGCCATGGGCATCAAGTTTACGGCTGAAGTATCCGAAACACAAACAAACTTCTTGGACACTACTGTTTACAAAGGCGAAAGGTTCAAAACTGAATTGGCGCTAGATGTACGCACCCACTTTAAGCCCACTGAAACATTTCAATACACCCATTTTTCAACCTGCCGTCCATCAGGAGTGAAAAGAGGCTTCATCAAAGGAGAACCTCTAAGACTACTCAGAACTACCTCTTCTAAAACATTATTTGAGGAGAGCGTCACAAACTTCAAAACACATCCTCTTGAGAGAGGATACCCAGAGAACTTTTTTCAAACAACCCTCTCAGAAGTTACCTTTGAAGACAGGAATCAAGCCCTCCGACAAAAACAAAAACAAGACAATTAATCTTGCCGTTTGTAACGCAATATCACCTACCAGTGCCTACCTTAAAACCAATACTCGTGAACAGCTGGTATTTCAGAACAGCAACCATTGCTTAACAACACTTTCAAGGAACTGCCCCTAATATCGTACAAAAGAGGGCGTTCCCTTAAAGAAATACTCGTGAGAGCAAAACTCTAGAAATGCTGAAACGCGCTCAGGAGTCGTGCAGGCCTGTAACTCTTTTAGACACTAAAAATAGGATCACCAATCAAAACTGCAGTTAAAACTATACTGGCTTAAATTTTAAAGCCAGTTTTAAGGTAAAACACTGGCGGGAGTCGCGCAAGCCCGTCACCCTTTTTAACAATATCTGACTCAAGATCCACGGCCGCCATCTTTCCCTGTGCTTTCTTTGGCTTTGAAGCCTGGCCTATTATCAAGGGGGAGACAGCACAAAAGCTCCTTCCTTACTCTACCCCTGAAAGGCACTCTTTTGTCTAGGAAGAAGGCTCAAGGAAAATAAAGCGACCGCACATATGGTTTGAAGAACCGCCACCAAACACGAAAAGATCGAAAACCGCGTGATAAAGTCAAAATTTTCCGCAACCGCGCGATAATTTCTTAACCGTAAACCGCCACATTATTAGGAATGTAACCGCAAACCGGCACTCAAAATTGGCTTAAACCGCCAAACCGCCAGAGTATAATAGACCCTCTCATAACATTTTGAACGCTATATCTAAAAAGAAAATAGTTGAAGGTTTTCACAATTATTTAGCTTTAAGGTGGTCTTCTACTCAAAAAAAGTGATGTTTGGTTGCAAAAGTCGCTTCTTTTAAAATGGCAAAATTGTAACACTTGGGAATGCTGTCTTGAAATAATCTCACTCGATTTCCAGCATTAAAGCAGTGAAATTTAAGAAATCTATTCGGCAGTTAGTTGACTTTTTCCATAGCAACGGCCATAGCAACAATTGTTTACTTTCATTAAATGCTCATCTAAAACAAACCTCAATAAGAACCTTATCCCCCCCCCCGCCTCTCAGTAAAATGACATCTGGTACTACTGTGGAGAAACACCTGACTGAGGAGAGAGTACTGAGGTCCGAGTTTTCCCCGACAAAACATGACCCAACTCTCACAGAAACGATGGCTACTGCATCAAATTACCATTCAGCTTGTATTTATAAACAAGCCTCAAAGGATACATCTGACCGAGTCCCTTTCACTATCACCTATAACCCAGTTTTACCCAACATTCAAGATATACTCCGCAGGAAACAACCTATTCTACACTCCACAGAACGTTTAAAAAACATCTTCAAAGAAGTTCCTGTCGTCGCCTTTCGCCGTTCACCCAACCTTCGCGACCTACTCCTTCGCGCTAAACTAGCAAGCACTAACAAGACACCCAAGCTCCCTGCTGGCACATTCCGCTGCAGTTCAAAACATGGATGCCTCACCTGCCCATTCATTGAGAATGGAAGAACGCCATACACTTTCACTAACTGACGGGTGAAACAAGACAAATAAGACACCATATTACTTGTGATTCAACTAACTTAACAGATATGATTGAATCTAAAAAGTGAAACAAACAACACATAGGTGAAACAAAACGCACGCTTCGTGAACGTTTTTCGGAACACATGTACAGACAAGCTACAAATAATCCACTTCACGCTAACGCCGCGGCAGCCGTCCCTTCCCACTTCAGTCTGCCTGGCCACTCTATCACAGACATGGGTCTTCTCCCACTTGAATTACAACCTACACCCAGCGCATCCCGTCGGAAAGCACGAGAAGCTTACCTCATACATACAGGTCAAACCATATCACCAGACGGAATAAACCGACGGAATGAACACTGATCACTCAAATCTAAACATTGTTTGTATTACATCAGCATTATACCCCATATATAATTATGTCTACCATGTTATCTAGGAATTTTTTTTTCATTATAATCATTTTTTGTTTTTGATATTATTGTTATATATATACATTTTGTTTGTTTATTTCTAGACTAGTTAATCATTAACCATTTGTGTATTTTAAAATTCAAATTTTTGGAGCCGTTAGAGCATTTTCCTTCTCTATAGCTCTGGCCTTGAGGAAGGCTAATTTTGTTAGCCGAAATATTAGCCTTAAATAAATCAGCCCTTTGCCGTAGTGCCAGCCTTGCATTCAGTTTTGTTCAATTGTATTTTAGTGTGGCAACTTGAATTTGACATTATTTTTAGGACAATGAGAGACGGCTAAACTGTCTAGAATCCGTTCTCTTATCTTAAAGACCGTTTTTCTCGAATGACACAATTTCTCGGAATAAAGGAACTCTTAACAATGATATCTCCCTTGCATTTGAACCTATTGTTCTGAAATTGTCATCAACACTAAAGCACCTTTTTCGTGGTGCAATGAACCTAATTTAAGCCCCTTTCCCACATACACGAATTTTCGTACGGTCGATCACGATTTTGGAATTTTCAAAAATAGCGGTCTACCGTGGCAATTTGAGCGCGAATTTCAAGGTCACTCGAGTGCCACGTCTTGTGAAGAAGGTAATAAGACGCTAGCAAGACGACGTCATACGGCTTCACTACGATGCGGCAAGACGTCAGTACGAAGTTTTTGTGATTTATGCGATGCGATCGATATCGATACCATGATCCATGTAGTCACGTGGTACAAACAGGAAGTGAACAGGGTTTTTGAACAGGAAGTGAATTTGATTCCTGTTGACGTCTTGCCAGTATTTTGCTAGATCGAGTTAGGTCGTCGAGCCATCGTGGTGGCGACGTCCTGGCATCGTGGCGTAGTCTTGGCTTGCCGTCGGTGAGGTGTCCAATGTGATCGATCACGAATCACCAAGATGCTGTTGCGGTCGACCACGGCAACGCTACGGTGGTACTACGATGCTACTACGAAGGTGTTACGTTTGTATAAGAATTTGTTTGTGCGACGATGCACCACGATTTTTTTGGACATGTCCAAAAACATCGTGGATCTTTCAGGTGTCGTCACGGTCCATTAAGGCGCACCACGAATTGCTACAGTCGACCACGAATTTCGTCCCGACGCCACTGCGATTTTTAAAAACTCCAAAATCGTGATCGACCGTTTGAAAATTCATGTATGTGTGAAAGGGGCTTAACAAAGTGTATCTAGGTTTGAAATACGTCTTATTAAGTGATCCTTTGTCCTATAACTCATAATAAAAAAATAGAATGAAGGAAAACTGGCCAATGTTTGAGGTTTATTGCACAATCATGCTATTTATGTACACATTAGAGTTGATTTGATGCTTTTTCAACTGTTTATTAGTGAGTTGTCGTTGTTACCACGAACATCCCTTTTTTTCACTTAAGAGGCCAGTTAGTCATTAACTATCATGACATGTGACCTGAAAAGAGTCATATTGAAGTCAGGGCTTGAAGCACTCTAAAATGATGGTAGAAGTTTCCCACAAAGTTCTGTTCTAAAAAAATTCATTTTTTCTGTGGAAGACCACCTCAAATCATATACTCGAGATTAACAGCTGGAAAAAGGAGTTGTGGTCCTTTAATACCATAAACTCAAATGTGCACTACCCGGCGACATATGGTTAACAAAAGACAACGACTTTATGCTACCCCCACATAAGAAGTGGAAGTAGACTTTTTCCGTGGTGAGTTCAGCGTGTTAAAGCATCGAGGTAAGTAAAATGCATAGTGATATTTAATAAAGTGTGATTCATACATTGTGATTTAACAGAAAAAAATTACTTTACTGCACTATCTCACCATCAGTCTTTGTGTTTTTCTCCCCTGGCTGGCAAAAATCGTGTCACAAGAACAATTGCTGGGAAAATCTCGCACAAAATCTCTTTCTGGCTGGCAAAAACGATAAGGAACACGAATTCTGGCTGGCATCTTCAAGTGTTAAATTTACAGCTTGCTGGCACTGAAAAGCGGATATTTTTTCCCACGGAAGTTAAATATTAACCCAAAACGTGTTTGTGGACACTTAAAAAGCGTTTTGGCCAATATTACTTCAATTCTGAAAAATGTGTCGTTGGGTACTCCTGCTATGCTAATAGTCGGAATACGACTCCCCTAAAAACGACTGCGTAGGAGGCTACGTTTAACAGTGTGCACATAATTATTATGGCTTAGTGAAAAGTGAGATGACAATCAGTACATGTTCAGTATGATTTAACATCATATATGATATTAAGTCTATATTAAATATGATTAAATATGATTACAATCATGTATTAATATATTAAATATATTAAATATGATTATAATCATATATTAATTAGAAACGGTGTCGACAAAGGAAAGCCGATTACTAGAAGGTATCTTTTGTCTTATCTTTGGTAGGTGACAGCATTTAAGTTGTCCCTCTTGTTTGTTCTATTAAAATCGTCATTTCTAAGTACTTTGAGGAGATCAGAGTTTTCCAAGATGATAAAGCGTGGCGTTGAAGGGTAAGGTTAGTCTTACAATTTGACAATTTACCACAATTCCCTGCAATATCTTTAGATTCCTGAATAAATTTTATCGTTTTCCCGCAACAGGTATTCTTAGAGTTGGCACCCCCATTCAACTTCACTTTTGGAGCTACTAAACGACCTAAAATCGTAGGTTCGAGATTGTTTGACGGTTAAAACGTTTGACAATAAAAAATACTTTTTTGAGGGTAGACGGCTGCCTCGTCCCCCGGCGTCCCTCCTTATGATATGATGGTGCGCGTGGCGTCGTGGGATAGGTGCACTGCTTTTGGTCGACGCGCTTCGCGTTTTGCATCCTTCCCACGACGCCCCGCGCTCCCTTTTTGCCCGCGCTAAACCGGCGCCTGGGGACGAGGCAGGATACACGGTTAAATTTAAGACCGCTTGACGGTTGAAGGCTAACACTATTGTGACCCTCGATCAAGCCTTGCCGTGATCAGCTCAGGTGATTCAAGTTACATTTTCTTTCTACAGCCAAGTAAAGAGGTTATATTATTCCTTGCATGGCTCAAACCTTGCTGATTTTAATTGCCACCGATATTTTAGCTTTAGCCGGAAGCGAAAGGCTAGCAATGGCTATTCTTGCTGTTGATCTTACCACAGCGCGAGAGAAACATAACACTTCAGTGGCCAAGTGAACATACAAAGGCTAAAAGCAGCGTTTGAGCCGAAACATCAGTACACAGAGATTGCCATAACTCAGTCCGGGACATAACCAGAAATGGATATATGGTGACGTCATCACAAAAGGCAATATGGCCGCCAAAGCTGGGCACACTATATTTAGTCATTTCTGAGTTCTTTTCTCGGTCGTAAAGGACCCTTTTCCCAAAAGACCTTGTACACAATAGTACTAAACAAAGAAGATGCAGTCGAGTGGGGAACTAATGGCGTCGTTTAACGTGTTGAGGATTTTGAGCACGAGAACCGTCGCGAGGTTCGCTAAGCTCTATTCGTTTACATAGCGAGTGGGCATCAGATAAGTGGAAAAACAAGGTACGTAGCATTTTTTTCGTCTTTCCAAAAAAATATCACGAATATCTTTATAAAATTTGCCTTTAATTGATGGTATTTGCGTATGGTAACGCAGCTGCATTGTCGGTAACACGGCTTTTGAAGTAGCAGTGGAGTTTCGGCTAGTCCGTTGGCCGATCGAAGGCTGCTGTGACTCGAATTTCACGCTATGTTTATTTTTCTCGTGCAGTCAAGGAAAAGCACGGTGATTGTAGATTGTGTGGGAGTAAAAAAGAAACCAACTAAAAAAATGGAAGACGAGACCCTGCAAGCTGTAGGCCGCATTGGAAACGGTTCTCTACTGTCGTGAGAAATTAGGATTATAAAAGCTGTGTGCAGGATGCAGAACAAAATGTTATCATATTCTGGCAGTAGAGATTTGAATGAGCTTTTAGATGCTTATTTCATCATCTAGGTCAAATGTGCTTTTTGGAAAATATTTGTGGTGCCTTCTTGCAGAAGCAGCTGCAAGATGTTTTTATTCACGACCTAAATTGTTTTCTTCCAAATACATTTTGACATATTTTATTTACTCGATCAGCTCTCACTTCTGGCACTGCTGTAAACTGGTGTTGTTTTGGTTGATGCTGATGTGATTTGAAGACTTGCATCACTTTGCTTTCTACTGCATATTTAAATTAATTTACTAATTTGCTATTACCATCATAAAACAAGATTAAGAAAAAAAAGTATTTGCAACAACATGCTCAGAGGTTACTTCAGATTTAACAACAAGAGTTGCTTTTTTCCAGAACGCGGTATAAATTTCCCACCGGAAAAGGATATTGTTAGCTCCTCTGGAAGAAATCCAAGCGGCTGATAATTTCAAGTAGTATTTCAGCGTTGATATCCTCGTTTCAGGTTTGGCCGATCGATAGGCTCGATTACCAGCCGCTGTGAGGGAGCGACAGAAAGCGAGCCTAGCCGATCGAGTGAAGCGGGATGTAATTTTTAAATATTTTTCAGTATAGTTAACGCAAAGGGCGGTGAGCATGAGTACAGTGTAGTTTTTTCAATTTGCCGATGGAAATCCGTTGCGTGATTTACAGCCTAAATTTTTCTTCTTCAAAACTACACTTTTCTAAAAGAGCGATTTCCTGCCAAACCGTAGTTAAAACTTGTTTATATTTCTCTCAAACGCCATGAACAAAAGTAAAGTAGAATAAATTTAAATGAATTTCACGCTAAAGATTATAATACATTCGTGCGAAAATTAACGCCTAGGTAGAACAGAAACGATCACCAAAACAGATTTAATTACATTGGAATGCTAGTAAGTCACTGGGCTTCACGCAGAAATACCGGACTAAAAGACTGGTATCTCAGCGGGATCCCAAGGTATTTTGTGGTTGCTAAGAACGTCTGGCTCGTGATTTTGTCCTCTCCATATTGTTTTTAGCCTGTGTTGTTAGAAATGGAAGTTGGACGACTAAAGTACAAATATTTGCGAACGGAAGCTAATTTAATTTATCAGTGGAAAAATTAGCATAGTTCCTGCATGCCAAGTAAAAACAAAGAAGTAAAACCTGCTCTAGAAGGGGCAAAATTCTACTCAGCCCTACGCAGCCTATAAAGAGTAGCCCTTGATGGTTGCGCTTACAAATATAGGTTTTGGACGGTCAACGATAGTTTAAAAAGGTCCTTAGAAGATTTTAAAATTTATGCCTACTCTTGTGTTTCGGAAAATTGTTTCCTTTTCGAGTGGTATCATTCCGGCTTTCAAAACGATACATTTAAAAAATATGATTATAATCATATATCAAGTAACGCTTCGCGTAAGAACTATAGAAAATTTGGCAACACGGCAGGAAGTCATCCGGTGTCTGTTTCCAGTTAAGTAATTAAAATACGGCTACGTGATTGGCTGAAATTAGAAAAGTAGTGATAACAAGAAAAGCCCCAGGGGCATTGGACCCCGCCGTTCCCCCCCCCCCCCCATCGGGGTGCAAATACATTACGGTCACTCAAGATATGTGCCCAAGTGGTAGAAAGTTTTGAAGTTGGTGATTTTTCTAACGTTTGACGTGTGTGCTGCCATCTCCCCCCCCCCCCCCAACGTCTTCTCTGCACCCTTCTCCTTGTGATATCATGGATCCCTTATAGTATGAATACCTTTCCCTTCCCTCATTCCTTGGTCATCCACCTGTTCTAGCACTCGCGAAGAAGAACGTGACGAAATAGTTTTGACCATGGCGTGACTTAGTTACGTCAATTTTTTAACGAAATGACATCTCAGCGTAATTCTAAATATTAAACAAGGGCACGGAAATTTAAATAGATTTATTGATGAAAAAAAATTATCCTTAAATCGAAAGGGAACGGTTATCTACTGAAAAATGAAACGTAAAGGTCTACTTTTAGGCCATGATTCGATAAATGCCTTAGCGAAAGCAAAACAATTCCCCGAATCGGCTTCTGTCTTTCAATGACGTAATGTTTACGTGTTACGGCAATTTTAGGTGAATTCATGCCAGCTTCAAAGCTCGCTAGCACCTTCTTCCTTGCTCTCATCGAAGAGAAGTCAACTCCATTGAATTTCTTGTACTTTTCTACACAGCTTTCCCTAAAGATTTTGGTGCAGCAAAGCAAAACTGCCAAAAAAATGCTTGCATTTTACTGGTGAATTATTCAACTTGGCGAAAGCGAGGGACTTCCCCGAATCGCCTTTTGTGTTTCAGTGATGTAATGTTTACGTGCCAGGGCAAGTTTGGCGAATTCATGCCAGCTTCAAAGCTCGCTAGCACCCTCGTTCTTGCTTTCATCGAAGGGGTTTTCATGCCATTAAATCGCCAGTAATTTTCTACACCAACTTTCATGAAAATTCTGGCGAAATAACGCTAAACGAACCAAGATTACCGGCAAGTATTGTTTTGACCGAGCGGAGGTCTGGGGCAAGTGACCACGACGACAAAAAAAAAAAACGGGTATTACTAGACCCCGTAGTGACGGCGGGGTAAATAGGCCAAAAGTATGCAGAAAATACATTTTTATGGTCCAAATATGGCCTATACGTATTGTTCTTTCTGTCACGAAAGTTTGGTCACGATCGTATGTGGGGCCGGGGAACTATGGTAACGACCGAAGAACATGTGCTCGATCTGTAGCCGCTATCTTGGATTTGACGAGTTCGCGTCCATTTCTTCACCGCAGCTAGTCATCTTGGTTCAAATTTCCTTGTCTTTTCGTATTACGTGAGCAACTCTGCTGGAGGATGCCTTTTGCAGCAGTGCTTTGTCGTTCGTTCTATTCTAATTAGAGTTTTGGTGATCTCCAAGTCCTTGCACCGTGTAGAAAGCTGAGAAAGCGATCGAGTTCCATTTGGGCTTATCGTTTTGTGGGATTGTGCAATGTGGAGGAAAACGCAATGATCGGAAGCGAAATCTTTGTGTGGCGCGTGCATGCAGAATCGAACTTAAAGGTTCAACTTGTAAGTATCGAACGAATGCACAGGTCAGTAGCTTTTGTTTTATTTTGGAGCACTGGTATGAACTGCCTAAGTAACGCTTCGCGTAAGAACTATAGTAGAGAACAATAGACCGCGGCAATGGGAGCCGTTATTTCCTACCGTGAGGAAACGTGTTAATAAGCCTTTAAATTAGCTTTCTCATTGGATAAGAAGCTATTACCGCGAAATTCAAATGGTTTCAGGAAAATTACAAAAGCCTACGAGTTTCCGAAGATGATGAGATCGAAAGCGATATTTTGCCTTGTTTTCGTCGTAACTTTGACCGTTTCATCAATCATTTACCCCCATTTCATTGTTTTGTGCAATACGCGACATCTATTTTGGATCTGGTTCACACGCAAAACCAAGCAATGAAATATGACAAACATCGTGACATTTTGACTTCGCAATTCGTAAATAAAGTCTGCTAGCTAGCTATTTCTTCGTTGCCTGGTTTTATAATCTTAATCTTTGACATTTTTGCCGACGCCAAAACATAAGAGTACAAAAACGGTAATCGGGTAATGTGAAAACCCCCGGAAAATCTTAACAAGAGACCGCAAGCAATGTTGCTTTATACTCAGTACGCAACGCCTTAGGCCATAAAGTTTCTGGTAATAAAATTCGTTTTACCTTGTGTAACTGGTGCTTTTAAATACTGAGAAACTACAGTCCGATTTTCCCACTCCCCGAGATCACGAAGGAAGTGATACGCGCCAAGGCACCGAAAGTCTAATTTACTTGACGGCGATCAACCGGCGAGCAAATGATCATCCTAAACATCTCTAGAGGCTCGGAAAAGTGACGAAAATACATAAGATACACAACAGACTGCGTTTTTCAAATTTTATTTAGACGTTCACTGTTTCGAAAAGGACAACTGAGATTGTTTGGACCTCATTTCAGAACATTCGAACTCTCATATCACTCTTTGGTTTATAAAAAAGCTCTGAAACAATCTAAAAAAGCAGAAAATGATATTTCAGGTATTTTGTTAAAATTTTCTCGTTGGATGTGCCCCTGATCGGTTGTAATACGGTTATAAAATTCTGTTTTTTGGGGTGAGGGGGTGGGGATGGGAGTAGGTATATTACAATTTGTGTTTTTTCAAGTTTTAGCCTTATTTATCTATTGTTTCTCGAGGTATCAACCAATTTAAAAATGCTATCATTGGTTTCAGTGCAAGGCCCGGTAAATCCATCAAACTTTTTCATGATTTTAAAAATGTTGAAAAGATGAAGTAGAAAAAAAAATTTAAGTTCTTTAAGTATAGATGAACACCAAGACAATTTGCTATCAACCCAAAATGCTCTTCCGATGTTAACAGTCCAACTTGTTGCAAAATTAAATTGTTATTCTTCTTTTTAAAATTACATCTTATTCCCCTAATGTTGTAGTAAAAGGCGGTGAAAGAATACAGGAAACATATAAAAGCGATATAGATATGTACCGCAGAATTAAATAGGGTATCTTTTTGGCTCCCTTTTGGTATTGTAATCCCGGTGTGATCCTTAGATAGGGTACCTGTGTTTTTTTCTTTTTTTTTTCTGTGTTTGCTAAAATTGGAGTACGTTGACGCCCAGTCCGTAAAATTGCAGTACGTAGGTTTGCTTTTGTTTTGGGAGGGACAAATATGTCGTTTGGACTGGAAATAAGTCAAATAAGGTCTGTCAGCATTTCCGGGAAGCTGACAGCAGCTAGAAAATTAGAGTAACAAAACTCCGTTCTCTGCGACTTGAATTAATTTTCAGCCAATATAAATAGTGGGGACATCTATCAACATGTGTTTAAACAGTTTTCTAAGGTGCATAACCTACATCTGATAAGCTCGACCAGTTACCTTGAAGAATAGGCTTGCGATAATCCTTGCCATACCAGTATGTAAATGCTCCATCAACGTCTTCCGAGGCGGTATATTGTTGATTGTTTATGGTGACAAGTGAGAAATTGCTCATCAAACCGGCACCACCGGAATACAAGTCAACGTAACAACGATCCCTCCACGAATATGGAATGGGAAGCATTCCTTTCACTGATTCCTCAATTTCTTCGCTGAATAAGCCGTTGGTACCGTCCAAATCATCAGGCCCGCCCGTCGAAAAATGGAGATGTGTCCACCTCTATGTACGGTGCCATGAGGATATGAGCTCTCGGCATCCCGAAAGACTCTCCGACGAAATATTGATTTCCCAGAGCTCCAAGTTCCTTTTGAAGTGCGGGATATGTCGCACTGTCTTTAAACGCCGACTCTGAAATCGCCAGATAGATGTCAATTGTCCATGGTATGATTGCCTGGCTTCTTACAGCGCCTAATGCGGAAAAGATCTCGCGGCTTCTCGTAAGATTTCTCCGGACACAATTTCCAATTTGCCACGCAAGCTGTCCACTCAATTCGACTTTTCGTGACGATGCGAAGAATCTTGTGCTTATTCCCCATTCTGACATATTCTGAGAAGTTGTTTGAACCTTCAAGGGTTCCTTGGTCCACGCGCGTTATTTCGGACGTCCACGCGTAGTTTGTTAGCTTTGCCATCCTTAGTGTGTCTTTAGAACGAAGAAAAAACTCGAGCAAGGTGACTTTTCCAAATCCGTCGAGTAATCCTTCTATTCTTTGAAAGACATCTTTTCTTATTACAAATGGACCTTGTACGATGTTGCATTTTTGAACCATAATCGACGTTTCCTCGTCAGAATCGTCTGCTAGAAATGTTGTATTTATGAACCTCGGTCTGAGCAGTTTTACTTTCTGAACTGGGCCTGTATTCCTTTATATGTTAACGCTCCAGTTCCTTTGGGTAAATCGACACCAAGATGATTATGGCTTGACCATAATTTAGTTCTTCATTTTCGCTACTGTTGTGTGTTGACGGGTGCTGCAAGCATATAGCGCCGTCGAATTCGTCCGTCGACTGAAGAAACTCACACAGGTTATCAACAGCGCGTTCATCGTTCTCGTGTAAAGCCTTCTCTTTAGAAAAAGAATGAGGGAAAATCACTATAACGGGCGAGGCATTCTCGCCACTCATGCTAGATCTGCTGTTCACATGTATAAAAGACACTGTCGAGTTGATGGTCATGTGCTCGCCGTTAAAGCTTCCACTGTGGTTTAGAATAATAAAATACCCGATGCAAGAACAGAGCATGAGAAAAATTACAAACTTAAGCGCACATCTTGTCGAATATCTTGAAGAGGGAGCCATTTCGTTCCACGAGGTAAAGTGAGCGTCAATACTTAGAATTTTCCTCTTCAAGTCAAGGATTTCTTGGGCTTTGCACTCATCGAGGTATCTTAACTCCAAGTTACAGCTTTTCATCAAAAACTAAACAAATGAAAAACAAAGTAAAATGTGTTCCCAACCCCCCCCCCCAAAAAAAAATATATATATCTATTGATAAGTAAAAATGGTAAAGGATTTGTGACAAAAGAACCTATGTGATGTTGTTCATGAAAAATATTAAAACTCTCTAACTGTTTGAACTAGTTAGATTGGGCGCCTGAAGAAGGGGTAATGGCAGAGAGATATACATGCCCACGATTACTACATTAAAATGATTTTATTGCAACAATGCAACAACATTGGTTACATTAAAAAGCTATCTTTAAGTATTGATTACAACAAGAACTAATGGAGAGAATGGCTACATAAAAAATATTGCTTAGCAGCAATGTCGTTTCCTCTTCATCAGATTCTGGAGAAGTTTAGCAATTTTATCAAGTTTAGCAATAATTTCTCGTAAAAGAAAAAAAATGTTTCAGAGGATGAAATAAATAATGACCTCACAATCCAGGTGTTGTCTCAAATATATAAGTCAACTATCCTACACATTAGGTACACTGAGTGTTCCAGAGTGACACAGTCTTACAAAATGACTGTACAGTTCTTGTTGATTGTATAGTACTGTATATTGTAAAATGCTTGGGATTCTTGGCTCTGGATTTTGGTCTTAGAATTAAGTTGAAGTTATTGGTAATGATTAGATCAAAAACTATCTTGTTTAACAATAATTTCTTGTAAAAGAAAAAAAAAAACAATTCAGAGGATGAAATAATTAATGACCTCACTATCCAGATGTTGTCTTGAATATTTAAGTCAACTATCTTACACATTGGTACACTGAGTGTTCCTGACGCAGTCTTAAAAAATGGCTGTACAGTTCTTGTTGATTGTAGTACTGTATGCTGTAAAATGCTTGGGATTTGTGGTTTAGGATTTTGGTCTAAGAATTAAGTTTTCTTGTCTGGTGATAATCTCCTAAACTTGTTCTTTAATAGATGGAGTGTAAACCTTTGGGTAAATGTTGTGGAAAGTAAGGTGTTGGGATACGGCAAGGGCTGGTAGAGCAATGGCTGAAACAAAACCTATTGCAACAGTTGTTGCTAGATTAAAAGCTATTGCAACCATTTCTTCTAACAGAAAATGTTTTGATAATGAATGACAGTTAACTGGTGTGTTATCATGATTATAGACAATTCACATGTGGTTACTGGTCTCCTTTCGCTGCCTTGGAAATGCTGCTTGTAGCTCTTTAGTTTGTGGATGTTGCTTTAAAATTTGAGTTTTCTTCTGTAGTCCTCTTGAAAGGGTTTTTCAATCCCTCTCCTTCTGACCACGTGGTTAAACTATGAATTTGTTGACAGCTCTCTTCTCAGGCAATAAGTTAAGGCTGGTTGTGACACTAAAGGTCCACAAAAAACCCCTCCAAATTTCAGTTTTCGCCAATTATCTCAAGAAAAGTCATTTTTTGAATTACAACAAAATCCACTAAATAGCTTTCCTCCAAATGCTTCTATTTAAATGGGAATCTTACACTGTAGTGTTACATACATGCAAAAAATCAGTATGGGTCACCAAGCAAAATTTCGAGATAAAAACCGATGTTTCGTGCATGTTGCATTTCCGGTTTGCCCTTTGTTTATGGATTTAGGGTGTTCCTCAGGATAGACGGTGGGTTGGATTTCTTGTGCACATAATTATAGTGGGGTGTTTCCTTCTTCTTTTGTGTATGGATAGTGTTTTCAACTTTTGAGGTCAAGTGACGTCTAGGGAATTGACCATACGGTGTAGTTGTGTTGGCTTCCACTTTGATCTTGAAATTGTTGTTGCGGAAAATTTTGTATAAATCTTTTTTGATCTTTTCAACCAACTAAACTAATGCAGCCCCATCAAAAGATCCCATGGTTACATCAAATTGGTCGTGTGAAGATTTCTTCTCCTGTGGATAACCATCGCTGAATAACAGTGAGCGTTTTGCATGTAGGATGATGTCATGCTCGTGTTTGTTGATGTTTCTGTGCTTATCGGCGAAGTCCGGTGCTTTGGAGAGCAACTTCTCATTTATTGAAGGGTAAAAGTCACATACGTCGAAACGTATGAATGAGATTGCCTTTTTGTTTTCTAAGTTATGGAACCATTTTAAGATGCTGGACGTGTTCTTCCACTGGTTACTTTGTGTGTAACGTTGATGATAGAGGTGTTAACTTCATCGAGGATGTGTTTGCTTATTGCACCGATTTCTGACTTGGATGGGTTTATTAGGTGACACGGATGGTAGTGCAATGTAGGCTTGTGGTCTTTTAAAAATATAAATGCTTCCTTCTTAGCTTCTTTTTCAATGTAGTCATCTAATTTGAGTCGTTTTGCTATTCTGGCAGATCTGGCAGATTCTGGCATCCTAAGTGCTTCAATAAGTTCCTGCTAGTAGGTTGTTGTAGGTTTTCGTTACGTTTGCGGTCATCAACATGTCACTAGAGGTTGTGGTCATTGCATAAAAGTTTGTAGTTTTATCTGCTGGGATTAAGATGCTACCTGGTTTCTTGATTTTGTGTATAACTAGTTCAAAGAAAAAACCAACGTTGGACAACCTTTGATACTAAAAAAGTTTAAAAACTTTTAAAAAATCTAAAAACGTTTTGGTCGTATGACCTTCATTAGTTTCACAGGTTTCAATAAGTAAATGGACCTTAAATACGGTTCAACAATGAAAGAAAAACAATAAGTTAAATAGGGAGTTAGTCATTCATTTGTAACTATGTGAGAGAAAGACTACAAAAAACTTACGATATTAAGAAACCGAAAAAGGAAATAACGTTGCTTTAATATTGCTAATTACCTATGGAAAAACAACTAAAAAAAAAAAGATTGCCAAACGAAACTAGATATAACAATGTGAATAACAAGGAAACTAGTGTGCTACTTTGTGAATAGATAAATAAACTAAACAGCGACAATACATAAACTCCAATTTGTTCATCAGATTGTTCATAAAAACCATCAATACCCTCCAACTGTCTCAATCCTAAATCTATAGTGACACTGGGTGCCTGAAGAATGGGTAATGGTAAAGAGATCTGCACGTCCACAATTATATGTTACAATATGCAACAACAATGGTTACATTTTATTTTGCCTATGTAGGCACGGTGAAACCGACGTCCTTAACTTCTTTATGGGAAAGTTGTCCTGTTGTTCTTCTTGTTTTTTTTTCGTGTTTGGGGATTTAATTTTTTTGTTTGATTTCTTGCTGTTGGTGGTGATGGTGATTATAATGGTGATGATGGTGACAATACTTCAGCTCTGAACTTTATTACTTTGTTTTTGCATTTCCCATTGTTGCTCCTCTAAAAGTAATCAATATATGGTCTTTATCAAGGGACTAAGGCGTAGGTCAAACCTCAAACTTGCAACTAAATTGACTAAATTGCATCAATGCAACAACGTACATTGTGTAATGATTAAATTAAAGCTATCTTAGTATTGATTACCAGAAAAATTGATGGAGAGAATGGCTACTTTCAAAAAATATATTGCTCTATTAGACACATTAATTGCTTTTCAAAGAAACAAACAGACCTCTATTTTCCTCTTCATCAGATTCTGCCCTTTGCAACATTGGACAGGAAAAGGACTTTTGGTGTGATGTGATGATTTTATATTTGACTTAAATTCGGTGGTCCTGACAGTCTTTGAGGAAATGTGGAAAGTGAGGAGTTGCGATATGGCAAGGGTAAGAGCAGCAACGGCTGAAATGAAATGAAGATGTGACCATTGCAGTTGTAAATTAATCCCAATAAAAAGATTTGAGGGATTTAACGGGATTCGGACCTGTGGACTTTGCATTTGTGTTGCAGTGCCCTACCAGCTGACCTATGGATACCCATAGAGTCCATTGGGAGCACTCTCATTTTCATTCTATGGCTGAAGCAAAACCTCTTGCAATAGTGGTTAGATTAAAAACTATTGACATCTTAAATGAAATTATCGAATCTTTGACATCTTAAGTTAGTTATTGACATCTACTGTGGTAGAGAGTTTCATGTGCAAACAATTGTATTAGAATCACTAAGGCCTGGGGCAAACGTCGAATCTTAGTCGAACTTGATTCGTCGAACCTATTAATTTTGAAATAGGCGCATGAATGGTGCGACGTTTGCCGCAATTAAGTTCGACTCAAATTAATTGCTTCGACTCCAGGATAAGTTCGATTTGCCAATCGGATAATGCGACAGTGGTTTGGCGTTTCAGCAAACGCCGTTCTAAACACGCGCTGAACTCAATTCATAAATCATGCAAATTACAAAATAATTGATTCAGATGTGATGGACTGGGCAAACGTCACAAAAATACATACTCCCCCATCTGCCAAACGCTATTCCCCCCCCTGGCGAGCATGCGCTGTACAAAGGCAATTTCGCGACCGGGAATGGCGAGCTATCGAAAGTCATTGCTGACATGGCTGTAAGTGGACCATACGTTGGTAAACCAACCAACATTGCGTTGTAAGCGGCGGCAAGACCGACTCAAGACCGCTGCTCCCTTGTTGTTCGCTAACAAAAGCACGGTCAAGCATGCCACTTGGAGCAATAGCTGTCGTCTCTGATACACTGTTCTCAGAGCTGTATGTAATGCGAGTCTTCTCTTTCTATTTTTCGCAATTAATTGCCAAAGAAAGGCCCGACGAGCACTGTATTTCGGCATCTCGCTAGCAAGTCCTAGCAGTAACTAGCCGGCATCGAGTGAATAGCACGGGGACACGTGCTTATTCCCCTGTTTTAATGAAGTGCAACTTGTGAAATAGGAGCGACGCAGGTTCGACGTTTGTTACCACGCTGGTATTAAGTCGACTCTTTGTCAAACCTATTTTTAATTTATTCGACGCGACTTAGATTCGACGTTTGCCAGTTTCCCAGGCCTAACTTAGAAGAATACAAAAATAACGGCTACAAATAATGATTAGATCAAAAGCTATCTTTTTAGCAACAATTTCTTGTAAAAGAAATTAATAGTTTAGGGGATAAATGTCCTCATAATCGTTTTATAGTTGTTGTCTAATATTATTTGTCAACTATTCTATGTTTTTAAAGTCTCCTTCATTTAACATGATGAAAAAGCCAAAACTCACTTTAACTGTTAGACAATGGTCAGAAGACAGTGTTGTCACCTCCAGCTGCAACCTGCGATACATGTAGCTGACCACACTGCCACAGATGTAACCATGATCCCAACGAAGTAGAAAGAGCTGAAAACTATAACAATACCTGTTGTTCATAAAAGCTAGCAATTTAACCAAAACTGGCTGAAATGCAGTTGAAGGTTTTATTTTAATTTTTACAAAAAGTGACGATGGCATTCACAAAGATAATGATTATGAAGATGGTGGTGGTTGCCTTTCCGAAGGTGCACTGATAATGCCCAAGAGACGTTTTACATGTATTTGACGTCCTTTTCGGTGAAATTTCTATGATCCCTAGTTCTCTTTGTTTTTGGTTTGTTTCCCCCTTTGATCCATCTAAGGAGTTCTTCTTTGAAATGTACCTTTGTTGTAGCCTTTGGCTTTTGTAGCAGTGACAAGAAGCTTTTGTTTTTTGAGTTTTGAAACATAGGTAAGATTTGTAAGAAGGGGTCGTATTTTTGGTTATCATATTGTGCTGAAAGAAATTGCTTCCTTGTGATACAAGCTGAGTTTGTCTTTGTGGGATAAAATGCAAATTGGTCAAGCCTTGACGGTTCACCCCATCCCAAATGAGTCATCTTGAACTTGATTTCCTTAACTTGATAGGCTGGCAGAATGTCGCGCTCTTGTGAGCCCCAAAGTACATCATTTTTTGGATTTGGCAACTGGGATAAGTACTTACGGCATTCATCGAAGGAAAGAAAATCCTCCCACTCCTGTGCTCTGTAGCGCTTCTATTGCATTACAAACTTTGAGCGAGCTCGACATTGTTTTTCCGTCAGAAGTGGCTTCTTTTGTCGTCAAAAAGGCTCCAGCCTGTCTTATTCATGTGTCGCCATAGTGTCATTCCTGAACCGGATAAACCTTTACGCGCTTGTACTTGGCATTTTCGGTAACTCTTTTAGCTTCTTTGGTCAACACTGATGGCCTTCCTGTTCTTACTCGCTCTTCAAACTCTTCTCGAGCTGACCATTTCACCACCCAAAGGACACTTTTGTTCAATAATTTTGATATTTCTTTAACAGGTAACCCCAAGGATCTTGAAATGGAAGCTTGTGCTCACAAATATGACAGTTTTGCTGTGTTAAGCAGACGCATATCTGAAAAAAACAAAAACTGCGGAATACATCAGAAAACTAAAACTCAGAAAAAAGACAAAAAAAAAGGCGGGAAACATAAACACACGCGCGGGGTGCCACTTATTTTGGTGGGAAAATATTGTTTCATAGTGTTTTTAGCATTGTGTGGAATACTTAATCTCGTATCTGATGTACTTCAGAGGCTTTTTGGAAAAATGTGATTAATTGTTACAAACATTGAGTAAGATATACGTCTTTTAAGTAGAGGGACGCACTTTTGAGACACCCTGTAATGCGATGGACAGATCAAGAAACTTCGTTGCTATGCGCATACTTCGAGTATATCAAAATTGAAGTAGAGGCTTGCATAAAAAGAATTTAGCACAAAAAACTGAGAAATGCCAGCAATGGTGGAATAGCAAATCTAGTTTTCTTTTTCATTTGTTGGTGATAACTTTATTGCATCTGGTGGCTCCTAAAGGAGCCGCTGTGTTTTGGCCCCTAAAAGAACTATTGATTTTTAGTACCCTGAGGCACTATCGGAACGACCTTCTTCAGGTGGTTGATGTAGACTTGGCACTTTTCTGCCGGCATTTTTTCCCTCCAAAACCGCGTGATGCCAGCAAGCAGCTCTTCTTTGGTTGTTTGCTTATCAATCGTTCGCAGGAAGTGATTAGGCTTGTGCCAAACTAGCTCGATGGGGTTGAGGTTGGGACTCTCCGGGGGGATCTTCGACCAGTGGATTCCGTGTCGTTCCATGTATTCTCTGGCTAGTCTGCTGGTGTGTTTTGGGTCGTTGTCTTGTTGGAGTGGGTGGCCGTCAGCAAACTTTGAATGGATAAACGGAAGTAGGGTGCTACCCAGAATTTCTTCAAGGTAGAACTTTTGGTCCATGTTTCCGTCGAAGATCAGGATCTTCATCACGCCTTGCTTTGATAACCCAGCCCAGATGTGCACCGTGTAGGGATGTTTGGCTCGGCCCTTGAACTTGGGTTGTTCCCACTTGCAGCGGAAACATATCTTTGCATGCTTCTCCATGTGGATGGAGCATTCGTCTCGGATAATGACATGGAACATCTCCCCGTCTTCGAGGCACTTCAGGCGAAACTGTGTGCTTTCTTTCCATATGACTTATAAGACCAGTAGCACATTAAAACATCATTAAAATGTTGCTGACAGCATTTAAAGCCAAAATATTCATTTTCATTAAAAGTTTTTGTTCTAAAAGTTTTTTTTTCGCAGAATTTACCTTCCACATTTCTTTCTCTCTTTTATTTTCATTCCTTTTTATTATTTCTTCTCTGAATGAAGTTGGCGGCAGCAATGACGATGATGGTGATGGTGACGATGATGATGATGATGACGATGATGGTAATAAAAGATTGGAAGCCAAGGTCTTTGGTGACCACCAGGAGCAATGATAACAGAGACTTGAAACCATGACGGGAGGCGTTCATGACGGCCTTCATGACTGAATGGAACCCGGGCATCAACCTCGGTCTGTCGCCTGTCGAGTTACGTTATGGATTCCAGGACTGCGCTCTTGCGTTCATCTACGGATACATTCCATACATGCAAAATTATTCTAAGTACTACAAGTTGAACAACTGGCTAAGATTATTTCGGCTTAATATAGCTTCAACAATCCTTGGAAAACAAAATTCTCATCTATGTAGCCTTATAAAACAAACGCCGAATATGTGACAGCAAGATTTAAATGACCTTATTAATGCTTTCATCGTCACTGATCTTAATTTAAGGGATGACTATGACAGTTTTATCAATGGAAAATAGTCTAACTAATGTTGAAGACCTTGGGAGAAGCTACGAAGAACAGCCCGCAAGCTTTCAGAAATGTGTGTGTTGTGTACGGCGAAGGTCTGAAATCAAAATCAAGAAAAAATGGGTCAACTAGTTAAAAGTCGGCTTCAAACTCATCAGCTTTAATTTTAAATGCAAGGCTATCACAGACCTTTGTTTTTTCCAGTTAGCACCCAATTGAATCTATGCACTTTATACCGATGTCAGGGATTCTACGATTGTGGCTTATTAGGCTTTCATCATTAGAACAATCTTGCTGACAGCATTTAAAACCAAAACATTCATTTTCTTTAAACGTTTTTGTTATAAAAGATTCATATCCGAGGTTTCATTTTTTTTCGCAGAATTTACCTTCCAAATTTCTTTCTCTTTTTTTATTTTCAATCCTTTTATTATTTCTTCTTTGAATGAAGTTGGCGGCGGCAATGACGATGATAGTGATGGTGATGACCATGATGATGGCGATGATGGTAAGAGATTGGAAGCCAAGGTCTTTGGTGACCACCACGAGCAATGATAATAGAGACTTGAAACCATGACGGGAGGCTTTCATGACGGCGTTCATGACTGAAAGGAACCCGGGGCATCGACCTTGGTCTGTCGCCTGTCGAGTTGTGTTACGCAACGATGGATTCCAGGACTGCGCTCTTGCGTTCATCTACAGATATATTCCATACAAGCAAAATTATTCTAAGTGCTACAAGTTGAACAACTGGATAAGATTATTTCAGCTTAATATAGCTTATAACAACCAGATGTTGGACAACAAAATTCTCGTCCATGTAACCTTAAAAAACAAACGCCGAATATGTGACAGCAAGATTTAAATGACCTAATATTAATGCTTTCATCTTCACTAATCTTAATTGAAGGGATGACTGACAGTCTTATCAATGGAAAATAGTTTAACTGACGTTGAAGACTTTAGGAGAATCTACGAAGAACAGATGCGAGCTTTCAGAAATGGGTGTGAACGGCGAAGGTCTGAAATAAAAAATAAAGAAAATGGGTCAACTAGTTAAAAGTCGGCTTCAAACTCATCAGCTTTAATTTTTAATGCAAGGCTATTACAGACCTTTTTTTTTCAGTTAGCACTCAGTTGAATCTATGCACTTTTTACCGATGTGCATTCTACGAATGTGGCTAATTATTAGGCTTTTATCATTAGTACAATCTTGCTGACAGCATTTAAAACTAAAATATTCATTTTCTTTAAAAGTTTTTGTTATAAAAGATTCATATTCGAGGTTTTCACCTTTTTGTCGCAGAATTTACCTTCGAAATTTTTTCTCTTTTTTTAAATCCTTTTTTAAAATTTCTGCTTTGAAATGAAGTCGGCGGCGACAATGATGATGATGATGACGATGATGGTGATGGTGATGGCGATGATGATGACAGCTTTAAGGGATGAGAAATTAAATGTTAAGAGGCATTCCATGTAAAAACCGACCGGTCGATTTTCGAAAAAAAATAGATTTCTTTCATTTCCTGTGCAGAAGTACAACATTATACGTAAAGTAGAAAAAATTGCATTTGTTTGGCTTCATTTGATTTTCCACCTGTTTTAGGCCGATAGTTCCGATGCGACCTCTGAACAAGGAAATCCTTCGACGACTAAACTCGAGATGGCATAAAACAACACAGAGTTGACAAAAGCAGCTTACATTTATTCCATACCTTAAATAGGCCATGTTTATTATTTTCGGTGCTAAATTGACTTGTTCTGTCTTGTAGGAATTTTGTTAGAATTTTTTTAGTACACCAACCTAAAGACATTGCGAACGCCATTGATAAGGTGCCTCCATTAAAATCAAGATTTCTTAAAAGTGGGACCTGACCTACAGCTCATTTTCTGATCAGACAATAGATCAAGGACTGTTCTAAAAGTAACTGTAGTAAAATTTGTCGGCACTCATCATATGGTTGTGGAAAAACCTAAACAAAATTCACAAAAACTGCAACAGTCACAACTTGACTTAATATGACTCAGACAATTCAATTCAAAGTTTCAAGTCTCTGGTCATTGTCTTTATTGTTTGACCAACTTGCAATGCTATTGGTGGTCTGTCTGTGAGGTTATTGGCTGCAAGAAGACTTAAAACGTGATTGGTGCATTTCGATCCATCTTTTGTTAGTCAATATTGTGCATTGCTCTATTGCTAGTGAAATTAGTAGGTTTGTCTATTGTTTTGTCTTGTTGGTGTCGTCAACAGTAACAACAGTACCCACTAATTATACAAAGGTATTTTTGCGAGGTTTGTGACCATTGCAGTAGGAGGACATGAAAAGTCAAAGAGAATTGAAGACATTTGAAAGCATATGTTAGAGAACATAAACGTCAGCGGGAATTTAAGACCCCTTCATCTAAAATGACAGTAAAAAGCCACACTCACATGTACAACTGGATCCCTCGCTTCCACACCAAATACGTCATCGTCCGTGTCAGGCTGTGAACTGATCTGATCATAAAGACTTTCTGTCAAAGGGTTGTCTACAACTAAAAGTCTCAGTAGGTAACTTGGTAAATAAAATTATACTACATTTTATTCACAGCAAGTCATATTAACAAACACAAACAAACAAACACACAAACAAACAAACTGAAAAACGTTTTTATGTGATATGAACTTAGTTAAAGTAACTAAGGTAAACTGGCCACAAGGAAAGAGATCTAGAATCTGATAGTTTAATAAATTTTCAAGTAGCAAAATGAGGTATTCAATCAAGCCTTAGGTACAAGCTGTAATTTTCCTCTTTGTCTGTTTTCCTCTTTCTCGAGTTTGATGAAAATAGCTGTGAGATGACGTCACATGGTGAGGGATATAGGAAGCAAGATTTAGGAACAGCTGTTCTTTCTTCACGTTTGAAGCTCTTTTCATACTCGTTCTATGTGTCATTTTGTTTTTGTCACCTTTTTCTTTATTTTCGTAAAAAAGGTTGGATAGCCCTAGGGCTTTGATCGTTCCCAGGCCCTCCTTTTCTAGTGAGTTCATCACTTCAATTTTCACTCCCTGGTGTCTTCTTTGATGAGTGTAGGTGGTATATGTTTTCGTTGTGGTGTTACCTTGATTGAGTAATCTCTGCAATTGCAAGAGAGCAAGATCAAGTGGAAAACCCCAAAACTCAGAAAATCACATTTATTTTGATTGGTGCATTTCGATAAGTCTATCATTAGTCAAATGCCTCTTAGTCTATTTTTAGTAACATAAAGGAAAAATAAATCACTTTATTTAGGTGTCGATGTGTTTAGCTCGAAAGTGCTAATTGGGGACACCACAAAGCGGAGAAAGTAACGTTATAAACTGAAAATAAAGATCAGTCGGTTTGTCTATTGTTTGTCTGTCTTGTTTCTGTGTTCAATAACAAGAGACAGATCAAAATTTACCGACCTAAAAAAGCTATACAGACTAGAATATTCATTGAATGTAGATCTGAAATAGTGTGCTAATAACAAGAAGTAAACGAAGCAAAGGCATCAGTTGTTCCAAAATGCTTGGACAGCCGAAAGACTTTGGTTGTTCCCAGCCCCTCCTTTTCTATTGCCGTCATTTCTTGTGATAAGTCCCCACTTCTTAGCTTGTTCCTTAAGGAGTATTTCAAGTATGTTTGCCGTATTACTGTGTTCGGTCCAGGGGACAAAAGGATCTTATTTGTGAGTTGGTAATGCTTAGATAAAAAAGGAAAATTATATTCATGTAAGATGTATTGTGAGTTTTTAAGGTGACCTACTCAAACAGGGTCTTGCCATTCAAACTTATAAAATCCGTCAAATCAATGACATGCATGTCTTGAGGTAGTAGTGTGTGTTATGGGTATGTGTGAAACACAGGTACGCACAAACAAACAAAATCCAGTAAAACTATGAGATGTAGACAGGATACAGAAATGCATGAAAAAAAGAACGCAAAAAAGTGGAAGGATGTGAACCATAGAATATTCAAGCCACGTGTTGGGATTTTTTTATTACAAGGAAAATTTTCAAAATGTGTAAGTTACAAAAACCATCTAAAATCAATTGGTGGTTAAGTGGTGAAGTTGATATAGTGAGAGGTAACGATTATTCTTTAATTGAAAACAAGTATAATTTGTTTTTCCTACAAATTCTTCCATCAATTGATTCTAGACGGTTGTTGCTTATATGGTTCCTTGTTAAGTGAGAAATGAGTCCACTAGGGTTATGAAAATTTTGCGAACAACAGATAAAACTGAAATCAGGATTTGTACTAGAATAATTACAAATAAAATATCTAAAACCGAGACCTTCATTTTTTTTAGTAAATTTTCCTTTGTTTCGTTCTTGGTTTGTTTTGTCTTTTTTTTAAAATCCTTTTTAAAAGTTCTTCTTTAAAATGAAAGATTGCTGATGTTTGTGATGATGGTGACGACGACGGTGGCGACGATGGTAACGACGACGACGATGAAGTGAGATTTAACAGCCTCTATCTTGGAATTACCATAATACATATTTTCGATTTTTAACTCGAAAATTGACGTAGAAGGACTCATTAAACACTAGTATTAATATAAAGATGATGATGATGAGGGTGACGTTCTGAGGGTGGATGATGATGATGATGACGTTATGGGGGCAACATTATATTGCCTGACGGTGATGATAAATAATAAGGGGGAATTCAAAGATGTTCTCAAAGTCCTTAAAATGGTTATTGTTGTTCTTCTTACAAACCGTTAGGAGAATTTTCCTATTCCATCAGCCACACTTCTTTCCACTTCCCCTATAACCACTTGCTTTAAATTATAGAGGACACTTTATAAGCCCTACAACGTCTTATAAGAGCTAAATTCCTCACAACAATTAAAAAAGTCATTCTTCATTTATACAGTCGTCCACCAACGTACTAAATATTTTTAAAAGCACTTTGGCCCGTACGTTTTGTCCTGAAGTTGTTTTCATTTGGAAAGAAAAATCCCAGCGATATTCAGGATTCGGAGACGTGAAGAAAAACCGTAAAAACTATGCCAAAGTATTAGTGACGCATGTCTTGTGTGCAAGTGCGAAAACGAATCCGCTTGTACCGATAGACACCTCCACGAATTCGGCAACTTTTACTGTTAATGAACAAATGTATGGTGAACATCGATCATTAACCTAGGAATCCCATTACTCACATCTCAACCATAACTAAACAACCATAACTTACTATACTACATACGGTAGCGAACACACCAATAGAAAACTAATTATTAGCATCAAAATCCATAATTGAGGAATATAGAGTAAATGTAATGCCTGGAACAATATCTGAAAATTTGGCCACCATGTTATATTTTGTATGTGCACCTCTGAGATCACAAGTCTAACAATAGAATACCGTCATCATAACCTTTGTTATTGTTAAGCTTCTTATTGGTTTGAAATCCAATAACGATCGTTTAAAGCATGATATAAATGTCAAAAATTAACTTTTGCACATGTATACCCTTTCATACGCCTTGATCTTCACGGATGAATTGAGCAAGCAAACAGATCGACTTTTAGTGGTTTCGTTGAGAAATTGCCGCGTGTATGCACTAATTAACAACAATTATCAATCGGGCTCGGTAGATATTCTGCCACTATTGACCTCGATTTCAAAGAATAATTGTTAATTGTAAAAAAAACAAACAAACACACACACACACATACACACACACACAAACATTTCCTACCTTAATGCTCTGGACAGGCATTAAACAGAACATCCCCTGCACGGCGTTTCGTGTTCTTCGGTTCGTGTATCAGTTCACACATGTCACTGTCCACTCACTTAAACGGTATTTCCCATTTTCGGAGACGTTTTAGTTCGTAGCCTAAACGTTTTCCACGTTCATCAAAATCTGAAATTCCTCTACATAGTACAAAAATGGAATTCGGTCCGAACCGTTTGACAATTAAATTTCTCGCATCATCTTCAGACTTTAAACGTCTTTGCTCTTTGAGGACGAAAAATACTTCCAGACGGTAACTCCCCATGACATCACAAATAAGTGGAAGAGGGGACATGGTCTTTTCATCGTAATCTTCTTTTGACACAATCCCAAACACCTTCGTCGGACTTCTCTTGTCTTCGTAGTCTAAACCAATCTCCTCGGCGATTTGCTGTATGAGAGGCAGTCATCCTCGCTCGTGGACAAGGCTTTCTGTGTTGAACTGGAGAAAACTTGGAGGGACTTCTTCCGTACAGACAATACAGATTTGTATAACGATGCGCCGGACTACAGCTACTCGAGCGGAAACGCCATTTTGTTGGTTTTGGCGTATGTTTTCGCTCTTTCTTCATAATGGTGGATTTTTTTCAACGGCTTCACACTTTCTACACAAGGAGTCGTGTTTTGAACGGATGAACTTTTGAGGAATATTGGTTTACCACAAGCAATGTTGCCTTCAGCGACCCCTCAGCTCACAACTCGTGCGTGGACTGGGCGAGGGGTTTCCAAATATGGTACTAAGAAAAAATAAATATTCACGACCATAAAACTCGAGTTGCACGTTTCATTCCTTATGAGTTTCTGATAACGTACATCAATAACAATTTGAAGAAACCATATCCTACCTATACTTATGGTGCACAGACATGCAGGCTGTGAACAGTTGGAGCTTCTCAGGTATATTAAGGACTGGGTCATTTGAGGTAAATTCAAAAATGAAGGGGGGTGGTCTATCTCAGTAAGTATGCAACCTATTGATACGAAACTAAGCAAAGAGATGAAACTTTTTACGAAGGCTCGTTTTGATAATCAAATGTTACAATAGCGATCACGTGACTGATTAAGGTATTGAATTTCGATATTGATCTTTAGGCGAGATGCAGGAGAACTTATGCAAACCTAAATTACAAAGTGATGTCTTAATAGCTTTTCTTGCATTAAGTTCCACACAAAATTAACTGGAAGGCGTGTCCAGGTCATGTGGTCATTGGAATGTCATGATTTTGCTGTCACGTAATAGCCATAAAACCCTCATCCAGAGTGGGAAGACCACCTTTCCAGTTAAATTTGGAAAGCACCTCAAAGAGGTAGAAACGCAATCACTGGAAATGCCAGGTAAACGTACTTTCTCCTAGTGTGCATAAGCCCCAAAGAACAAAACCGGAAGTAAAACCTTAATTGGTCACGCAATGTGTTGCCATGGAAACGTCAACGTCAAAAATACTATATCAACAGGATAAAGGCCATGGCCAAGTCTCATACATATCACATGTTTTTCTTCGAAGATAGACCACCCCCCTTACTTTCTGGATCAGATACTTGCAGACCCAGTCCTTAATATACCTGAGTTTATCTACTAGGTTGCATCTCAAAAAGTTAGCGAAAGTATAAAATACCGCCGGACTACTATTTATGGTTGGAGTATATCTTCACAGTGTGCATTACATGTATACAGCTATTTCAATTAACATTATCGTATGAAAGCTTAAGCCTATGTGACAAGACTGCAGGGTAATATGGAATTTTTATGCTTAAGTTCACCAAAATCAGCAGTACCTTTCTTGCTGTGCAATAGCAAAGCATATGGAAGAGTTTTTATAGTATAAAAATTAAAAAAAGACCCTGAAAGAATTACAGGGTTCGTACAGAAATTTGTAATTTGCAAACCAGTTTTCCAGACCTGGGAAAAGTCTAGAAAATAAAGATAAAGTCTGGAGAAAATGGTAAAAAGTCTGGAGTTTTTTTTGTTTTTTTGAAAACTGCAACAAGTGCTTAATTGCTAAGTGAATTTTTTTTCATGCTGTCAAATGATATGTGATTTCGTCTTTAGCGAAAACATTCAATCGCAGAGTGAGAAGTCTCAGAACTGTCTTATGCCGGCATTGCATTATGGTTACTGTACGTTCACAGTACATCATGGGGCAAACTTGGTTCCCGCGTTTGTGGAGGTTTATATCGATCATGTATTTGCCTTTCATCGTGAAATTGGGGAAGTGTGTTTTCTCTGACAAGTGGAAAGCTAATGAAAGATTTAAGGCCTGGATTGCAGCCGACCCTAAATTAAGAACAAAAGCGAAGTGTACTGTTTGTGACAAGGCAATCGATATTTCAAGCATGGGCGAAGCTGCGTTGGTCAGCCACATGGTTGGCAATAAACACAAGAATCTTATGCAAATCGAACGATTGTCATCTTCTGTCACGCATTTCGTATCCACTAGCACAGAAAATGAAAGGTAAGAACTAAAATGCCTGAACAAACTTTGATTGCTCAGAGAGTGATCAAAGACCATGTCATCAATGTTGGAGGCGCCACCAAAGTTTCGTTGAGTAAAGAGCTCCTGGCCAGTGCAAGTTCTGCAAGACAGAGGTACCAAACATACCTAGATGAAGAGAAAAGAAAGAAGGTGGAACAAAGGGGAGGGCAGAAAAGGGCAGCAGTCCTTGATGAACTGAATTATTTGAAAGAACAAAAGAAAAGGATGAAATCAAACATCGAGACACTGTTCAAGTCGGCTGATGACCTTGCCGAAAAGGCAACTGAGTCAACTGGGAAAGTTACTTTTATTTCCAAGTTAAATGCAATGAGGCAAAGTGCCAAGGAGAAAGAAGGAGAGCTGAAGTCCATGGAGGAAGAAATAAATAAGAAACTTGAAGCACTGAAGAATTAGTTCTGTATTCCATGGAATGTTATTAAGAGATTAGGTGCAGGTGTTGATACACCTGTGATACTTTGTTTCTTACGAGGACCAAACGGCAAACGATCTGCTGCGTGCCATAATATTTGGTTGCTGCTTTGTTTTGATTGTGTTACTCAAAGTTCTGAATAGGAATAACAGTGTAAACTGATTTTTCTAGCTTGTTTATATTTATAAAAGGTAAATTATTAGACTGTATGATGAGATCATTTGCCTTGTAGTCTAAACAATGATACCATGGTTTCTGCAGGATAATTGGGATAAATACTGCTAGCTATATTTCAAAATTCCCCAAAGATCACTTGCCGCCTCGCCGCTCGTGATATTAAGGACAGTTTTAAATTATAACTTGTTGGTTTTTATCTCAAACATCCCTTAAAACCATGCTATCACCTATACTAACCTTGAGTCTGGAAAAAGAAGTTATTGTTTTGGCAAACGTCTGGAAAAAAATCATATTTTGCATCCAAGAATCTGTACGAACCCTGGAATTATTTTCAGATAGAGTTCTTCTTTAAAACGTAATTTTAGTTTCACTGATCTTTTTGCCTACTCGGTTAAAACGGCAAATTTAAATTATATGGGTACACGTGGAGCACATGCATTGGTATGTAAATTTGAAAAATATGGAACATGAATTTTCACACATAACAAGTGCTAACATGTGAAAATGAAAAGCCGAATCAGGATTGCCGCTGACAATAACGGGATGGTGCCAATTTATTACTTGCACTAAGAAATCTGAAGTTCCTGACCAACTGCTGACAAGACTGATTTGCAACTACCCACACTACCCTTTGGTCTTGTCGCGTAAGCTTGAAATGATCTGACAACCTTAATTGAAATAGCTGTATATGATTACAGCTTAACCTTGCTATTTCTAATTGTTTTCTAAGTGTCATCTTGAACACCCAGTATCTCAAACTCAAACCCATTTCCCTTGAAGAGCATTTTAGTCAACTGTGTTTCAGTTTCCTTAGGAGTTTGAAATATCAGGGCTTAATTGTACATGTATAATGAACAAGAAATTAACTCGTGTAAGTTTTTTTGTAATGACCATACAATTGCTTGATGTTAGAGCGGTTTTCAAATGAGTGTCGGAAAACCGAAACCAAAGTAATTGCACAAGCCAATCACAACAAACACAAATTACCCAATGAACCAATCAGAACTCGAAGCAAATACATGTAACCGGCGCTAAGCGCGGGAAAACGAGAGCGAGCAAGTCGCGATTAGTTTGAGTTTTACTTCTGATTGGTCGAGAAAGTGGCGCGAGGTTTTTTAACCAATCACAGAGCGAAGTAAAGCAAAACCAAAGCTAAACGCGAATTACTTTCGACACTCAATTGAAAACCGCTCTACTTAGGGTATTGAAAATGAACTGTTTTCCAACAGGTTGTATCCTTGGGGTGCATGAAAATACATAATTCAATTTCGACTGAAGCACAGTGCTTTTGTCTTGGCCACTTAAATAGCCCCTCATCTTTTGTTTGGGCCAAGAAGTTCACATCTATCTCTTTGTGGGAGATGATGGCAGTAACCTGGCCAACATAGAAGGCCTGGTCATAGGCTACAGCCACCCATTTCCCAATTTCAATTTATTCTCCATTATGTTTTATCTGAAAATCATAAAAAGGTAAGAAACCATTACCATGAACAGTTTTCTTGCTTAAATGCCAGGGACATTTTTTTAAAACTTGACTTTAGCTTATATTATTAGACCTCTTTTGGCTGAGTGCATATAAGGTTTATAATTAAATAAGTTATTAACATGTAGGTTCATTAGACGAAAAATACTAAAATTGCAGTCAGGATATGACATAATATAAATCACGGGCTTTCTGGCACTGACTATGAATTGTAAAACAAAGTTTACAAACAAAACTTAAAAAAAGACGTTTCGACCGAAAAGCTGCGACTTTCTTCGGTTTGAAAGTGGCAAAAAATCAACGGCTTATATAACGGTTCACATTTCGCACGTGCTTGGCTGACTTACTCAACAAAACACGCGAACGCTGTGCAAAATTACGAACATTAAGCAAGCGACTTGTAAATGTCTGGGATCTCTATATGTTCGTTCCCCGCATTCTGGTCCCTCTGTGAATGCCACGCTTCGAGAAAAAGCCTCCTATGATTTTCGTGTTGAGCAATTTTTGAGCTGCTCTGGCAAACACGCACTGCTCTTCTATGCTCTTTGATTCTCGTAGCTAAAGCTCTGTCAGTTTGGCCATAGCAAACAAAGTCACAGTGGAGGCAATTGACTTTGTACACCACACATCTGGACTGAAGTGTGGTGACTTTGTCCTTTGGTCTCGGGAAGCAAGTGCGCAACGTGTTGAGCGGTTTAAAACCCACTTTGACTCCGTTGTTGCGTATATCTTTCGATATTCTTTCGGTTACGCCTTTCACATACAGTAGAACAACAAACGATGTTCGTACTTCATCCGGAGTGTTGCTGTTTGTGACGTGTGCGTTAGTCAGCCACGCGCGCGAAATGTGAACCGTTATATAAGCAGTTGCCTTTTTGCCACTTTCAAACCGAAGAAGGCCGCAGGTTTTCGGTCGAAACGTCTTGTTTCAAGTTTTGTTTGTAAACGTGGTTTTACAATTCACAGTCAATGCCAGAATGTCCATAATTCAGTAGGTTCATAATTACCTCGACAAGGAATGAGGGGCCCTTGTCATTTCAAGTGTCAATTGTGTCAATGTGCCATCATCGTCTGAAATCATACGCAGTTTCACTATTGAGAATTGTGGCAATCAATATAAGATGGAAAATACAAAAACAAACATGAGGAAGCTAAGATTAAGACGGGTACTACAATATATCAAGAGTGGTGGCCATAAGGTATTTAACCTGATGCAAGGGTAGTGTGTGTATTCATACTTACCTTTCAACTTGTTTAGTTTTGGGTTTTCTACCTTACGAAACGATTATATGGAGGCTCTCTTCATAAGAAAAAATTTTTTATAGATCAGAAATATGAATGTACATACCTTGCTTTAAGTCATAGATTAATCAGCGTAGAATCATGTTTCAACTGAACCAATTGGAGCTGTTGAAAACCTAGTCTAGTCTAGATTTGTTTAAGGACATGCGTTGCTCATTCGTAAGTGTGGTGCAGCAGCTTTTCTCCACAAATAATGCAACAACCATAAAAATACCCATTATTGCAACTGTTTTAAAATTGACCAATATTGCAGCAGCTTTTCTGTCTCAAATAATGGGAAAACCCTTAATATAGCCAATATTCCAATGGTTTTAAAACTGGGCACTATTGCAGCAGTTTTTTCCCTCAGAAATAATGCGACAACCTTTTAACTGCCCATTATTGAAATTCTTTGAAAACTGACCATTATTGCAGCACATTTTCTGTCACAAACAATGCGAAAACCCTTAATCCAGCCAGTATTGCAATGGTTTAAAACTGACCACTATGGCAGCAGTTTTTCCCTCACAAATAATGCAACAACCTTTGAAATACCAATTATTGAAATTGTTTTAAAACTGACCATTATTGCAGGAGCTTTTCTCACACATAATGCCCTATAACTTCATCCAGCAATTATTGCAATAGTTTTAGAACTGACCATTACTGCAGCAGCTCTTCTACCCTAAATAATGCAACCACCCTTAAAATACCCATTAATGCAATTCTTTTTAAGTTGACAAATATTGCAGCAGTATTTTTCCCACAGATAATGCAAAAACCCTGAATGCAGACAATAATACAATGGTTTTAAAACTAACTATTATTGCAGCAGTTTTTTTTCTGTTTCAAATAATGCAAAAACCTTTGAAATACCCATTTTAGAAATTCTGAAAAAGTGACTATTATTACAGGAGCTTTTTTAACACAAATAATGGCATATCACTCAATCCAGCCATTATTGCAGTAGTTTTAAAACTAACCATTATTGCAGCAGTTTTTCTCCCACAAATAACGCGAAAACCCTGAATATACAAATTAAGTGCAATGGTTTTAAAACTGACCACTATTGCAGCAGTTTTTTCTTACAAATAATGCCATATCACTCAATCCAGCCATTATTGCAGTAGTTTTAAAACTGACCATTATTGCAGCAGCTTTTCGCCCACAAATTATGCAACAACCATTAAAATGTCCATTATTGCAATTCTTTCAAAATTGACCATTGTTGCAGCAGTTTCTCTGTCAAAATAATGCAAAAACCCTTAATTAAGCCAATAATACAGTGGTTTTAAAACTATTATTGAGCAGTTTTTCCTCTTTCAAATAATGCAAACAACCAATGAAATACCCATTATTGAAATTCTTTTAAAACTCATCATTATTGCAGCAGCTTTTCTCCCAAAATATAATGCAACAACCTCTACAATAGCCATTATTGAAATTCTTTTAAAATTGTCCATTATTGCAGCAGTTTTTCTCCCACAAATAATGAAAAACTCTCCAATAATACAATAGTTTTAAAACTGACTGTTATTGCAGCAGTTTTTTCCCTTTCAAATAATGCAAACGACCATTGAAATGCCCATTATTGAAATTCTTTTAAAACTGATCATTAACACAGGAGCTTTTCTCTGACAAATAATGGCATATCACACAATCCAGCCATTATTGTAGTAGTTTTCAAAGTAACCATTATTACAGCAGCTTTTGTCCCATAAATTATACAAAAAGCCTTAAAATACCCATAATTGCAATTCTTTAAAATTGACCATTATTGCAGCAGTTTTTCTCCCACAAATAATGCAAAAACACGAAATGCAGAAATTAACTGCAATAGTCTTAAAACGAACTATTATTGCAGCAGCTTTTCTCCCACAAATAATGCAACAACCCTTAAAATATCCATTGTTGCAACTTTCTTAAAACTGACCATTATTGCAAACCTTTTTTTTCCCACAAATAACGAAAGGAGCCTTAAAACACCCATTAGTGTAACTCTTTAAAAAATGACCATTATTGCAACAGATTTTCCCTCATAAATAACGTCACAACCCTCAAAATACCCATAAGTTTAACTTTTTAGAACTGACCATTATTGCAGCCGTTCTTCTTTCACAAGTAATGGGAAAACCCTTCATACAGCCAATATTGCAATTCTTTCAAAACTGACCACTATTGCAGCAGTTTTTCTCTGACAAATAATGCAACAATCTTTGAAATACCAATTATCGAATTTCTTTAAAAGCTGGCCATGAATACAGGAGCTTTTCTATCAGATAAAATTTAACTACTCTTAAAAAAACATTATTTCCTTAGCTTTTCTCTCAGAAAAAAATGCGACAATCCTTAAAATACCCATTATTGCTTTTTCTTCAAAACTGACCATTATTGTAGTAGCTTTTCTCCGACAAATAATGCAACAGCCCTTAAAATACCCATTATTGGAATTTTCTTAAAACTGGCCATTACTGCGGGAGCTTTTCTCCCACAAATAACGTGACAACCCTTAACCCTTTACCGTTTTTATTATTTTTTACCGCTAAAGCGGTTTTTGAAGTGCTATGGTGCCAAATGCCACTAAGCTTTGCTACAAAAGCGTTTTCTTATATTTTAGCTCAATTTTGAGCCAGCTTCTGTTGAAAATTGTACATTATTTTGGTTTCACGCATGCGCATAATTATTTCTCGCTTCTTTTGCTTTCCTTTTTCTCTCCCTTTCTTTTCTCTTTATCTTCTACCCTTTATCACCTTTCTATCCACTGGAAAAGTTTCGGCCTCAGTCCTTCTAAAAACCTGGAAAAGGAACATTGATCAACTAGGTGACTTGGCCTATTTTACCACCAACTTTGCAGCCAAAATTGGACACGTTTTTCTGGTATAGCTCTGCCAGGATTTGGTCGATATTCAAAATGGACACACGTATGGATGGATCTGTCCTTGCTGTGCTAGCTGCTTATCAAAACAATCTGGTGACGTCAAAAATGATGACGTCACAAGTGGCTGAATGGTTCCCGACTTCGACGTCGGGAAAATACAACTCTTGACGGAAAAAAGTTAACCAAACTATCGAAAATCGTTGATCATGACAAATCTTACTCGTTTGAGACTGATTTTGGTTGATTTATCAGGTTTAATGCAAAAAAGAACACATTTGAAACAAAATGTCCTTTTCTTTAACCCTTTACCGTCAGCGTTTTTCCCTTAGAAAAACGCATTTTTTACCGCTAAAGCGGTTTTTGAAGTGCTATGGTGCCAAATGCCACTAAACTTTGCTACAAAAGCGTTTTCTTACATTTTAGCTCAATTTTGAGCCAGCTTCTGTTGAAAATTGTACATTATTTTGGTTTCACGCATGCGCATAAGCCAAAATTTGGACTTGTGTTTTTTTTTTGCTGATTCATTTCTAAAAAACCCATTTTCTTCACAATCGGTTGATCGCACGCCGATCATGATTCGTTTTCCCGTTGCATACTCTATCCACTCCTGAATTTCGTCCTCGTACACTTCGGAATATAGCTAGATTTATACTTGTGGTGAATAACATGTCGTGTGCTGTTTTCAGGTCAGAAAAGCTAGAATTATTACTTCACACTTTGGTTTAGCTTATTCGCGAGTTTAAAGGCACGCTTACCATCCGCCGCATAGGATAATCCACCGAGCGGGTATTTAATTCTGAAGAAATGTCAAAATTTCTTTACAAATATCTACCAAACGTGAAGTATTCTTGCAACATCAACGACTCTAAAGCCTCTTACTAGTCAATATATGACTCGCCAGCGCAAATTTACGGGATAATTTGGCGCCATCCTTATTCCTTCGAGCTCAATTCAATTGCGGTAACATCACACACTTCCCATATAAGGTATGATTGACGGAAGCGTATTGCAAAGTGCTCAGAGGTGTTTTGAAAAGAAAAGTCGCGTAGTAGTGAAAATGGTGGTAAAACACCCATTAGTGTAACTCTTTAAAAAATGACCATTATTGCAGCAGATTTTTCCTCATAAATAACGCAACAACCCTCAAAATACCCATAAGTTTAATTTTTTAAAAGTGACCATTATAGCAGCCGTTCTTCTTTCACAAGTAATGGGAAAACCCTTCATACAGCCAATATTGCAATTCTTCTAAAACTGACCATTATTGCAGCAGTTTTTCTCTGACAAATAATGCGACAATCTTTTAAGTACCAATTATCGAATTTCTTTAAAAGCCGGCCATGAATACAGGAGCTTTTCTATCAGATAAAATTTAACTACTCTTAAAATATCATTATTACATTAGCTTTTCTCTCAGAAAAAAACTGATCTTTATTGTTGCAGCGTTTGTCTCACAAATAATGCAACTACCCTTAAAACACCCATTACTGCAATTTTCTTGAAACTGACCATTATTCCGGGAACATTTCTCCCACAAATAACGTAACAACCCTTAAAACACTCATTTGTGTAATTCTTTAAAAACCAACCATATTTGCAGCTGCAGTTTTTCTGTCACAAGTGATGGGAAACCCTTAATATCGCCAATATTACAACAGTTTTAAAACTGACCATTATTGCAGTAGCTTTTCTCCCACAAATAATGCAACAACCCTTAAAATACCCATGATTGGAATTTTCTTAAAACTGGCCATTACTGCAAGAGCTTTTCTCCCACAAATAACGTAACAACCCTTAAAATATCCATTCGTGTAATTCTTTAAAAACTAACCATATTTGCAGCTGTTTTTCTGTCACAAGCAATAAGAAAACCCCTTAATGCATCCAATATTGCAATTCTTCTACAACTGACCAATACTGCAGCAGTTTTTCTCTCACAAATACTGCAAGAACCTTTTTTTACCCGTTATGGAATTTCTTTAAAAAGTGATCATTATTGCAGCAGCTTTTCTCTCAGAAATAACGCAACAACCCTTACAATATCCATTATTTAATTTTAATTAAAGTGACCCTTATTGCGGAAGCATTTCTTCCACAAATAGCGTAACAACCCTTAAAATACCCATTAGTGTAATTCTTTAAAAATTGACCATTTTTGCAGCCGATTTTCTGTCACAAGTAATTGGAATACCCTTAATACAGCCAATATTGCAATTCTTTTAAAACTGACCATTATTGCAGAAGTTTTTCTCCCACAAATAATGCAACAACCCTTAAAATACCCATTATTGCAATTTTCTAAAAACTGACCATTATTGCAGGAGCTTTTCTCCCACAAATAACGCAAAAACCCTTAAAATACCCATTAGTGTAATTCTTTAAAAACTGACCATTACTAAAGCTTTTCTGTCGCAAGTAATGGAAAAACCCTTACTACAGCGAATATTGCAATGGTTTTAAAACTGATCGTCACTGCAGTAGCTTTTCTCCCACAAATAATGGAACAACCCTTAAACTATCAATTATTGCAATTTTCTTAAAATTGACCATTATTGTGGAACTTATCTCTTACAAATAACGTAAGAACCCTTCAAATACCCATTAGTGTCATTGTTTAAAAAAATGACCTTATTGCAGCAGATTTATGGTCATATATAATGTAACAACCCTCAAAATACCCTTTAGTATGATATTTTATAAACTGACCATTATTGCAGCCGTTTTGCGTTCACAACTAATGGGAAAACCCTTAAGAGCCAATATTACAATGGTTTTGAAACCGACCATTATTGCAGCAGTTTTTCTCTCACAAATAATGCGAAAACCTTTTTTATACCCATTATCGAATTTCTTTAAAAACTAACCATTATTGCAGGAGCTTTTCTCTCACAAATAATAGGAAAACCTTTTTATTACCCATTATCGAATTTCTTTAGAAACTGACAATTATTGCAGGAGCTTTTCTCTCCAAAAACAGGCAACTACCCTTAAAATACCCATTACTGCTTTTCTTTGAAAAATGACTAATATTGCAGTAGCTTTTCTCCCAGAAATAATGCCACGACTCTTAACATACCTATTATTAAAGTTTCTTAAAACTCACCATTATTGCAGCAGTATTTCTGTTACAAGTAATAGAAAAACCCTTAATACAGCCAATATTGCAATGGTTTAAACAGTGACCATTATTGCAGTAGCTTTTCTGCTACAAATAATGCAACAACCCTTAAAACACCCATTACTGCAATTTTCTTAAAACTGGCCATAAATCCGGGAGCTTTTTTCTTTCAAATAACGTAACAACCCTTAAAATACCCATTGGTGTAATTCTTAAAAACTAACAATTATTGCAGCTGTTTTTCTGTCACAAGTCATGGTAAAACCCTTAAAAAACAGCCAATATTGCAATTCTTTTGAAACTGACCTTTATTAAAGCAGTTTTTCCTTACAAATAATGCAAGAACCTTTTTAATACCCACTATCGAATTTCTTTAAAGACTGACCATTATTGCAGGAGATTTTCTCACTAAAATGCAACTACCCTTAAAACCCCCATTATTAATTTTATTTTAAAACTGACCTTTGTTGCAGCAGGTTTTCTCTTACAAATAATCCAACAACTCTTAAATATCCATTGTTGCAATTTTCTTAAAACTGACCACTATTGCGGGAGCTTTTCTCCCACAAATAACGTAACAACACTTAAAATACCCATTAGTGTAATTCCTTGAAAACTGACCATTATTGCAGCACATTTTCTCTCACAGATAACGTAACAACGTTCAAAATACCCATTAGTTTAATTTTTCAATAGCGGATCTTTATTGCAGCAGTTTTCCTCTCACAAATAATGCGAGAACCTTTTCATTATTGCAGGAGCTTTTTTCTCAGAAAAAATGCAACTACCCTTAAAATACCCTTAATATAGCCTCAATTGTAGTGGTTTTAAAAGTGACCATTATTTCAGCAGTTTTTCTTGCACAAATAATGCCAAAACCTTTTAAATACCCATTATTGAATGTGTTTGAAAACTGACCATTATTGCAGCAGCTTTTCTCTCAGAAAAATGCAACTACCCTTAAAATACTCATTACTGCTTTTTTTTTTAACTGAGCATTATTGCAGCAGCATTTCCCCCACAAATAATGCAACAACCCTTAAAATACCCATTATTGAAATTTTCTAAAAACTGACCACTATTGCAGGAGCTTTTCTACCACAAATAACGTAACAACCCTTAAAATACCCATTAAGGTAATTCTTTTAAAACTGAACATTATTAAAGTTGTTTTTCTGTCACAAGTAATAGGAAAACCCTTAATACAGCCAATATTGCAATGGTTTTAACACTGACCACTATTGCAGCAGTTTTATGTCACAATGAATGCGACACCCTTTTAAATATCTATTATTGAATTTCTTTGAAAACTTCCCATTATTGCAGGAGCTTTTCTCTCAGAAAAAATGCAACTACCGTTAAAATACCCATTACTGCTTTTCTTTTGAAACTGACCATTATTGCAGTAGCTTTTCTCTCACAAATAATGCAACAACCCTTAAAATACCAATAATTGCGATTTTCTTAAAACTGACCATTTGGGCGGGAGTTTTTTTTGTCCCACAAATAACGTAACCACCCTCAAAATACCCATTAGTTTAATTTTTAAAAACTCAACATTATTGCAGCAGTTTTTCTCTCACAGGTAATGGGAAAACCCGTAATACAGCCAACATTGCAATGGTTTTAAAGCTGCCCACAATTGCAGGAGTTTTTCCCCACAAATAATGCAACAACCCTTAAAATTCCCATGATTGCGCTTTTTTTAAACCGACGATTATTGCAGGAGCTTTTCTCTCAGAAAAAATTCAACTACCCTTAAAATACCCATTATTAGTTTCCTTTTAAAACTGACCATTATTACAGCAGATTTTCTGTCACAGGTAATGGGAAATCCTTAATATAGCCGAAATTTTAGTGGTTTTAAAACTGGCCATTATTTCAGCAGTATATTTTCTTGCATAAATAATGCCAAAACCTTTTAAATACCCATTATCGAATTTGTTTCAAAACTAACCATTATTGAAGGAGCTTTTCTCTTAGAAAAATGCAACTACCCTTAAAAAAAAAAGACATTCGCACTGAAAGCACTTGTAATGGATGACTAAGATCACGGAGAAATTGACAACACCCATTTCTTTGGCGCGGATTGGCCGTGGTTTGTTGGAACAAGATCCCACGACGGCAACCTATTATTTGAAACTGGGTTTATTATGTAGTGGACAAGTAGCAAGGTGAGTATTTTCACACTGATTTAGTTAGACATGAATTATTACCGGTCGTAGCTTGTTTAGCAGGCGCGTGACAGATTTTAAGTCGACATATTGCACGTGTTTGGCCATCCCATTGAAAAAGTAAATGACTAAATGATGTTGAAAGGCGTCAGTCACATTTGATTACCATCAAACCGTCGAGCCAACACTATCTAAAATTTCTTCTCTGCCGTGTGAAAAACATTGTTGAATTTGTTAGGCTGGCACATAAACCAATGTTTTGAACACATGCAGGAAAAAACAATTTGCATAATTGAACATCATTCAACGGGATTGCCAAATATTTTAACGATTTGAAGTCAGTGAACGATATATTGAAGCGTTAAAATGTTTAACTCGTTTGGCTGCCTCGTTCAGCATTGTTCAACAAAGTTGACTGGTGTTGAACTCATATATCATGATCCTGGGTGGGGGGAGGGGGGGGGGAAAGAGCACTTGACCCGTATTTGGATACAGGATTGCCGCTGAGGGTTTGAAACCCTGTCCCTGTTTAGGACAAAAACAGCCTTAAAATACTGTACCTACCGTGTTCAGGACAATACCCTTTATTTTAGGTCGCTGTTTAGGACAAATGACAAAATCACACCCTGTTCAGGACAGACATACCCTGTTTAGGACAAAGAGGCCAAAAACCATATCCTGTCCCAGCGGCACATCCCTGTATAAGCCACAAAATTAAGGAAGTGCCTCCCTTCTGGGTCATGACCTAACCACCTTATTTGGAATGGCTTTTTAAGTGTTGCGTGCCACTGTGCATGCCATCACTTCAAATTCATTGGTGTGGTACAAAATAGAGCAATTTTCAGATGAAAGTCTAGGTAACGTTATTGTTGCTTTGGTTTTTGCTTTGGTGCTAGGCTCTCTGATTGGATAAAAAGCTTGTGCCACTTTGTCAACTAATCAGACATAAAACCAAAACCAATTGTGACTTGCCTGCATGCATTTTCCTGCACTTAACACTTATTACTAGTATTTGCTCCAATTTGTGATTCGTTCATTTTGTTTTCTGTTCCTGTTGTGACTAATTGAAGAAATTCATTAGGTTTTTGTTTTACGACACTCATTTGAAAATTGCTCTGTTATGCTGTACAAGATGAACCAACTTGAGTGTGTGGTTAAGATCTCCCATGTATGAAAATTATGGAACAGTGCCAGTACTAGTTATTATTGTTACTTGCACTGATAAAATTGCAAAGAATGATAATTCCTAAATGCTACTGTGTCGTTCCAGAAAATACCCATACCCCAACCCATGGAGGGGATTGAAAATCGTAGGGAGGGGGGTAGGGAGAGGGGTGTCAAAGGCCCAGGGAATTCGAGAGGAGGGGGGGGGGGAGGTCCAGAAAAGTGCAAAAATAGTTATATTAAAGATGGTCCGCTTTCATTCAATGCTGACCAAGATATTGCCAGAGACCAACTGAAGAGTTGGATTTCCAGGGTAAGATATGAGCTAATATATAACTACTGTAGTACAATAAAAATACTATCAACTCTATTAACATTATTGATCACTGAAGTCTGATTGTGAGAAAAATGTTTTTGACAGAGAAGGAAAGAAAGACCATTTTGATGTTAGTAACTATTAACATTTTGATGTTAATAACAACCCGTGTTTAATAACCCCATGGAATTCCATGGAAAATTTTCCATGGAATTCTGTCTGGTATTGGGACATGGAACTCCATGAAAACATTTCCATGGAATTCTATGGACTTCCACACAAACTCAATTCCATAGAATTCTGTCTGGTATTGGGACATGGAATTCCATGAAATTCCATGAAAACATTTCCAGGGAATTCTATGGACTTCCACACAAACTCAATTCCATGGAATTCTGTCTGGTATTGGGACATGGAATTCCATGGACTTCTATGGAGTTCCACAAAAGCTCAACTCCATGGAATTCTGTCTGGTATCGGGACTTCAAAGTCCATGAAAAAGTATCCATGGAATTCCATCGAAAACTACATGTAGTCTATAAGGAACTTAGGACTACCAGTATAAAAATCTTTTTACAACCTTTAATCTCTACAGAGTTGGATAAGGATTTTATAACCTGTTAAATTTGTACTATCAATAATAAAAGAATGAAATAAATAAATTACTATAAAGTTAAAGTCTACGCTCTATAACACTTATTTAACAAGAATACATTCAAGTGAACAAAACTATTGTAAAATTACAGTATTTCAAAAATCTTATGCAAATACTGAATGACATTCCCTGTGAACCCAAATTTAAGTTATTATTTGACATTTTCAGTGGCAGAAGTATTGCATTTTGTGTAATTCATGCCCAGCAAGAAAAAGGAAAATTTTCTCTTCACAAGTGAAGGGACAGATCTGTCTGTACCGTTTTTTATAAGGTACAATAGTATTCTTAAAATAGTCTCTCTGACAGAGAATATTTTCACTCAATATTGTTGCGTCAATCTGCAAATTATATAAACTCTTCATGTTTAAATACAACAGTTTTCAGTTTCCTGAGACTGCAGACTGTATATAAACAAACAACTGAAAACGCAAAAATGATACAGGCATATCTTGATCGATTAACTCCACTGTTTACTCCGCTAATCGCTTGTATTCCAAAGGTTACATCAACTGAGGCTATTCACTTAACTTCAGAGGTTATTTAAATTCTAATTTGCCTTTGGAGTTATAACCTTTATGTTATGAAACGTTCACTTTCCCAAAGTAAGCAGTAAAGCGAACCACCTGCACGTGAGGAAACGAGTAACACACGCTGCACACTTCCCGTTCAGTCACGTAAACGAAATCGACCGCTCACTAAACATACATGTCTGCTATTGGTTTGTTGTTATTAAAAATACCATCTCAGCAACAATCATGGTACTCTATTGTCTTTCAGGCATTATTTAGTGTGTCCCCAATTAGCTAGATCAATTTTGAAACGTAAATAAAGTTATTATTATTATTATTGTTGTTATTATTATTATTATTATTATTATTATTATTATTATTATCGTTGCCCCCTGGACGTCCCCTTCTTCGTCATCGTCATCACCACGATCTTCACAATCGAATTTTGAACGGTAAATTCTCCGAAAAAACCCCTGAAAGTCTTAAGTATTTTAGTTTTAAATGCTGTCATTAAGATTTTGCTAATGATAACAGCCTAATAAGCCACATCCATAGAATCCGCATCGATAAAAAGTACATATATTCAATTGGTTGCTGAATGGAAACAACAAGGGCATGTGATAATTTTGCATTTAAAATAAAACAATTACTGTTAATTGTATGGAAAAGACGAATATTGTCATTGGAAAAAAACAACACAATTTTCATTTAGTGACCAATTGAATCTATGTGGTACCTTTCTTTTAAATAGAGGATACGGTGGCAAGAAGATGTTTTTTATATTAATTATTGTACATAGCACTTTACGTCACCAAATAACCGCCATAGAACAATGGAATATGTTAGGAGCAGACCTGAAAAAAGAAGTCACCGTTAAATCGTTCAGGCGTGCTTTGCACCAGGAATTTTTGATAAATCAGCAATTTTTACCTCATTTTTAGTTTTTTATATTATTTCATTTCAATTTTTATCTCAGTTTTTATTAATTAATTTTTTTCTTTCTTTTTGTTTTTCATTACATGTATATATTTATATTTATATAGTAGGTTTTAGATTTTTATATAACTCATTGTAAATATTTTTTTTTGATAATTCATTGTAAATATCTTAGTAAGTTAGGAGGGCCACAAGTTTATTAGTGCTTCGCACTATTTCGTGCCACCCTCGTTAAATAAAGTTTTTATTATTATTATTATTATTATTATTATTATTATTATTATTACGGGTTTTATTTTTTTTTTTGAAATTCTTTTTATTTTAACTTTGGTACATTTATTAGTTTTAATACTTGTAAGATTTTATTTTCTGCAAATAGTATTTTATGCCTCTTAAACAGTACCTGGTCAAAAATAAAGGTTGTATGAATGTTTTTAGTATTGTATGTGGTTCTTTTCTGAAATTTTAGTCGATTAGGCCATTAGTTTATTCAGAGCACGCTTTCTTGGTCCGCTGGGACAGGAGGAGGGACCCCCTCTCCCCTCCTTAACCCAAGAATCACTGATTAAAGCTATGACAGTGAAAGTTAGAGGGCAGACATACGTTCAAAAATATTTCCTTTAAGCTCCACAACACGAGTAAATGACGTTATTCCGTCATGTTCTCAAACGGCAGCCATCGTGAACCCAACATTTTGTTCTTCTTGATCTGTTACAAGCCACTGTGATCAATGACGAAATACAAAGATGATCAAACATGTAAAAGTCACTTCAAAAAAGTCATTTTTCGTTAAAAGGGGGAAAAAGTCAAAATTCTGAAAAAAAATTGCTTGTCAAAATACGGTTGCCATGGTCACAAGTCAAAAGTTCATGCGGGTAGAGTCCGCCCTTCTAACCCCTGATCTGAATAGGGTTAAGTATCGTTAAGACAACGCGCGCCTTAATTGATTTATCAAGCTATCAAGGTTCCAAAGAAGATGCTATAAAAGTGTGCCGAGCATAGGGATACGTATTTACCAATCGTTGTTGCTGGACACTTTTCGCCCTCAAAGTAGAGTTTCATATTAAAAGGTAGGATCCGACTGGAAAGCAGCCCGCATTTGTGCAACTTTCATTGTCCAGGTTTTCACTGTTCTCGCTGCACAACATCTTTCTCCTTTCCACATGGGTTTCACTTCTTTTCTGCCATACTTTGATGCGAATCAAGCCGATTGACGTCACTGAGGCGATCCTTTATCTTGCGTTTTCTGTAACGTGGTAAGCAGTAACAACTTGCTGAAAAGGTTTACTCAAAAATGAAATGTATGCTCCTCATACTAAAACCAACCGCGACGCTGATGACAGAACCAAAACGTAGTTTTCTTGTTCGTATAATTTGCTTTAGAAACTAGTTCAGAGAAAATTAGGCGGTTGCCCTTATCCACGCGACCAAGTAACCGCACATCTCCGCAAACAGAAAAGCCCTGGGAAAGAGGTTCAGCTACCCCCCCTGGGGCAGGTACTCCACTATGTGACCTATATGAGTGCATTAGGCTTCTTTTTGTCATAAAAGGGCCCAGTTTCAAATTCTCAGCGGCATACCTCTAAGCCACTGGGAAGCCAGTTACCTCCCGTACTCATGCGGGCACGTGGTCACGTAGCTGCATAGTGGCGAGAACATGTACAGCATGTGTGTTTCTCATTTCTTTATCCTTTTTAATTTCATTTGTGCCCAAAATGATGATTCATTTTGTAAAATACTCAGCTATAAATAATACCATGTGAAAGTACTGCTAAAGAGATTTCGTTTGAATGGTCATACCATATTTACAGACTCAAAAGTTAGAACCACTTTAAAACGTCTCCATAACTGACTCTGGGAGTGAAAGAGTTAAACGTTAAAGGCAGAAGAGAGTTCCGCTTTCTAAGTTTGTACATGCAAACATGACTTAAATCTCAATGAAAAAAAAACTTGTCAGAAGAAATTCCCTTTAAAGGATACTTTGGTGTGAGAAAATTAATTTGTAATTGTTTTAGGCTACTGAAGAAGGGATTAACTGTTTTTAGTATAATTTTAATGCTATATTCACCGCGCTATTCGGTGAAAATAACATTTCAAGGCGCGGCTGCTAAGCTTAGTGTCAATTTTTTTTTTTTTTACTTTTTGATGACACACCCTTAAAATTATACTAAAACAGTTATCCGCTTCAGGCTCAGTAAATTTTGTCGAATAATCCCCTCGACGAATTATTTGGCAGTATTTACTTTGCCTTCGACGAATAATTATAAATAATCCACTCCCTTACCTTCATGACCATGTTTTTGCTCTGACAACCGACTTTCCTTAACCAGGGGCGGGGCAGAACACTTCTCAAATTTTTGTATACCCATGTTCCAACGATATATGACGTCACATCCGGTTGCAAAAAGCGCTGAACTGGTTGATCAGCGAAGGTTCAAGGTGGACGCTTGGTGCCACTTAGTTTCTTCGTTGTTTTCACCAACACATCCTCGGAGACCCAGGGGCAGCTAGTCGGGACGACGGGATTTTCATGGGCGAAAGTTTACAACAAGAGCGGGAGAGCCCCTGGGCATTTACTCTTACCGAACGAGTTCCAGAAGCGTCTGAAATCCCGCCTTCTGATTGGCCAGAAAAATTTTTTTCTGGCCAATCAGCGAAGAGGAACAGCCGGGCGACTCTCATGTCTTCTCACACGAGGTTGTTTTCCTCATCAATCGCCGTAGTAGCGTGGCCCGTTCAACGAGAACATTTTTAAGGAGAGCTTCAGAAAAAAAAAAATTAAATAAACGAAGTCGAGGAAATCGCAAACTATAACGTGGCCGCAAGAAAACACTCACAGGGAATTTTTCACGGCGGACTTATCGAAGGTAACGCAAATTTTTAGAGCTAGCGACTTCCCCTTTCTCCAATGTAACTAATTATTTCTCCTTCTTCGTTGATCTTCGTCTGAAACTTGCCATCTCTGATGCACGGGCCACGCAACTATGTTGATCGAGCGTGTCATGTCACGTACTAGAGAGAACTAGTTCTCTCTAGTACGTGACATGACCTCGCATCGACCGTTAAGCAGAAAATCGCCCATATCGGCCTCCAGAAGCTCGGAAAAGCAATAAAAACACAGCAAACACATAGCAGGTAATGTTTTTCAAACTGTATTTCCATTTTAATGCATTTTCAGCGGAAAACCGCCGATTATTTTCGATCGAATTTCAGCTCCATACAAACACTCATATTACGCTTCGGTTAACTGTGGTTCCCACGCTCGATCGACATAGTTGCGTGGCCCGTGCATCGGAGATTACCGTGGAAAGTTTCAGACGTAGTTCAACGAACAAGGAGAAATAATTAGTAACATCGTTTACTCGAGTAGCTATTAGCCTCATGTAACACTTGAGAAAGGGGAGTCGTTAGCTCTAAAAATTTACGATACGTTCGATAAGTCCTTCGTGAAAAATCCCGCCACGTTATAGTTTGCGATTTCTTCGACTTCGTTTATTTATTTAGTATTAATTTTTTTTTTTCTGAAGCTCTCCTCAAAAATGTTCCCGTTGAACAGGCCACGCTACTACGGCGATTGATGAGGAAAACAACCTCGTGTAAGAAGACATGAGAGTCGCCTGGCTATTCCTCTTCGCTGATTGGCCAGAAAAATTATCAGAAGGCGGGATTTCAAACGCTTCTGGAACTCGTTCGGTAAGAGTAAGTGCCCAGGGGCTCTCCCGCTCCTGTTGTAAACTTTTGCCCATGAAAATCCCGTCGTCCCGACTAGCTGCCCCTGGGTCTCCGAGGATGCACCAACAGAGAACCATGATTTTGTATGTTGTGCATTATCCATGTTGCAGAGGTATTTTGCCAGCTATTTTAGCCAATGTTTTGGCAAAACAAATATGCTGAGTATCATTTTGACGATAAATGACACACAACTCCGGGGAATGTCGTGGCGAATTTTTTCGCACTTTCAAAACGAGTGGCGTTCAAGATTTTGGCTCTTGCGGTTTCTGATTCACTGAATGCATTAATTAAAATAGCCCATCCTGGGTGGAATATAATGGAGAAAACGCTGGAAGTCACAGTTTGAAGTGTTAACATCGGGAAGGTTATTAACACTCGACGTAAAGTGCTGGGAGCGCTACATAATTACACCTCCGTGGCGCATGCTGCTACAAGGTTGGTATTCGATTTCTTTATCTTCCTTTAAAGATTTATGTTGCTATATACAAAAAAGCCTTTATGCCATAAAGAAAAATGGATTAATTGCATATTTGCGGTTTCCCCGGGGAAATTAGGCCACTTTGCAATTGTGCTGGAGTAATATTAAATCTTTATTAATGTTATCGTTTGGTAAATGTTTGGCGTTTTAATAACCGAAATCTAGTTTGTCAAGTACACACACACAATTACACACATAAGGAAAAAGAGAACCAACTGCTTCACACTGAGGCACTTTGCTCAGCAATTACCTCTCGTGTGTAACAAAGCTTTTATAACAATTTCCCCTCAAATCATGTCATGAAGAAAATATCCAACATCTTTTATAAACTTTGCAGAATCTGGCTGTGTGTCATGCTCACGACTTCACAGGTTGGAGTTCAAGATGGTACCTGGTAGTGTTTTCAGTGGAGTTTAATATGGGAGAGAAAATACTTCTAGTCAGGGTACCATAGGGGGGTCTATGGAGCCCTGTAGCCCTGAAATATTTGTCGTGGAGCCTGGAGCCCAAAGCCTCTCTCAACTTGGAGCCCAAACAAAAATGCTGTTTGGCTAAATGGAGCCCTGGAGTGAAGCAATGGAGCCTTAGAGCCCTGAATTTTCCGTCGTGGAGCCCTGGAGCCCTGCATTTTTTAGGCCGGAGCCCTGGAGCCCTAAACCCCTTTGGGACCCTGTCTAGTATTGTTACACCAGCAAAGTCGTGGGTGAAAGCATTATGGCATTTCCCAACATTACCACTTACTTACCGTAGTTACCTGAAAGAGTGCCGCCCTTGTATTAGTGCTGCATCATCCCAGCAACAATGCGGCACTATTGATTTTTATTTGTTTCTTGACATTGTTAACGCTGAAATGCTAAATATGGCGTGTTATTGCTGTCATTGTTACTTATTGGAATCTGGTAGGGCTATGTTATTGATGTCACTTGTGAACATAGTACTGTGCACATGTTCCCAAATAGGAAGTTTTAAGTAAGTGCCACCCTGAAATGAGCAACGCACTAACAACTTTCAAACAATTTAATAAGTGCCGTGAAATACAGTACTGTTTTTTTTTTAGATTTCTGTCACTGCCAGATGTCTTCTGTCCCTGTTTTTGAAATCTGGAGAAAGACAGCTTGAATTGGCTTTGGCCGTTATAATTCTACAAGTTTTTCTACTGCATTAGAAAGTTACTACTTCACTGAGATGACTACCAGATGCTTTTTTGAACACCAACCTTTGAAGCCAAGTGAGCAACCTCATTGATAAATCTGGCTCAGTACGTTTCTCATGACTACCACACACAGTGAGGAATTTGCCTCGGGTGCAAAATTGTGATGAAAACTTTGTTGCCTACAAGCTGAAATGGTTGGGATAAATGCCTTGCAAGGCATTTTGTTCAGCTTATCCTCGGTTATGTGGACAAAATTTATTCATTGTGGCCTAGGATCAACTTAAACTGTTGACATTTGGCAACCGGTGATAAATATATCTTATTAGACGGTTTAGTGTGTAGTATCGTGGGATATTTTTACGAGTCGCACCGTATTTTGGCGAGCCCGTAGGGCGAGTCAAAATACAAGAGACGAGTAAAAATGTCCCACGATACTACACACTAAACCGTCTAATAAGGGATTTATTATTCAACTTAGCTACAAAATGGAAAAGTGGTTTATAAACTGTCTGAGTTGCGTGACAAACTAGCGTGACTTCTGAGCAGCGAGTGAGCGCGCCAGCGGGTCAGGTTTCGCGCGCTTAACGTGAGGTTGTTGTTGATTGGTCAAAGACGAAAACTTGTCAAACCTGTCAATCGAGCGAAGCGTCGTGGTTTTATTTCAAACTTGCAAGGAAAACAAAGATGGAACAAGGCAAAACTGAATTATTTTCGGGTTTACAGTTAGATGAACAATGTTCTTGGTCACCGAGTAAAACTACGAAAAGAAAGAACTCGACAGAACAAACAGAACTCGAAAGTCAAACAAAGTTAAACAGCACTTCAAGCTCAGTCATCTTCGTCCGAATCACTAACCACGCGTCATTTTGGAAGAGATAGCGGTGGAGATTTCTGACCGACAACAATCGTGCATTTGTTGAAGACAGCTCCTGAGAAAAGATGGGTTCCGTTTCCTGACTTTGACAAACAAATGACATAAAAGATTGTTAAGTTCCTCGGTGGGAATTTCTTCAATGGCCCTTGTTTCTTTAACGGACTTGAGGTCAGTTTTCGTCTTTACTGTTGTATTTTAATACGTTTCGATTTTCTTCAATAAATATTATAAAAGAAATTTCACGGCCGTCTAGGTCAGTGCTTGTCTCTAGGATCTCGTTTTCGTTAAAAACCTCAAAATTTGGTAAGCATTTATTGTTTTCTTTGGGAAAAACGAGCGTTTCGGCCATTTTTTCATCGTTCACTTTGTAAGCCTAATGCCTGACGTGGCATTTGTAGAAAACCTGTCAAACCGGTCTTCTCGAGTACAAATACCGTGGGATATTTGTACTCGTTTTGGGTGTTATTTGTACTCTACTGAATGCAGTTGAATAATAAATACTGTTAAACAGGGAATAGTTTATATTAGAACTTTCTTTGTATCAGTAATGTGTGTGTTGTGGGCGTGTTGTTTGGGTATTATTTATGTAAAGTTGTAATATGACAAAAAATCAAGAACAGACCTGCCAACTCTCACGGTTTCACCGTGAGACTCACGGTTTGGGCTATCAACTCACGGTCTCACGATTTGGCCTCCAAATCTCATGGTGAATCAGAAAACCTTGAAATTGCCAAACAATTTAGGTATGAAGCAATATTGAAAAATCCGTGTTAAAAATGGCCAACTTTTTGGGAATTTTATCACATCTAATGTTTGAGGGAAACCTGGGTACAATTCCAACCTCATTACCGTGAAACATAGGTGTGCTTGGGTCTCTGAAAGCTAGAGCTGTGAACAGTTAACTCAAACTGGCACCTCGCGTCGACAGCGAAACAGAAACTGACTCTGCAAAAAATGCGGCAAAAGAATGTAATAGATAGCACAAATAAGGTAAAGAATACTTGAAACGAGAAATCTACCATTTTTATTTTCATTTAACACATATTTTGGAAATCTCCAGGTTTGAGGTCCTAATCTCCAGGTTTTTCTGGACTTTTTTTCAAAGTCTCCAGATTTGCATGTTTTGGAGGTTGGCAGGTCTGTAAGAAATAACTTGGTGAGAAGCAGTGATTTTTATACCATCAGGATTAGTTAATATACACTTGATTTTTTTATGTCCCTGACATAATAATTGCCCTGTGATAAATGCTAATATTTGGGAATAAAGTGTAATGACTTTTTGGAGACTTTTCATATGTTCTGCAATGTTATAAATATCTTCCACTTGACAGTGCCCTCAGATGTCTGGTTTAATTGCCTCGTAAAATTCGTTGTGTTTTACATGTATTTTGACCAAAACTGATTTTCCTTCTCCAACCAAACATTGTTAATTTAGTTCTGTTTTGTTTTTCACTCCCAGTTATTTATACAGTCCCTATTTATATCTCCCCATGAGATGCAAGGATTTGGGATTCCAATGCTTCTTATTAATAATACTACTACATGTAAGTTTTATATACAGGTAATGTGTGTCTGATACTGCATGAATTCTTTGGTCTTTATTTGAAAAGGCTTGACTAAAACATGGTGCATAATTTGTTCTGTGGGTATTGTCTTACTTCTTTACATTGTTGTTGTCTTGGAAATATAAAATCAGATGACAAAAGTCTCCTTATACAGACACTTGGGGACTTTTAATTGCTCATGGGAGCAGTTATTTTGGATGTTCCTGCAACTTGCTGTATGTTAAACATTATACCAGATTTTTTCTATAAATGTACAGTAAGTAATTGTCAGGTCTCTTCACATGAAGGAAAAAAAGCCTGCACAGACCCTTAGCAAAGTTTATGCTTTTAAATTTATTTACATTAATTGAAAGTACATACAGTATTATCCGTACATATTACACATGCCCTGTATATGTTTGGTAAAAAATTGTCTTTGGTTTGAAAATTTTAAACCAGTTTAGTTTTTGTTTTCCTTTGTCTCAGATTATGGAAAATGGATCTAAGACAAAGGAAAATACAAAATAAATTAGTTTGTAAATTTTCAAATCAAAGGAAAATTTTAACCATAAGATATATTTTATTATTCAATAACTGAAGATAATGTACACGCTGTGATTGGTCAATACCTGTTGATTATTATACCAGTAAATCATATGGTTTTTTGGCTCAATAAACCACTTACAATAGGTTGCTGGCATAACACTCGAAAAGCTTGTAAATCATTTGCCTTCGGCTTGTCACAATCTCTTCACGTGTTCTTCGAACATCCCGCATGGCTTATTGAGCCAATAAACCATAGAAATGTGTGGTATTTTGCTTAAATAAAAAGCAGATGAAAAGAGTGAAGGTTGAGTAGCCAACAATAATTTTGTTGGCTATTCTGCCTTCTTCAATCTGGTAATATACAGCTTAATTTCAGATTTGTATTGAGCACATTACTTTGTGAACTTTCTGCTGGTTTAAAGTACATTTTGTTGTTCTGTGATAAAGATGCAAGGCAGTGACTAAAGCAGGAAAGAAGTGTCGGGTGAACACAAGCAGCAGGCGAGTGCTTCTCCCTACTTCTTGAGTGCTCTCGTCACTTCCTTGCACAGCACAGCACAGTTTTGGCTTTTTTATTTGTTTTATAACATAGCTTTGCTCACATGTGTAAAGAAATTGGCTTTAATTTGCAAGAAAACAAATTTTATTACTAGATTGCAAGCGTGCACAAGAAAGGTTTTCAGCTTGCCAGTGCGCACAGAATGGCGTCACGGGTTACTCCGTGCATCTGTACTCTGATGAAGCATGATGTTTCAACCAATCAGAGCGTGCATTATATTGAAATTTTATTATAAAAAATATATTAAATTTACTTTGACAGTATTTGCTTTGGTCCAAAAAAATCTTGGCAAGTAGTATTAATGTAAACCTAAAACTGTTGGCTCAGAAATATTTGCCAAATGCTAAGTTTGTTTATTAACAATTAAACAGCACTGTGATAGTCATTAATGTCCAAGTCTAGTAATTATGAAATAAACAGACCGTCACTAATGGTGGTGTAAAAGGTGGGTAATAGGTGGTTAAAATGTGAAAAGTAGTCAGAGATCTGATATTTTCTTGTGTTGTCAACATGAATGTACATGTACTGTATCTTGTTTCTACCAAAGTCATTAGCCGGAACTCATATGTCTAGCTAATAGCCAGGCCAAATCCCAAATCCCTGACCATTAATGACAGCCCCGAATGAAGGTTTAAAACTAATGACTACAGTGTACTCTCCCATTTTATTTCACAGGTTTCAACAAATCAAGAAGACATGAAGCATGTTTTCAACATGCAGCTTTGAACTGTTTATATTCATATTATTTGTGAGCCACCAAAAGTTTGTTGTTGAGACTGAGTAGGTGGATGGCATCTTCAGTGTTCATTATGAAAGTGTAGTGTTGACTGTTCACAGACTGTTCATCAGTGGTGAATGTTACTTTAATTAGGCAATGTACAGACTAAGATAATGACATCTGTTGGTTGCCATTTCTGGTGCTTTACACCTTCTTTACTTTGGGAGCAGTGGCTGTTCTCTGTACCTCCAGGGATAATTATATAAGGGACAGGTCATTAAATACAAAGAACTTGTACATGTAGCTGGAGGAGAAAGTTGGATTCCTGAAAAAGGAAATAGCAAATTGTGGGGACAATTCCAGTAGGCTATACAACTAGGCATCTCTTACAGGATTAAGGCCTTTCTGATTTTATGACACCAACTGACAACAAAAATAAATTTGGTATTAAAACTGATGGACCATAGTAAACAATTACAACTAAACAAAGTAATGTCAAAATAAAAGTAGGTTTATGGTACCAGAAAATACAATGAAAGACTTCAGAATCCTTTTCTACATGTGTGTCTGACATTATTGACTTTTAATACTTCTAACTTACTATAGAAAAGGTTAAGACAGAAAGCTCTGCATAGAGCTGTCCTAGGATAAGTGAAATGATCTATACATTGTGTTGTTTACAACTTATCATAAATACTGTAAACTACAACTTCATTAAAGTTATAAAGACAATGATTGTTCTTGTTGAAGAGTAATTGGTTCTTTTCAAACAAACCAGTTGTTTTCATTTACTTCCACTGTCATACTCACTATTCATTCTCCTTTTTATTTGTCTGTCATGGGCTCATTGATTGATTGCTAACAATGATTTCCCAACTAATCTTAAATGTGTAGTTCCAGAAAATATGCACACTCCCCCTGCAGAAGGTTTTTCGTTCCCCCCCCCCCCCATCCCCCAAGAAATTTCAGTTAAGCTTAATACTTTGCTTCTAAAATTTTGCCTTTTGAGACCCCCAACCCCTAGGAATTTCCAATGACCTTCCATGGGGGTATGAATTTTTTCTTGAACTACACAATGGTTTTAAAATGGTTATAAATCTAACAGTACGAAGTCTTTACTACAGAAGGATAGGTCATTCTACGTTTGGTCCTTGAAAATATATGACTGATTTTGCTTAAAATGGCAGGGGGGGGCATGGAGGTCTCAAGATTTTATTAAGTTCAACGGGGCCGTGAAAATTAATCTAAGTTAAAAGGGTTTGTCTAGAAATTTTTTTACCAAAAAAAAAATTGGAATTTCTCCTCCAGAATCACCATCCCTATCCGTAGTCAGTAATCCATTCCCAAAGAACTTGTAAGTGTTGGATTTGGAGGAGAACCAAAAAAAAAACCAACCTTAAGACTTAATGGGTTTTCAGTTCTTTACTCATCACAGCAGAGGAAAGGTATTCCAGTGTTAACTAGGGAACGAAATAAATAAAGAAACAGGAGAAGCAAAGTCTCGGTAGCCACGGGAAATAACATACACTCGGTATTCTTTTGACTATTTGTGCGGTCAAATAAGTGAACGAAGGTATGCTTATTAAAACAGCTTGTTTTCTTGAGCAGTTTCCTCAAAAAACGAACAGTGTTAATGGGGTTCCCACTAGTGTAGAACGCTTCCTTTGTCATTTTTTGATAAGCGAATTATTATTCTACAGGATAGGCTATTTGAATGGAGTTTTACGTACCTTGAATTCATGATCTCCAGTGATTTACAGAATCCTCTTAACTTCGGGGGAAAGAAATACCGACATCTTTCAGAGAAGGCAAGGCTCAAAAACACCACATTTTTAAATATTCATTAAGTCTATCTATTCGTTTAACCAATTACATGAGAGGAAAGAGTACATATTTGTCTTCACCTTCGCGAAAAATAAAAGGAAAATTTGCAGCCGATTGAAATATATGGCCATTTTACTCACTGAGTGAACGAAACTGTAGCCGTCAAGTTTGATTTTCCCGCTCGTGGGAAAAGTTGTACGCTTTCGGACCGGATGTGACGTCATCTATCGTTGGAACATGGGTATACAAAAAAGGTGCCAGGCTCTATTGGAGTGTTCTCCCCCGCCCCTGTCCTTAACTAAATGACGTATTCAAAATCATCGTCTCTCCCGAATTGCATGCACTCTACTGTCATGAAATGTTCAGTAACTTTAAAGAGCTTGATTTTCTAGAAGGTGAACCTAAAAAAAACTGTTTACGGGTTTGAAATACGTCTAAGGGTGTGAAACTTTTTCGTATTATTATTTCCTTATACCTAGTCTTACATAGTACTAATGCAAAAAAAAAAAGTCAGAGCGTGAAGAAATATAAACTGGTGGTAGCTACAAAAGTTAACTGAAGACTCCAACATAGTTGTTTTCTGAAACATTATTTTTGGTTTGTTTGTATGTTAAACCTTAACATCTAGAAACCTTTTTATATTGAATGAGAATAATTTTCACTGACAAGTAGCTTGAAGATGTTAATTTGACAACCTTAAAATTGCCAAAGAAGTATGTGTGCACACTGCAATCCTACGTAACGCGCCAACTATGATTTATCGCCAACCCGGCCATACGCACAACGAATGGGCTGCAAACAACAGGTTTACGAGCTTGAAATTGTCAACAACAAACATTATATGCACTGTATTCGTTATTTAACAAACTTTTGTTTTTGTTATTAAAGAGAATAAGGTTACCTAAAAATTAATGCAGCTTAGAAGACAATGAGATGCTAATTACCATTTGATGCACGTTTTTCACGCTTCGTTGTGAAATCACTGGGGACCGTTACAGAAAGCTTGTTGCTACAAATTGGTCGTTTTTGCGATGTTCTTATTTGCTGGCAACTCGTTGGAAGCGCTGGAGCTAAGAAATTGGAGCACCAACAGTAAGAAGACAAGTCTAACTTAAGAGTATGCGGAGACCACTGGTGAGTATATTAACAACTTCTTTTGCCCCAATAATTAGCGAAATGCAGTATGGTTCAGCAACAACAAATAAATGCTGAAACGTTTAGGGCCAACTTAAATTTCCTTTAACCTGGAGAGTGCCAGCCTTGTCAATGTGCACAGCAAACTCGGTCGCACTGCTACAACCATATTGGCCGGAAAAATGTCCAAATGAAGATTGCCCTTCGTTCTTGCCTTTATATAACGGCAGTGTATCAGTTTAAATGAACTAAATCAGTCTTCAAAATCAAGGAAGATGGCTTGGAATTTGTTAATTATTTCATTCCTGGTTTTATTTGTTATGTATGGCGTCTTGATAACAATTTATAGCGCTCTGAATGGAGTTTGAAAATTGTGCGCTTCATGTTATTCTCTATTGTCTTTTACTTTATGCCAATGAACAAGCTTTGAGACTATCATTCCTCATCCCCCTTTTAATTGTCGTTGTTTTTTTCTGTTCATGAGTATTGACTGAGTTATCACACATCGGTCGCTGTATACTCCACTTGAATCTCTGTTGAGCAAATTACACAGAGTTTAGCGTTTCTTTCTGACTTACACAAGTATCGATGCTTTTAACTCTTTTTAATCCTGGAACTGGTCGCTTAATTCTCTCGGTAATACTTGTCTTTTCATTCTTTATATGTTTTGACCGAGTTCACCTGATCTGTTTTCCAGATTGAAGAACAAAGGAAAGAACAAGTTTTATCAGTTGTGAGAAGAGCTAATGAACAAACGTCTATAGAGGTAAGTGTTAAACGCTATTCATTTAGACTACCGGGTAGGGCTGAAAGTGCGTGTGTCCTCACGAACTCGCGACCAAGGCGTTTATGTCACCTGTTATCCGGCGGCCGGTTACTTTACAAAGCTTATGGGACCTCCCCCCCCCCTCTTCCCCCAGTGAAAACAAACTTGGCAACGCCCTTCGGAGACACAAAATTGTGCAAAAATAGTTGAAAAAATAAAACTGGCTGTTCTAAAAAAATTGGTTTAATTTCAGACGGTAAGGCACGACAAAGTAAGACATTTCTGTGCTCTCGGAGAATAGCACATTAAAATACACCTTGACATTCAACAGCATAATTTAAGCGTTTCAAACTTAAAATGTATTTTTATATATGAGCTAAAAACTCTTAAAAGAGTTCTGTTGGCAGCATAAGTTATAACAGTCCCCCATTATGGCTCCTGATTATGATAATTATGGTTTTCCCGCCTTTGAGACCAACCTCGCCCCCAGGGACCCAGCTCTAGTACGACAAACAGGAACACTAGGAAACTGGGACTGAAAAAGAGCGGTTGCTAAGCTAAGTGCTTCATTCTTTGCAAGTGGGGTTGCTTTTTTCAAAGATTTTGCTTTATTTCTAGGGTGTTTTCTACCGCGATGACGACGAAAAACTGTGGAATTTCCTTTGTAACATCAATATGAACTGCAATGGATTCAATTCGGTACAAATCAAGACATTCGCACTGAAAGCACTTGTAATGGATGACTAAGATCACGGAGAAATCGACAACACCCATTTCTTTGGCGCGGATTGGCCGTGGTTTGTTGGAACAAGATCCCACGACGGCAACCTATTATTTGAAACTGGGTTTATTATGTAGTGGACAAGTAGCAAGGTGAGTATTTTCACACTGATTTAGTTAGACATGAATTATTACCGGTCGTAGCTTGTTTAGCAGGCGCGTGACAGATTTTAAGTCGACATATTGCACGTGTTTGGCCATCCCATTGAAAAAGTAAATGATTAAATGATGTTGGAAGGCGTCAGTCACATTTGATTACCATCAAACCGTCGAGCCAACACTATCTAAAATTTCTTCTCTGCCGTGTGAAAAACATTGTTGAATTTGTTAGGCTGGCACATAAACCAATGTTTTGAACACATGCAGGAAAAAGCAATTTACATAATAACATCATTCAACGGGATTACCAAATATTTTAACAATTTGAAGTCAGTGAAGGATATATTGAAACGTTAAAAGTTGACTAGTGTTGAACTCATATATCATGATCCTGGGTGGGGGGAGGGGGGGGGGGGTGAGAGCACTTGACCCGTATTTGGATACAGGACTGCTGCTGAGGGTTTGAAACCCTGTCCCTGTTTAGGACAAAAACAGCCTTAAAATACTGTACCTACCGTGTTTAGGACAATACCCTTCATTTTAGGTCGCTGTTTAGGACAAATGACAAAATCACACCCTGTTCAGGACAGACATACCCTGTTTAGGACAAAGAGGCCAAAAATCATACCCTGTCCAGCGGCACATCCCTGTATGAGCCCCAAATTAAGGAAGTGCCTCCCTTCTGGGTCATGACCTAACCAGCCACTGCGCATGCCAACACTTCAAATTCATTGGTGTGGTACAAAATAGAGCAATTTTCAGATGAAAGTCTAGGTATTGTTGCTTTGGTTTTTGCTTTGGTGCTAGGCTCTCTGATTGGATAAAAAAGCTTGTGCCACTTTGTCAACTAATCAGACATAAAGCCAAAACCAATTGTGACTTGCCTGCATGCATTTTCCTGCACTTAACACTTATTACAAGAATTTGCTCTAATTTGTGATTCGTTCATTTTGTTTTCTGTTCCTGTTGTGACTAATTGAAGAAATTCCTTAGGTTTTTGTTTTATGACACTCATTTGAAAATTGGTCTGTTATGCTGTGCAAGATACACTGAAGATAGAACCAACATTGAGTGTGTGGATAAGATCTCCCATGTATGAAAACTATGGAACAGTGCCAGTACAAGTTATTATTGTTACTTGCTCTGATAAAATTACAAAGTATGATAATTCCTAAATGCTACTGTCTTGTTCCAGAAAACACCCATACCCCAACCCATGGAGGGGATTGAAAATCTTAGGGAGAGGGTAGGGAGAGGGGTGTCAAAGGCCCAGGAAATTCGAGAGGGGGGGGGGGGAGAGGTCCAGAAAAGTGCAAAAATAGTTGTATTAAAGATGGTCCGCTTTCATTCAATGCTGACCAAGATATTGTCAGAGACCAACTGAAGAGTTGTTATTGTGTAGAGATTGTATTTATTTCCAGGGTAAGATATGAGCTAATATATAGCTACTGTAGTCTCTATTAACATTATTGATCACTGAAGTCTGATTGTGAGAAAAATGTTTTTGACAGAGAAGGAAAGAAAGACCATTTTGATGTTAGTAACTATTAACATTTTGATGTTAATAACATTATCTTCTGGCTAAACCTATTTTGTGGTGTTATTTTTACTGAACAGCTTGCAGAGCAAGTTTTCGAAAATAAGTGCCACATATCTCAGAGGAGATGAAGTGAAGAATTGAATTGAGGTATGAATTCTTTTGATATCCTAAAAATATTTTAGGAGACACTGGCCGTGATTTCGACTTTAAAGGGACGCTGTCACCATTTTTGAAGATTATAACTTTGAAAAACTAAAAGACATTTTTCTAATTAGATGAAGCCCATTAGATGGTTCCGTTTCATTTAAAAGTACTTTACCAGTCCACTGAGACTATAATTACAGTGTAAGTGTGTTTGGCTGTGGATCACTGGGATGGAAAATGGATGGCAACTTGAAAACATTAGGCTGATGTTTTTAAGTATTTATTTTAAGTTTATTGAAAAGATCACCAGAAACTGACTATGGTTTGTTCTTCCTTTGATAAAATAATTTGATTTCCTTCTGGTGGTGTTCTATGAGTATTTTGTATATGAGAAAAGGCATTTCATTTAAATTTCAGCACCTTTTCTCCCTAAAGTGTAAACGTGACAGTGTCCCTTTAAGGTGGCTTGCCTGGATTTTGTATGAATGAAACACCCAACATTTGATGGCTGTTACTTCACTGTCAGAGCTTGCTCACCAGGACTAGCAACTTGACACATTTACTACACACTAAACAACCTTGAAAACATTAGGCTGATGTTTTCAAGTATTTATTTTAAGTTTATTGGAAAGATCACCAGAAACTGACTATTGTTTGTTCTTCCTTTGAGAAAATAATTTGATTTCCTTCTGGTGGTGTTCTGTGAGTATTTTGTATGTGAGAAAAGGCACTTCATTTAAATTTCATCACCTTTTCACCCTAAAGTGTAAAAGTGACAGTGTCCCTTTAAGGTGGCTTGCCTGGATTTTGTATGAATGAAACACCCAACATTTGATGGCTGTTACTTCACTGTCAGAGCTTGCTCACCAGGACTAGCAACTTGACACATTTACTGCACACTAAACAACCTTTCAAAAAAGTCGGTCTGATTGACATTAATTAGCACACATCAAACCATGATAGCTTGATGTTGTGCATTTTAAGTATCTCTCAAGTTTCTTGACAGTTCCAGACGTAAACTTTGAAAACTTTGAAAACTTTGAAAACTTTGAGGCATCATACTGGGTCTTTGTGACTGAAAGTTTTTTTTAGAAATTCTATGGAGCATTTTCAAGCAAATTTGGGCGAATATTTTCCTTGTCAAGACTCCCAGGCTTTCGTTCTTCTTACTTAATTAATTGGCCAAGACCAGTGTTTTCCACTCGAATTGAAATGACATTTTGTGGTATATCATGGCAAATGGCGAATGCCATACACTATCGCTTTAAAGTAAGTTACCACCCTCTCGCGAGACTTGAGTTGCATCCCGCGCTACGTGATTCTCTTAGTGCGAGACACAATTCTTGTAGTGTGCAATGCTGCGAAGCCCTAAAAACTGTAAGTATCGTAGTTTTCCTATTGTAAAGCAATCGTAAAACTTTTAAAAAGAGTAATGTAGATTGATAGTGATCATTGAACGATCGAAGGACCTGGCAGCATTCGCATTGTTTCCAGCAAAACTAAGAACTGCTTTGTGAATTCCTAATGTGTGAATTTCACATGTACATACAAGTTTACATCAGATTGTCGCCAACAGCAATTTGCAAGTTGTTTTGAAGTTATGCAAATTTGTGATGTGAAGTTCAGTTATTTTTGTCCATCGGTTTTAGTGAATTGAATGTAAAATATACTGCTTGCTTGATAACAAACTCAACTGGTTTTCTTTATTAAAGCGAACTTAAGTTAATGTCCCTTGCTAAAAGAAACTTAAGGTGAACTTAAACTGAAAGCGATGTGTCATTAATGTCGTGAGCGTATAATGAAAATGTCAAACACAATCTCAATCAACTTGTTTATAGCGAACTAATGGGTAAATGTGTTGCACACGAGTTGTAGAACTGCCCAACTGATTTTCCAAAGAAAGTTCGCAAGTGCAAAATAATGACATATTTAGGGTCAATTGCGATGTAGGATAAGTGGCTCACGATGCGAAAAAAGTACTCAATTTCATAATAAAGATATTTCTCATATTTGCATAAATGAAATCCTTCTTTCTTCGTGTCGCAGCAAAGCAAGTGCTGAAGTGTCTGAAGTGCAATATTGCTAACCCACATGTGATCAATCGTTTCCTAATTTATGCCAAAATTGCTGCTTCAATGACTCTTGTGCTACTCGAATTGCATAGCGTGTGACGTGATTGGCATAGCATGCGAAACAAGATGCGACTGGTAACTTACTTTTGAGTAGTACTGTACCTGTTATTGGAGTGTTCATTGTGTCTTCTCGCAATCTGTCTACCAACTACAGTGTCCTTAAAACATGGGTACCTGATAGTGAAAAGATCAAGCCCTGGAACTTACAGTTTTCTCAGTGTCTTGCAAGATGAGTGTCTCATCTCTCGGCATGATTGTCTCGTGTCTTGAGACACTAATCTCATATCAAGAGATGAGAGTCGTGTCTCACTAGAGGGTGGTGTTAAGCTTAAATTTGAGCAAGACTAGTGTGATCACTTGAGACGGTACCCTCTCACCAGGTGCAATTTTCTTAGAGTGCTTTACTTACTTATCACTCCTGGTCTCTGAGCATATATTGAACCATCAATTTGTGAACACTATAAAAGATGAATTAAACTAAGCCTCTAAAACCAAATTCTGACTCCTTGTGGTCTGACGTCATGTTGGTACACTAAACAAGTGATCACTAGGGCTTCACATAATTTTGGGTGGTCGCCAACGGAAGTTTCAACTGTATTAGACTTTTAATGTTTCCATTTCATGTTATGAATTTCTGCCCCGCGTTTGACTTCGTAGGCTCTGGAGGATGAGTTGTATCGACCAAATGAATATTATCTTCAGGGAAAAATGTGTCAAGTTCATTTCCAAATGTGTTTCTTTTGTTACCTCTCTATATCAGACCCAGGGCTGTGCTCTAGCAGCGCCCGGGGGCCTCAGGCTACTAATGTTTGTCTTTGGGGGACTAGAAAAACTCTTTTTTTGCAAAATGCTTAAGGGCTGGGCGCCCCAGAATTCATGGTTGGGAGCCTTTGGGCACCCTGTGATTCTTCTAAGAGCACAGCCTTGCAGACCTTATGAGACCTGATATGGTGGCTTGTTTGACAAGAATTTGTCGAATATTCAGGCCTGGTTCAAAAGTTGAACTTTACGTGTGCTGAACCTAATTGCTATTTGGATTGACCTAATGAAATAATCTTAACTGTTGATTCAAACATCGATCTTACAGTGTTACTTTGTAATTAGTGGAAATCTAATCTGATTACAGTCATTGGTTAAGTTAAGCGTAATAAACATTTTACCTCTATTATAATTACAATGAAAAGCATTTTTTGCAGTTTTCCATGCTAACCTGTGGAAGTGGAAAAATCTTTGTGTAAATGACAACAGTATGGTGCGCCACACTGTGTAACCATTTGTCATTTAAATGTCTCAATTTTTAAAGTTACGAATTTCTGTTCTGTATATGACTTTGCAGGGTCTGAAGGAAAAGATGCACAACCAAAATAGTCTTCAGGAAAGGGTGCTTCAATTTCCTTCACAAAGATAAGTATAGCCTTCAAAAATCCCTCTGCAACTGATCTTGTAACTCCCATATAAAAGTGACAACTGTTGATTGTCATATCATACCTTTGTGGGGTTAAAATGTGACACTTGGTACTGCTTAGGGTGTTAAAACCTAAATAGACCATCAGTTATCCTGGGACCTTGTAGGGTATTTGGGAAGGAGAAAAAAAATATGGCAAAATAAATTTTTGCCAAATACGAGTTAATGTGTTGTGATGGAGCTGGTACCCCACCTGTTACACCCACAAAAAGAACCACTGGTACCTTTTAGGAGTCTTTTTCAAAATTTATGACAACCACCCCTGTTGCTTTCGTTTGGGATTTACCTTCTTATGTCGACGATGTAAAAGTCATTTCCTTATTCGTATATTTTTTATTCTTATTAATTTTAAGAGGTTATAGAATTTAGTGCTTCTTATATCTTATGTTTTTATCAATTAGGTTAAGTTTGTTTTGTAATAATTTTAGGATGTTATTGTACCCCTTTTTGTATTGTAAATAATTTATTTTTCAGGGTTAAAAAATTAGACCTCTGTGTGCTTGGTAATTTCTTACAAAATTCCTGTGGATTATTGTTTTATCCTGTGATATAATTCAGGTTCCCTAGAAGGGCGTTTCCAATAACTTTGCCAATTGTTTTGTCCTTTTTTATTAAGTTATTTATTTGGTTAAAAAGTGCAAAACATTCCTCAAAATCCCATTACATTTGCAGTAACCTAAATTTAAAACATTCCAGAGAAACATGCCTCAAGTTCACACCCAATTGTTAGATTAATGACTATATTTCAAAATGAATAAGAGTACAAAACTTGCCAAAAATAATTGTGTATATGTTATTTCAACAATGACTACAAGTCAAGGATACATTTGATTACAAACTGTTGCAACCATTCAGTGCTTACAAGTCACTGCAAGAACGGTTACATTAAAATCATTGCAACGAAAGGCAAAGAAAAATTTCCCATATTTTTGTAAGAATCCAACGCAGTGCAAATGCGTGGTCAACACATTGACAACACACTAATTGGAAACACGTTTGTGTTTACGTTGAATTTTAAAACCAACGAGATTGAACCCTGGCATTTCGAGTTGCATAAGAAAAGGTTTAAACAATTATACCGGCATTTTTTATTGAACAACCACAGCACTTTTTAGCTTTTTGTTGCCCGAAGATTTCCTGTCATCCTTAATTGAAGTCGTTAATAAGTGTATTATGGGTTTTTGATTGCTACAAGATTATGGCGGCATGAAATCACAAAGTAAGATTTTCAAGAAGTTGAAATGCAATTAGCAGATGCGTTTCCGTGTCAGTCAAATTACAAGAAATTAGTGTGTTCATCCGCAAAGGTTGAAGTTGGCATATAAATGTGCAGCAGAATTAGAGTTAAATTTTGAGCGATACAAATTAGAAAGGAAATTGCTTATCTCAATTAGAAAAAAACAACAACAGCAAATTAAACCAAACTAAAGGTGCAAAAATGAATAACAAAGGCGAAACGTGTTGAAGGAAAACACATTGGCATGTGTACTAATTAAAAACTTAAATTTTCAACAGTGGTGAGATTAAAAAGTTTTTTCCCTTCTATGTTATGGCCATGAAAAGTAAAACACTGTAACATAAGAAAACAAGAATAATTAATACAGAAAGGTCATCATTGAAAGAAGATTAAAGGAGCCTAGTCAGCCACACGTTTGTTATTGTTTATAATCTGAAATTTGCAATCAAATTACTCGTCTAATGTGACAAACTGTCAACAGTTCAACTGGCTAGGACGTAGATTGTAGCCTAAAGCTAAAATTTCTTTGCTTTTTTTTATTTTTGTGCCTGTAAAAGGGCTTTTAATAATTTTGCGGCGAATTTACACTGTATTGCTGCCAAAATGCGGCTTGAAATGTCCAAATGACCAAGAAATCAAAGAATGTTTACAAGTGTTCATAAGCGAGCCTCCTGACCACGCTACCCAAAAGCAATCTATATTCAGCAAGTGGTCGCAGAATGTGATTTGCAAGTGAATCTAGGATCATAAAGGTTTCAAATCTTGCTTGCTTTGGTATTCTTGACTTTCCTATCGCCACAAAACAAAGACAGCAAATGCATCAAAGGCATGAACATAAAACTCTTCGAAGTTAATTTAGCACCGAGTGCTAGCTCATTGAGCATAATCTGTGATACATTTTATTCAGCTATTTTGTTGCCAGGACCCCTCTCTATATCTCTTTTTATTGTCCGGCAATAATAAACTGGAGATTTAAAAGACTTTAGCAATCTAGCCTGAAAAGAAATGATCATTGTTCTCAAAGAAACAAATATACATATACTTGAATTTTCCTCTTCATGTCAAGGATTTCTTGGTTTTGCGTTCATTGAGGTATCTTAACTCCAGGTTGCATCTTTTCATCAAAAACTAAACAAATGACAAAGTAAAATGTGTTCCTCCCCAACCCCCCCCCCCAAAAAAAAATCTTTATCTGTTCATAAGTAATAATGGTAAAGGATGTGTGGCAAAACAACTCATGTAATGTCTAAACTAGTTACATGAGGTGTCTGAAGAAAGTATAATAGCAGAGAGGTATACATGCCCACAATAAATATCATTATATTAAAATGACTTTATTACAACAATGCAACAACAGTGGTTAGACTATTTATTAAAAAGCTATCTTAGTATTGATTACAACAAAAACTGATGGAGAGAATGGCTACATAAAAAATCTTGCCTAGCAGCAATTTCTCTTCGTCTTCATGAGACCTTTATTTACCTCTTCCTCAAGTTCTGGAGAAGTTTAGCAATTTTATCATGTTTAGCAATATTTCTCGTAAAAGAAAAAAATGTTTCAGAGGATGAAATAATGACCTAACTATCCAGGTGTTGTCTCAAATATATAAGTCAACTATCCTACACATTCGGTACTCTGAGTGTTCCAGAGTGACACAGTCCTACAAAATGAGTGTACAGTTCTTGTTGATTGATATTGTATATTGTAAAATGCTTAGGATTCGTGGTTCTGGATTTTGTTATCAGATTTAAGTTGAAATTATTAGTAATGATTAGAACAAAAACTCCCTATCTTGTTTAACAATAATTTCTCGTAAAAGAAAAAAAAATGAAATAATTAATGACCTCACAATGCAGATGTTGTCTTAAATATATAAGTCAACTATCCTACACATAGGTACACTGAGTGATCCGGACACAGTCTTACAAAATGACTGTGTAGTCCTTGTTGATTGTAGAACTGTATGCTGTAAAATGCTTGGCATTTGTGGTTTTGGATTTTTGTCTAAGAATTAAGTTTTCTTATCTGGTGATAATCCGGCAAGGGCTGGTAAAGCAATGGCTGAAACAAAACCTATTGCAACAGTTGCTAGATTAAAAGCTATTGTAACCATTTCTTGGAACAGAAAATGTTTTGAGAATGAATGACAGTTAACTGGACAGGTGTGTTCTCATGATTAGTTGCACAATTCATATGTGGTTACTGGTCTCCTTTCACTGCCTTGGAAATGCTGCTTGTTGCTCTTTAGTTTGTGGATGTTGCTTTTCTTCCGTAGTCCTCGTCTGTATCTTTTGCTTTTAAGATGGCTAGAAAGGGTTTTCAATCCCTCTCCTTCTGACCACGCTGTTAAACTATGGATTTGTTGACAGCTCTCTTCTTGGGCGATACGTTAAGGCTGGTTGTGATGTCATAGACATTACCTTGGCAACACTAAACATCCGCAAAAAGAACCTCTAAATTTCAGTTTTCGCCAATTATCTGAAGGAAAGTCATTTTTTGAATTACAACAAAATCCACTTAATAACTTTCCTCCAAACGCTTGCATTTGAATTGGCACACTGACACTGTAGTGTTACATGCATGCAAAAAATTAGTATGGGTCACCAAGCAAAATTTCAATGTAAAAACCAATATTTAGTGCATGTTTTGTTTCCGGTTTGCCTCATGGATTCAGGGATGTTCCTCAGGACAGACGGTGGGTGGTTGGATTTCTTGTGCACATATAGTAGGGTGTTTCCTTCTTTTATGGATAGTATTTCCCACTTTTGAGGTCGTGTGACCTCTAGGAAATTGACGATAGTTGTGTTGGCTTCAACTTTGATCTTTAAATCATCTTTGCGGAAAATTTTGCATAAATCTTTTTTGATCTTTTCAATCTCTGGCGGCTTTTTAGTGAAGGCTGCTAATCCGTCATCTCGATAGAGCCCGATGTTTTGGCCATATTTTTTGGTAAGGAGGGATGACACCAACCCAACCAACTTGCACGTTTCAGCCCCATCAAAAGATCCCATGGTTACATCAAATTGGTTGTTTGAAGATTTCTTTTCGTATGGGCAACCATCGCTGAGTAACAGTGAGTGATGTAATTTGCATGTAGGATGATGTCACGCTCGTGCTTGCTGATGTGTCTGTACTTATCAGCGAGGTCCAGCGCTTTGGAGAGCAGCTTCTCATTTAGTTGACCGCCCAGCGTACGGAAGGTCATGGGTTCGATCCCCGTCGGGGACTCAGATTTTTTCTTTGTCCCACGCTCGCGACATGTTGAATATTCCATCTTTTCTTATAACTTCTCATTTATTGAAGGGTAGAAGTCACATTCGTCGAAACGTATGAATGAGATTGCCTTTTGTTTTCTAATTGTTTTCTGATTTGTGTTGTTGATGATAGAGGTGTTAACTTCATCGAGGATGTTTGCTTATTGCACTGATTTCTTACTTGGATGGGTTTATTAGGCGACACGTTGGATGGTTGTGGAATGTAGGCTTGTGGTCTTTTAAAGCGAGAAATGCTTCTTCTTTCCTTTTGTCTGCTGGGATTAGTAGGCTATCTGGTTTCTTGATTTGTATATAACTAGTTCAAAGAGAAAACTAAAGTTGGACAACCTTTGATACCAAAAAAGTTTAAAAACTTTCAAAAAATCTAAAAACATTTTGGTCGTATGGCCTTCATCAGTTTCACAGGGTACAATAAGTAAATGGACCTTAAATACGGTTTAACAACAATAAGTCAAATAGGGAGTTACCGAACTATGTGAGAGAAAGATTACAACAAAATTACGATATTAAGAACCCGAAAAAAAGGACAATAACGTTACTTTAACATTGCTAATTAACTATGGAAAAATACCCAAAAAAATTATTACCAAACCAGAATAGATAATGTGAATAACAAAGAAACTATTGTGCTACGTTGTGAATAGATTAAAAAAAAACTAAACAACTACGACACATAAACTCCAAAATCTGATGAACAGATGTTCATCAGATTGTTCACAAAAACCATTAATACGTACTCTCCAACTGTCTCAATTCTAAAACTATAGTAACACTGGGTGCCTGAAGAATGAGTAATGATAAGGAGATCTACACATCCACAATTATATGTTGCAGTATGCAACAATAATGGTTTCCGAGGTCCTTAACGTCTTTATGGGTAAGTTGTCCTGTTGTTCCTCTTGTTTTTTGTTTTTGTGTTTTGAGGCTTAAAATTTCGCTTGGGAAGTGTTTAGTAGGCATGGTTTCGAGATCCGAAGAAAAAATAAGGGATTTTTTGGTCATAGTACCACTATAATTTTGTTTGATTTCTTCGGCAAAATGTTTTGCTGTTGGTGATGGTGATGATAACGGTGATAATGGTGATGGTAGCAATACTTCAGCTCTGAACTTTATAACTTTGTTTTTGCATTTTTCGTTGATGCTCCTCTACAGGTAATCATGGTCTTTATCAAGGGACTAAGGCGTAGGTCAAACCTCAAACTTGCAACTAAATTGACTAAATTGCATCAATGCAACAACGTACATTGTAGTGATTAAATTAAAGCTATCTTAGTATTGATTACCACAAAAACGGATGGAGAGAATGGCTACTTCAAAAAATGTATTGCTCTATTAGAAACAATTGCTTTTCAAAGAAACACACAGACCTCTGTTTCCCTCTTTATCAGATTCTACCCTTAAGCAACATTGGACACGAAAATGACTTTTGGTGTGATGTGGTGATTTTACATTTGGCTTCAGTGGTCCTGACAGTCTTAAAAATGATTGTAGTTCTTGTTGATTGCAACTACTGTTCCATGTTGGATGGTGAAAATTGCGTTCACAAATATGCTTGTGCTCACAAATATGACAGCTTTGCTGTGTTAAGCGGACGCATTTCTGGGAAAAACAAAAACTGAGGAATACGTCAGAAAACTAAAACTCAGAAAAAAGGCAGAAAAAAGGAGGGAAACATAAACACACGTATTTTGGTGGGAAAATATTGTTTCATAGTGTTTTTAGCATTGTGTGGAATACGTATCTGATGTGACTCTGACTCTGACCGTGCACAGCTTCAAAACAAAATGGCGGACGATGCGAACGATCTGTTCATTTTTGGCGATGATTTTGAAGTGATTCTAGAGGTTTCAGAAAGCGACGAAGGTCTAGAGGAACAATTTGTGTTTGCAGTAAACGAAGTAAGTGTGAAATGTTTTATTAGGAGTCATTTTTGTCGTTGACCGATGCAGTATCGTGTCTAGTAACAACTATAAACGGAATCCACTCTAGTAAAACAAGCTTATCTTGTGGATCGCGGTGATTAAATCTTCTTCTGGAATCTTTAAGCTTATAATAGGGATTTTCACAGAAATAATATGTTGGGCTAACCTGACTAGACTGATGATGATTGAAACGGAAAATCTGGTCAATCTGGAATCGTTTGGAAATCACGATATTCGGTGGGAAATATGAAAGCTTTGAAGGTCAACAACCATGGTTGATACGAGTTCTGAAGATTCAATTTCTCCATGGAGGTCTAATTATCGTTATGGTTTATCATGGGAAATAAAGAAAGTTTTTTCTATGCCTTCACCGAGCGTGAAGAGCTTAAACATCATATTATAAAATGCATGTGCTTAGCTTATATAGACAGATCCTGTGATTCTCCCTACGTTTATACCTTATGACTTTGGACAGGTCCAATCTGAAGAGTCTATTTGTGCAGTTTGTGGGAAAAAATACAAAACCAAAGGTGGCCTTAAGAGACACAAAGTTACCAAGCTCAGCCAAAACCAAAGTGGAGAGCAACAAATGTCATTTACTCCAAGCACCCTTGCTGACATAGTCAGGAGAGCCTTAGTGAAAGTGAAAAACACGAAGGTTTACTCAGCTAGCTTGAGAAACGAGTTAAATACTTACATATTTCCACAACTTGAGGAAGGAACAGAGGAATTTGCTCAGATAAAAAACCTTTAAGCCGCGGCTACACGAGCGATTTTTTTCTTGCGATTGTGATGCAATTTTTTGGAAAATTGTCGCGTCACCAGCGCGCGGAGAAAATCGCATGTGTAGCCACCCTCGCACAGGTGATGCGACAGATGAAAAAAATCGCAGGAAAAAATCGCGAGAAATTCAATGAGTTGAATTTTTTGCGACAAAATCACGGACTTCGTCAAAAGGCCCTGGCTACACATGAGATTTTCGCCACGTGCTAGCGACGCGACAATTTCCAAAAAATCGCATCACCATCGCAAGCAAAAAATCGCTCATGTAGCCGCGGCTTTATGAAGGATTTGTAAAAATGGTGATCCTGAAAAGTTTTATGGCAAATATTATGCAACAATCCCTTCAAATTCTACAAGATTCTTCAAAGGATTATCACGCAATTCTGCAACACTGCTGTCAACTAAAGTGGCCGACTGTATGCTAGCATACTGTAAAAAAGAGGATGCAATGTCTGGCACTAATAATGAATCAACAGTTGCCCTGTCAGAGAGAGAAAAGGCTGGCCTTCAGTATGCTGGTGGATATGTGTTGCACAACCTTTACAACACGCGCAGAGGAAGGAATTCTGCTGAGAGCCAACAGGCGATGGCAATCCTAAAAGCTGGGAAACTCGAGTCCATCAGTGAATCACAAAAGCTGATCTCAACTTTAAACCGTGGTGGCCTTTGGTTCTAGAACTGAGCATGCGCAGAAAATTTTCTTGAAGACTGAACATTATTTTAGACTGTTCACTTCTAAATCTGCCTTGCAAAAAGTTGACATGGCCTCTATCATACATAAATCCATCACTGATTGTAATGTATTATCGAAATACCATTTAGTTCTTTCTGCAGCAGAACTGGCACCATCGAGTCATCTCAGCAAAGATGTCTTACAAAGCATTGTGAACTTATATGTAAGGGTTCGTTCATTCTCTTTTGCCAGGGACATCATTCAGCGCCATAAAGTAAAGGCAAAGCAAACGAAGCTCAAATCTCTGCGTAAAGAAATCAACCTAAGTTGTCATGACAAAGAAGTTCACAGGCAGGAATAGAGATAACCATTCAAATTTATTTTAACAAAGCTGACTTTGAAACTGACTTAGTTTTTAATTGTCATCTCCTTGGTTGGCTGACTATGATCACCTCACATCCAACCTGCGCTAAGTAATAATAATAATAATAATGTTTAATACTTCTATAGCGCTTTTCACATTCACATATGATCAAAAGCGCTTTACAACTTCAAAAATCCTCTCTAAATAATAACAGCTATTGTTAAGTATCCAAAGTCTAACCGAATGGTCAGCCTATGTTTGAGACTTCTCACCAGGAATGGAAAATTCAACTCTCATAACTTCTACCAATTTGTACAATTATATAAGATATATTTTCATAACTTCAACAAATTTTTAAAATTATTTCAAGATGTGGACAGGTGGTTGTATATCAGGACGGTATTTACATGTGAACAGTGTATTTGTTTTTTTTTTTTTTACTTTTCTTGATTAAATGTTGCTGTTCATCCAAACCATATGTTTAATTAGCATTGGTTCGTTTTGACTAGACTAGTAATGTTCATTGTTCTCAGGTGGTATGGGTAGGGATTATGTAAGTTTCAGTTTCTTTCTGCATGGCAATTCAGCATCTGTAATCTGATCCCATGCTCTACATTTGTCCTTTCTACCCCTGGTGTTGCTACTCTGACATGACACTGTCCTCTGGATTCTGATAGTGTTGCAGTTGTATCCAAATGTACGGATACCTGGATTGTCATTGCGTCTTCCAAGCTTGCGCAGGTTCCCAAAATACTCTTCCACAGGATCCTGGCAGAAACGCTCTGTCAACACAAATTCCATCCCCTCTTGGAGGAGGAACTTGGTTCCCTCAATGACAGAATACACTGTTATCTGGTAGCCCTCATACGTCTGCCAGGAAAGGAACATACGGGCTCTAGCATTCCGGGTGAAGTTCCCTGGTCTGTTCTCGGTGCTCTCTTTCCATGACCTCGGATAGTCCAATAATTTTTTATCAGGAACTGAAACCTGTAAATGAATAAAAACAAGAAAAATATTAAGGTTGTCAATCAAAATAACAGTACAATAACACCAACAATAATAACGTTAACAACATCATCATCATTATTATCATTATATTTGTTATTATTATTATTATTATTATTATTATTATTATTATTGAGCTGTCTGTTTCAGCTTGAAATAATTTTGGTTATTTTACTGGCTTTTTTAAAGGCACCCATTAATAACACCTATTGCAAAAGCTGGAGGGCTAAATATTCCACTGTAGTTGTTTCAATAAACAAATTAGTCACTAAAAACGTGAACAAATAAAGAAATAAATGTTGATAGAAATCTGAGGAATTAAACCTGGTAAATGCACTTCTGAAACCATTGTGCAAACAAGTAGACATGCGCAGAAAATATTTTCATGCAATACTAAGTTACAACCACGCATACTGTGCCTTTCGTCCTGATCAGAAGTGTAAGGTTCTAGGAAAGGCTTGCGCTTCCCCTGATACTCTGTGGTGCTCCGAACATTGAGGCAATCAAAGAAGCCATCAACCATTTTACAGAGCTTTGCAGTTGCCGCTGCCTCTGGATGCCCAAATGTTTTCAGCACTGCAGCCATTGATGCACTCAGGACTTGAGCAGCAAGATTCACTCGCATGACAGAATATCCATTCAGGTTGACATGTTCAGGTGACAGTCTAGGCAATAGCTTTAAGCCATTCTCCAAATCCTGGTAGAAGATCTGCGTGATGTGCTGCCACAATACAAATAGCCCATTGTTCCACATGTATCTAGTGCAATTTCCTGAACGTGAGTGAATAAGACAGTTCCTTGTTGTCTTGACCAGATGGGGGGCATCAGAGAAGTATATTAATCGATGGGATGCAAACAAGTTGATGGTCCGGTAGCACACGTCCCTTTCAGAATGCCAATCAAGTGGCTTGTGGAGACGATAAAATCTTCTGTTGGGGGACGCACCATCACATGTCGCGGCAATGACCAACAGGTTGCAGGATGTCTCCAGGATACAAACTGCTTCCCAAAACAGGGGCATCAGCTTAGCAGCAGTAGCACCTGTAGTGGCAAAGTGAGCCAAGCCAAACTTGAGCTCAGTGCACACTCCACGCACCAGGAATGCCAAAGCATATGAAGTAATATCATCAACTTTCTCTAAAACTCCAAAGTTTAAGTCTGGGTCCCCAAGATCTGTGGAACCAATTAGTTTTCCTGTTATCTTGTCAAGGATAAGGTTTGCCATAGCTTTCATTTCATCAAACAGAAGAACTACATATCGCTGAACATCAAAGTAGCAGTCTGTCTCTGCCTTAAGCTGCTCTATTACTTCCTTTTGAAAACCTCGCTGTGGCCTTATCGCATTCCGGTAGTCCTTCAAACGCCGCTGGTTTGGAAGTATCAAGACCTTACTGTTTCGAAGTTCCTCATAGCGTGAAGAGAACTTTGCTGCGAGGGACAGGCAGAAACGAATAATCATTGGGTGATAGCGTACACCAGTACGGCTACTTGAAAACAATTTTTTCTGCTGTTGCCAGAAAAGATTCATGAAGGGAGTTATTACCTTATCTGCTGAATCAAACAGTTTAGTAAAGTCATTGCTTAGTTCATGGTCAACTTCAATGTTAGATTTCTGTAGTTCATGACGCATTTCATTAAAGGGGCATTGTCACGAGGATCTCGCAGATTTCTGGTCAAAACTGTGCTAAAATTATCGGTAGCTAACTATATCCATGCCCAACATTGTGTTTGAACATTAAAAGGAACATATTTATTTAATTTCATTAAGTGAAAACAAACCATGACCATTTCATATCGATTTAATGTCAACATGCTGAAAGAATTTGAAAAGTTTAGCCTAATTTTTTCAAATTGCAATCCATTTCCATCCGTGCCATCCGTAGCAACAGACGACAGAAAATAGTGTCAGTGAAGTAATATAGTCTTTGGTAACAAAACTAGACCATTATTTGTGGACGTTCATTGATGTGAGGACATATTTTTGATTTTTAAAGTGAACTAAAATAGCGTGACTATGCCCCTTTAAGCTCTCGTTCAAGCTCAGCACATCTCAGCCTTTGCCCTTGCAGAGTCAGCTTGATCCTCTCTGGATCAGCCTTTGACACAGGAGCATTCGTATGAGCCGGCTTCAAATGACGTCTTTCCTTTGCCTTCTTCGCACTTCCAACACACATAAGGTACTCAGAGCATGCCCAGCACACCTGCTCAGATTTCTTGCACACAATCAAAAACCCTTCACTCTCCAGTGTCCCTTGTGTGGAAACTGCTCCTCTTCTTCTGAACCCTTACTTGTGGGAATAACATGATGAAATAGTTTGCTCGTCATCTCCAGTGCATTAACACCACAACACAAACTATAGTTCTCTTCCAAATCCTCAACAAGTCTACTTATGGTTACATTTCTGACTGTCCGCCGATAATCCAGGTAAACAGAATGGTCCTCTGGTAAATAACAGCCATGAACTTTAATAGTGAACCCCAGACTATCATCCACAAGAATTTCAAACTTTGGAAGTAGAAATGGCTCCATCTGTTTCAGCCCAACTCTGTCTGGAAATGTTCTAATCTGCCAGTTACTAAGGCTTTTAAGCCTGGCTAAACGCTGACAAAACTCCATGAATGTCTGGTAACAAAACTTCAAAGAAGTTTCAGGTCTTGGCTGTGGCTTCGTAGTCTCGTGTCTTTTTCTTGGCATGTTTAGCCTTGGAATGGCGCCAAATCGAAGCCTCTTCTTCGTCATTTTCCTCGACTGAACTACAAGGAAAAATTAAAAATAGAGTTCGCTTACCCACACGAGCAATGTAACAGTGGTTGAACGAAATGTGCAGAGTACTACTTTCAAATCTCGATGTCATCAGGATCGAAGTGCTTTTCACAGGTGAAGACACGGTCCTTTGCCAGCAGAAGTTTAAATCCATGATCGCGCTCCCTTGTTCTCGTGATCTGACAGAGCCAGTCTTGCCTCCACTTCTTGTTGCTCTCGTCTTTTGGTGCAGGTAACTTCCAATTACCGAGACCTTTCGTTCTTCTACACGACCCACAGCCAAGAACAGCGCAATTGTTGCCAGGCAAAACTGCCTAAGATCGCTCTACTCCGAAATGATTTAAACACAGACTTCTTTATACCGTAATTTCGCCTAAAATATAGAATTATTTCTCCCCCTAACTACTCGCTTTTCTCATCGCCATCTTTGTTGATGCGGTGTGTGCACGGTCAAGATCACGTGACGACTCTAAAATCATAACAAATAGTTCGCTCTTTGAAGTTTTCCAGGTTTCATAACCAGTCCCCTCTACGAACTATGCCTCAACCAAATCTTTTGCTAGAGAAGTGCATAAAAAGAATTTAGCACAAAAAACTGAGAAATGGCAACAATGCTGGAACAGCAAATAATCTAGTTTTTCTTTTTCATTTGTTAGTGGTAACTTTATTGCATGTGGTGGCTCCTAAAGGAGCCGCTGTGTTTTGGCCCTTAGAGGAATCATTGATTTTTAGTACCCTGAGGCACGGCCTTCTCGTTTGATAACTATTGGGACGACCTTCTTCAGGTGGTTGATGTAGACTTGGCACTTTTCTGCCATCATTCTTTCCCTCCAAAACCGCGTGATGCCAGCAAGCAGCTCTTCTTTGGTTGTTTGCTTAACAATTGTTCGCGGGAAGTGTTCAAACTCGTGCCACACTAGCTCGATGGGGTTGAGGTTGGGACTCTCCGAGGGGATCTTCGACCAGTGGATTCAGTGTGGTTCCATGTGTTCTCTGGCTAGTCTGCTGGTGTGTTTTGGGTCGTTGTCTTGTTGGAATCGGTGGCCGTCAGCAAACTTCGAGTGGATGAACGGAAGTAGGGTTCTACCCAGAATTTCTTCAAGGTAGAACTTTGGGTCCATGTTTCCGTCAAAGATTAGGATCTTGGTCACGCCTTGCTTTGATATCCCAGCCCAGAAGTGCATATTGTAGGGATGTTTGGCTCGGCCCTTGAACTTGGATTGTTACCACTTGCGGCGGAAACATATCTTTGCATGCTTCTTCATGTGGATGGAGCATTCGTCTGTGAAAATGACGTGCAACATCTCCCCGTCTTCCTGGCACTTAAGGCAATACTCTATGCTTTCTTTCCATATGACTTATAAGGCTAGTACAACATTAAAACAAGTAAAATCTTGCTGACAACATTTAAAACTAAAGTCTTTTTCTTCTTGATACGTTTTGGTAATAAAAGAATGATAGTTAATAGAGACTTGCAACGATGATGGGAGGCTTTCATGACGGCGTTCATGACTGAAAGGGACCCAGGTATAACCCTTGGTGTGTCGACTCGAGTTACGTTACGCAATGATGGATTCCAGGACCGCGCTCTTGCGTTCATCTACGGATATATTCCATACATGCAAAATTATTCTAAGTGCTACAAGTTGAACAACTGGCAAGTTTATTTCAGCTATGAATTGGTGTGCGCCCACAAACAGGTCAGGTTAAAATATAGCTTATAACAACCATTGGACTACAAAATTCTCGTCCGTGTAACCTTTTCTTTGAATTTTTTTGTTATAAAAGATTCATATCCGAGGTTTTCAGTTTTTTTTTCGCAGAATTAAAAATATCAAGCATCAAAAGTATCAAATATCAAATATAATATCATATAAAAATATCAGATATCAAAATATCATATATTAAAAATATCTAGTAGCAAAAAGAGGTCTTCAATCAAGCAAGGTACAGGCTGTAATTTTCCTCTTTCTCTGTTTTCTCTTTCTCAAGTTTGGTGAAAATAGCTATGAGATGACGTCACATAGTGAGATATTCAGTTAGGAAGTGAGATTTATAAACAGCCTATATCTTGGAAATGCCGTATTACATTTCTCCACGATTTTTCAAAAGTTCTAAAAGAACCGGCAATTTAAACTCAGTAGTACTCGTTACTTTATAATGGGTGGGTCATATCAAATTGTTCCTAGTCTGTAGTTTTGGGAAAAGCTGGAAAAGTTCCATAGCTTTTTCCCTACCCCGTAGTCTAAATCTGGTTGAACAGTCGCCTTTATTTTGTCCATAATTTCACCCTTTTGTTTTAATTTCATTTTTAGTTCCTGAATCTGAAATATTAAAGTATTAATTGTTGTATGACACCTTAGCGTGATTACAGAGGCTTGCACCTGGTGAAGTGATGGGTGGTTCTCGAGGAGTTTCAAGGAGACTGTTCTTTTTTTCACGTTTGAAGCTCTTTTAATACTCATTCAATGTGACATTGTTTTTTTCGTAACCTTTTCTTTATTTTAGGGGCTGGGACGACTTTATATAAAAAGCTTGGATGGCCCTTCAGCTTTGATCGTTCCAAGCCCCTCCTTTAAGGTATCAGGGTACCCCAAATGACAACATTGCGTTTTCACCGTTTGAGCGTCAGGCGTTTCACAAGGACCCTATCAAACTATATAGTTTCTGAAAGCTTAATAATTGAAGATTACGAAGACGTATTTAGATAAAGAAAAAAGACAACTGTGTCGAAAATAGACTACGTTTTTAAAAAGTATATCGTTCACAAAATCGCTTCCGCTCCAGTCGAGAATGATCTGGAGAGAAAGACGAACATCGCGCCGACTTCTTCACACCTTTGTCTCAAAAACCGTGTCTCGGAATTTTTGTATCTGGCCTGGTTTATTTTCTGCACTCAGTTAAACTTTGAAGTTCGAAGAAACACCTCTCCTCTTTCTTTTACGGATCATAACTTTTGAATGAAAGCAAAAATTAAAATTCGGAGACAAAATTTTGGTGTCAAATTATGTGGCAACATTGTCGCCAAATTTGAGCTAAAATGGTTGAAAACTCGCTGAACGCGAGCTTAAAATGTGCACCCAATTTCTTGAAAAATTAGTTTCGAGAAAAAAGCCAAAATATGATTTGGAAGCTTTTTCTGGTCTGAGGAGATTAAAACAGCTAGGTGTCAGGATAATTACCTGCGGTTGACAAAGGGGAGGCTCAACTTACCGCCTTACAACAATAGCACAAACATGCCAAATTCTGCATGTTTTCATGTTGGAAAGCGACTTTCGTTGAGTACGAGTGCCGTTCAAGGGTCTTCAAATGCAATAAACGGAAATTTTAAAGTCATAATATCACGTCGGCTGAAAAATGCCGAAGGCATCATCATTTGAGCTGGGTAAGACTACCCAAGCTGCGGGACCTGAAAGACGAAAGGAAAGGCGAAAGGAAAACATTGAAATCTGCGAAGAAGCCGCCACGTGTTTGGCTCAAGATCTGAGAGAACATCCTGTCAGAAATGCAATTGGGAAAAAAATAAACTTCTTTATTACTGGAGACAAATTCCGTACTTTGCTGGACATGCCGTCTTTTGCGCCAAGTTGATTCTTTGATAGATCTGGCTTTGTAGAAATGTTATGGAGTTTGAATGGATGGATTGTTTTTCGCCATTCGCGTTACGAAAAGGAAGCTGGCAGTCGAAGCTTATCACACTGACAAGCGAGGAGTCAGGAAGTGCAAGTAATTCCTCAACACTCGATCTTTTCTCTCTCTCTCTCTCTCTTTCACAGATACGATCGAAGCCACTTTGTGGACACACTCGAAATAAGCGGGAACTGCTATGCAATCAAAACATCGGGGCCCTGTTATGTCACATGCTATTTTCAGCGTTGTTGACAGATGACTGTCACCACATGATTAGAGAAAATTAATGCCACAAATCTTTTTTCGTCCATAACTTTGCGTAGAAACAATCTTTTTTCTGAAACTTTTTGTAAAAGAGAGGTTTGAATAATATCTATCTGAAAATGACAGAAGTGTATTTTTCGAAAACATGGTCAATTTTGGGGTACCATGATACCTTAAGTATCTCTCCACTCCCTGGACTTTTCTTTGATAAGTATAGCTGGTGTGTTTTCGTCGTTGTAGTGCTACCTTAATTTGAGCCAACGCCGGCAAGAGATTAAGTTTGAGCACAAAACCCCAAAACTCACAAAACCAAATTTAAATTGTCAGCACGAAATAATTATGTAAAGCACAAGGAAAAAAATTGCACTTAACATCAGACTCTTGTCCTTACAGCTGCATACAATTTGCGGCACCTTTTTCCCCTTATAAGAAGACGGAAAAATTGGTGAAATAGCTGAAGCCTTGCAAGTAAGGGAAAGAGTGTGATGTTTTCCCGTGTGACTGCAGCGCAGTGCAGTCAGCGGTATGTTTTTGCATATGCTTAGCTGCCGCGCCCGTTTTCTCTTGTCAGCTACCCGCCATTTTGTTTTGTTAGATAGATAGATAGATAAACTTTATTTTAACACGATAATAATAAAAGCTAAAAGCTTGTGGGATCGTGTATTTAAATTTAAAATTAAAATTACAATTAAAATATCTAAAATTACAATTCTTATGTTTACAGTAAAATTAATTATTTAATTAATTACTAACTAGAACTGTTACTATACTAGATGATTAAAATAAACTAACTAAAGCTAATTATATATAAAATCACTATGTCTGTGGCGGGTTGTTGAAGCCGACAGGGCATTAAAATTAAAATCTTTAAAATATGCTCTATTTACAACATGCTTTCTTAGCTCTAAAAAACTTGAAAAACTCTTCTGTTGATTGTGGTATTTAACAATGTTCCAAAGTACAGATCCCTTGTATCTGAGTGAATCCTTCATGAATCGCGAGTTGAATCTTGGTATCGAAGATAGTTGTTTTCCTCGGAGCGAATAGCCTTGACTGGAGTTGTCTAGTATCGATTTCATCAGAGGCTCGGGCAGGCTGTCGTTGTTTGCCTTATAAAATAGCCTAAGGATGTCGAGCTTATAATACTGGGAAAAGGTAGACCACTGATCATATTTGAGCACTTCATTTGACGGCATGTCCTTGGGCAAGTTGAAAATGATTCTTGCCGCCCTACAATGTAGTCTTTCTATAGAGTCTAGCATGTCAGAGTTACAACACGATCCCCATAAAACTAAACCATATTTTACAGAGGGTAGTATCACTTTAAAATAAAAGTCCTTTAGCACGGCCTTTGGGAGAAATCTGGATCGTTTCAGTAAGTTCAGCTTATTAGCAAAACTTTTCTTGGTCTCTAGTGCATGAGGTACCCAGCTTAGGTTACGGTCGACAGTCATACCCAGCAGGCGCGTTTTTGTAACGCATCTAAGAATTGAGGTCCCTAGTTGTATTGGTGCATGTGGCCCCATCGGGGTTGCTTTACTGAGTAACATCACTTCACTCTTTCCTGGATGAGGTGTTAAACGATTTGTTAGACACCACGTGTATACGTCCTTCAGGGTCTTGTTTAGCTGCGCAATAGCGGTGTCTATCGAATCTCCTATGCAGTAAGCGGTTGTGTCATCTGCGTACATATACAAGGACCCCGAGCTGACTGAAGCAGGAAGGTCGTTTGTAAATAGCGTGAATAAGGTCGGTCCCAGCACCGAACCCTGGGGAATGCCGAAGGAAACCTGTGAGTGTTCCGACTTGACTCCATTTAATACAGTAAATTGTTGTCTTCCACGTAAGTAGCTCTTTAGCCAGTCAAGAAGAGTGCCGGTGATTCCGAAATCTCGGTTTAACTTCGTCTCCAGTATGTCATGGGAAACACTGTCAAAAGCTTTCTTAAAGTCAATAAAGGCCACGGCCACCGCCTTTCCTGAGTCTAGAGCTGTTCTCCACGTTTCTGTTAAGTGCGTCAAAAGTAATTCCGTTGAGTAGCCGGAACGGAATGCCCACTGCTTATTTGAAACCAAGTTGTTATCCTTAAAAACGTGTCGCACTAAGGTATCGTTAACTTCCGATTCCATGATTTTACTTGGCACGCTGAGTAGTGAAACCGGGCGATAGTTCCCACAGTCTGTTTCGTCGTCCTTTTTGTAAATAGGTGTTAGTCTTGCTATTTTCCAGGCAGAGTAGACAGCTCTACGTTTGATGCTTTCATGATAGAGGCTGACTAACGATGGGACTATTGCGTTTCCCGCAAGTTTTATGAGCTTTGGAGAGATGCTGTCGGGGCCTGGGGACTTGTTAGTGTTTAGTGAGTTGACTTTATCGCTTACCGACTGCGATGAAATCGTTATCTCCGCGAGTTGTGGCTGTACGTTTGGGATATCCATAGCATTTTGGCATTCTCCATTCCTAGGTAGTGGTAGCGCCCTAGCTAGCTTTTCGCCAACCAACGCAAAATGTGAGTTCATCAGGCGTGCTTTCTCATCATCAGTGACTACCAGGCTGCCATCGCTTCTCTTCAGAGGGCCAATGTTCTTCATGTGCACTCTCGAGTTTGTGGCATCACTGATCAATGTTCTCATGTGGTCTCAAGATTTGTAAAGTTATCGCTGTTCATCGGATCTTTGCTGTCCTTTAAAACGGCCTGAACGATTGTTATCTCGGGAATCAGGATTCAAACTCACAAGTAAACGGCAAATTGTGCTGCATCTGACCTATCTGTTGTTTCAATTCTTTTGTCAAATGGTAAATCTAACCGTTGTTTTAACAATTTTTTGGCCTTCAATTGCAAGCAATCTATTCCTTGTTTTAATTCTTTTGTCAAATGGAAAACTAATCGTTCTTTTAACACTTTTTTGGCTTTGCGTTGTAAGCCGTGAATCTATCCGTCGATTGAATTTTTTTTGTCAAATGAGAAATCGAACCGTTGTTTCAACAATTTTTTTGCCTTACATTGTAAGCAATCTATCCATTGTTTCAAATCTTTCGTCAAATGAAAAATCTTACCGTTATTTCAATAATTTTTTGGCTTTGCATTTAAGGCAATCTATCCATCGTTTCAATTCTTTTGTCAAATGGACAATCTCCCCAATGTTTCAACAATTTTTTGGCCTTTGATTGCAGGCAATCTATCCCTTGTTTCATTTCTTTTGTAGAATGGAAGATCTAATCGTTGTTTCAAGAATGGTTGGCCGTGCATTGTAAGCAGTCTATCCGCTGTTTCAATTGTTTTGTCAAATGGAAAATCAAACCGTTGTTCAATAATTTTTTGGCTTTACATTGTAGGCAAGCAATCCGCCGTTTCAATTCTGTTCTCTAATGGGAAATCTGACCGTTGTTTCAACAATTTTTTGGCCTTCGATTGCATTCAATCTATCCTTTGTTTCAATTCTTTTGTCAAATGGACAATCTCCCCAATGTTTCAACAATTTTTTGGCCTTTGATTGCAGGCAATCTATCCCTTGTTTCATTTCTTTTGTAGAATGGAAGATGTAATCGTTGTTTCAAGAATGGTTGGCCGTGCATTGTAAGCAGTCTATCCGCTGTTTCAATTCTTTTGTCAAATGGAAAATCAAACCGTTGTTCAATAATTTTTTGGCTTTACATTGTAGCCAAGCAATCCGCCGTTTCAATTCTGTTCTCTAATGGGAAATCTGACCGTTGTTTCAACAATTTTTTGGCCTTCGATTGCATTCAATCTATCCTTGTTTCAATTCTTATGTTTAATGGAAAATCTAACCCTTGTTTCAACAATCTTTTGGCCATGCATTGTAGTCTATTCGTCATTTCAATTCTTTTCTCAACTTTGAAATCTAACCGTCGTTTCAAAGCCTTTTTGGGCCTTGCATTGTAAGCAATGTATCCGTTGTTTGAAATCTTTTGTCACATGGAAAATCTAACTTTTGTGTCAACAATTTTTTTGTTTTGCACTGTAGTCATCCGTTGTTTCAATTCTTTTCTCTAATCGGAAATCTAACCGTTTTTTCAAAAATTTTTTGCCCATGCATTGTAAGCAATTTATCCGTTGTTTCCAATCGTATCTTAAATGGGAAATCGAACCGTTGTTTCAAGAATATTTTGGCCATGCATTGTAAGCGATCTATCTGTTGTTTCAATTCTTCTGTGAAATGGAAAATCTAATCGTTGTTTCAACAATTTTTTGGCCTTCCATTATAGGCAATCTATCCGTCGTTTCAATTGTTTTCAGAAATCTCACCGTCGCTTCAACAATTTTTTGGCCTTGCATTGTAAGCAATCTCTCCGTTGTTTCAATTCTTTTGTCAAATGGAAAATGTATCCGTTGTTTCAACAATTTTTTGGCCCTGCATTGTAGGCCATCTAACCGTTGTTTCAAATCTTTTGTCAAATGGAAAATCTAACTATTTTTTTAACAATTTTTTGCTTTGCATTGTAGCCAATCTATCCGTCGTTTCCACAACGTTTTGACTTTTGATTGCAGGCAATCTTTCCGTCGTTTCAATTGTTTTTCAAATGGAAAATCTCACCGTTGTTTCAATATTTTTTTGGCCTTCGATTGCAGGGATGCGATCCGTGGTTTCAATTCTTTTTTCAAATCGAAAATCTAACCGTTGTTTTAGCAATTTCTTGGCTTAGCATTCTAGGCAAGCTATCCGTCGTTTATAGCCTTTTCTCTAAAGGAAAATCTCATCGTTGTTTTAACAATTTTTTGACCTTCGGTTGCAGGCAATTTATCCGTTGTATCACAAGCATTTGACTGTCACAAGAAAACCGGGCAACTTCTCCTTTACAAGGGAAATGTTCTCCTCGTTTCATAGTAGGGCGTCGATTTCGTTTCTCCTTGCGGTAACCTTAGAAAGATAGCCTGATCTTTCGTTCTTGAGCCGGTGAAGCTTTTCAAGGAGAACGCCTTCTTGATCAAATCGTTTACTCGGCATCTTAGAGCGAGTGCTAATACGATCGCCGGAATCCTTGGGCACATCGTCGCTCCCATCCATTGTGCCCTCACGCAAAATTCAACAATTTTAAACTATGTAACTGCCGACTTCCATTACAGTCTGAACAGCAAACAATAAACGCAACAAACTTTAATAACAATCGGTCTTGATGTTACACGGTGAAGGTCGAGATAAACTGAGGTTAGATGTGGTTTAAACTGAAATAACAAACGGATAAACAAAACTTACAAAATGTACAATACTGCATGAAAAGTGACGAAAATAAAACTGGAAATCAAGCAAATGAACGGACTAGCACTTACATTGTTATGGCGCTGTACAACAGGTAAACTGCACAATGTGCGCTCGTTGAATCAACAGTGAAAAATAACGACCAAGAAAACGTGAGAATCTAATTTAAGTTCAGAATAAAATGCAAATAAACGGCTTACGCGAAGGTAGCATTTCTCGGGGAGGCTAATTAACTAACAGCATTGTCCTTGGGTGTTAGATCCAATACAACCCGACTTCCAATACGGGGGCTTATTGGAGACTGGGGCGTAAAAGAGAGGGGGAGGGGGACAATCATCACAAAAATGTAATGAAAGTTCAGAGACCTTAGTGAAACGATTCGCCAGGGCTAAGACAAGATTACCAGCAGCCATCATTAAAGGCGTGGATTCTACCATTCGTACCTGCATTAGGGTTAATGATAGACGAATTCTAATTTTTTCATTGGTGATTAGTAGTATCTCCAATTGGCACTTAAAAGCGAATGTCAGAAAATGTCGAGCAAAATCAAAATTTAGCGGCTACAAGGTTTTCTTTATTTTATCCTTGAAATCGGTCTACCTCGGTGTAAGAACCGACCAGATTTTCTTTTTTTTTCGTCAACCTACTTTTTGAAATATTGGTTCCTCTGTTTTACGTTATCAACCAGTTTCACAGGCTCTTAAACCGAGATAAAGGCCATTGAAATAGGCGGGGTTGGCCCCGCTTTCTCTAAGAAAGGTAAACAAGATACAGTATGGCAAATAGAATTACGAGGAAAAACTGCGATTAAAATATGTTTAGTTAGCTGTTAATTTCATGTACATGACTGAATGAAAGGTGCGCAGAGTGTGTTACTCTTTTCCTTACATGCAGCCATCAACTACTTTGATTGTAAGATCATTATGAAGTCATTATCTAGGCTGTAAACAGTACAGGCTCTGCGGTGGGAAAAACGAGGAAAAGTACTGAGCCGCTAGTCGCGTTTTGCTCGCCTTGCTCGTCAACTGTTTTACGCCTTTTTTCCCTACATAATAGGGCTGCAAAAGCTACAGTGTTAAACAGATTAATTTTCTTTTTAGTATACCGAAAGGGCCATTTCATTTGGCCTCTATAATTTACAAATAAGTGATTTGTGCCGATAAAATTGTCTTTAGTATTCGTAGTCTAACTGTTTTGTTACATTCGCCTGTTGTGAAAATTTAACATTTCGTGTTTGTGTTTTAAATCAGTGAAGAACCTCTGTTTGCATTGCTTAAGAACGACACTAACTTCGCCTTCAGTTGGCAACATTTTCATGATTGCCTTATTTCAATGAAACGTCTCCTTCTATTTTTCCAAACTTGCCATTAATGCTTTATTTTATTCATAAGACACTAGGCTTTTAGTCAGGAAAACTAACTGGGATTTTATATTAGAAGGAAAATTTCTCAAAATGCGTAGGTTGAAAAAACCATCTAGAATCAGTTGGCGGATAAGCGGTGAACTTGATTTAGTGATAGGTATTCGTTTATTGAAAACAAATAAAATCAGTTTTTTTCCTGCACATTTTCAACCAATTGATTCTAGACAGTTGTTGTTTATATGTTTTCTTGTTAGGTGACTAATGAGTCCACTAGAGGTATGAAAAGTTTGAAAACAGCAAATGAAGTTAAAATTACGATTTTCTTTAAAATATTTTTTTATAAAAAATCTAAAACTTAAATCTCCTTCACCTTTTGGTAAAAATCTCCCTTGATCCCTTTCTTGATCTTTACTCGCTTTTTTTATTCTTTTGATAATCTCTTCTTTAAAATTGACTGACGATGATGATGATGACAATGACGATGACGACGGCGATGGCGATGGCAATGACGATGGCGATGGCGATGATGATGGCGATGGCGAGGGCGACGGCGATGGCGATGGCGATGGCGATGACGATGACGATGGCGATGGCGATGGCGATGGCGATGGCGATGGCGATGGCGATGGCGATGGCGATGGCGATGGCGATGGCGTTGACGATGGCGATGGCGATGGCGATGGCGATGGCGATGGCGATGACGATGACGATGACGATGACGAGGGCGATGACGATGATGGTGACGAGGGCGATGACGATGATGGTGTCGATGACGACAAAGGCGAGGCCCAGGGGAAAACGATAATCCCTGAAAGACAATAGAGTACCATGATTGTTGTTAAGTTGGCATTCACAACAACAACAAAGCAATGGCAGCCTCGGCTGAAGCGCAATCAATGAGACGTTACACAGATATGCATTATTGCTTCACTTACCATGATAAGTTTAGTCATCTATATCAAAAACATCAAGTAGCAAAATGACGCATTAAATCAAGCAAGGTACAAGCTTTACTTCTCCTCTCTCTATTTTCTCTTTACCATATATGGTGAAAATCTCTGTTAGTTTCTCTTAGAGCTTTACAACAACAAATATCATTAATTAAAATTAATTATTCAATGCAAAATATTATTTGGCGACACCACTGTCACGGATACAGCAGCATCATACCTCAATTAGCCTTGTGGGAGGGTCTACGATTCGGAGGGAGGGACCAGAGAGTGCCCTTGTCTTAACCCTATTCAGACCGGGCCTTTTTCAGCCTTTTGGGACCGGGAGGGGGGGGCTTCAGAAGCCCCCTATGTACCCTTAAGACCGCTTACGTTATGGCCACCAAGTTTGCAAGGATAGTGTATGCGCTAATTCTAATCACTGCAGATACTGTGATGTCACTGTGATGTAATAAGACGTCATTATAACTTCATTTGTTTCTCAATGTTTCACTTAGAAGCTCTAAAGCAATAAATTTACTGAATACTGTTCCTGAAGGAGTAAAAATACTTTTGTTGGACATAAAGGGTATCTATAATATATTTTCTGAATGTATATTTTTGGAAGACATGAAATTATGCAGATGCATTTCATATCAGAGATAAAATGGCCATTTTGGTGTCCGCCGTCTTGGATACACCATCTTGAATTTCTGTGAATTCATCTGCTTCATTTAATAAACAAGAAAATGAAGCCAGTTGATTGTAAAATTTTTATTTAATTAAATGACAATGTCATACACTTGAAATTTATGGCGAATAGTGAATTTATGGGGAGAAATCACCTTTTTTACCAGTTAAGTCCGCCATCTTGGATTTTCACGTTTAAATTTCACGTTTTCCTCAAATTTGCACTAAATTCCTTTTTTTAGTGAGCAGTTGTTCCTAAGTGATAAATTGTTGCTAAAATAATGTTAAAATAAAAATTCGATTAGAAAACATTAAAATAGTAGCGATTAAAGCGAGAATCGTGATTTTTTTAAAACATGGCTGTCACAAAGCAGGTGCTATGGCAACGTCAAGTTTGTAGGACACTAGACAGTCATGCCAAAATGCTTCCAGTTAAATTTTAGGAAAAGTCTGTAACAAAATTTAGTGGAAATATCATAAACAGTGACGAAATTACACAACTTCAAAAGCCACCCCCCCCCGGTCTGAATAGAGTTAGACTAGAAAGGTATAAATGTTGTTTCATAACAAATTTACTCAGCGGCAAAATCTTAAAATCTTACTTTAAAGTAATAACAGTAAAGTAAAACAGTACCGGAAAACAGTAATTAGCTTCATCAGAAAATCAACTATTTACAAAGGAAACAAGTAATTATTGGTGTTCTTTTTATGAACCTCTAGGAGAATTTTCCCATTTCGTCAGCCACATTTCTTTCCACTTCCACTACGACCACTTGCTCACTTAAAAGAAAAGTTCAACTGTAGTAGAAAGTTTCATTTATTTGATATTAATGACGTCTTTATTGCCAAGTTATTGCATATTTTAGTTTCAATGTGCACCCTTTTTGTGTGTCAGTCAAATCCAAGCGTGTTTATCAAATTCAAATTCATATGCAAATTAAAATCCGCCACTTTGCTTGCACTTTACGCGGTTGAATGCCTCACTTGTTAGGCCTCACAAGGCGTCAAGTCCCCAAACCTTAGATAAGCAGGTATTGAAGCTGGAGAGAGAGAGAGAGAGCAAGAGAGAGAGAGAGAGAGAGCGAGAGAGAGAGCCATAGGCATCGGCACTTTTGTAACGAAAAAGGGGAACTTTTGTAACAAAAATGGGGAACATTCGTAACATGAGGAACTTTCGTAACATTTACAGGGCACTTTTGTCACGTTCGAAAGGGAACTTTTGTAACTATGGGGCAGTTCTGTAACAAACAGGGCACTTTCGTCACCAAAGGGGGAACTTTCGTAACCAAAGGGGGAACTTTCGTAACGATGGATTTAAGCTCTTTTCTAAAAGTAATTAAGTTTTCTTGTTCAGGTATAATTCAGTTATTTTTAAGTGTATTAGTATTCAATTTTTTTAAAAGAAATTAACCTATTTCTGGTTTATATATTTTTTATCAACAAACATTCAATTTACTTTGTGGGTAGAATACCAGAAGGAAGAAACTATTCAAAGATAAAGAGCATTTCTGAAGCGCGCAGACTGTAAAAAAGCAAAAGAAAAATGGGCTGAATAATTTCATTCAAGTTACGCAGAAATTTCAGTGAAGCGCAGCTTTAAAAGGGAAGTCAAAATTGTCGAGGATGCACTAATCTTGCGTAGTATATAGAGGATTAAACAAATACCAGCACATTCTCACAAACTTATTTTCCTAAAAAATCCTTCCCACCAACCACATAAAAAAAGTAAAATAAACAATACCTCATTTTTTTTCAAATTTATTCCATTTTTTAACAACTTTATTCTCACACAAATATTTTCCAAAATTTAAAACCCCACCAATAAAACAAATACCACCTCATTCTTACACAAATATTTTTTATTTTTAAACCACCCAGCATAAAAAAAGAAGATATTAAAACGAAGCATAACCGAACACACACGTAAAAAAATTATAATTTTTAATCCGATTAGATATTTGTGAGTCAAATTTGATGGCTGCCGGATTTAACAACTGTCAGGTTATCGAAGCAATTCAAAACCTACCTCCTGAGCTACGTGAGATAATTTACAAACATTTCCTCACCATTAAGCTGAGAGAGCGAGAAGCTTTGGGTTGGAACTTGGTTCACGATGAGCTTTTAATACAACCTTTTTGTCCTGAAAGACAGCGGCTTGTACATATTCTGGTGTGTGTAGCCTATATGCACTGTTGTCTGGGAGGGTGTTGTTACCCTTGTTATAAACAAGAAGAAATCTTACATGAACTAACCATCTCTGTCCCGATATATGATATAACCCTAGTCAAGTATTGCACTGATACATGGGGAGAGGACCACATTCCTTAAGTTGTGTTTACGGTGCGTGACTTCGCGGTCCGGTGAAACCCACAGACAATGACGTAATTTATATTCTCGTACAAACATTGAAGGGAAACCCCCTTAACAACTCAAGCTTGAAAAAACAAATCAATATACATAGACAGATTACATTAATTCATAATCAAAATATTCATTACCGTCAGCAGACGTTTTGAGACCTATTTTATAAGGCGTTTAGGAGCCCATACAAGAAATTCATCTCCACATTTTGTTTTTAAAGTTAAAATAGCTGAAATCCCAAATTTACTTTCCCGGTGTGAAACTTTTTTTAATTTTGTATACATCGTCTGAAATATTTCTCCATTTTAAAATTTCTTTTCTTTTAAAACTTTCTTTAGTTGGCCATTCTTCTGAGATCTCTTGTAGATCTGAATATACATCTTCTTTTAGCCAGTCTTGTGGGATTTCTTGTTGATTTATAAATACATCCTCTGTTGGGCAGTCTGTTGGGCAGTGAGATCGCTTGTTGATCTGTACAGACATCCATAGCAAGATACATTGGAAGAGATATTTGTTTAATAGGGTGTTCTTTTTCTGTGAAGCGGAACACATACCGAAGGGTGTCGGAAATTCCGAAAGGTGCTGTTAAATTTGAAAAGTGTTGTTAAATTCTGAAAGGTGCTGATTTCTGTCTGACTTTTTTTTCTCGCGCCCTTCAGAATTTCCGACACCTTTCGGAGTGTCTCCCACTCACGTGCGCTATCACGCTTTGTCTCACATGTTTTTATTTTTAGTTTAACCTTGGCACTGGATTATGTAATATCACGTGGGGCTCAGGTGCTTGTAGCCAATCAAAAGCGTCATATTTTTGCTTCAAATTTGTAATGTTTCAGTGAAATTTTTATTTTATTGTGTAATTTGATGGTGAAGTTGTCAACTTAGAGATGAAAATCGTATTATGGAACCACATCTTGGCCTGAAATGGGGTAGCCATCTTCATCACGAGTTGGTAACAATATTTTTGAAACACGCTCACGAGTAATGAATCTTATTTGCATAATTTCGGGAGGTGTGAGAAGCTCACTAGGCGATAGCAAATAGCTTGCAAAATTGCAATCATTTTTGAAAGCGTATATAATTACTTTGAAAATCTACAACGGATCGAATGCTTTTGTTCATATTTTTTAGAAATAGATGGCGAAATTTCCATACAATGATCAGTAACGAAATTATCTATCATTTTCAATCTATCAAGAAAGACCTTTTCGTCGAAAGCTTCGCCTCTGAGGTAGAAGCGAATCTCATCAAGGACTTTTTGGTATTCAATTCGGGCAAAATTTGCTTGTTCGGTCTTCTTATCGTATTTTTTAGGCTAGGGACTGCTTTTAAAAGAAGACCAACACCAATTAAAGTTGCCATGACAACTGGGTTCAACGTAATTCCTCCGGCTACTGCGACACTAATAATTAATTTGCCAGCTGAAAGATTACAAACAAAATTTTTTCTTCGAAAACCGCGGTGCAACTTTTCATAGCCATAATGTTTCTTATGGTAATAAGCATATAAATCTTTCAGAATTTTAACTTTCTCTTTAGAAAGTGTTTGGTCGATATGGTTGAATTCGAATATGTTCTGCATTATTCTATATAATATAAAAAATGTTTATGATACTATACATATTCAAGCAACACAAAGATTTTTTCATCTTTATCCACAGATGAATTCAAATCTATGAGCATTGTACAACAATACGGAAACATTTTATCAATATAAATTGTCTGTGTTTTAGTTGTTTCGGTTGATTGATAAATTTTTCCAACATGTGATGATGAGGGGTTGTATGCTTTATCTGTAAGGAAATAGGTTTATAATTACTTTTTTGGCTTGAATATATTAATTATTTTTTTAAATTATTCTGATCCATAATTATTTCCTCACAACCATTTAATAAAAATCTAAAACCCTGTTTCGTATCTACAAAACCATTTATGCGATGAACGGAACCAATCAAATGATGATTGTTTAAAGACAAATCTGTTTGCATTACCATTTTTCCATTTTCAATAACAAAAGCGGTGTCATAGACACTTGGATCAACGTTTGAAATTGTTTCTTTAACACCATAAACAATTAAATGACCAATTGTTAAAAATGATGAATTACTAACTGTACCGTGCAGATCGAGATATATAAATTGTGGGGGTGAGCTACCCCATCTGTGAAAGTGGATAACTGTTTTGGTGTACTTTTCGAATGTTTTGGTTGTATGATTAGAAATTGAAATCGTAGTGCCTTGTGGTGTAACACTTAGTTCATTCATTTCTGGAGGAAACCATTCAACAACCATAGTGTAATAACCGACCGGAAGTTTATATAAGTTAAAACCGAGGCGTGACTGGTACTGGTTGGGTGAGCCTTTTTCAAACAGGAGTTTGAGAGAGTAAGCTTTTTTATTTATTTGCTGTGGAGATTCGGAAAAATCTCTGATGCCCAAAACCTCGATGTTGTTTTCACTCGAAGATTCATCAGTGTCTTCCTTCAAGTATCTGAAGGCGTCCCTTTTTTGAGCCGAGCTAGTGATATGGGATTCATGAATTTTTTGACTGACAAGATCTCTCATAGATGTTATTTCATTTTGCATAAAATCAACATTAACTGCGCATTTCGAATCTTTGTAATCTTTGTAAGCTGGACCTTTATCACCCTTCGGCCCAGGAGGACCCTCGGGGCCAGAAGGACCTCCTGGACCAGGAGGGCCCTCTTTTACATTTTCACTCATCGTTTGGTTAGTTCCACCTATTTGGCTGTTAATATACCCCATTATATATATGCATCAAAATTTTTTTTCATTAATTTTAAGGGTTTGTCGAAGTAAAAGAAAGAATATTTTTTATCGGTGGCGCGATCTAAAACGTCATGATCCACACCTATCTCGTCTGCAATGCGTTTGTTTTCTCTTGGAAGAAATTTGAAAATACAAAAATGGCTGCAGTTATCACGGATGTTTTCGGCACCTTGTAGAAGGTTTGCGTGAGGTAAATAACACAGCAGTTTCTGTGCCGCCCGTTTATAAAATAATTAATGATGCTGTTTTGGTTGCTTTCGCAAACAAGATCATCAAAAACAACTATTTTTTGGTTGTCCGCCGGAAGTTCTTCGAGTGGAATGATTTCATCACCGTAAGCCTCGATAACCTCATAACCAACCTTGGGGTTGATTCTTTCAGCAAAATCCTTCAAAAAACCCTGGTATTGGTACTGGTGCAGGTTTTTTGAGAAGAGGTAGATTTTATCAAACACCAATAACTTATAAATCATATTTAATAATAAGTTTGTTTTGCCAGAATTACTAGGTCCACAAATTAGCATCCGGAAAAAATCGTTTGGCAAACAAGGGTGGCCTTGTTTGTAGGCACTCTTGGAAGAAACTGAGGGAAATGATAAATATGTGAACTTCATATTTTTTTTGGTTTCTATATAATCACGCTGGAAATATGTCAGTAAAAAGAAATGGTATCAGTTAGCTGAAGAAAAATCGAAGCTAGATAAACAAACAGAAGAAATTCACCAAAAATTCAGAATGGATAAAATAAACAAAGAGTTTGGTCAGCTTTCAGGAGAAGAGTTTTTTAAACCAATTACAAAAAGGCTTGATGAAAAGAGCAGCACCACTGCGGAAGAAGAAGAAGAAGAAGAAGAAGAGGAGCAGGAAGCTCTTGATTACACAATGGATGAATTTGACGAAATCAACCCGTTTGGTGATGAATTCAGACCGGATGCACCAACTCCAGCACCATCACCACCAACAACACCCACAACAACCACAACACCTATAGTACCAACATCACAACCACCCCCATATCAAGAATTTGATGATTTTCCATTACCACCTCCACCTTTGATGGAAGAAACTGTTATGCCGGGATCTTCCAAAGAAGAAACAAAGAAAGTAACATCAAACCGGCTTATAATTGGACGAAGTCTTATTTCCAAATTTGGTCATATTCCAAAGTACAGAGTAAAAAGTAAAGAATCTTATTTCTTTGGAAAAAGTATGGAAGATATAAAAGCTGAGGTATTTAAACTCGAAACAATTCAGGCACATCAACAACATGCAGAAAAGTTACTTAAAAGGACACAACCTTTATCAACACAATTACAAGAAAAAAAGGCGAAATTAGAAAAACCTGAAAAACCGGAAAAAAGAGAAATCAGCAAAACTCCTCTTGAAAAAGCTGTCATGAGCCGAAGACCTGCTTTTGAACTTTCTGACAATGAAGATGACTCTTATGAACAGGATTGGGAAACCGAAGGAAGTGGCATCGCTGATGAAGCTGAAAAATTGATGAACCAACTTTATTTGAGCTTAGCATCAATAAAAGCAGGAAACAACTCAATGAAACTTAAAAAACAGGTATTTTCTCTGCTTGATTCACTTGTTAAACTTGGTATTATCGATAAAAGGCAAAAGAAAAAAATTATCACTGAATATATACTTCAATAATGTCTTTTGATCTTATTCTCATCTCAAGCCTGGCAAAACTTCAAAGAAATGGAGAAAGTAACGTTTCACATGATTTTACAATCAATTTTCCATCACCTATTTTTTTAGATTCAGGAAATTATAAAGCAGCGTTAAAAAATATTTCAATGAGTTATTCATCGTACAATATTGATGCTGCTTATGATAATAACAAAATTCGCTGGAAGAAAAAAACTGAAAAAGATTGGAAAACTTTGACTTTTCAGAATGGAATGTATGATTACAAAAACATCAACCGTTTTATTCAGAGACACACAGGTAGGGTAGATCCGAAAGATGACAAAAGTGCTTTCATTTTCAATATGTATTTCGATATGACGGTTTACAGAGTTGTTATTTTAATTCATCATGATTATGAGCTTGACTTATCTCTTGGATCTTTCGCTGATTTAATTGGTTATGGAAAAGTCACTTTGAATGGAGATAGTGTCGGAACAAAACTACCAGATATTACAAGAGGTGTTGATTGGGTGTTCATCCACTGTGACCTAATCAGCAGGATATCAAACAATATTCCACGCGATGTTATATATTCTTTTTCAACATCAAATCTTAAAGTAAGTTATCCATTTGAAATAAAAGAGCAATTGCTTGAATGGCACAATGTGAACAAAAAAATTATCGATTCGGTAAATATTAGAGTAACTGATGGAAAAAGTGGTACTTTGGATCTTAACGGGATTGATATCATGGTCAAATTAATGATTAAAAAAGAGTGAGAATTTTGTTTTATAAATATACAACAGTTGTATATTTGTATAGTATAGTCTTGACCACTCGCTCGGATGATTCATAGTTACTATGAATCATCCGAGCGAGTGGTCAAGATTTTTTGATAGAAAAACCGGAACTTTAAAATATAAACACAAAGGGTCGGGTGTGATACGTGACACCTTTATAACCATTGGTGAAGTACTTTAAAACAATGTGAAAAATGTGACAAAAAAAAACAGCCGAAAAAACCGCAAAAACAATCGCTGAAAAAACTAGTCAAAAAGTTGGTGAAATTGTTGCCGAAAAAGGTTCAAAACAAATACGTAAAATATTGCAGCAAGAAAGAAAGAAAAAACCAATGAGGCAGGATGTGAAAAATAAATACTTGAAAGAAAATATGTATTCTTCGGGTGACAAAAGGGACTCGAATGGTACGTTTATGATTGGGAGTCGACACAAAAACCCAAAGCATGTCTTCATATTCTTTCAACAATCTCGTAAAAAAGATTCTTACAGACAAAACCCTTATATTTTTGACACATTTGATCTCGATGGTGATGACTCGGCAAGATTGAGCAATTGCAAACTCCAATGCGGAACAAACTTTTACCCTCAGGTTGATTACGACTATAATTACAAACTAAGAATTTTGGATGATTTGATGGAATTCAGATACAGAAACGACGATTACAACAGCGGTGTTCAACTTCAAGTCACCAACTTTGAGAAGTTGTACCCAATAATCTACTTCGATTTGCGAGATGTCAAAGAAACTTTGACAGGGGACCCACAAACACTTAATTTTCATTACACACTTAACGAAACTGCTAACGCTTATGATTACAAAATCTTCGCCGCAGTTTTGACTGAAGAAGAATTTATTCTGAAACCACTTGGTAATGAACTTGTTCTAGTCAAATGAAAAACAAAATCTGAATATAATATACACGCACGATGAGCACAACTTATCATCCATATAAAATCGCACTGACTGATGGTCAAAAAAAGAAACTTCAAAAAGCTTATGTTTCGAAGACAGCTGTTACTCTGAGAGTCAAACCAGGCCAAATTGGACGCGGTGACGAACTACTTCTCACTGCTACTCAAAATCTCGCGACTGAAGAAAACCTCAGCGGAAGGAAAAGGAATGGAAGTAAAATTAAGCCAGACCCAGATTCAAAATACTGCGCAGCGTGGTGGAAGTCTGTTTTCTGCTATTTTAGGTTCGGCACGACGTTTGATAAAGCCAGCCCTTGGGGCATTAGCAAGTGCAGGTTTGAGTTTCGGCGCTGAAAAGGTGCTGAAAAAGATATTCGGAAAGGGTTTTCGGCCGAAGGAAATTGAGCTTTATAAACTTGTCCAGCAAATGACTCCTACTCAGAAAAAGAAGGCAGAACAATATCTTGTTGGTCAAGGTTTTGTACAGGGAGGTTCAGCACAGTACGGTGGCTTCCTTGGTATTCTTTCAAAAGAATACTTTGTGTACTTATTAAGCACAGCTTGATCTCTTTGGATTATTTAGTGGAAATTCTACAGAGTGGAATTTTATTCATCCCGAAGCCACGAGCTACCATCGCCAATAACCGACTGTGTGGATTGTGTTCTACCTGGATCGTTTCGCTATCCAAAGTGATTGTTTTAACCCTTTAAGCCCCAATAGTGACATCAAACGTACAGCTCATGAGAATAAAGAAAGTGATCACTAAAGATCAGATGTCTTGATTTTTAAGCAAATTCTTCCAACTAGTTCCAAAAAGAATATACTGACAACAGTGAGGAGAATATAAATGCTGATACTGGGGCTTAAAGAGTTAATCGTTCCCGGAGGGTGGCACTTGAGCCATGTTTGGGTGGAAGGGTGCTGCAAAGGATCAGAAACCCTGACCCTATGTAGGACAAGAAAGGCCCTAAAAGACCAACCCTGTTTAGGACAACACCTTCCGTTTTAGGTCCCTGACAAAATGACAAAATACGCAGCACACTCTTGTTTTACACAACTTTAATAACTTCTTACTAACTGAACGCGGGCCGTACTGGGGAATATTGGCCCGAGGTCGTGGCAGTACGGACCGAGCGCAGCGAGGTCCATACAAAAACGAGCGAGGGCCAATATTCCTCAGTACGGTCCCAAGCAAGTGAAGTTAGTAAGTAGTTTATTATATGGCATCATTTTTCGTACGAAACAACACTTCCGGTAGTTCATTCAAGTCAATTTCCGGCGCGATGTCAAGGAAAGAAGGCAGCGATTTTAACTGGCTTTCGAATCAGTTTGATGATCGTTGCTGTCGAACGGCGAAAACTTGCGTGGCTGTTGAATGAAAACTGCTCTGCTTCTAATATGTGTCAGTTTTTCGTCGTCCTCTACAACACAAGATAGTTTTATTTGAAAATACGTCTTCGTTATGGGCAGAGACAATTCGGGAAAAAGAAGAATAATGAAAAGGCCGCGATAAAATCTCAGGAACGTGCTTCTCAAACTGGAAATTGTGGCAGCGTGTTAGTCCATAATCCGTAATGTGAACGAAGGAACACTCGAACTTAAAAAATAAAGACACTGGAAATTATCTCTCCATCAAATACTGCAAATTGTTTGCTTCAGTGGCTTTATTGGAGAACTTTGTGGAGGCTGAGAGCAAATTTTTGTCGCACCTATAACAAAGTTGTTTTTAGCGCGAGCTACAGCAAGAGCGGACTTGTGAACAAGCTAAAATTATTTTCAAGGATGTCCACTACAAGAGCAAAAATCTCGCTGAGGAATCAAGGTACACTGTTAGTTTAATAAATGTACGTGTAGCTTTAATTTGTTCTTGTGGAAAGTGCTGACTGAAGCGATGGCCAATATTAAACTAGACAAGAACATGATCGTTTCCGTTCGATTTACAGTTGCTGATGGAAGCCGTTTGCAAGTTGTTTTGCAGTTTTCAGTTTTTTTCGCCGAGAGGTTTTCTTGTGAGAAACGTGCTCTTTTGTTAATGCTGAATTTTAATAATTAATGTTTAAATGTTGGCCGATTTACGCGGCTCTTTACAGCTTACAGTCTAATAGCCGTACAAAAAAAAACAAAAAAAACAATAAACACACACACAGTCACTGAAGAACGTTGGCCATGCTTTTTGATATTTTGATTCACTGCTGGCGAGTGTTTTGCTTATATCAAAAAGTCGGTAAAGTTAATTGAAGAGCGATTTTCACGGCTAAACAGGCGTGTTTACTTCGTTCATTCCGGTTTTACACCAGCTCCAAGCCTTTCCTTTTCTTTGTCTTCTTGCATTTTCGGAGTTTGAATTTTGCGGGAGCGGGAGCGCGAAAAAAAATATCCAAAAAGGACAGTTTCCATAGTAATGGTCCGTACTGTAAAATCCCGACCGAAAACTAACCAGTCAGAACACTCGATTTAGACTGGACAATTGCTTGCCATATAATAAAGTATTTTAGAGACCGGCAAGCGTCTCCCGTCTAGGATCGCTGGAGCCATATTTAACGAGGACAATCGTGTGACCATACTCTGTTTAGGACAAGTTCAGACCCTGTTTAGGACAGTCTCACAACCTTGAAAATTTTATACCCTGTTTAGGATAGAGAGGCCAAAAACCATACCCTTTCCAGCGGCACGTCACCTTATAGGCCATATTAGGGAGTAATCCTCTTCCCCCCCCCCCCCCCCCCCTCTGGGTTTCATTCTTTCATTCTCATTCAATTCAAATTAAAAAACAATAAATGAGGCTGAGGACCTCCGCACAGATATTCTACTGCAGCTATCTGTTAATTGCTGTTGCCTGTATGTTCAAATAAAGCAATGCGACGGTCACCTGTTGTATACTGCTTCTTGTATCAACGACGCAGGAAATAGCTCATTACTAGAGATCTACCGTCCTTTTTAAATTTGATGGAATTGACCAACAAACTCTTCACAAGTTTAAAACTGCCTTATGCTGAAGAATCCTTGCCATCGAAAAAAATATTTGTTTAAGGTTCATTTTCTTTTTAAGATGTTATTTGTTTTTTATTAGTTAAAACTTCCTTGGCGATTGGAAACTCCAAACAGTCCTTACGATTGCCACTTATAATAAATGAAAATACAAAGGGAAGCCCAGTGAATCTTTATCTGGTAATAAATTATCACAGATTATTTGGGACACGTTATCACATGTGCTTTGGAAGCAATATCTTCGCTTAGTGTTTTTGCGAGACGTTCACCAGCCCTACAATAGCCTGCACTACAATATTATTATGAATTGCTACTGCCGTTCTACCTAACAAGAAAATAAATATAGTTTGTATTTCCAATCTCCCTTTATAAAGCAGTCGATTGTTTCCATAGAACAAAAGTACAAAGATTAAGAACCTTTCGATAGAATGGTGTGCATGGCTAATCATTTCATAGCGACAAAGATGTCAGGTTTCTATTGAATTCTGTGTTAAATTGTTCATAACTGTCTCACCTTCTTGAAGACCATTTTAACCATGCAAATTTTAGTTTGTTCAAAAAGAAATCGGTGAAAAAATTTGAAGGTATTTCATGATTTAGATCCTATCTAAAATGGGTGTCTGTGGAATAAAGCACCAACTTTAAGCACCACCACATGTAGAAGAAAATCTTTTTACATTGAGAACCGCTATTAAATTTTTTCCACCAACGTCATTGGAATATACCTTATTGAACATACAATTCCAACATGGCCCTTTATATTTTGTGGAATTTACCTATGGCACCCTGTTTTGCCTAAGACGTTTTTTATACGGCACTCACCATAACGCGGCAGAAGTAACGCAAAGGAAACCACAACCCACACAATCTTCATCGTAAGACTTTCCTTATCGATCGATCTCTCCTCTTTTTCTGCTCCACGTAGCACAGAGTGAAGGATTTTATTGTTAACCGCCCACGTTTTAATTTTGCTTATTAGCACCATAGTTTGGTTAAGTCCATTTTAATTGACAGTTCATTGATTACTGACAAGTTGATAAATGACCTGATTACTCAATGGGAAATGATCTCCTTTTTGTGCCCACCTTCGCTGCAAAGAGGTTTTCAACTTAATTGAATTAAAAGCTCACTGTCTAAATAAGCTTAATTTAATCCGATCAGCTGCACAAACACGAAGGAGGGGTGTTTCAGTTTAAAAATACTTTTTATCTCCTCTGATAAGCATAAAAATACTTTTTATCTCCTCTGATAAGCATAAAATCTCCTCTGATAAGCATAAAATACTTCAAATGTCGTTTTCTGTTTTCTCAGTTCGTTTTAGGTTCCTTTGAAGGGATATCTGTGTTACGTAACAAAGTTTGATACGTTCGGAGTTTAGCTGAGGATTAAAGTAAAACTGAAATTTTTAAAGAATGGAATCTCATAATACGAATCGCAAACTGCTATTGACTTTCCGAAAATCCTATCTCAGTCTCAGTCCCAGTTACTTGCGCAATTTCGCTAGAAAAAATTCTGGTTTTTTTACCCTCATTCAGAATCGGAACACCTCAGGCTATTTACACCTTCCCAGCAGGGATATTCCACCGAAACGATCTTTTCGATGCCCCTGCAGTGGGCTTTCTTCATCTGTAGCCATCGACGCTTTTTTTGTTAACGTTCTTTTCGTTTATGTTCGGAATTAAAGCGGAGCTTCCGACCTACGAGAACGGAGCTCACAGTCAATGAAAGTCAATATATACATACATGCATCCAATTGAGACGATTTTGATGGTCATGACTATACGACGACATCGCATGCATAATGTAAATGCCGGGTGACTAGACAATTGCTATAAAAACACACTGTTTAAGTAATCGCTTCTTATTTTTATTCATATCTCGCTTTGTTATCTGTATTAATGCCTATACAACAGTATTAAAAAAGTGACAAAAAATAATGATGTTCAACCACAAAACTAAATAAAACCCAACACCATCAGCAAAAAGGTGTTAATACGATACTAAGTATAGTCACCTATACACAGAGTAGTCTCGATGCAATTCTAGATCATTCACTTAAAGGCAAAATGCAGTGGAGACTAAGAACACTGCTGTCAAAACAGTAGGGGCTGTAACAAAAAAGCCTGAATCCTTATTAGTATTAACATTGTAGTTGACGTGTTCTGTGATGGACTGACATCTTTGTTGAGTACACATAAGAAAAGAAAAGGCTGAAGAAGTAAACAGAAGGGGTAGCCAATACTATACACAGAGACCTGTAAGCATTGGCCGGTTAGAGGTACACCATATATCATATCGAAAGCCCGCTACCTCGAACAATTTTGCGTTTCCCTAAAAATTACGAGAAAGTATGGCTCACCGGTAATTTGTCCTCCATGTAGTACTCTTGTAAGCGAGTATCATCACCTACAGTATCAATATGAATGCCTCGAATGGCTCATCATGTATTCTAGTTTCATTATGGTATAGACTACCACTAAGTCCCCATGATGGGGATTTCAAGTTAATGTTCTTGACTCATTACTTGCCCTTGAGGAGCGTTCTGCCAAAAGAAAGCCTTCCCTTGATCTGCCACCTGCTCTCCCAAGGGCTCTGCAAAATTCTGTGCGAATATCCTTTTTCAAGAATGCATACACTACGAAATTCAAGCCCGAGTTCAATAAAATAAGAAGTCGTGATATTTGAATGACAGATTTCGAAACACTGCAAAGAAGAAACATTCCACAAATAGCGCGGTACAGGGATGGTATCCAACACAGTACAGAGAATCCAATTACAACACCAAGTATTTTCACCGTAGAGGACCGCTCTCGGCAACGCTGGGATTGAATTCGCTTGCAGCTGGTTATTCCTCTCGCTTGATTAAACTGCAGCTGAGAAATGTGCTCCTCTGAGAGTCGCCTTTGCCTCATGGCTGCAAAGAATATCCTGGTGTAAGCATACACCAACGATACAGAAGGCAGAAATGTTACCAGGAGAATCTGAATCATAATGTGGACTTTATCAGCGGTTTCTTGAATATTATCTGGAGCATTCATCCACACCAGGGAGGCAAATGTCAAAATCCCTGGCAATATCCACGATAGAGTGATCAATAATATGACCCTTTTCGATGTCATACGACTGGTGTATTTTAATGACGATAACACACAACAATATCGGTCAAACGTCAGAGTACAAAGACAGAATATCGACACGTTGATTGGGTAGTTGTAAAACAAATTGCGAACCTTTATTGGCCAAATACAAGCGACTGGTTTCGAAAGACAGATTAGTTCCACTGGCGTAATGAACAAACCGGTGCAAAAGTCAGCCGAAGCCAGGGACAGGACAAACCAATTTGCTGTACAATGTTATCGTCTCCTGGTGCAGATTAACCACATGACCACACCATTTCCAAACACCGTCACCAAGGAGATGATGGACTTGACAGCCCAGTAAGCCACACTAGGCAAACTTGAAGTTTCCTCGTGTAGTAAAAAGCTTGAATTTGTTTGGTTCATCTCACTGCAGAGAAATAGAAATGGAGAAGACAAGGCCGGCTATATAACTGGAATAGATACATGACGCTTCACGCACAATCTCAAATGCGTCTAGAGCAACTCATGTTAACGAACAATTTACTAAACCAACTACATTATAATGGAGGACAAGATACTCAGTTTCAAACTCCATTCTCTAAACTTTAAAGGGGACAATCTTAGCAAAGTTTGGTAAACAAACCTTGCAAGCCCCATATACTGTTAACTGTTACTTTTCTTTGGCCGGATTACAGTAGAATTTGCTGAATTTTTAAACGTTCACTTGCATAGAAAAATGTAGGCTATCAATAATTTTTGCGTAACCGGTCTCCTGGTTAGGTGCATAATCGTTGCTCTACGAGAACTCATAATCACTGCACATATTGTTGGCAAGCATCGCAAACTTTGTATTTCACTTTATTCCCCACTGACTGACCGACGGACATTTGCCTTAAAGTAGCAAAAGTCCGTTATTTGATTTTAACCCTTTACCGTCATTTTTAACCGCTAAAGCGGTTTTTGAAGTGCTATGATGCCAAATGCCACTAAACTTTGCTACAAAAGCGTTTTCTTACATTTTAGCTCAATTTTGAGCCAGCTTCTGTTGTCAATTGTACAATATTTTGCTATCACGCATGCGCATAAGCCAAAATTTGGTTTTTTTTATGCTGATTCATTTCTAATTTTTTCTCGCTTCTTTTGCTTTCCTTTTTCTCTCCCTTTCTTCTCTCTTTATCTTCTACCCTTTATCACCTTTCTATCCACTGGAAAAGTTTTGGCCTCAGTCCTTCTAAAAACCTGGAAATGGAACATTGATCAACTAGGTGACTTGGCCTATTTTACCACCAACTTTGCAGCCAAAATTGGACACGTTTTTCTGGTATAGCTCTGCCAGAATTCGGTCGATATTCAAAATGGACACACGTATGGATGGATCTGTCCCTGCTGTGCTAGCTACTTATCAAAACAATCTGGTGACGTCAAAAATGATGACGTCACAAGTGGCTCAATGGTTCCCGACTTCAACGTCGGGAAAATACAACTCTATTTTATTTTTTACCGATATATTTTGTGTTTAAGTGAAGCCTTTTATTACAGCATCATTTAATTAACGAATTAATTCTTTCAATTTCTCTCTATTAAATCATAACATGGTGGAACACGGTGGAACTAATAAAAATAATGGCAGCATCGTAAGCAGAAGATCTGTCTAATTTTCTGTTTCGAGTGCAGTGCTTATACCGCTATCTGAACAGGTGAAAGTTCACGCCAATGCTTCTATTTTTGGATCTGAAATGGCCTTAAAAAATCTTTATCGCAAACTTCACAGAGGTTTCTAGAAACAAACCTTAAGAAATCGCCTCTTCGATTTACTGGTTCTTGCATAGACAACTATTGATTATATTTGTTGCCTTGGATATTGCCAAAGAAGGCTGCTTTTTAATTTTAACGTCATTGTATAATATATATTTACCAACAATTTTCATTTTGTATTGCTTACGGTTCACATCAACAAGCAAATAAATCCCAAGTCTCACCAAAAAAAAAAAACAAAACAAAAAACAAATTAACTGAGTGTACTAGCAAGTGATACTACCCTGTCATGTCTGACTTAACTTCCCTGGACATGCGACAAACGCATGCTTGTAGCGGTAATTCGACTCGTGGGGAAAATAACCGAATTTCTATTCTTTAGTAGAGACCAATCAATTGAGCACCACTTTCAAAAAAGGCATTAAATTTCATATTGATACATATCTTAACAAAACATAGCCTGAAAACGTGCAGCTGACGCAGCTAACATATTTATTTATGAATGTGGTATCCAAACATCCATAGCTATGTAATTATAGTTTTAAAACCAAACAACATTTAAAAGTGTTTAGCAGGGACGCTAATCCTGCAGGGTAAAATACTCGAGCCATCGAAACATTTGCAATCTTCTGGAAGTGTAAAAGCCCTTAAGCCCCTGCCCCTTTTGCTCAGATTCGATACTCAGACTGTTCTTAGGGAACACTTCTTTCGAACAGTGACACGTAACAGTAGGATGTGGAACTCAAACCTCTGTCATGCGTGGCCCAGCTGATTAAGATGAAATTGGAATTTGGCAATGGACCCTGGACGCTCGATTCAGTGTGTCACTAAAGACAACGGGAACTTCTTTTTTTTCGAGATATAACACTCTCGGGTGAATGAATTGATCTGTAATACTTGCGAGAGTAGAATGGTCTGTTACATGAAAAAAAGGTTTGGTGTTCCAAACCCCAGGCGGATGACACTTCTTCCAGACCCGCTTTACCATCTGGTGGATGTTTCCGTTCAAAGTTAAACAGCAGGCAGTCTTCCGAAGTTTCTCGTCGGTGACATCAACTGTATCGTTTGCAGTAAAGAAGGGTCCTTTTCTCGGGAATCCACAACTGTGCGATTCAATTGAAATTGCCCCTCTGCTAGTTTCATACCGTATCTTTACGCCTCTAGCAGTGAGGTCACAGCTGTATTTCCGTCATTTGTCGTTTCACTTATCGTTGTACTTAAACTCGCGTGGGGAACTCTTTCCTCTACATTGCTCTAGCAACTTATCTTTAAATTCGCCCATGCACTCGATCTGCATTCCAGTCAAGTATAGGTTGCTTCGGAACAGCTGGCGCTCGGGGGAATGGGGAGAGGGGAATAGTCAGAAAAAAAGGCGCAACAGGAAGCCTCGCCCTAAGGTTTAAAATGCCACTGAGACGAAAATTCGTAGGTTTATTTCGGCCAAATTCTGTCGCAGAATATCGCGTTGTGTCTGTATTTACCCAGAAAACAAGAAACAAGAAACCGTCCATCCTAATATTTTTTAGCTCCAAAGTTGCGTAAAATGCGTCCGCCATTACCGAAAACGTGTTCCTGGGTGATTGCGCAATTTAATAGCTTGTGACGTCAGAGGCTCACCTCAGTCGCGTTTCCTTGTGTTTTGACTCAAGATGCCTACCGTCGACTGCGAAACCTCCGAACAGTATATCTACGATTCGGAACAGTCTTTAGCTTCCGAAATTTGGCATGGTGACTGACAACCACAGACTATTTTCGTAAATGAAAAAATATGGAATACCAAAATTCTGATCCCAGTGGCACTTTAAACCCTCATCCTTTAATCTGATAATTTTGATCGAAACGGTTGCCTAGAGCAAAAACTGAACCTTTTCCATACCTCAGTAATAAGTTATAGCATTAGATCATCATTTCGCTTAATTTTTGAGTTGTAGTTTCTGCCAAAATTAGAAACTCTTCTTAGTACTCAATTTTAGCTGCTATTCCTTTTGACGAGCCTTTATTATACTAAAACAACAAATTTTCCTACGCCTTCGTACACTGGAAGCGCGAAAGGGCATCCCTTTCTGGCGTGACCGCCCCGTGTAGCCAAAAGGGCATCCCTTTCTGGCGTGACCGCCCCGTGTAGCCAAAAGGGCATCCCTTTCTGGCGTGACCGTCCGGTGTAGCCGAAAGGCACCCCTTTCTGGCGTGACCGCCCCGTGTAGCCGAAAGGGCACCCCTTTCTGGCGTGACCGCCCCGTGTAACCGACTGTAAGGGTACTTTTGCGAGCTGACTCCATTTTCAACCGCAACACCGATCTGTCTGTCGTCACTTGTCGATCCGTTTTCTTTTTGCAGATCTTTTCTTAGGGCATGTTAGTTTATGTGCCTATCACATTGATTACGAAGAGAGTATTTCTGAAGCGCATAGACCTCCTACTATGACTATCTTTGTAAACTTCTGTGGTTGTATCTCATGTGAGATTCACACTGTCATCTTAGTTAACGTTGTAGTAGCAACTGGAATTTTCTTTTTAAGAAACTGAGCCATGATCATCTGAGTATTTTGCACAGCAGGTTTTTTTTGAAACGTCACAGCACTTTTAGGAGTTAATTTGACAACTCTGTGTACACGGCGCCGGCCATGCAATCAGTTAACATTTGCTAGTACAATTTGTAGTACATAATGCTAGCTTTTGATAAGTCCTTGCCTAATCCTTTGATCCTTTTGTTTCGCCAAGCAGTCAACTCCACCCAAAGACACGGAAGGTCACTAAAGCACTTGTGGCGCGGATTACATAGCCTAAGTTTGCCCATAAGGCTTCCTTATTGGCCGCGGTCGATCGGTTTTGGGCACGTCACCAAAATGGATTGATCGTGAAGGAATGGGAAAAAGCCGTACGAGAACTGGGCAAGCTGCTCCTAGCGAGGTCTAAACACAGACCTCCCTGTCAAAGCTCAGTTTGCCGCAATTCCCGCCAGACAATTTGTCAATTTGTTTCTTCAACAACTTCCTCACACCACGATAAAAATTTGTAACTGAGGTCACGGTTTGTCATGTATGGCTTTTTCAAAACATTAGTTTGTTCTTGTTTTGTTTTTGCTTTTCAGGTTCGTTTGAGAAATTTAGCCTTCCAGGTAGCCGAACACAGTTTCATAGTATCTGTTAGCTATTTATCACTATTTTTGAGCAATTCATGGCAAGAAATAAATGCTGGTTGAGCTGTTGGCTGTTACTATGGTAGCTTGGTTACTATGGTACCTGTTACTATGGTAGAGGGGCTTAAAAATTGGATTATTCTTATTCCCCAAAAAAACAGACGTTTCAAATTTTTGGGTAAAGTGCGCATGTGCGGCATTTATAAAACATGTAAAGGATCGGATTTTTTTGTAAACTCACCTTCTTTTACTTAGTTATGTAACATACGTCTCACAAGAAACGCGCTAAATTGTTTTAAGAGGAAAATACAACTTTACAATACATTCCAAACGAATAAAGTGATTTCTTTATCGGTGAAAAGTTTTTCCTCAACCCTGCGCGTGCGCTGACTAGTGTCAGCTAAACTTGAAACTTAAAAGCGCGCGCAAACTGCGTTCAGCGAGCTAAAAAACGAGTTTTTAGCAAATGTCTCCCCACTTAGTGTAATATTATGACATGCCTACCTTTCTCTGCAATTGTTTCGTTGTGAAATGTCTGGTTAAACATAGTAAAGTTCACAGACATCAGGAATGTAATCGCTCTTTATGACTTTTTTCAACTTCTCTTGCTGCCGAACTACCCGCGTTCTGTAGTGTGAAGGGACTGTCCCAGTAAAAATATCTTGTGACTACAGACAAATGCATGATCATGCTGAGATACGAGATAATATTTCGTCAGCAACATGATCACCTTGTGATAAGGGATCGACCATTATATTTTTGAGGGGGGGGGGAAATTCTTTCCAGGAATTTTTTCATGACTAAAAGGTTTGTTTGAATTTTATTTCACTAGCTGCATCCAGTATTTCTTTGCTTTGTGCCACCATTCACGATTTTTCTTCTGCGATTAACTGAAAACGTGTTATACATCTGCATGTCGTTCACCCGCGAGCCCATGTTCACCTGCATTTGATGACCTTTGATTGTTTTTACTCTTAAAAGGAGAATGTTATAATTCCAAATTGAAGGCGACTTCCTGACAATCACAAAAATTAATTCCCAGCAAGAAAAAACAGTTTTTCCCAATCGCAAAAATTTGTTCCCGCAAAACACAAAAAATCGCCCATTCGCAGAATTAAACTCCCGCAAAAATTTAGTGCTGCACGGTACGTGACGGAAAAAATAGCCGTCAGGCAAGAACGTACCCAATTGATGTAAGTGTAAAGAAAGCTGCAAGTAGATTCGCTTGCTTGGATTTTGCACGAGTGCCTGAAAATCGAGTGGGTATTTGACCAGATTACACTCGGACCCCCAGTACAGAAAATAACAAATAATGGTGCAGACGTGTTGATAAATTTTCACAAGAACGTCGTTACGTATTCACTTTCAACGGATCTGAAGCAGAAAACTTGAGGTACTGCCAATGGTCAGTGGAAAACCGTCAGTTTCATAATGCTTAAGACAATAATTTCTGTATTAAATGCCACGAATCACGTTTAAAGGAGAAGGTCACTCCTGAAACGGTGTATTTTTGACCTATGTTGAAAACATAGGTCTTAGCCAGACTGCAGTCTGCGCTTTCTATGTTTGTTTGTTTGTATGTTTGTATGTTTGTATGTATGTATGTATTTCTGATCCGGGGGGGGAGTCCCATGTGAGACTGGGCGGGGATGCTCTTCATTCGACCTGTAAAAGATGCCATTCTAAAACAGACGGAGAACGCTAGACGACGAGCATCCATGCACCTTTCACATGGGAGTACACCCCCCGGAAAATTTATGTGGCACTATGTGGCACCAATCAGATCATCAAATCAGCACCAATCAGCCTAAATGATTGAGGCTACTAAGCTAAGGGGCCGTTTACATGATACCGGAATGACTTTCATTCCAGAACGAGTTCATTTCATCCCCATATATTTCTCTGTATCTGTTTACATGATACCGAAACGAAATTTCGTCCCCGCACAACTCATTCCGGAATGAGTTCATTCCGGTTTTCAATCCGAATGAAATTCTCGTTCTGGTATGATATTTCATTCTGGTATCATGTAAACTGAAAACGAACTCCGTTCCGAGATGAAAACGCAAACCGTGTAGTCTGGGGCTAGTGGCGCATGCGTATCGTTTTCAAAATGGAGGACAAAACGGTCGTTTGCAAGATGGCTGAGCCGGTCGATTTTGTCATGTGAATGCAGTACGAACTTCATAATGGAACGAAACTCATTTCGGAATGAAACTCATTCTGGTATCATGTGAACAGCCCCTAAGAGTACATTCTACCAATGAAAGAGCTGGTTACAATCCGCTTACTGAAGCTGAAGGTCAGACAAGGTTAAGCTTACCGGCCATGTTGAATGTACATATTGGGGACGGAAACGATCAGCGCAAATGTGCTTTTTTACTTTTTCCTCTCGAATATTATATTTTCACTAAAGGCTTGGTGTGGTGGAATTGATGGTAATTTCCTAAAGCTATTGTAAGACAGGTAAAATTGAACTTTGTCGTGGCCAACAGTGGAACGTGAGTACGTGACAAAAACAATTAACCTCGTTCCAAAAATAGACTTCTTGAGGAGAAACTGTAATTTAATTTGTTCTTTTATGATGTGTTTTATGAAACAGCTGTTTTGGTTATGTATCTTTGAGCAAGATGTTGGTTGAAAAGATTGTGTCTGTGCTTGATATGGATAATTTTGACTGTACTTTGCAAGGCTTTTGAAACAGCTTTGTTTGGTAATTTGAAATTTATAGCGACGTGTTTATAAGATTGCAATTTGCATAAATTAGCTTGTTTATTCAAGCGTGTCAGTAGGTTTTTAAACCTGTTTTCTCTTCCCAAAATGCGGTTTAGTTTTAGTTTACGTTGTTGTGTCCATGATTTATACCAGTCATATCCACAGATTTTCCAGCCGACATAGAAATGATTTCTTTCTTGGTTTTATCATATACGGGAACATGTGGTTTTCGAAATTTTTTAGCGACGTGTTTAAGATAGCAATTTGCATAGATTAGCTTGTTCAAGCGTGTCTGTAGGTTTTTAAACCTGTAATGTATACGGTAACATAGCGAGTTCACGGTACGCTCAAGCTCGGAAACTGCGTTAACTGCAAAACCAAAATGTACTTTTGAATCGTCTGGCAAAGGAATATGAAGTACTCCTAGAAGGTGCAAATCTTTCCGTCGAAATTGTTCGAGAATTCCTTACTGCTGGGCATTTTTTGGAGAACTCGGTGCCAAGCTGCTGGCCATGTCATCTTAACACGACAAAAAGTGAAACGTCCTACTAGTAAAAAGTACAACAAATCACAGTTTACTTAAAGAAAACAAAATACCAGTCTGCATAGTCTGCGTAGTCTGCACGGTCTGCAGTCTGCACAGTCTGCAGTCTGTGTTTTAACGTTACTGCAATGACTGTCCTCTCCTCAAATTATTATCTACTACACTTGTTTCTTTCACATCTTGTTGTGACCTCGATTTATATTCTTCAGTAATATGCAGACAATCACTAGTTGACCTTGACTGAGGTTTCAGTTTTAGATTTAATTTGAAATTTTTATCCAGTCGTTTTGTTCTAGTGTCAGTTTGACTTTTTAGCCTGTAGCCTACTAGCCCGATGGTTGCTCTATCTCCAATTCTGGTCCAACTGGGTTTTTAGCTGGATTTTGTTTTGCATTCCAAGGGTATTGCTGAGTAAACGAAAAAGCTGTTTTAGGCCCAGTTCAGACGCCGTACCTCTCATGGGCCGTACCAAATACATTTTCGCTCCTAGGTCGTATTTAAGTGGCAAACTTTGCCGTACCCTGAGATTTTGGCTTGCCTAATTGAAATCTGTCGAAAAAACTCATTTGGACACCGTACAACTGCCAAAAAACTACGTACTACTTGGTAGGGCACATGGGTGGTGCGGCGTCTGAACTGGGCTTTATGCGCTCAGGTGCTATAGTGGAGGGGGAAGTATTTGCAAGAATAATCGCGTGTGTTGTTTTGTCCTCAGAGTATGTCTTAAAAATCGCAAATAAGCGAGGACAAGACTTGTCATTTCAACATAGGTCAAGCACGCAATGCGTGCCTATGTTTTGAGATCACCAATAAAAAGGCAACACTAAGTTGAGTTACTGACCGTGGTTTTAGCTTCTAAAGTGCATCCGATCCCACTGAAATTCCTCTCCAAAAAGGGCCAAAATTTAACACTGCGCGCCGCCGTTTTGACTTGTCCGTGACGTCAAATTGGGCCATGAGACCAGCAGTCGGGTAACGTGGGCTCGTTTTTCAGAGCCCACGTTTCCCAACTGCTGGTCTTGTGGCCCAATTTGAAGTCACGGACAATTCAAAATGGCGGCGCACAGTGTTGAATCTTGGCCCTCTTTGGAGAGGAATTTCAGTGGGATCGGATGCACTTTAGAAGCTAAAACCACGGCCAGTAACTCAACTTAGTGTTATCTTTTTATTGGCGATTTCAAAAATTACACCGTTTCTGGAGTGACCTTCTCCTTTAATAGGCCGCTCAATGCATACTGTGTTTTGTAGCTTCTTGGATAGGCGCATATATATAATCATTAATGAACCAAGTCTGAAGATGTGAATTCAACAAAGGATGCAGGTACGGTTTTCTACATGTACTTCGAATATAGGTAGTCGCACACGAGCCAAACAGGAGCCGCAGCTTAACCTGATTTCTCTAGCATGAAGCGACGGAGGGTATTGCTACTCCCCCTGGATGGGATGCTAGTCCATCGCAGGGTTACCCCCAGCAGTATGTCGCCAGTACCCATTTATACACCTGGGTGGAGAGAGACAATGTGGAGTAAAGTTTCTTGTCCAAGGAAACAACACGATGGCAGGGACTGAGCGTCGAACCACCGACCTTCAGATCTGAAGTCCAACGCGCTAACCACTACTTCACCGCGCCCCACACTTCGAGATGGGTTTAAAGCGATGGAAGGAGCTTTAATTCAGCTGTGAAGCCAAAGATAAATGTTTGCTGTTGGTTTACAAGGACACTGCCGCTAATAGCATAACAAACTGGGCGAGCACTGAATTCAGGCAGCGATTTTGTGGAAAAAAAGATCCGCTAAAGGTTGGTTTCAGAGACGACGCTTTCGAAATTACTTCTGAGAGGTAGTCTCTCTGGGGCATTGGGGCAACAGTCCATATAAATAACACACGTAAATTCCGAAATTCCGGGGGGGGTACCCGCGAGGTAAATTTTAAAGAGCAATTGAAACAATGTAAATACATGGGAAAATGACACAACGAGATTTAAGAAATGAATTAATTACTTGATTTTATTGTGAAGTAGCACAAAATTTATTGTAAAGTACAAAGTCAACAGCTGTGCAGCCAAAAAAATGTTTGTCTTTCGAGAGGTAAATTCTGACTACAAATGTGTTCATCGCCTCGCTGGCAATTCTGCAGTAATAAGAAAAGGTCAATTCAATACGTAAAGCATAATATAATTCAGTAAGCAAGAGAGCAAGTGAAAAATTAAAATGACCTGCATCAGTTGTTTACAACATGTTACAAGGACACTCCTGCGAATAGCAAAAAAAGCGTCATTAAAATGACCAGGGTATGTGTTAATAACCCTCACGTCGGAAGCCCTCTTTACCTAATGTCCATTCACAGCGCAGTGTCCTCGCTGTGATCCTCAGACGCTGGCTGGAAGTCGACTTCCTTGTCCAACCCGTAAGGCATGCTGGACTCATAAGCAGGATTCTGGAAGGACCTGAGAGTCTTGTGCTTCCCGTTCTCTCTGGAGTCCTTCTGGCCTTTCTCCGTACCGGGTGGGGTCACTTGTTCAGTTTTTGCTTCTCCGTTGGAGGTGCTGCTGTCGATGGACTGATAATTTCCGTTGCTGGAACCACGAAGCTGTGGAAGCGATTACGTTGACATTTAATAGGAAAATTAAGCACACGCGTTCTTGAGCTACAGAGAGCAACTGCAATTTTATTGGATGTTTTTCAACTTCCGGTTCAGCTACTGTCCGATCGCTATGTCGGACGACAGAATTGCAATCCGAACATTGGATTGACAATCCTGTAGGCCTCCACTCTACTCACTTTAAAATGGTCAACTGTAGTCAGGTACATGCACGTCTAGCATATGCATATGCTTTAACTATTTTTGATGTTATCAGCATAATAAGAAAATTATATCACTTTAGGCATATACCGAATTAAGCTACAATCTGTGACGATTTTTAGCAATTTCAATAGTTTCCTATTTATACACGCACATTAACACATATTAACATCTGCATACTGTATTTTATACACTCCAACGCAGCTTATTTCCTAGTATTTTTACTAAAAACCTCTTGCAATCCTTTTACATTTTTATCTATATTGCTTGGGTTAGCCGCTAACTAACTGATGTGTTTGTGCAGACTTGCTTATCAAGTCTACAGAACGCACCGATACTATAGGCAATGGCTTGCTGGGGTGGGGGGGGGGGCTCTCTTGTATAAGCCTGATATTGGTATGTGCCGTACCAAAGGGTATCATTTTGAGTGCTTTGGGTTGAAAACGGGTTTGGATTTTGACCATTTTGTTCTGAAAGTCTCAAAATGGCTATGGACTACACATACCGGTTCTCAAACTGGCTTTGGATTTTAGAGGTGAGGCCTGAAAACTGGTATTGAAAAATTACATATTTTGGTCAGGGCTTGGCCAAGAATTCCAAGGCTGATTAACCTCGGAAGAGCTTCGTGTAATGTCCATGTAAAAGAAACTATGGTCAAGGATCCAGTTATTGGAAATTTAGCTTCATTGCCGAGTCTATACGCCCTTTAGCCCGGGTACTAGTCCCTATACCCCCTACATCCCCTTACTAGACCCCACTTAGCTGACTAACCTGAAGTTGTTCGTAGTGGTACGACGTTGGAACGTCATAATCCCCGCCATTTGATCCCCTTTCCTCTAAGGGGTACACTGAGCTTCCAGCGGCACTGATAAAAAAAGAGCGAGAGAGAGAAAAAGAAAGAAATTCTTAGAATGATATCTTAGGTGGTCAACTACACCATAAAACTGATGATGATGATGATGATGATGATGATGATGATGATGATGACGATGATGATCATAACTGACACTGCTCTCAAGCGAACATTGATCAATCATATGCCCTGTCACAAACAAACGCCACATTTTTAAAGAGGCTGTATCGCCTCTTTTTAGTATTATTTTAAAACTGAAACTCAAAACTCTACTTTTGTTTTCTGAAACTATTTACAAGTATGTTTGCTTCGGATGACCTGAGGTGATCTAAAGTACACACAGAAAAGTATTGCACTTTTGGTCGAATAAAGCACAGTCACACTATAGTTATGTTGATACTTTTCTTAACAGTACTTTCAAGTGCCTGCCAGTTGATGGGACCACAACTGAGAGGGTCCGCTTTTGAGAGGAGTATATCAACAGGAAGCGTCCTTCAGCGGAGTTTAGTGGACGTTAGTTGCCATTGTTTGACTTACCCTGAAAACCTCCCTTTTTGGGTTATCGCCAAAGCCCCCACGATGCTGACAAGCAGGAATACAGCACACACCGCGAGAAACACAATGCTGAGAGTTAACAAAGTCTCTGAAAGATTAAAAAACACGCACACAAGTGTAACCATAAAAATGTGAGAGCTTTGTAAAACGGTAGCCATATTACGAGCCCTCTGGTCGCCGGGGGTGGTTAGCTGTTTTCCACAGAGAAATGGTAATTGCATTTCAACCAATCACAGGTAGAATCTTTTTTTGTTAATTTATTATGTGGTTTGCGTGGCGAAAACAATTCCCCATGTTTTGCTTTTGACTTAATTTCTTCATTCTCCTATTAATTACAAAAGATCGCTACACTTTCTACACCAATTAGAAAAGAAACCAAAAAACCAAACCAAAACCAGTCTTCAAGGTTTTGTATTGTATTCTATCTATTAGTACGTTGTTACGTTTGTAAGTAATCTGTTTATTCTCTTCATTTGAACGATTAAAAAATTGAAGGGATGCTTTGGGATTAGTTACTGAAGAAATGAAAACCAAAATACAATAAGTAAAATACGTGAGACTCACTGTCCTCTTGCTTTCCTATGATGTAGTCATCCTCCGCTGAAAGAAAAAAATGTAAGTGCAATTGCTACAAGCTTGCCTCAGAGCACTAGAGGACTACACTCAAAAGATAAAACAACATAAGTTTCATGACGCTATCATGTTGTGAAATTTTCATGTCCTCGTTGAACAACAACCACAGAAATCACCCCCAACTCGTCGGAGAACATTTCCAGCAAACATCACCACGAGCAAAGGGCAACAGTGAATGCTTTTCTAATACAAGAGAACTTATTTAGACTTTTACATATAAAAATACGCTTTCAGTTCAGTTGAGATATTTGCATTTGATTCAACGCTTACAGCTATATATAGAATTGTTTAGGCCGCAGGCAAGCGTTTTGCGACTTGTAGTGGCAAGTCTATAGAATTTTTGTGAATGTTTAGTTCATCGCGAATCTAAATTAAGAAACCTTTGTTTTAAATAAAGAGCTGAAAATTAATTTGCTATTAAGCAACGGACAGCCCGAAGAAATTCAAACGTTTCCCTGTTTTCTTTTCAAAGAGACATTTAACCAAAGTTTCATCTGTTCTTGTGATGTTTTCGTTAGCTGAATATATACAAGTGAAAAAAAATTTGCAGAACGGGATTTTCTCCTCGAATCGAGCTGCTTCAGCGTGCTTCTGAAGATCCTTGTTGGCGTTTTACCAAGCGAACGAAACTTGCACGCCTTTGAAACAAAAGGCGAAAGATTGATGTGCATTTCACTAAAGAAATCTATAGCTTTCATCACAATTAAGTCCGAGTTTCTGTGCCGAGTAATTAAAGCGGGCCTTCCGAGCAAATGATGATCCGTTAAGTAATTTTCTATATAGAATATTTAGGATCAGAATGCAATTTACATTTAGGAACAAAATAGTTCCAAGACTTGCTAGGATTCATTACTTGCTTGTAATGACGCTGTTCATTTGTAAATCGTCGCTCCAGTGACCACGATCATCAGATGATGCAGTCAACAATAAACGTTAACTACTTCATGTTCGTCTAAAATACCTAAATAACTCCCCACTCTTTTGTCAACGACCGTTTCCCGTTAAAGTGTTTAGAAGTTAGAAGTATTGAAAGGTTTAAAATACCTGCATATGCTCCCGTGGTAAGCAAGAAAGCTATGGTCACACAATATGCAATAGTTTTGTAGTTGACTCTCATATTGCCTCAAAGAAATGCACTGCCGTCAAATTCGAGGTTGGAAACTCGGAAACTATATTTCTAAAATACCGAGTCTTCTTAAAGCAAACGCAAGTGTATTCAAGGGCGTTTCTTCGAGAGGCAGTCTTTAAAACAACCGCAGTGTTGCAATACAAAACAATACAAAGTATCGAAGAACAAATGAAAAGATTGTTCGAACAAAACTACGTGAATATATTATCGAAACCTGAAATAAATTTTCTGCATCATTAGATACAAAATGTAATTCAGTCTCAAGAAAGCATCATGGCAAAACGCACTGAATTTTCTTTCCGAAGACGTATTAATAAAACGTGATTATAAATGTTTTGAAAGTTTTAACTGCATTACGGCGCGATCTACTCTGCACTTAGTTGCCAATCTTGTTCCTCAGTTTCACAACTGTACATCATTCTTTTCCGTGAGAGCTAAAATACCACTGTTTGAGACCCAATACAAATCACAAATAAATGATTTATGACATCATCCTTAGTTATCTTGGTTGCCTTTCTGTTAGCCAATCGTCTTTGTTTTGATGTCTATTATTAGTTGAAGGGAGGAGGGGAGTTCAGGACCAGGATGACAAGGCACTTCTGACGTGATGATGGAATGAGAACAAACTCTCAATACTGCACAACAATTCACGCATTCACCGCGGTCAAAAGTCTACACATGCGCGTGATTTGAAAGCACTAACGTGCTTCACTCTTAGAATTTAATTTTGGCCGCCATTAAATGCCTCGGAACTCGGAAGAGCGGGATCAACGCTCGTGCCCGGTCTTACTCTTCATCCCACCTTGCTTGAAAGAATGACCGCTCTTTTCATTACCCAACCGCCCCCCCCCCCCTCCCCTGGGAATCATATTTTTCAATTGCCGTAATTTACTGCAAAGGATTGAGGTACTCTGACGCATGTGTGCAAAGTTAGCTAAAGTGGAAATTGCGAGACAAGTAGTTACAGGAGGGATGCAATGCTACAAAAAAGACGTGTAAGCGTTACAGCATGTAAAACTTGATTCTCCTCTCTACTTCAACTTTTCTCGCAATGAGTTTCCGGCACTTGCAACGTATGTTACAATGTCAGTTATGTCTCCTGCAACTTGTCTCGCGTTCTGAGACATGGCTGACCTGTAAAACAAAACAGTGTCGGCACTAAACAGGACGCCTACTTTAGAAGGGAAATCGCGGCAGCTCACCAAAGTGGCCTGTGCTTCTTTTCTGTACTTTTCGTTTTCTCGAAAACTTCACTCGATTTTATGTATACTTCGTTTTGGGCTCTTAACCCTTTAAGCTCCAACGTCATTATGCAAATTCTCCTTACTGGTCTCCACAGGTTTTATTGATTACTAATTGGGAGAGCATTTTAAAACAACAAGACAATTCATCTTTGGTGAACACTTGCTTGCTGAATTCTTATGACCTGTATGTGTTATAATTCACTGGTATGAAGAGGAGAAATTTGATGCTGATCACTCTTGGGCTTAAAGGGTTCAAAATTGCCATATTGTTACTTATTTTTCACGAGTCCTAATTTTCGCGCAAATTTAAAATGTGTTTTAAAAAACAAAGTCTACATTTTTACAAGATTTAAAGACTTTGTTCAGCTTTCAGTTCTACTCCGAAATCTCGATGTAAAATCGTGTCAAAAATATTGATGTATCCATTTTATGATAAGTGAAGATATTAACCGTATCTTACCTCGTATTGCTCCTTTATTTGCTAAACTGAAACGGCGATAAGAAGGAGTTCTAAAGTCGTTTGGTTAAGCCTTTTTTCTGGACTTAAGGACAGTGCCTCCTTTTGATAACTGCACATACGTTCTCGGGATTGTCCGAGATATTCGGTTTTCTTAGGCCTCATTTATATGGTCTCGGATACCCGAGACAGCCCTCCCCCCCCACCCCCCCGAGACAACTTTATCGAGCGTTTATATGATAAGAAGTTGTCCCGGCTGACCGAGATGAAGTTGACCCTCCTCAATTATTCCGAAATCTTACTTTGATATTCATGACCTCAATACGCCTTTTTCTATTAGTAGTTTTCGTTGATTTGATCACTGTAGCCTCTGTTTGTCAAAATTCTTCTTATTCAGTGTACATTTTGTTGATTTAGTCGTTGTTAAACCAAACCCAGACGTTATGTAACGCCTGGCACGCAAAAAGTCGTCCCGGGTAGGCGAGACAAAGTGTTTATTCAAGAAAAAGTTGTCCCGCCTGCCAGGGTACCCAACCTGCCAAGGTGAGACAACTCGCCCCCCGAGTTGTTTCGCCTCCCCGAGACGAGTTGGTGATCCTCATGTAAACGGGTCGTTGAACTTTTCAAAGAAACAGGTGAAAAATTAGCTCACCCAGGGTAACTCGGGGGGGGGGGGGGGTTTTCTCGGGTAACCGAGACCATACTAGTAAATGGGGCCTTAAGGAGTTAGCCTACTAATACAAAGGTATTTTTGCGCGGCTTACGACTATGTGGGAAAAATAGATCTTAGCCAGAGCTATCAGAATCCAAACAGAAAATTGGGGGTAACCGCGCATTTTTCGGAAACTTGGAAAGAAATTGCCATACATTCTTTTTATTTTAAAGTTTTTCTAGAAATACGGTTGCTTAGTTAGCTCTGAAAAATGCGTGGTTACCCACATTTTTCTTTTTATATTCCAATAACCCTTGCTAAGTTTTGCTTTATCCCCATGGTCAGAACCTTTCCAAAAATACCTCTGTATTAGGACCCACTGTCCTCAATATTCTTTTCCGTTATAATAATCAGTTACGTGGATTGACAATAACTCCCATATTTCTACCAAGTCGGTGAAAGGCTAGAGCTGTCTCCTCTTTTTGCCACCTACAAATTAAAGGATCCATAAAAGCTAAACCTCAACTGAATGACAACAGACGAATAAAACAGCCAGGAAAATATCCTAGATTGGAGATATCTCATCCCTGTAAGCCCCAACATAAATACGTATGTTCTCTTCACTTTTGCTTGATACTTCTTATGGTAATAGTTGTCAGAGAGTTAAGAGAGTTTGCTTAAACATCATGACATTTTTGTATTTTTGATGATCACTGTAATTCCTTTGTTCCCATGACCTGGATGTTTGACCAAACTGTTATATTGTAAGGAGAAATTAGAAAATGGTCACAATTGCGGTTTTAAGGTTTAAATTGAATTTTGTTATATTCAGCTGGAAACATGCCATAAATAATTCCGGTTCTTCGTCTGTAAAGGGGTGTCAGTAAAACGCGGGGTCGGGGTCGGGGTCGGGGTCCATTGTTCTTTTGTTTCGTTTTCGGTTTTATGTTTTGGTTAGGGCAAGATAACAGAAAACGAAACAAAAGAACAATGGACCCCGACCCCGACCCCGACCCCGCGTTTTACTGACACCCTCTGTAAAGTTCATAACTGTACCAGGTAAGTAATTGAGGAGTTAATGAACAATTCTTCTTACCCTAAGAGAATGTTGTGGCTGAATACATTTTGTTGCTAACTAAGCATCTCAGTGGAGTTTCTTTTCCTTTCGTGCTTTTATTAGCTTGTTTATTTCAACGGAGATGTGTAGCGACCGTGATTTGCATCATTACTTTCAAATATGGGACGAATTGCGCCTGTGAGGCACCATTGTCTAATTTCATATCGTCAGGGAATGGTACCGAACTGGACAAACGGAGTGATTTTCAGAAGCACGTGTTTGAAAGTTCAGTTTCACTTAAGGTGGCTCCATACAGTTTCTCATCAGTTTCAACAGACAAATATACATAACTTTTTTGATGATTTTCAGGACATTGATTTACATTTCACTAGGGAAAAGCTACAAAAGCAACTAGCCTAGCCTTTATACTTTTCAAAAAAGTCACAATTTCTGGGCCTGGCCCGTTTCCATGGCAACCACTGATATAGTTGTTTGGCTCATTTTACCCAGTTTCTTCACGTCATTTCTTGGTTTATACACGGTGAATTTTGGCTATTTTTGTTCTAAATATGTTGTCGTTTGAGAAGTCTCAGCTGGCAAAGCTGTGAGAAATTTTGTACATAAGTTTTGTCAGAATAGTAAATTTCCGTTTTCGACGATTAATGCAGAAGTGCATGTACAAAAATTACTCTTACTTTAGTATGACTGAAAAACACAAAAATCCTACAAATGTTCCAATTTTAAAAAAATTTCACCGAGTGGAACACGCCGAATTAGCGTTTTGAAAATGCCTCAAAACCCACCTTTTTCCTTCACGTTACCAAAATAAAAATTCTTCAAGTTACGGGGTTGCGCATGCTCATGATTCCTTTTGCGTGGACGAGCGTGGACAGTATGCGGGTAAGTGGTAGAAAAGCTTTTCTAAAGCTTTTCTTTCCAAAGAACAGCATTTTTACTGTAAAGGATCCATGTGACCAAAAAATTCGCAAAAATAAAGAAAGAAACGAACAAACAAACAAAAAAGATGCAAATTTATACCGATTCGCGATATAAAAACTCGAACGAAGCCGCCACTTTATTGCCAGCAGCAAAAAATTTCCTTTGAAGTTTCCAGAACGCGGAATCATTAAACTACTTTCAGTTTCATTTTTGCCATTAACTGATTACAACCGTTTTTCAAGAAAAAAAACTAAAGCGGTCATGTTTGCTCTTAGAACATCTTTTGGTATGCCACCCGAGAAAAGCAGGGAAGCTCGTTCTTTTTATGTTGTATTAAAGCTCAATATTTTGTCTGCCGAGACCCGCGTTGTTTCTTAGCGGCTACTTGCGTGTTTGATAACCGCATGGAATAGCAAATAGTATATAAATAAGCTTTCAATTTATATTTAAAGGCAGACGCTGGAGAAAGGGAACAAAAATGTCCACAAGAAATTATACGTTTTGAAAAAGACTACATTATTTTTCTGCAAGGTTCAACAAGTCAACAGAACGCCTGCGAAACGCCGACTGTTTTAGAAGCGGCCGTCAACTCGATACTCATCCTTTATTCGTTCACTGAATGCCGTCATTCTAGGCATAATTTTTCGTAAGAATAAAAATTGTATTTGAGCTTAGGTACAATTGAACTTTTTTCAATTTTCGGTTTTATTTTAGACCACCGAAGTTTTTGAAGTCGCACATTGTCAACACAAGTGAAACTTAGATCAAAAGCTACTGGTGACTGATAAATAGACACTGAAATATAAGTGTACTTTTGAGTTTCAACTTCTATCAAAATTCAATGACAACTGTTACCTCGTTGCAAGTGTGTAATCTATTCATCCCTCACTAAAATTCACAAGTCAGCAGTATTTGCTGAAACCGTATGAGAACGGCCGTGGAGACAACTTACCCGACAAAAAATAGACGGCTTGTTAGAAAGGGAAAAACTAAAGCACTTTTCGAAAAAATTACTTACACTTTGGCTCGACTCAAACAAACGCTAGCTTCTCATCCCAGAGATTCTCGACAGCTGACCTGGACAGCACTGATATTTCAGGTTGAGAACGGAAAGAAGTTCTTCACCCATAATTCTTGAAGGCGCGTAATAATTCGTGCAACGTTTTCAGTTCTCTCTGTGTTGCTTGAACTTAAAGATCGCAATCAATCCAGTCCTACAATCGTACAACAATCGTAGGACTGCAACTGTCAGCTACAAAAGCGATTAAACTAAAGGCTTTTCATAATTTCACTGCTATGTGCTGGACAGGTTTTGAAAAGGTAAGCCATAAAGATGCCTCAATCAGACTTTGGAAAAGTTCGCCTGGGGGGTTGATTGGCACATGTCATCTGACTTGGACTGCCGCGCTCCTCACGTGCGCGCTTGTGCCAATTTAGTTCCCATTCCTCGCGCGCTGAAAAACTATATGGAGCCACCTTAAAACGATAACCGAATATTTGAATACAGCTATGGAATATTTTCACAATAACTCAGTGAATTTTTGCACGCTGATTGGCTCTTCTTTACCGTCAAATTGAATGTTAGACTGTTGCAGGAGCCCATGAAACATCCTGGCTGTTGACAATAAAATGAAAATGACGTCAGGTGTAACGCAAGCTGTCTTGGCCCGAAGGATAAATTTTGTCAAACTGTTTTGCATCGCCTGTTTTCTTAATTTTTCTCTGAAAGTGACAAAAGTACATCAAAACTGGAATGTTCAATGTGGATACAATCGTCAATCTTTGAAATTTAATTTTTAATCGACTGAACATGCCTTGGACTTCTGATCGACTGAAAGGTAAAAAAAGAAAATTTATTTGGCGAGGTTTGAAAGCGAAATAGTTTGAATAGTTTCGAAAGAAATGAAAGCGAACTTGCACGAACTCAGAGAAATCTGTGGATTTGGATGTGAGTACATCTAAAGGTTAGTTCCACAGAAACGTGCTTCCAAAGTTTATAATTTCAGATTAAACAATCTTGTGCGTATTTTCAGGTTGTGAAGCCAGGCTCGATTCTTTGAATTTCTTGTATGAAAGCCTTGTTTTGTCACTCACAATTTTTTTTAATATTATATAAAAAAAAAACAAAAAAAAACAAATTGAAGCAAAAAACTGACGTCACTTTTTCGAATCGTATACGAACACGATGACCGTAGATTTTTTAAACCTCTGTCATCTGCACATGACGGATAACTAGCAGTGTACGCAGCTAACCGTAAGGGAGAGGTACTGTGGTGTTGGTGGTTAGCGCGTAGAACCTCAGATCTGAAGGTCGGTGCTTTGAGGCCTCAGTCCCTTCCATCGTTCCACTCAACATATCTCTCTCCACCCAGGTGTATAAATGGTTACCTGCAACATACCACAAGGGGAGAATCTTGCCACAGACTAGCATCCCATCCAGGGAGGGGTAGCAATCCTACCAGTTTCTTTATGCTCCAGCCGTGCCCTGGGCGTCCTGTGGCTTTACCAGAAGGCTTTATAAAATCCTGCAAGGGCCGTCCGGAGAAAGCAAAGGCGCCGGATCCTGCTGAATCTAATAAGCAAAATACACTGAGATAAACAAATAAACAAAGAATGGCTGACTGTACAACCGAGGTTATATTTTTGTACTTTTCCGATATTTCACCAGGCACGGCCTGCCTTCTCCAGGGAATGTCAAGTAAATGAAAAAGGTTGTAAGATATGGTATGAAAGGTATGTATATACTACGTAAATATAAACAAAGCTTATGGCTCTTTTCGTCTTTTTTCCATACCATATCTTATAATCTTACTATGTTTCGTTTTCGTTATTTTTGTATTATAACGTTTGTTGTTGTTCTTTTATTCTTGGTGTTTTGAATTGTAACGAATTTCTTGTATTATTCGGAAAATTACAGTCTTTACCAGGCACCTGAGCATATTTGGAACCGCGCTGCAGATCTTCTTCAAGCGATCATTTCGCCACTCGGAAGTTGTTGGTACTTACTTGTCATTACCAAACATATGTCTTTAAATGAGTTAGCTCTCCGTGAAGTGAACGCTTGTAAACTTTGAACTTCTCAGTGTTTATTTCTTGTAGGATCTTCTGTTGTAACCCGAGTGGTGTTTATCATACAACCGTAGTTTTTTCTCCATCTGAAAATAGTAGTTGGTGACAATTTTTTTAAATAACAAAACAATATACTTTTCAGTCTTACGCGGAATATCCCGCATACTACCTACGGCCTCGTCGACTAGGTATCCAATTGCTCCACGATCTCGTAGGATAGTTGTTAAACTCATGTTTTAGTGATACTTGTACCATTCTAGCCCACATTTAATACGACACATATTTCTATGCATTTTCTTATTGAGTTTTATTAGAAACCTACCTAGTTTTACACAACAATGTGTATTTCGAGGTTTGGAATAATCGTAAATAGAGGCATTTGACTGTTAAGCGAGAAGCCTCACGATCGTTAATATTCAAAACTTTTTGGGCAAAAACTTTAACGACTGTTAAAATTTATCGGCGAAACAAAAGGAACTTTTTTCGAATAATCCGTTCATTTCCTACTGTGACTGGTTAGGCACCAGAACCGCACGGTATTGAATCCGGCAATCCGTGCGGGATGTTCTGGGAAAGTAAGAAGGTTCGTCCAAACTCCCCTCGACCTTCAGGAACTTTCCGATACGACCAGGCCAAGTCGTTTATTTATTGTGGGATTTCATGAAGGTTGTTTGGTAAAAATTCTAAAATTAAAGGGCTCAAAAGGAGAACAGAAAATAATGTGTCTCGGCTTTTACCGTGCAGCTAGACGAACCGTGACTACCCAGACAAAATTTTGAGATTAGCCAACCAGGAGTCGAGTTCAGGACAATGAAAGGTCCGAGGCTCAAAGGTTGCATTTTCTGCCGTCAAACATAATGTCAGCTGATTCAAAAGGTCACTTCAGTGCGCTGTCATTAATGGATTTTGATCCAGATGCTGAACGGAATGAAAGCTAGAAATAACCGTCCGCTTGAGTGAAAAAGACCTTATATGTTCATAATCAAGAGAACTGCCAGCTATGGTTAAACAACCAGCCATCGAAATTTGCGTTGTTTGCAGGGACATCATAAGCTCCTGACAAATTTCTAAATAGATCTGCTGCATAGAGTTTCTTTATTGCTGACTCCAAAAATATTTTGCTCTATAACGAGTCCTTGGCAAACAAATGTCATGGTACGGTCCACACGAACCGAGGCCACCCAGAACAAATTTTGAGGTAAATTTTTATGGTTATTAAAGGTTCTAAACACATCGCGGACTTCAGAAGATATGAAGCCATTTCATTTTTCTGAACTCGTCTTCTGATTGGCTGATTTTTAACAAAGTCTCGAATTTGTCTGGGCGGTCATGGTTCGTGTAGCCGCACGGTAAGAATTTAAACTCGACATCACTGCATGTTTACTCTTTTTTTTGGGGGGGGGGGTTGTTTGTTTGTTTGTTTGTTTGTTTGTTTTTGAGGTTAAGTAATTTGAATTCGGTGTACAAATATACTGCATGTGCAAAACAATTAATGGCGGCGAAAAGAGGCTTTCTTTTGCCCTTCACGTATTTCCTAAACTGTGAAAAAAAAAATAACACTCATTGCTTCTCAAAAACACTTCTTATCGTCTTGCTAACCAGAATTTTCGATGTGGACATGCGAAACCTCAAAATGCTTTCTAATTTTGTTATTCATTTAATATGTCACTCATTCACTCTTAGTTTGCGTTACAGAGTAGTTATTATGCACATATGTTTTACAGTCACGCCGATTGATAAAATTGATCGCTCGTAACGCGACTTGCAGTTTACAAAATTTTACTGGAAAGATACACAGGATACACAGGTACTCTTGACTTTTGATATTCGTCTTCAGGCACATGTACATGTTCAATTTATTTAGTGAAAAATGTTACCTTTGTTAGGCTACTCCAGCGTTTATTATTGTCCTTGGTATTTGTGATTTCAAACAAAAGAACTGTTGTAAACGCAAACGGCTGATTTCATTCGAAAACTTTCTAAAAAAAAAACCGTTGTTGCTGATACGGTGGGTTATACATTTTGTCTTGCGAGCTTCGATTTTAAGTTAACTCTGCGATTTCAAACGAAGTTAGCGTGTTTGAGGAAGCTCAATTCGAATCGTGGCTTCGGATATTGTAATGACTTGCCATTTTATTTGGCAAGCAAACTGGTTTCCTGAGACTCAGTGTAGCGCTTGTTCTCGTGGTCTTTGTAGATTGTTTTAGAGAATCAATATGTCAGATGCATTCTTTTAGCAATAAAGTATTAGTTGTACCTTATTAGAGCTAGAGATGATAACAGAGTGTACCTTTGTGTGCGACATAAGTCATGTTGAATTTCATGATCATCGTCCGTGACGCCATGTGACAAGGTCGGACTTCGAATGTTTTGCATTTTCCAATTGAGTTGTTTCTATAGATAGGCGCTATTTCCTCTGAATTTACTTCATAAATTCGGCAGTACAAGATGCTTTATATTCAAACAGAAGTGCTGAATACGCAGATGGATAGGTGGTTAAAACAAGTCGCGCGGAATAAGAGTTTTTGGGTTTACCTCGGTGTAAGAACCTGACAAGATTTTCTTTGTTTGTTAGCTTTTGTTTTGCTGTACGGTATTGTTTAAAATGTGTTTTGTTTCCTTTGTTTTACGTCATCCGTGAGTTTCACAGGTTCTTACACCGAGGTAAAGCCGAGTTTTTCGTTTCAAAAACAATAAATAATCCAAAATGTTGAATTGAAAGTGTCACCAAACGAGCAACACCACGTTAAGGAATACGGGTCCATAAACCAAAGGTCACAGGTGTTTACGCAATATCATTTGAATTTCAGACAGGGTTTTCAAAGAGCGTTAGAACTGAAAGATTGATCCCGTGAACGGAGGTATTTTTGAGCTATATACTGCCCTCGGTTTATAATTATTATACTATACGCAGATTAAAACGGGCGCTTGAGGGATTTTTCTTACATATTTCATGGTGTTATTCATATAAGGTATCTTTTTATGTAAAGCCTGCGGAAAGGTGAAACTATTCTGCACTTTTGACAAAAGCATGAAACTTGCCACGCTTATACCAGGAATCGTAGAGAACATTTAAAGATTAGAGGCAATCTGGGGTCATTTACAAGTGTAATTTTCACCTATTGCTATTGTTTCGGAGGTTGAAAACAATATCTACACTTATAAATTACACTTGTAAATGTTTTATTAAATTGACCCTGGATAGAATCTGTGGCAGCTGGGAAGGGGGGTGGGGTTTTTCAATATGGCCGCCGTTCAGACTATAACTATTGGGAAAATAAAGCAAAATAACTCAATACAGTTAAGTGTTGAATTGTCATTTTAGATATGTCTGCTTGTTGAATTTCCCATCAAAACAATCAACATTTTTCGGGGTGATTTAACTGAATTCATGGGATCGTTTTATTTTAGGTCAAAGTTATGCAAATTAGATTTCTAATTAATTCAATTACACTGGTCGAATCATTTAACCACAATTTCGCTTTCTCCTCAATTATTTCGGTGGCCACGTTCAAGCTAACCTGTTTACCTGTTTCACGGCAGAACTATGATGCAGTTAAAGAACGTGGAAACACGTTATTACACACGCTATTTATTCAGTTATTTGTCCTTTTATTTCCCCCTCTCGTCAGTTTAAGTCACCTACAGTAACGACACAAGCACAGTAACTTCCAAAACAGATTTTCATTGGGCAAATTTACTCCTTCGTCTATAGCCTTTACAGCTCTCGATTAACTGATTGTTCCGTTAAATACAACCGACCTTGGTTGGACTGGGCAGTTTTGCGCTAAAAGAGCACCAGGCCACAAAAAGCCAGCTTGGTATCTTGTCAGTGTGCTAAATGAGGGTTTACGGAAGGGACTTCTATGCAGATGAAGTAGTATGCTTGCTAACATCTCTAAAAAACGTTTTTCTTACATTATTCACATTGTTATCAGATATTAGAAGTAGCGATGAGCTCTAATTCTTTAAGCTTGGAAGAATTTAGTCTGTGTGTGCTGCTGTGAATTGTGCGCCTTTTCTGTGCAAGCATATGCAATGCAGGAATACATATAGCATCAATGAGCATACTCTATAGCGATCTAGCTATGCACCTTCTTCTTTCCGTAAAACACGGCATGGTGCCGCATCTAGAACAGGGTGCATGCATTGCACCTTCTTCTTCTTCTTCTTCTTCTTCTTCTTCTTCTTCTTCTTCTTCTTCTTCTTCTTCTTCTTCTTCTTCTTCTTCTTCCTCGGATAGCCCACCTCCTTCTTAATGAAGATAATCTCGTGAGCGTCAGTGCAGGTGCTATTTCTAAAAAAAAAGGTGCTATTTCTGAAAAAAAAAAAGGTGCTTGGGTATTAAAAACTTAGGGTATGGTCAGTGGCTATTGGCAAAAAGGCACCACAGCCGGTCCTTAAAGGCTTTCAGGTTAGGCGCCAGAACCACGGAATCTGGGAGGCTATTCCAATCACGAACAGTTCTTGGCACGAATGACATTTGATGGTAATTTGTACGAGAAAATGGGACTTCATTGCCCATGCAGTTTACATGTCTTGATGGTCTCCTTTGCGGGCGCATGAGTTGTTGAGTACCCAGGTCAGCCAAGCGGTTGTGAAGTTTGTACATCATGCACAGTCTCAGGGCTTGTCTTCTAATTTGGAGCGTATGCCAGCCAAGTTGTATTAGCATGCCACTAACGCTGGATGTGTTGTTATACCGGTTGAGGGCAAACCTTGCAGCCCTGCGTTGGACCATCTCGAGTTTGTCGATGTTATGCTGGGTGTAAGGGTCCCAGGCAACACAGGCATATTCCAGTGTTGGGCGGACGAGTGTGTTATAGGCAGAAGTCTTAAGTGAAGTGGAGCTGATCCTCAGGTTCCTTCTCAGAAAAGCCAGGGTTCTATTTGCTTTGCTGGTGGTATTGTCAATATGACTGTTCCAGCGTAGATCGTGAGTTATAGTAACACCAAGATATTTGGCCGAGTTCACAGAAGCCAGTGTTTTTCCATGGAGGACATAATCGTGTTGCACCAGGTTGCACTTACGCCCAACTCTGAGAACCTCGCACTTTTCCGGATGGAATTCCATTTTCCAAAGCTTTTCCCAATCAGCAAGTTTGTCTAAGTCATTCTGAAGTACATGAGTGTCACTAGCTGAGTGAATGGTTAGGTACACAACAGTGTCATCGGCGAATAATCGAATGTTGGAGACTAGGGAACTGGGCAAGTCGTTGATGTAGAAAAGAAAAAGACTCGGCCCCAGGACAGAGCCCTGTGGTACACCAGAGAGAACATCGGCGTCATCTGAGGAAATCCCTTCTAAAACTAAGTTCTGTTTTCTTTCAGATAGGAAGGAATGGATCCACTGAATTGTTTCCCACTTATGCCATAGGATCTCAGTTTTGAAATAAGGCGAATATGGCTAACTTTGTCGAACGCTTTGCCGAAATCCATAATTAAGATGTCTGTTTGGAAGCCGTCGTGCATAGAATTGACAAGGTCATGGATGAAACCTAAAAGCTGAGTTTCGCACGATCTCCTGTCTCTAAAGCCGTGTTGGAGGGGGTACAGGATGTTATGAATATTTGCATGGCGCATAATTGAGCTTGCAATTATGTGTTCTAATAGCTTGCACGATATACACGTAAGGGAGATAGGCCTGTAGTTGCTAGGGTCATATTTGCAGCCTTTCTTAAAAATAGGTGTGATGCATGTTATTGTTTGGCCTACTGAATAACGCGAGTTACGTTAAGTACCCGAGTAGACATCCCGTTCGCATTCCAGTTTGTTAGCCGATATTGACTTCAAACATCGTCTGGAACCAGTCACTGTCTGCAGTACGAAGTAGCATAATCCGTTCAGAGTACAACTCTCTCGATAGTTTGTCAACTTCAAGCATTATTATCTCATCTAGGTGCAAACCAAGGACACGTGCCTCGTTGCAATTCTAGGATGTAACATAGCATTTTTTACTTCTTAAGTCTTCCAACAGAAGTGTCCTGTAAGGATGGATTGATCTAGCTATCCCAGGCTAGGACGTGGAACTCCTTCCGTCTGCCAGAAATGTTATTGCAATCGTTATGGTGTGCCTTTAGTATTCGCACAACTCAGTACAGCTCGGTTTTGCGCTGCAAGAAGTTTGTGCCTTAGATATGGAATTTCTGGCGTTTGAGTGGATACGAATTAGCCAGAAATTAAATATTTCTGCGGCACAAGAGCAGGGGGAATGGGGCTGGTTTAGTTGAAGTGCAGCATGGGTAGAAAGGAGGGCTATATAAGTGATGTAAGTCATGTGGGAGATCATTTTAGGCCGACACCTCGTTCAGCTTACGTTATTTTTAATTTTAAGTAAGTTGTTCTTCGTTGTCATACGTGCAACTTTTATTTTAGTTAACGCGGGTGGGGATGTTTGCAACGTGTAGCCTAGTAGGAAGGGCTATTAAGAGCTTGAGCCATGGTTCCTACCTAGATTTCCTGCCAATTTTTTCCCCAGCGGGGTTTTTTTCAGGCAGGTTTTTTCTGGCCTCCATTCTGACAGTAATTTCTTTGTAAACTGTCGCTCAGCTCTGTTTTTATGTTACGTGCCGTACGTTTGGATGTAAGAGGTTGTAGTATAACTTATTGTTATAGTTCGCGGTGCTCGGCCGAAACCACCAAAATAAACCTAATGGTTTTTGCTCATGTTGTGTACTGCGTAGTGGAGCTGAAATGTGATGCCTTTTGAACTAACACATAGAGTACAAGTGCTAACCTGGTGTGCATGGAAGGTTTCCTTGGCATTTAATGCTTTCAGGAATTAATTTGCATATCCGGTTGTAATATGTTTTCTTATACAAGTACCGGAATCAAATCGCTGCATACAAAAAATATATATTTCCGCAAGCTTTCAGCAATACAAGTGAGTTGTACAGGTATAGGTAACACCCAAGATGGCCACCGTTATCAACCATATCCTCTTCATACAGTGGAATTATTTGCAATAGGTATCTATGGCGCTGTTTAGTTACTCTTGTGGTTGGTATAGTAGATAAACAATAAATAATTACCCAAAAATTGTACAATCAGTAGCACTTCCATTTTTAACTGGCGCAGGCATAAATCAAGACGCTTTAACTAACCAAATTCCAGACAGCTTTTTTTTTGTTTCTGGCCATTTATCAACCCCCAGGACAAATAATACAGTGTCATGCATTCTTTCACCAGCTAGAACATTCAATGTATGGTTGTCTCGTGTAAAGTTTAAGACGATAGTAATGAAAAAGGAAGCTACAACTGTGCAATCATCAAATGTGAATTAATTAAAATGTCTAATTTGCATAATTATGACTTCAGAATAATCTTTTCAATTTTCCATCCTCAGAAACCTTCTATGCCAATTTTGATAGCATGATTGTAGTCTTGAAACTTAGTTAAATAGTCTTTGAACTTAGTGAAATAGATCATTACGATCAGACATTGTTTTAGACAATTATGCTGTATGTTTTATCGCTAGCGGTAAAAAACTTTTACTGCCCTCTCCTGGCTGACACAGAGCATATCCCGGTTGCCTCTAATCTCGAAAATGTTCCGGTGATATCTAGTATTAACATGCCGAGTTTGACGCTTTTATCGTAAAGTGCAGCACTCTCCCCTGATTTGACACTTAAATGCCGGACTACACTGGGCAGATTGCAATTTGATTGTTTGTTTTATTATGTTATTTCATTCAACTGCAAAAACGTGGTTTATTGTTGCCATTGTGTTGCTTTAACAATACGGCGAGGAAAAAGGATTCCAAGGACCTTGAAAATATTGTTGAAAATATTGGACCAAAAAATATTGTTCCAGTGGTCTTGTTTTTGTGTCGAGAAGTGTGCTAGGAAGGAGCGGTTTTGCTGTTGACTGTTTATTACGATGCCGTCATCCACTTGGCCACGATTTACGTGCGAAAACAAAAAAGTGAAGAGAAATCGCGATTTAGACAAAGCAAAGCACCAACAAGTTCAACACTCAGTGTGCAACAGCGAGAAGTTTTGATAAGTTATTATGAGCTAAGTAATAAAGTGTATATCGTTTGTCTCACGATGTAGTCACTTGAGTTGTAGATCGCGACGTTTCGACTGCTTACTGCTAGTCTTCATCAGGCGATGAGGTCGACTGGTTGCGCGTCATCATATGAATCACGGTGGTCGGCTGTGATTGGTGCGTTTCGATCCTCATTGTTCCGCCTTGAAGTTATTTCCCGAGAGGTCCGATTTAAAGTTGTTCCCTCGGCGGTTCGTTGATGTACCGGTGTCCTGTTATGTTTCTTGGTCGTTGGTATCCCCGCGTCAGGAATTTCAATTCCGTTGTCCCTATTGATGTTATCAGGGTGAAGTCTGATGTGGATAGCTTCCTTGACCCCACGGGCGTACCAGTGTGAGTCTCGATCAATAAACTTTACCTCGTTCCAAAGCGGGTGGTGGCCGGCCTTATTGGCGTGCTCGGAAACGGCGGAGGTCTGGGTACGGGCGAGTCGTATATCCCTGTCATGCTCTTTGATCCTCTCCTGAATAGATCTTCCTGTTTCGCCAATGTAGACTTTTCCGCATTCACAGGGAATCCTGTAGACTACGCCGTCTTGTTTAGCCGAATCGATGGTGTCCTTTGGTCGCACTAAATGTGACCAAAGTGTCGTGGTTGACTTGAAGAGGGCGCAAATACCTTCAGTTGTTGTTGTAGGCAGAGGCGAAGAGGTGCTGATACTCCTTTGATATACGGCAAAACCGCGGTAGACTTAAACTCTGTCTCAGGCTCTACTTTGGGGGCTGCTTTTCTTGTCCTGGTGAGCTTCTGCACGAAGTCCAATCTGACGGTGTATTTCCCTGCTTTACCATATCCCCGGGATATTTAACAATTATTCGCCGAAGGCGAAGTAAATATTGGCGAATATTTATTACCCGTTAACATAGTTAGCAATTAATTCAATTCATCACTCTCCCCCCCCCCCCTCTTCCTTGCTACAATGTTAAGCCTTCCTCATCCTCGGAGATCCAGGGGCAGCTAGTCGGGACGACGGGATTTTCACGGGCGAAAGTTTACAACAAGAGCGGGAGAGCCCCTGGGCACTTACTCTTACCGAACGAGTTCCAGAAGCGTTTGAAATCCCGCCTTCTGATTGGCCAGAAAAATTTTTTTCTGGCCAATCAGCGAAGAGGAACAGCCGGGCGACTCTCGTGTCTTCTTACACGAGGTTGTTTTCCTCATCAATCGCCGTAGTAGCGTGGCCCGTTCAACGGGAACATTTTTGAGGAGAGCTTCAGAAAAAAAAATAATAATACTAAATAAATAAACGAAGTCGAAGAAATCGCAAACGATAACGTGGCCGGAAGAAAACAAACACTCAGCGGGATTTTTCACGAAGGACTTATCGAAGGTATCGCAAATTTTTAGAGCTAGCGACTGCCCCTTTCTCCAATGTAACTAATTAATTCTCCTTCTTCGTTGACCTTCGTCTGAAACTTTCCATCTCTGATGCACGGGCCACGCAACTATGTTGATCGAGCGTGTCATGTCACGTACTAGAGAGAACTAGTTCTCTCTAGTACGTGACATGACGTCGCATCGACCGTTAAGCAGAAAATCGCCCAGATCGGCCTCGAGAAGCTCGGAAAAGAAATAAAAACACAGCAAACACACAGCAGGTAATGTTTTTCAAACTGTATTTCCATTTTAATGCATTTTCAGCGGAAAACCGCCGATTATTTTCGATCGAATTTCAGCTCCATACAAACACTCATATTACGCTTTGGTTAACTGTGGTTCCCACGCTTGATCGACATAGTTGCGTGGCCCGTGCATCGGAGATTCCCGTGGAAAGATTCAGACGTAGTTCAACGAACAAGGAGGAATAATTAGTAACATCGTTTACTCGAGTAGCTATTAAGGTCGGCACACACGAGGGGACTAGTCCATGCGACTGGTCCCTGCGACTAGTCCCGGGGACCAATTCCCTTCGTGTGCACTATCCATTTTAGTCAAAAAATGTAGTCGCAGGGACCAAAATTTGGTCCCTGCGACAAGTCCCACGAATTCAAACTTGTTTGAATTCGTGGGACCAGTCCCGGGGACTAGTCCCACAAACTATGCTTGGTCCCTTCGTGTGTACTGTTCGAGGGACAAGTCCCTGCGACTAAATGAAAATATTTCATCGGATCTTTTACTTTGTTTCTAGTTGACCTTGTCTGTATTGGGAGTCTTGGTCGAACAGTTGTCTTTTTACGCTTCTGTGCCAGCAATATAGGATACTGGAGAAAAAACTTTATCGAAATTGCAAACGACAAACACTGATAGACCGCACGAGATATGAACCGGTTTGCAGTTGATTTATTTGAATGTTTTGTGGTTAATCTAGTAAATTCAGTTTCACTGTTGAGAATCGCTTTATTTTTCGTCTCCACATTTCGGCGAATTTCAGTTAAAGCCCATAAATTTATTTTTCAAGGGACTTGTCCCCGCAACTATTTCCTTCGTGTACACACTACAGGGGACCAGTCGCAGGGACCAGTCGCAGGGACTAATCCACTCGTGTGTGCCGACCTTTAGCCTCATGCAACACTTGAGAAAGGGGAAGTCGTTAGCTCTAAAAATTTACGATACCTTCGATAAGTCCTTCGTGAAAAATCCCGCTGAGTGTTTGTTTTCTTCCGGCCACGTTATCGTTTGCGATTTCTTCGACTTCGTTTATTTATTTAGTCTTATTATTATTTTTTTTCTGAAGCTCTCCTCAAAAATGTTCCCGTTGAACGAGCCACGCTACTACGGCGATTGATGAGGAAAACAACCTCGTGTAAGAAGACGCGAGAGTCGCCCGGCTGTTCCTCTTCGCTGATTGGCCAGAAAAAATTTTTTCTGGCCAATCAGAAGGCGGGATTTCAAACGCTTCTGGAACTCGTTCGGTAAGAGTAAGTGCCCAGGGGCTCTCCCGCTCTTGTTGTAAACTTTCTCCCATGAAAATCCCGTCGTCGCGACTAGCTGCCCCTGGGTCTCCGAGGATGAGCCTTCCTGGGACCAATTTAGATGGTTAAATAATTATTATAGGTCTATGTGAAATAATAGATGTTGAATGACAAATGACCATTTATAATTAGTGAAACAATGGCGGATACTCTAGAGCAGGAGCCCATGACCGGCCCTGAGTGGGGACATTTTTTAGTCCTTGATTTGATGCTGGGAGTTTAGGTTTAAAGATGAGGATTAGGAAGGGTTAAAATTCAGCAGTTTTTTCTGGTACCATGCCTGTATGCAAGTTTTAGAAGGCATTGTCTCACATAGGAAAGAATCAATCTTGATGGCCACCTTTATAAACCTCGAGTTATCTTGGTGTTACCCTCTCTAAACTATTTATTATTATTATTATTATTATTATTATTTATTTATTTATTTATTTATTTATTTTGAGAATGGAAAATGGGAACAATTTCCCATGCTAAAACCGTGATTGACCGACAACAATCGCGCGATTCATTGCAGTTGCTTGCTACCGTTAGCGATCATATGGAAATAAACATTCCTATATTTCAGTAACGATAACTGTTGATAACTTATTCGTCCGTTCCGTGTGATTGCTGGTTGGCGATCGCGCAATCGTTTGCTACCACATGGAAATTAGCCGGATAGACCCAGAGACTGAGACTTTGTCGCTCGTTCCAACTTTTGCGCTCGACTCCACGCACAGATGACATCAGTAAGTAGTCTGACGCGCGCTTGATTTGGGTCTAGAGTCCAAGATCTGATAAAAGAACTTCCGTTGAGGGTACTTTGGCTATGGCGGAGAGATAGAAATAAAGCGAAATCTTGAAGGAAAAAGGAACTGTACTCAATTTTTGGCGATTTGTTAGTTCGTTCGTTTGTTCGTTCATGTCGTTCTGTTTATTTGTTTGTTTTTCTTTTCAAAATGTTTTACAAAGAGGAACTTGGTGTCTTTGTCCAGGTTTTAATGTACAATTACCTGGGTTTGAATTAAGCAAAGTTCAGTACGTTCTCTACAGCATCAATTAAGTAATTTTTAACGTGTTTTTAACTTTAATACCAAAATAGCTGACATATTTTCTTTCGTAAAGGAAAACTGTCTGGTGCATTCATGCAGCCGTAAGCGTCATTTACCCAATTTTGCTTTTATTTTTCCTTAACAGAGTCACACGAGCAAGATGCAGTTAAATTCCAGGCTTTCCAACGATGAATACCGAAATTGGGTGGAAGTTGGGCAGGCTGTGCTCTTTCTTTCAGAAGCAGTTCAATCTCATGTGCCAAAGGAGATAAAAACCTTCTATGATCTCTTAACGGTCAAGGTAGGTTCTGGAACAAAGTGTTATTGCACTTATGCTCCAGGAAAGCACAACACACTTAGTTGTAAGTGGGCTCAAGCCATTATAAGCTACCATGATGATCCAACAAAGATAACATGGCAAGCTTCAAACAGTTCTAAATGGCATGACCCTGGATCGGGACCGTCGGAAATCGCATCTGTTTACGCCGGCGAGCAATCCGTGGATGGCGTGAGATATTTGCCGTTTCTTCGATGCTGTTCTTACTTCAACATCTCAGAAAAGGTTCTCACTGACGCAATCGATGTTTGGGAGAAGCTTTGGGGAAAAGCACCTAGTCAGAAGCTTGGCCACGAGGAAAAACTCCGGGCCCTTGATGCGATAACAAAGGTTCTTCATGAATCGTTGTTTAGAAATGATCCTAACACTAAGAAAACCTTGAAAGACATTCAATCAATAGAATTTTGGGATCTTCCAAGGCTTCAGATATCTGAGATCAAGGTTGCACGTTATTACCGAGAAATTTTGGAAAACAAGAGACTGAAGTTAACTAGAGATATCATGGACTTGGATACGAATTTAGACAATGTGGAGAGTTTTTTGACAAACATGCAGGATCCCTGCCAACGCACGTCAGCACCACTCCAAGATTCCCTCGCCTGGCTTGTCAACTTTCTCGCAGTCAATTTAAGTTTCCTTGCCAGGTCCCGGAAGTCTCAAGAATTGTTGCTAGGTTTTTTCCGTTCTGGAAGTATTGGAAGGCAACCTCATCCTTCCCTTCCTTTTGAGACTCAAACAAACTACGTGGAGCTTCGTGGAGCTTCGTGAGCTACGAAGGTTAATTCACTATCCACTGTTCAATGAAATCCGGATTTCATATTTTTAAAGTCTTAGATGGCGGTAGTTCGGCCCTCGGCTGCGCACCACAAAAAACCGATAATGAATGTAGTTCATAAGCTCTGGGACACTATGCACTAGCTTTAATTATTTTTGTGCCACTGGTGATGGACGTTGACCATCGTGAACAAGTCTTTAAATTTCAATGTCGTGTTATCATTGTTTGCAATTCTTTAGCTGCTTTTCATAACCTAGCTTCAGTCATGAAGTTGTGCTAGTACTTTTGAAGACTCTTCAAACTTGTCAAGTAATTCGCCCGTAAGTTTTTTTAGTGTTGTAAGAAGAACAAAAAAAATTAAAAACAAAAAAAAATTATTTTAAGATTAGAGTTGGGTCTCCAAGGTGTTAACTAACGTCACCCACTTCGGGGTATCCTCAACATGTTAAAGTGCACCTAACCTCAAAATATATTTTGGGCTACAATAAATGTCTGCTCTTGTCTCAACTATATTTTGCCTTTTTCTCCTGGAAATGTCACTTTTATTGGGCTGTAAAAGTTACTAAAACTTGCGGATATTTGATCCACGACCGAGCTAGTGAGGGGCATGGGTCTTTTCCTGGCATGACGTAACCAACTGCTTTGCATCGCTGTTTTCAAAGATTTATTGCGATGAAAAACAGTTTGTGATGTCATTTCTGGAATAGACCAATGCCCCTTCGTGCTCGCTCGTGAATCAACTGACGACCAGTTCTCGTAACTTTATAGGCCCACTAAGACTGGAATTTCTGAGAAAAAGGGCCTAAAATATCTAAGACAGGTGTAGAGAATTACCTAAGCGGAAAAACATTTTTCAGGTTAGCTGCACTTTAAACTTTGTTAAGCAACCGTACCGTAAGTGGGTGGTATTTTCAGTAGGTTACTTAATGACCTTAAAGGTTTATTTCTTGTTTGACGTTTTGTCCTTTCAAATTATGGAGAAAGCGAATTTGAAATTGACGATTTAAATGGGCAGCGTTACTTGTGCAAGTGGGTTATATACACCTTAAGGACGGCGCCTCCTAACAGAGATGTATCCTTGTAAAGGTTATGACTATGGGCAAAAAAGTAGGTCTTAGCAAGGGTTATTGGAATCCAAAAAGAAAAACATGGGTAACCACGAATTTTTCAGAGGTACCTAAGCGACCATAGTTCTAAAAAAGCGTTAAAATACAAAGAATGTATGGCAATTTCTTTCCAAATTTAAGTTCAGTTATCTCTGAAAAATGCGTGGTTACCCCACTTTTCTTTTTGGATTTTGATAGTCCTTGCCAAAATCTCCTTTTTCCACATAGTCCTCAACCGCGCATTAATATTGTTGTATTAGTGGGCAAATTCCTCAAAGAAACCCGAATGTCCCAAGATGCGCACAACGTATGCGCAGTAACAAAAGGACGCACCGTCCTAAAACGAATTTTTCGTCTTCATCATTTGAATTTTGTTCTTCAATGCATAGAGTGTTAAATTTTAAATGGAGAGTCCATTGTGTAGTGTTATTGGTAGGTTCTACGCCTTAAAAGGGTTGATTTTGCCTTTTTGCTGTCTAGTGCCTGGCGAGGAAAAAAGTTAATATCGAGTGTTGTTTATATTTCATTAGAATGTATGACATTTTTCAGGAGAGCGTTTTGTAAGGCTCAGTGAAACGAAGTAAAAGGCTATAGCCATGTAGCATTTTTAAAGAATGATTTGGCAGTGTATTGTAACAAACCAGTGTAAACAGTGTATTGTGGATGCAATAAAATATGTAACCTATTTTAACAGTTAGTGTATTATGTACTAATATATTGAGTTTCACTGCTTCAATGTTTCGTTGTAATCATCCGACGTACGCAGTTGTGTTTTTTAACACACACAAAGAAAGACAAAAAGAAAAGATTGATTCACTGCCTGCTCCCTTTTCTCGTGTTTCAGTCGATACGTTTTGTAAACGTATTAAAGTGACTCTGACATCTAAGTCATCCTCTTAATGACATCTGCAGTGAAGCGGCACGTTGCAATTTCACTCGCTAGGAAGATATTTTTACAGCCCGCACACTTTATTCATTTCGTCAGCATTTCTTTTTTTTAGTCCGACCGACCAACCCACAAAAAGCAACGATAACAACGTAGGTCACTTCTGTACCTGACGATGAGGGAACTTGACGTTTCTCATGACGTATAATTTTAGGTCCAAACATCCTATATCCCCTTCCAGACTTGTTGCTCAATATCCCAGAACCCACTTCCTAAATGCATATGCCTTGAATCCCAATATACAGGAGCGTTTCAGTACTAGTATATTGAATCTGGGTGTTTTCAATCCTCACGTAAATTTAGAGCAGCAAGTTTGTGGCTACTTACTGCATTCTTGCGTTCTTCGTAATTTGAAGTTATATTGCTCTAGACTGTTGTTGAAGTTTTCGAACACCGCACACATTATTTCTTGTGTCACCTCGAGTTAAATACTTAAAGGATAACAATGTTCATAACTTTAAGGGTAATGTTGATGTTACCTGACAATTTTGCATTTGGACAATTTAAAGACCTCTGCAGGCCTCCACAGAAGAGGGAAATTGTTGTCGACAATTATTTAGTTGTCAATTATAAGAAATTATCAAAAGTTGAAATACCTGTGTGTAAAACCAGTAGTCATCGATGAGAAAGTGTCCTCAATAAAGTTGTTGACAAGAAAGTGGTTGTCGCTATAAAAAATAGCTGTCGCCAACTCAAAAAATTAATAGTTGCCTATACCCAGAAGAAGAACGAATGGTATCCCACAATCCTTTGCCTCATGGAATTTCATGAAGATGGCGAATGTCTTGTGACACATGACGGATTTTCCCTGTTTTCGCTTTGGATTTTTCACAGATAAAGCGTTACGCTGAGGATAGCACACTTCAAAACACAAACTTGCAACTTTCATCATGAAATAGGTGTTGTTTCTTTTGAATTTGGCACATTAGAAATAGGTTTTTTAGATGATTTGAATAACAATGTCTCACGCCATCCGTTACCGCCGCTGCAATGAGTTGCACGAATTAGTTAATGATAGGTCTCTCTATGCTTGTAATGAGTAATTTACAGAAACAGTTAAAATCTGAATAATTAAAAGGTATTTGGACAACTTTGTACTATAGTGGCCCTTAGTGACCCGACAGTTTCAAATTTCTGAAGGTTCGAAAATGGTCCAAATCCCTGCAGTTTCGAGTATCACGTTTTAACTCACATGGCGAGTCCGTGACAAATGTAATAGAGTAATAAACAGGGTTAAAGGAGTTTAATTGCGCTTTTTCTTTATTGTGCTCTCCGTGCGAGCAAGGAGTGAATTAATTGCTTGTGCTTTGTTGGATAAGCTCAAAAGGATCCGTGAAGATTACCAGTTATTAGTCGTTGCTTTCTCCTCGAGTATGGTCAACTGGGTGACAGATATCACTACTGATGTCTGGTCGAAGTAGTTTGACACAAAACTTGGAGATCGCAAATTATTGTTCCAGTTAATTGTCCATTGTCCTGTGCATTTAAAAACTACCCGTGGAAGAATTCGAGGAAGCGATTTTAGAAAACATTGCCTACAATCATCAACAACATCCTCGGGTAAACACATGATACAACTCGCTGGATCTTGTCTTTAGCAACAAATTCGAATCGATGATCGGTACATGACAATTAACAATATATTACTCGCGGCGATGTCGCAACTGCGATTTATTTGAATCAAGTAGGACTGCACAAGCCGACGAACTGTTCTTCAGCTGAGTGATCATCGATCTACTTCGAGAACGATCAGAACCTTCATTTGGGCAAACTTTCGAGGAAACTCTAGCGAATTTCCTTGCAATAAAGTGCAGCATAGGCAAAACTTTTCAGCTGAACACTAAATTCTTCCATTGATACGCGCGTGAGCACTAGACCAGACGCGTTAATACGAAACAGAGTATTCTGCGCTGTAACACGTTACAAACGAAGCTGCCGCCATTTGAGTGAAACTCATTCCATCGATCCCACAAGAGACTGATGACGTCACTTCAGATTTTGATAATATAGTTGAAAATGCAAAGGATTGTGGGATACTATTCATTCTTCTTCTGGCCTATACCTGAACTTTCGCCGATCCTTTTAACTAACTGCGTCCTGTGTAATGCATCAGTCAATTCCAGCTGCGCCCATCCCCCCCCCGGCAATTACGGGGCATTTGTGCTCCTTGTCAGTTCCGGGGAAGGGGCATTAGCAAATTTGGCGCGGCCCGGGGGTCGGGCATTTGCCTACCCAGGGGCTACCCCCAGGCTTTTGACACGCACGTGGTTAACAACTCAAAATCAAACATGGAGGATTTTATCGGAAAGGACCAGCAGTTCGTCGCAGATTGGCTCGTCCGTGAAAGTTGAGGACTGGACAAACTTGTGGAGGTTTTCTCGATTTTATGCATTAATTTCTTCATTGCTTGTCAAGACACAACGTGAACTATCGGGAACGATCGACGTGAATCGAGGTACGTATGCTTCATTGATCAAGGATTTTATAATTAGAATTTAGTCGCAACGATTCTAAAACTATTATGATCGTTTATTAAATTCTAAACATATTTATAGGTATCGTCGTTTACTTTTGCATATTACTGAAATGTTCACAATAAATGACTTTACAACAGACAATTTTATAGTGTCAAAATATTTTTTCACCAGCGAACTGTTTAAAACAAAATAAATAACAATAAAATGAAAATCAACTATGTAGTGTAGTGTTGTCTGTGAAGTCAGTATCATTGCTTGGCGATTTTAACTTTATTATTAAAAATAACCGATTAGAAGAGAGAGAGGCAGACGTACAGAAACGAAAACGCACACCTTTAAATGCTGAAAGTGACACTATTATGCAATGAATGGAAACTACTGCAGTGTTGATTGGGGACGTACGATCCTGGGGGCAGGGTATTTGCCCTCTTCCTTCGTCCCCACCGCCCGGGGCATTTGGCATCTTAAGTGCCCCCACTCCCGGGAATTTGCCCTCCCAGAAAAAAATGGTAATTACCCGGGGGTTAGCCCAGGGGGAGGGGGGGCATGGGCGCAGCTGGAATTGACCGATGCATAAGGAAATGTTGCACCAAACACGTATAGTATTCGACTTACCACATATTTTATTAGCTGTCGATCGCATTTAGTTTTAAACTAACATTTCTCTCGGTTTCCACAGACAAGGGAACTGAATTGTTATTACTGTTGCAGTACTATTTTGTTGTCATTATCAATTTGACAAAAAATAAGTTATCGACAACAATGTAGTTCTCCTTTTCAACAAGAAAACTACTTTATTATCGGAAACTCATGCTTCTAGCCGAGATAAAACACTCAAATTCAGAGAGTTCTAGTGGAGTTCCAGTGAGGGTGTCGATGCTTTTTCTGCCCCAGCCGAAACACAAACCATCAGTTTTTCTTTTTTTTTTTTTGCTGTGTAAATATTCAAGAACCTGTAGAAATGTTTCTAAGCTATATGAGAGACTCAAAGCGCACTATTGTAGGTATATTTACTAGTTTCATAAATTGTGGCACGCGTTCTGCATACTGCTGGGATCAAAAATGTCCAAAGCGTACTTCCTGAGGATTAATAAAGAATCAATTTTGATGGTTGATTTTTTGAGCTTGGTCATTAAATAGGGAAATGAAAGGAAAGGTGATGGATTCGTTTCCCGTTTCTAAATATTTCATTTTTCTTAGCCATTTGTTTTTACTGTTCCTTGGAACAACATGCTCGCTTTGGCTCCTTTTTCCTTTAAGTTCCAATCCAAGCGTTTCTCAGTAAAGGAGATACTTATATTTTTGGTTATCAATGTTCTATCTTAGCATCATAAATATTGCCTGTTTTTCACCGTTCAGTTCTCTCTTACGTTGGTTTAACAGGGTTCAAATATCTTGATAATTCTTACCGTTAACCGCTGAATACATAACTTCAAGTTAGTGTATAGCTCCTGTGTGTAGAAACACCCTTGTGTGTAAAAAATCCCTTTCTTCACTCACGACTTGTTTTTATTGTATTTAGTACAGCTCTCAGCTAAGTTTGTAAAATATCCTTGGATCCGTCACGATCTAATTCATTTTGTTCTGATGTTTTTAACCTTAATTTGACGAGTTTTACCATTCGTCATTGCACTTCCTTTACAGAGTTACTAAGTGATTAATATCACAGCACAAATTAATCATTTCAGACATTTCGGTATTTCTCAAGACCCGCAGTATCAATACTTTTCGTCGGACGTATGCAGTATTGCTTACAGTGCTCACTAGCTTAAAGGTACCAACACCAAATATTGAAAACAAGGAATTTAATTATACAATTCTGCAAAGAAATAATAATGTGGCCAACACAATCTGCCAGCTGAGTAATTTTCTCAGCGATATTAGTCTCAAAAGCAATTCGCCAAGTATGTGGAGAAGAAAAACAAGGTATCTATTTTTAGTCGGAATATTGAAAAGAAGGAAAAATTGTTTGGGAACCAATTTTACTGATAAAGTATTGGTTTCAGATACAGGCTAAGGGTACGTCTCAGCAGTTTGCCTAAAAGATGTCTTTCATTTTTCTTTGCGGTAAAAATACTTCACCACCTTAGCATTAAGGTAAACATGTATATTATTGAGTGTTTTCTATTCCTCCCCCGGGCACATTTAACTTTTGCAGAGGTATGGAAGGATTAATATTACAGATAAATTAATCACTTCTCCGAAAGTCCTCCTCATGTATTGGTTACAGTAGTCATCAACTTAATAATATTGGTTACAGTGGTCATCATCTTAAAATAAAAACACCAAATACGTCAAATATTGTAAGGAAGGAACAACAACAGATAACAAAACAGCAATAAAATTAACGCCCTCTTTACACGAAAACGTTGAAATTTGTAAACGCACATGTTTTGTACGTTTAGGCCTTCCGTCAACACAAAAACCAGTAAAACGGTCACGATAAACGCACATTTTCGAAAACTCGCCAAAGTTGATATTTTTGAAAACTCCGTTCATGCGCGGGGACAGCGTGAACGTACATTGTCGTAAACGCTGACGTCATAACGTCGGACCCAGCTTGAGAAAGAGCCAGCTCATATTCAATTTGGCGGACGTTTGCGCTACCTTGTTGGCTTGCCTTTTGCTTGGGTTGCTTGATTGCGTGCATTTAGAGTAACATTGATCTGCCAAATGTGCATACAGTTTACATGCATCGGAAGAAGGCTTAACCTTATGAGGTTAATCTCACGTTGTCGCGCGAAACGGCCAAACGTAAAATGACTTGGATTTCGAAAGGAGCAAAGGTCTCGCAGATTTTCGCTTCGGCCAGGACGAAAAGCGCTTGGTGGGATAACTAATCACTGTTCAGATTGTCATCACAGTATAAGCTTTTAGATTGTTTACGAATCGTTTCAGTGTTTTCGTGTGGACAGGTTAAAAGACAAAAAACTTTCGACGTGTTTACAAACGCAGACGTCTTACTGTGATCAGGGCCTTTTAAAATGTACACTTCAGTGAAATCTGACCTGAAATCTGAACTTAAAATTACATATGCATTTAACTGCCGTTGAATACATACAAGTTCGTTTCAACGCTCAATAGCTTAACTGAATATCTTTAGTACCATGCAGCCTTCGATCTATCTAACTTGAGATAAGACTCGACTCGACTCGATCCATTAACTCCGCGCTCTCTATTGACGCTGAAAAGCTCTTGTGAGAATCTTTGTTGTATACAATTTTCACAAAAAAACCAAACGACTCAAAACAAGGGATGAAAGTTGAATTCGGGAACATTGTTTCGCATCCACCTGTGCTTTGCCGACAACATCATCTCTTGTTTCTCTATCTGATCGTTATCAATTCCACAAATATGTGTGCTAGCTGGGGGCTATTAAGGGAAAGGGAAGTGACACTTAGGCCCCCTCGACCCACCCACACAGCCCGCGGTGAGCTCCTGTTTATGCCTTGAAGTAATTGTATTCCCTCTGGATAGGATGCTAGGAGAGAGAAAGAGAGAGAGAGAGAGAGAGAGAGAGAGAGAGAGAGAGAGAGAGAGAGAGAGAGAGAGAGAGAGAGAGAGAGAGAGAGAGAGAATGGGTGGGGTGGATGTTATTTTAAATCATAAGATTTAATAAGAACTTAAATTACTTTTGAAGAAAAATTATTTTAGATAACAGCCTAAAATGGACAAGAATGGTGCTTGTATCAAAGAATTAATCTATAACGTAATTTATACTCTAGTATAATGGTACCTCTGGGAAATGAATGAACAAATTTCCCAACAAACTGTCTGAAACATATTGACTTCCATCATTTTACTGATATATCAAACTGAAGCGGGGAGGAGGGGGAGCTTAAAGGCTGGGGGGGGCTTATTACAAAACCCGCCTTCTAATGGGGAGGGGGGGGGGCTTAAAAGAGAGGAGGGGGGACTTGATAGAGCATTCACAGTATTTGCCGCCTGTCGCCATCATCACAAAAATGTAATAAAGAAACCTCAGTAAATCGATTCTCCGGGGCTAAAAAAGGAGAATTACTTGTCATTATTGAAGGCGACAATCAGGACGTGATTGGAAGCCATATGCCTTTGTTTCGACATTCACACAAGACGAAAATCACACAGTGTGGATCAGTACTTTTTATAACTGCATTAGGGTTAACGATAGACTTTTTCTAATTTTTTCATTGATGATTAGTAGTATCTCCAATTGGCACTTAAGAGCGAATGTCAAAAAATGTCGAGCAAAATCAAAATTTAGCAGCCACAAGGTTTTCTTATTTTATCCTTGGAAATTGGTTTACCTCGGTGTAAGAACCCGACTAGATATTCTTTTCTTTTCAAGCTACTGTTTACAGTGCAGCTACTCGAACCTGGCCACTTGGAAGAAAATGGACCAATCACAACGCTAATTGAGAACAAAAGAAGGCAGCATTTTTTCATAGACTGACCAATAACCTTGAAGGATCTAGACAATACATCTACAAATAAATTTAAAACTGTCTCATTCTGCGGACCTCTCGGGGAAATAATCGAATTTTTTCAATGGGTAGCTACCGTGATGGTGCGATGTTGACTCGATGTGACTGAAATCTGGTGGATTGTTTTTACGCGTCACATAAGCTATAAACTTATTGTAAATGTAAATGTTTCCAAAATGGCTTTTGCCCAGAAAAAAACAAGTAAGACTGAATCGAGAAGGCGGCATATACGGCAACAGCCGCCGACATTCCCAGCTGTTACGAGATTGCGTTTCAGACTTGCACCACGCTCACATAAAGGATTTGGATTTTCTTGCAGTATCGAGACCGCGACTGCGAAAGGGCTGCAGAAACCAGAATCTATGCGTCAACGATAAGCACTTGTTAATTCTAAAAGCAGTTAGTGAATGAGGAGATTTGGGAACCTCCGTTTATAATTGAAAGGTCAAAGGGCGCAAATGTCGCTATTTATCTTTAGATCTGTGTTTGTTGATACTCGCTGCGCTGAGCGAACGCTTTTCAGCTTATCAGAATCAAGCAAGTTTGTTGCGTTACAGAATTTCCTTTCGGAAAAGGTTTGTTCTACAAACAAACGGTTGCATTAGCTGTACTGCTGAAGCGAGAGTATTCTGTAAGGTTTCTTTATGGGCGAAAATTTTATTATCAATTGCGAATTCGACATCTCAATGTTCTGCTCAAAATTTAGCACATTTGGGATCGAAAGCAACCAACCGTAGACGTGACAGTTTCCCCTAACGGTCATGATCAGAGGTCGCGGTGTCATTTTTTTTCGAACGTGCATTGTCTGCCTGCTTCAACGTTATTGGTTGTTTACAAAAAAACTTTGCTATCTTTTGTTTTCAATTAGCGTCGCGATTGGTCAGTTTTGCTCCAACTGGCCCGGTTTGAGTAGCCGCACTGTAAAATATTGGTTCCTCTGTTTTACGTTATCAAACAGTTTCACAGGTTCTTGCACTGAGGTAAAGGTCTTTGAAATAGGCGGGGTCGGCTCCGTTTTCTTTAAGAAAGGTAAATTTGTTAATTTCATGTACATGACTGAACGAAAGAAGCGCAGAGTGTGTTCCTCTTTTCCTTACATGCAGCTATCAACTACTTTGATTGTAAGATCATTATGAAGTCGTTATCTAGCCTGTAAACAGGTTCTGCGGTGGGAAAAACGCGGAAATTATTGAGCCGTTAGTCGTGTTTGGCTCGCCCCGCTCGTCAACTGTTTTACACCGTTTTTTCCCAATGCAGATCCTGTTCATATGCAAACATTCTTATGTTTTCTAACTCACCAAGTCGTCGAAGGAGTATTCTGACCCTCAGAGGGAGCGAATAATAGGGCTGCGAAAGCTACAATGTAAAACAGATTAAATAAGTGAAAGCTGAGAGATATGATTTTTCAGTATACTTTTTTTTTCTACACATAATATTTCTAGACCACTAAAATGAAGATAATATTCTTTCTTAAGAAGAGAAATTACAGAACTTGTAAATGTAACCATCTGCAGGTCTTCCGTAGCGATCGAGAAATCGTAGAAAAATAAGAGTAATTTAAAGTAAAACTGCACCGAGTAGGACAAAGCCCTGTTAATAGCTATAATCACGCCTTTTGGTCCATTCAGTGTTGCACAGAGAATGAGATTGCATGCATACGATTACAATCTTAAATGACAGTGCTTCCTTACTATGCATACGTTCTGCACATCTCGGAATGTTCTGAAAAACTCGGTTTTCTTATGGACAGTACCTTCTAATAATACAAAGGTGTTTTCGGGTTATGACCATTGCAGTAGGAGTACACGAAAACTCAAGGAGGATGGAAGACATTTGAAAGTATATGCTAGAGAACGTAAAAGTCAGCGGAAATTAAAGACCCCTTTATCTAAAATGAAAAAGAAAGGCCACAACTTACATGTACCACTGGACCCCTCGCTTCCCCTCCAAAGACGTCGTCGTCCGTGTCAGGCTGTGAACTACTCTGATCATAAAGACGTTCTGTTAAAAAGTTATGTCTACCTCTAAAAGTCTCAGTAAGTAACTTGGTAAATAAAATTATACTACATTTTATTCACGGCAAGCCATATTAACAAACAAACAGTCAAACAAACAGAAAAACGCTTTTGTGTCAGTGATATGAACTGAGTTGATATAACTAAGGTAAACTGGCCACAGGGAAAGAGGTCTAAAAGCTGATCAACTAGAGCAATATCTTTGTTTAGTATACAGTGTTTTGCAAGCATAATTAGATTGATTTCAATGAAATGAATGGAGGTGTTAACGTTGAATTGACCAAAAAAATGGTGCCAAATAATAAATTAAATTACTTGGTGATTTTAATTGATGGGGGCCGTACTGGGGAACTTTTTGGTACGGTCTCTCCACTTCGGCCCTCGTTTAATCATCTATGTCAGAACCCAGCGTCATCATTGTACGCCACTCCATCACCCCTACCCCCCCCCCCCCCACCACCCTCCCGCCTTCCTCAGGCATTTACCATTTTGCCTTCACTGTGGTTCATTTATTAGTAGGAGGTCTGCTCGGGGGTATTTGTCTTTTTTTTTACCATAAAGAATTTCACGTTTTTCAGTTCCTAATAAATCAAAATTGTTACTTATTTTAGCTGATTTCATGAAAAGCACAAGGCATATTGTTATCAATCGATTATATATCGATTATATCAATCGATTGTTGTTATTATTTTGCTATTCCCTCAGCAAAACCAGTGCCTTATCGTGTGAGCGATAGGCTAAGTAAGAAAGACCCAGAAAAGTTCTGTGAAGAATTTGAAGATAAATATGAAATGCTGGATTTAAAAGATAATGTTTGCTGCTCTGTCGTTTTGGGGAAATTCGCTGCTATTAAATTGCAATAAAAGGCAAAGAGGTAAGGCCTTTGGGATATCTTAGATGCAAAAAAAGAGTTTGAAATTACGCAGTTTCTGATCAATGACACCACGGCACCAGAAAATAAAAATTGTCATTTTTCATGATTCTTAGTCTGACTTTCAGCTTTCATAGATTAGTTACTTTGAAACTTGTCCCCATAATTCTTACGAAATTGTGACATTTGTGCCATTTTGAATTGCCGCCATTTTTAGAAGTTGAGCTTTTCAAAAAAGGAAAAAAGCAATTTTTATAGGGCTGTCGTTAAGGAGAATATAGATTGTTTCTTTTGTTATGTCTACGGCATGTCTACACTAATGCCATAATCACTGGTTATGTGGAACAGTGATGTTGGTTTGTCGTGGAAACGCGAGCGAAAATTCTGGAGGGAGCGTGAAATACGGGCGTATGAGGCTTCGTGTGCGCGCTGTGCCTAGCGTGTTAGCGCTATTCCTTTCTCGCACGCTTCTCTCGAACGTCTTAAGAGAAACAACGACTTATTGCAGTCAACGAGATGATGTAATACAACTAACTCCGTTAACAAGGCATTTATTGTTGGAGACAAAAAGAAATAGTGCGTTGAAGACGCGGGATAAACAAAAGCTGTAAGCACAAGAAAAACGTGAACGCCAGTTTCATGTGAGATTTGGCTAACCGGGAGAAAGACGATTCGGGCAGACAAAAAAGGATCGTTTATTATTTTTTCTAAAGGAATTCAAACCTTCTAAACCAGTCTTATGCCCAGCAAAATGATTGCTGAAGAAAACGATGGCAAAGTTAAGAAAACCGTCTTACTTGTGAATCTCCTGTGAATGAACTGCTCTCTAGCAGAAACATTGAGCTATAAACGAATGTCCTCCTTTGTTAGCTGGAGGAAACAGTGTAGTTGGCTTTTGGCTCACGAATAAGATCATTTCCTTTCACAACGGTTCCTTGCAGTGGAACATCTGTTCGGAATTCATTATTAACCTGAGATACTCGGATTTAACTGTTGTAAAAACTAGAGATTTATTTGGCGAATTTACATAACCTCATAATTTCGTAACAAGGAACTGATTAATTCCTATTGTTTGTTTAGGGATAAATATGTTGCTTTGACTTAAAAAGAAGGCCAGCTAGCTTTTTTGGACAGCCTTTAGCAGCTCAGAAACTCTACGGATAGGATTCTGGTTTCTAGAATTTTCTGCGATCTTAAGTTTCAGCTTTAAAAAAACGCCGAAGAAATCAACCTGCATTAAATTACACAATATGGACAATATGCCTTTGAAAGGCTCTGAAGCAATCTAGGAAAACAGAAAATGGCCTTTTAAGTATTTCGCTACAATCTTCTCGTTGGGTGCCCCTGATTCCATGACCGAAGAATTTTTCACCTTGCATTGAAAAACACGACTCAAAGGTTTACAAAACTCAACATTTTTATGCAGGAGAGACCACTAAATCCACGCATGATTTAGCATCTCGGTCAAGTTTTAAAGCCAACAAACTCAGTGGAACTTGTCTGAGACAAATCTGTTGCGACAGAATTGTTGGTTGCATATTATTTACAAGCAATTGCATTATTTTCTTGAGCAGTTTTGTAGTAAATGACCGCTCAAGAATTTTTGAAAGACTACAAAATGAAAAACAGAACCTTGGATTTATCAACTGAGTCCACTTGATAAGACTGAAAAAGCCACCGTCAAATGACGTTTGGGCGTTATCCCTTCGTCAGAGCGAATTAAGGAGCTGTGGATTACACGGGTTCATATAGAGAGCGGTGGAGTTACACCATTGGTAGAAACATGGCACCGTGAAAAGCAAGAAAGAATTAGTTGAATGAAAATTCATTTGTTGTGTGCAAGAATTGACACAAGATTAATTAAGTGTATGGTGATTAGGTGTGCAAGAATTAAACAAGCTTCGCTCGGGTTATTTTGTGAGCCTTTGAAATGTTAATCCAGTGTAGCTCCTTTTCCAAATTGCACTCGAAATCTTGGCGTTGTCTGGCACGATTTAGCGTGCGTCCAGCGAGTTATGGATGCACGCGGGAAGTTTGGAGAACACGAGAAAAGCGTAAGAGTTGCTCGAGGCACAGCCGAGACCACCCATCAGTGACACACTCGCCTAACAGCTCGTGTGCCACTTTTTTTTCTTACCACATTTTGACGTCTAATGTGATCTATTACCGAAGAGACGCACGGCGACATGGAATCTATTTGTTTTATATAATAAAGAAACAGAAGTTGCCAATGATGACGTCATCTATGCGTCTGTCCTCTAATAGACCATAGCTAAGAACCAATAAAAATGCGCGTAAATTTAAGCATATATTATATGAAACTCGATGGATGCACAGCTAAAAGCATGAACCAATTGTTTTATTACATAGCCACTGGAAATGTCGGCGAAAACTGAACGATTATGTGCTTACTGAAACAGCATTTTTTCGACAGGATGCCACATTTCCATTTCGCTTCCGTTAAAATTTGAAAAATACGAATGCAAAGTTGATTCAAAACGCAATCACTAGTGAACAAAAAAATAAAAAAAGAAGGAGAAAAAAACGAGAAAGAGAAAAAAGGAACAATAACCGACCACATGACTGAAAGAAAAAGGGGCAAAAACCTTGCGAAGTGTTGCAGCGTTTCTTTGCAAAGCCGGAATGGATCAATAAAACTGTTGGATGCGTTTCTTGAAAAATTGTTGTACTTATCGTCCAAAGCGGATTGAAGCTGTATGTTTTCAGCATTGTAGATGGAGAGTTGAAACGATCACAAACAAAACGTAGTGGTTCCAGGTTCAGAGGCCGCGGACGGAATATGGCAAAGCAACGATGAATCAAACAACTGAGAAAGGCATCATATCATTCAACTTATTTTGCATCACAATCTCTTTATTTGAAAATTTGGAGCTGCTTGAACTCGAGCTACATCGACTGCAGGTAAACCGACGTTATTTTGTGTAGTAAGCTTATACAGCCGAAGAAAGTGTCGTCGGCTTTCTGGTTGGCAATCAGCTTCTATATTTACCTTGATTTTGATAGGAATCACCGAAAACGTGAGACACTTCATTGACTTCAATATTATTACACGGTTCTTCTCAATTTTACTGTTTTATTTTGTATCATGTCTTAATATTTGGTGTCAAAAGTTTTCTGTATGAACCCTACCTTTTGTGAGTTAGGGAGTTTAAGCAACCACGACGGCGACGGCAATTACAACGTGAAAAAACAATTATAGCCTTTAACGAGAAAAACAATGGCTCTGCACGTGCGTTCTACATTTTTCCTCTGCAAAACAACAACGTGAAATGGCCAGTCTTAAGGCTTTAGGTAGAACGGGAACACACGACGGTGAATTTTTGTTTATCTACCTGAACTTGAGCGCCGTCCCTACGGATTCAGCTCCCGGATAGTTCGGTCACATCAGACACTTTACACGAGTTGGAATAATTGTGAAGTAAAATAAAAGAACCGAAATACACCATTAATTGACGTTCTCCGTTGCGTTGCCGTCGTCGTTACTTGAAGTCCCATTTGTTGATAGTGCGATGGTGATAGAAATCGTAAACACAACGCCAAGTACGCCTAGCTCGTCCTAAGAAATCATGAACTCTGCAACAATTTCGCTGTTGAAATTTCTCTCTAGTTTAACTCTGCTGTAAAGTGATTTTACTTTATCATTTACTCGCCGAGTTGCTCGCGAAAAAGACACTTTTGGCCGCTACAGACAGAAAAAAAAACACGTTAAGTTTGCTCACGCCATCAGCGTGCAGTCAACAGGAGCACGCTTACGCAAATTTGATTTGTACGTAAATTTGACTGCGCGGATTTGCTAACTAAGTGATAATGCTCTATGCATAACAAAAGAAGCGGCAGTTTGTAGTTAACTATTGCCTTTGTTTTGTTCTTAACGTTTTGACACCCATACTTACATTTGGGTCGGACGATGACCGGTCCAATGGTGGGTCACGAGGGGCGGACAGTGCCATTTCTCCCTCCAGGGCCTAAAATTGATAATATTATATATGAATAAGACTTTGAAGTCCAATTAAACCACAGGCTCTTTATGATTATCCAGAAACCTTATTTTCCACAGGCGATTTGTGACGTGGAGTACGAATTCCCAAAATGTGGCTGATTTAAAGAAAATGGAAGTTGTAATCGTAGTCAGTCTCCCCATAACAAATGAAGGTTGTTAAAAATATTATCAGAGAGTCTCCTACCTCCACTCTTGCTCTTAATGCATCACACTGGTGATCAAAAATAAAAAAGGTGTCATTATATTATTGTTATTATGCCAATTGAATGTCAAAAGAACATTTAACATTTCATTTAAGAAATGTTTAACAGGAATTTGATCTCATAGCAATTTACATTTTTTTCAGCATTCTAAAAGCTACAAAAATGTATATGACGTTCTTACCTCTTGTCTCTGTTCCTGTTAAAAAAAAAAAGACATTAAGAAGTATGACAGTTTGTCTGCAGCAAAGCTATTGTAACGTTAACGTAACTGCAAGTATTACCCAGATGTGATAATTTTGTATCGATCCTCAGTGATTAAAATCTATCCTTCTTTTATTCTTCAAGCTGAATTGCGAGCAACTGTAACCACTATAGGCCAGGGGTCCTCGATAAAGATATAAACTCTTACCCTTAAACAAATATACGGGTTTTTTTTGTTTGTGTTTTTTTTCTTTTCCAAAAGGGTACCCTTTCAAAATCGTCCTCTTTCCTATACCTCAGACAATATAATTTAGTATAATTGCCAAATTTTTCGCTGTCGCTGCAGTTCAGTTGCTTGAGCAAGATTTTATGGGTTTCGCATTGTCCTTTCTGCCAAACGTTGGCACCCCCAAAAAGGCACCTCTTTTAAGCGGAGCCTCTCCGTGTAGCCCGCTAAGGGAAGTAATCCCTGAGAACTGTAGCTTTTGTGGATCTGAGTCATCACTTGACATAAAAAATAATTTAAGCAGTCGTGAAAATCTCGCTGGTTATAGATAAACAAATCCATGATGTTTCGGTGTAAATAGTGAACAGTGGCAAGTCTTTGCAAATTTTTTCTTATAAAAAAGACATTTTGGCGAAATAAACTTGGTCGCCTTTCCCGAGTGGATGTCAAAACGAATTTTAAGAGGTAAAGAGAGGCTATGCAAGCCCGCGCACCCCGAGGTTCCTATAATGATAATTACACACTTACCTCCAAATTTTCTTTTAGCATTTTAATCTGAAAAAAAAATGATTTCTTATCATTACTTGATGGGAAGTATTTTTATGGGTAATCACGCAGATAACCCCTCACCTCATGTGAGAGAAAAGATGGAATGAGTTGGCGAAACGGCATAATTATGCAAGCCGAAATATATGCTGAATTAGTCAAGAAGTAAAGTTAACTGATTGAAAGTGCGCCCCCTTTCCGGCCAGAAGCTACAAACGATTATCTAAAACCAATAGAAAATTGTTAGTCCAGTGATATAAACACATGGAAAATCATGTAACTACGATATTGTGTCATCATATTATTACTATGCTTTTTGCAAATCATAGCAATTCAAACTTTTTTAGCCTTCTAAAAGTTACAAAAATGTATATGTCGTTCGTACCTCTTTTCTTTGGTTCTGTTTAAAAAAGAGAGAGATAAAAGAGAGAGAGATAAAAATGACAATTTGTTTTCAGCAAAGTTGTTGTTATTATAACGTTAACATAGCTGCAAGTATTCCTCAGAAATAATTTACCCACTTAACGCAGATGTGATAATTGTATCCCCAATGAGTGAAAGCTACCCTCCTTTCCTTATTCAAACTGAGTTACAGGCAGTCCGGTAGAAAGGTCAAAGGTTTTAAATGTAGCTTTTGTAGATCTGAGTCGTCAGTAATGGTTTAAACGTTCAAAATAATGCAAGCAGTCGTGAAAGAAAATGTTGCTGGTGTTAGATAAACAGATCTATGGCCTTTACTGAATGTTTCAGGGTTTGATATTTGACTTGTTAACCAGCATCCTCTCAACGGGCGGATGAAGTTTGATGCGAAGTACATGTTTCGGTGTACCTAGTGAACAACGGCACGTCATTTCGAATTTTTCTAAAAGAAACATGTTGGCAAAACTTTGTCGCCTTTGAGCGGATGTTGAAAAACGTTGTAAGAGGTAATCAAAGATTATGCAGGCCCAGGCAACCCGCGGTCTTAATAATAAGTACACACTTACTTCAACCAATGCTTCAAGAATTTCAATCTGAGAAGAAAAAAAACTCTAATTATTACCAGTGTGAAGTATTTTTATAACGGTAATCAAACAAATAAAGGACAACAATTCAACGAATTAAGTTTGGAAAAAGCTAGCAACATGCTTGATACCCGCTTGATAATAAAGCGAGTTAACCTCTTAGACAGCACAAAAACAAATTTATGCATCCAGTCTGTGCGAGACAGGTTGAGGCGAGCACGGCGTTTTCGTAAACTACCCGCGTAATCTGTAACTGAATCATTTTCTAACTCCAAGCGCTGCGCAAGACTCTGCCTTAAACGTCATGATCAGTTAATAGCTCCTGAAGCAAAACGCGTAACTAAAGCACTTGCCAAATCATCAAACGTTTCACCATTCAGCTCCTAGTAAAAGTTATCATGTGAGTAGCTCTCCTTCCTGTGTAGGGGAGGGCTGCACAAGGACGAGTGAAAAATATCTCTGTCGAGAACTTTAGGTCTAACTCACTTCCAGTAAGGATGTTTACAGTCGAAATACCCACAAAAAGTACATGCATAGTGTAGGACTATAGACAGCGTTATATTCCTTTATGCCTTTATTCTATATTCCTAGGCTCAAGACAGTTTCTCCCCAACAAAATTTATCATGAGAATTTGTTCAAGATCTCACCTTCTCTTGCTGGTTACTTTCCATAATAAGTTAACTCTAAAAAGGAGGAAAGCACAAAAAAGACACATTAATTTAGTTGTGTTTACAAAGGTCGAATTGTCGTGCGAAATTTTTCCGACCAAATAATGACAGAGAACGACAAAGTGTACGTTTCTCGATAACTTCGAAACTTTTCTTGTAGTCTTTGGCAGTCTTTCGCGTAGTCTTTGGATGATGTATCTCGAAAGAAAAAAGAACTCTAACTTAACCTTGAATACATGTTAACTCAACAGCTTTGTAGAACGAGCGGTTCTTGAAATGGGTTGAAAAAACGAGGTGCAGCAAGTTTTTGACATGGCTTCTCAACCAATTATTAATTTTTGGAGAAATTCAAAGCAAAAATTCCAAAATGTTGTGCTCATTAAGATGTGGTATACAAACCACCCGCACGGAAGTGATTTCCTTTGAATTTTTTTTGTGAATTTTTAATGAATGTTACAAAAAGCTCAGTTTTGGGCTCTTGAAGAACAGACTCCAGGCGACCAATGATAAGCTATTATCCGTGACAGTTTCAATATTTCAAAAGCCGGAGCACAAGTATGTTTAAAATTACTTACTTATTACAAACAGCAAGATCCAAATGTATGCCGAACTAGAACAATTCTCAAAAGGGAGAAGCCACAAAGAAGATACACATTTAGTTTTGCTTCGAAAGTTACCTCGGCTTTCCCCTTCTCTTCCATTAATTGACAACACAACAGAGCATGCCGAGAACTATAAGCTGTTTGATAAAAATATTACCAAACTAGTCATTCAAAGCATTAGATACGTCCTCTAAAAATAGTTGTAGGTACCAAAAATTATTTAATTATTGATTTATCAACAAGAAATGTCAACTGTCTATGATGTAACTTGTAAAAGATAGGTTGAGCAGTTTTGTGATATGCCACAAGACCTACTTGTGCCATAGCAAACCCACCCTCACTGAAATACGAAGGCAACAAAACGAAGCGACAGTCGCAAATACTAGAGATGAGAAATCTTGAAAGGTCAATCACATGAGACTTAAGCAAACTGATGTGCAAAACCTGTTTGAAATGCGTCGTTCCACATTCTTAAAGCAGTAAAGATAATTGTTTTCCTATCAACAAGCAAAGAACACGGCGCAATTCATTGAAACAGATAAACACATGCACATCCAATTCGTTAGACTGATTAAAAACGGTAGTATAAAAGAAAAAGGCACAACAGAAGACCCATATTTAGTTGTGTTTTCTAGCTTTTTCTCCCATAGAATAATAACAGAACACGTACCGGCGATAAATGTACGCTATTTGATGGAGACGTTACCAAAATAGTTACTCTAAGAAAGATATATATACCTTAATACTGATACACCTGCAAAAAGAAACGTAGAATGAAAAGACACTTATTAAATGGTGTATAAAACTTGCAAAAAGCATCAAGACAGTTTTAAGATTAACTGAAAAAAAAATGAGTTTTTTTCTTTTGTTGTCAAGATTCAAACCCAAGTACATTCCGAACTGATAAATTACCAACTCTTAACTCTGAAACAGGAAAAAGTTAGAAAAAAAAACACGTAGGTGATGTGCCACAGAATATATCCGCTCAATGTAACTTGTACTTGTAAATGATAGGATTGAGCAACTGGCTTACACAAAGACCTATACTTGTGCCATGTTAAGCACGCTCACACTGAAAGACGTAGACAACAGAATAAAGCGACAGTCGAAAATACGGGTGATGAGAAATGTTAGCCGATTTAAAGCTTATTCACATCAGACATAGCCGGAAAGAGATTTGAAAAACCCGTTTGAAACACCTCGTTCTATATGCTTTCAAGCAGTAAAGGTAATTGTTAGCTACCAACAATCAATAAAAACGGCGCAATTCATTAAAACCGATAAACACATATACCATATTAAACTGACTGAAAACGCCCTCGAAAGTGAAAAGGTGCAATAGAAGACCCATATTTAGTCGTGTGTAGAAATCTCAAGCGACGTATGCCTTTTTCCCAGTGGAACAACAAAAAAGCACTGACCGGCGACAAATGATAAGCTATTTGATAGAAATATTACCAAACTAATCATTCTAAGAAAGATATACATACCTTAATACTGATACACCTACAAAAAGAAACGTAGAATGAAAAGACACTAATTAAGTGGTGTATAAAACTTGCAAAACGCATCAAGACAGTTTTAAGATTTAAAAGAATTAAGATTCTTTTTGCCAAGCTGAAAAAAATAGTAATTGATTCAAACCCAAATAGATACCGAACTGAACGAATGACCAATTCTTAACCCTATTCTGCCTGGGGGGGGAGGGCCGGGGGCACATTATGCCCGCGCTGACTTTAAGGAATCAAAACTTTTAAACGGCTAGACGAATAATCACCAAATCTCGTGACTTTTCCTAAAATTTAGCAGAGAAAATTTTCCAGTGTCAATGACGTGTCTGTGATGATTGACGTTTCCATAGCAGCCGTCTACTCAGAAGTGTATTTTGACTATTTTCTGTCCTTTTTCAGTCTTTTTTCAGGTTTTCCCCCTTCGTTTGTAAGAAGAAGATAATTTTTTACTTTTGTGTGTTGTTTTGACTAAGTATGTTCTTAGAACAAAATCATATATTTTTTGGTGACGTCATTGTCAGCTTTATGACTGCAGGTTTGGGATTAAAGATGGCGGCCTCAAATAATTAATTCAAATTGGCGGGTTTGTGGCGTTATTGTGACGTCAGGACACGTCATAAGCCCAATCTGTTAAGCTAATGACGTGCTACAAACGTGCCAAGTTTCATCGCAAGAGCCTCAATACTGTTCGAGATCTATAAGGGGGGGAAGGCACTTTGTGCCCGCCCCAGGCTCAGAAACTCAAAAACAGCCCAGGCAGAATAGGGTTAACTCCGGGAAAAAGTTAGAAAAAGACACGTAAGTAATGTGCCACAGAACATATCCGCTCTGTGAAGAAAGGTCCACGATTTGTGCGTTTCTGTTTCTCCTCTTTCTCCTCAACGAGTCAATAAGAGGACACGAGTAAAAAATTGCAAATTGATTCAAACCCAAATCAAGCTGCCCAAATACATACCGAACTGAACGAATGACCAACTCTTAAACGCTGAAACGGGAAAGAGTTAGAAAAAGACTCGTAAAAGACTCGTAAGTGATGTGCCACGATTTGTGCGTTTCTGTTTCTCCTCTTTCTCCTCAACGAGTTAATAAGAGGACACGAGTAAAAAATTGCAAATTGATGCAAACCCAAATCAAGCTGCCCAAATACATACCGAAATAACTGAGCTACCGGCTTTCAAGACAACTTTGAAAAGGAATAAAGTTAGAAAAGACACGCATTATGTGGTGTATAAAACTTGCCAACCTCAGCAAGACAGTTTTTAAATTAAAAAATAAGATTTTTTTTCAAATAGTAATTGATTCAAACCCAAGTACATACCGAACTGAACGAATGACCAACTCTTAAACGCTGAAACGGGAAAAAGTTAGAAAAAGACTCGTAAGTGATGTGCCACAGAACATGCATATCCGCTCAATGTAACTTGTTCTTGTAAATGAAAGGATTAAGCAGTTTACACAAAGACCTACTTGTGCCATATTAAGCACACCCACACTGAAATACGAAGACAACAGAATAAAGGAACGGTCCAAAATACGATGAGAAATGTTAACGTTAAAGCTTATTCACATCAGGCCTAGGCAAACAAAACTTTGAAAAACTCGTTTGAAACACCTCGTTCTATATGCTTTCAAGCAGTAAAGGTAATTGTTAGCTACCAACAATCAATGAACACGGCGCAATTCATTGAAACCGATAAACACATATACCATTTTAAACTGATTCAAAACGGCCGCTGAAAGGGAAGAGGCGCAACAGAAGGCCCATATTTAGTTGTGTGTAGAAATCTTAAGCGACGTATGCCTTTTCTCTAATGGAACAACAACAGAACACTGACCCGCGACAAATGATAAGCTATTTGATAGAAATATTACCAATTTCAGTTGTCATTCTAAGAAGGATATACATACGTTATTAATGCTGATACACCTGCAAAACGAAACGAAGAACTGATGAGAAGACACGAATTAAGTGGTATATAAAACTTGCAAAACGCATCAAAACAGTGTTTAGATTTTTAACATTTTAATCCCAAAATTTCAAGTGTTATGTTACATTTTAAGAGAGTCATTGAGTGATTTGTGTTAAATCTTCGTCAACGGAATAAACTGACGACCAAAGATACGGGAGATGAGGCAAAAGACACCAAGATGTGTACAACCCGTTTAATACTACAAACAAGGGATAGGTAGACATCGTAATAGAAAAAAACTGACTCTTACCTTGATAGCGACAACTGCCAAGAGAGGGACCCAAACTCAGATCAGAGAATTTGAATTGTCAGTAGAATTTGTACCTAATTTGCATTATGTAAAGCGTGCGGATAAAAATTGGACTTAACATTCGACTCTCGTCCTAACAGCTGCATTCATTTTCTGGCACCTTTTTTCCCTTCATAATGAGACAACCATTTGCGAAATACCTGAAGGCTAGTTTAATTGCTAATTGAGATTTTAGTGTTAGGATAATCAGAAAAGTTTCATGGTTTTGTGAGATGATATTTTTGTGATTCCAGTGGACTACCATAAGTCAAGCCACCAGAGAGCTCGATAATCACGTGGAAACGGGACGCGCGTGAGGTGAGGTCTATACGTGTGAACGGCGTGACACGCGCGTCATGTTTCCGCGCGGCAGACATTTTTCGCGATTGCGAGGTAAGCGCAACAGAAAGGGAAACTGCTCACAGTCTACCGTTCCAGTGACAAATTTTAAATCTAAATCGATAATGTGCAAACTTCCCTAAGCGGGATACATGTGCACAGGGACGCGGTCAGCAGTAATTCAGTCATAATTTTGTTATAGTGTAGGTCCCGTATAATAGGAGGACTTGAAGATGTGTCCTTCCGAATATGATGGGGTAGATGGTTTCACTCTGGGACGGTTCATGGGAATAACGGTGGCCTCTATTACTAGCCGGCTATTTACAAGCATTACCGAAGAGTTATATCCCGGCGGGCCAACTAATGGTCATCATCTCCCTTCAAAAAGTAGAAAACATTTTCATCGCAACTGCAAAACGCTGCTTAAAGATAAAAACTATAAAAAAACATAAACGCGCCCAATTATCTTCAAACAAAAAATGGTTTGATAAAGAATGTCGCTTGAAAAGACATGAATTAAGAAAATTAGCAAATCAAAAACACAGAGATCCCTTAAACGTCATTCTCCGTGAAGAATATCATACTGTCTTAAAACAGTATAAGAACCTTCTAAATAATAAAAGAAATGAATACTACAATAACAAGATTTCTGAGCTAGAGGAAACCGCCCTCGATTCAGACAAGAAACACTTTTGGAATTGTCTGAAATCAATTGATGACTCAGTGAAATTAAAACATACTCCACTGATTTCAGAAGAAAATTGGATGAAACATTTCCAGTCTCTTCATTCAAATGACCCTCTTAACTCCGATCAACAAAACCTTATCTATGAGTTACGAAAACAAGAAGACAACAAAATGCAATCGCATCCATTGGACTTCTTCATCACAGAAGCCGAAATACGTACAGCAGTAAAAAAATTAAAGAATAACAAATCACCCTATTCAGACAAAATACGAAACGAAATGATTAAAACTAGTTTAAATGAAATGATACTCGTTTATCAGAAACTTTTCAACAATATTCTTGATTTGGGATCAATGCCTCAAATGTGGTGTGGTGGGCTCATTACACCAATATTCAAGTCTGGTGGAAGAAATGACCCCTCAAATTACCGAGGAATTTGCGTTTCTAGCTGTCTAGGAAAATTATTTTGTTCGATTTTAAATCAAAGACTTCTAGAACATGTCAACTCGTTGAACATCCTTCACAAATCTCAAATCGGTTTTTTACCGAATAACCGAACTGCAGACCATGTTCTTACTTTGCGAACATTGATAGATAAGTACGTTAATTGTCACCATGAAAAGGTATACGCCTGTTTTGTCGATTTCAGGAAAGCTTTCGACTCGGTATGGCACGATGGGCTCCTTTATAAACTGCTGCAAAATAATGTTGGAGGAAATTTTTATAACCTAATCAAAAGCCTCTACTACAATTCTACTGGTTCTATAAGGATTGGCAATAACCAAACGCGACCTTTTCAATATGCAAGAGGTGTACGCCAAGGCTGCATTCTGAGTCCACTTCTGTTTAACCTATACATTAATGACTTACCTTTCTCTTTCGACAATATTCTATCTGATCCATTTGTTTTACCCAATGGAACCAAATTAAACTCTCTTTTGTATGCAGATGACTTGATTATTCTATCACGATCAAAAACAGGGCTGCAAAATTGTCTCAATGCATTAGCCCAGTACTGTACATCGTGGATGTTACAGATTAATCCTAAGAAAACTAAAATAATGGTTTTTCAAAAACGCGCGAAAAAATATGAATGTAACTTTTATATTGACAAAGAAAAGATTGACACTGTTCAGAATTATACTTATCTAGGAACGCGAATTTCTTCATCTGGAAATTTCACACTGTCGTTGAATCACTTGAGAGAAAAGGCTCTTCATGCTCTCTTTGCTTTAAGACGGCACGTTGACTTAAGCCGTTTAAAACCCTCTCTTGCTTGCAAAATTTTCGACACGATGATTTCACCCATTTTGACTTATAATAGTGAAGCCTGGGGTGTCTTTGCTAAATCAGATTTCAAGTCTTGGGACACTTCACCAATTGAAAAAAGTCACTTACAATTTTGCAAACGCTACTTACAAGTTAATAACAAGGCACCTAATATTGCATGCCGGGCTGAAATGGGTCGCTTCCCTCTAACCTTTGATATAAATAAACGAATTCTTAAGTACATAAGTTATCTTCAAAATAAAGATCAAACCTCCTTCGTCGTGCAATCACTGATAATGTCAATAGATTTGCACTGTAATGGTAAAAATAGTTTCTATTCCAGTGTTATAAATATGCTCAATTATTATGACATTCCCTTTAACTTTAATCATGACACTTTAGATGACACTAAGATAACGTACCTTGTAGATCAAATGAAAAAGAAATATATCGCTTATTGGAAACATTCTCTTTGTAATTCTCAAAAACTAGAATTTTATAATACTATTAAAGACAGTTATACACCTTCGCCTTATTTACATCTGACTAGAAAAAATCCCAATCGAAAAACGCTTGTGAAACTAAGAATAAGTAATCACAAACTCCTGATTGAAACAGGAAGATATAACAATGTCCCCAGAAGTGACAGACTATGCACTATTTGTGGGCATAATGTTGAAGATGAAACCCATTTTCTATTTCATTGTCCAAGATATTCATCACTTAGAGACAACTTTTTCAGTAAAATAGATCATGTAATTTCGAATCCCAAGCAGCTATCAATTTCAACCTTGATTGTGCAATTAATGAACTCCACTGACTATTATATTAATATGCAATTAGTGCAGTTTATATCGTCCTGTTTTGAAATGAGAGACAAATTATTGTCAAATTCTTGATCAGTGATTATTTGATTAGTTTTGTTTAATGACTTTTTATTGTAATTATTGTTATTATATATTATCTTATGCTTTTGCAATACTGTAATGTTTTATGGTCATGCAAATAAAGCGCAAGTGTTGTTGTTGTTATCATCAAACCCACCTCAGTCCCCGGCTTTACTTTCAAGCGAAACGGATCATTATGCTTTTCTGGGAGGCTCCCCACATACCCCTCCCCTAACCCAAAATTAACACTAACTTAACTTATTATCATTTAGGGCAAAATGTTGGCTTAGGGGAGGGGTAGGTGGGGAATTTCCCAGAAACGCATAATGATCCGAGATTTGTCTGCTCAGTCCACCTGCACTAACGCATTTTCACCAACCTCAGTTTATTAGTGTCTTAACAACGGATAAAAACGTAGATGTATCGCACTAGGCTCAATGGAACCCAAGCTACATTCTAAGACTGCACAATTCGTTCTACCCCCATGAAATTATCATCATCATTATCATTATCATGCTACTATTAATGAAATATCAAATGAAACGATTTTTTTTTCGTTTTCAACCATATAATTCAAATTAAGGTAAGAACATTTTTTTGCAATTCAAATTAGACACCCATGAGTCATGCCTCACTTTTATTTTGCTGGATTACAAATATGCCTGTCAAAGGGGATGGGGGAGGGGGGGCGGTAGGAGGGGAGGGGTCTTGGAGACCTTTAGCTCCGAAATGTTTGTCTTGGAGCCCAAAGCGTTTTCTTATTTGTAGCGTGGACAAAAAATGATGATTCCGGCGAAACCTGGAGCCCTATTTTGCTTTAGCCCAGTCCCCTAGTGCCCTAGGCCCCTTTGGGACCCTGACAAATATGGCCTTTGTCCTCGTATACCTGTACTCTAGGGAATTCACATTGTAACTTCTTTGTTTTAGTGATTTGTTTTTGTCCCAGTTAGCTTGGCGATTGTACTGGCAAGATGTGTTCCTGTTTCTTGAGCGGAATTGAAATCCTTTCGCAACGGTAACAGTTACCTTTTACATTTTTGTATGTTTTGAATAAGGTCTAAGGCTAACATTTTTCATTTACCCAGTAATTTAGATTGTATCTTAAATTTCTTCTGTTCTCCTCGACTCCTTGTGTTTCAATGTTGGCCCAGCTAATGGCACTGTTCCTTCTTTTTATTCACCACTCAATTTTCTATCTAAAAAATTTGTCGTCCTGTAGAGTTTTTGTTTGAATCTTGAAATTGGTTTGGAGGCGGTTTCGACCGTTTTGTATTTTCCATTAAGAACTCACCACGTGCCTGCAACCCATAGTGAGGGAACGATCTATTTTTAATGACTTCTAAGTATTTTAGGCCGACAATATGTGTACAAAATACATTGAAGCTCTTTTCCCCAGGTCAGTTTTCTTGTGGACTCAAAAGTAAAGGTATGCAACTTTATAATTTAGCCTCCAAAGAATTGCACAACTGTACTTAATTGTTTGTTTTGCTGCTTTGAGCGTATACTATTTAAACAATAGTGTTGCCCGAGAAAATTTGATGTTCCCAGAAAATATTAGCCGAGAACGTAGTTTGAGGGCTTATATGAGGACAAATCTTCATATTTATCTTATTTTTTTTAACAGGAACAGAGAAAAGAGGTAAGAACGCCGTATACGTATATAATTCCTGTTAATCATTTCTTAAATGACGAGTTAAATGTTCCTTTGACATTCAGTTAGCATAATAACAATAACTGATATAATGACACCTTGTCGTTATTACATGATTTTCCATGTGTTTAGATCATTGGACTAACAAAAACATCAATAACAGAAAAAAACAGTCTGGCTGGAGAAAAGGGCGCACTTTTCAGTTAAATTTATTTTTTGAGTAATTCCGCATATATTACTGTTTGCATAATTATGCCATTTCACCAACTCATTCCCTCTTTACCCTCGCCAGGGGTGAGTTGCATAAATCCCAATCTCGGTTGTAACCGCCCATCAGACGTTAACTTAGTGACTTTGACTGGAGTGCACGTTCGCCACGTTAGAAGATACGCCGGAGGTTACGTTTTACGCAACTCGCCCCAGTACCGATATTCGTGCGCGTACATTCTTGTTTCTGATAGCTAAGTAGTTAGGCCCGGTTGAAACGTTGAACTTGAAGCCCCATGCACATGATCAAAGTTTCTATGACAAATGATTTAAGCGTGTACACGCGTTAAAAAAAATGTTTTGACAAACCGATGTTTGTGTGCCAGCAATAGCTAAAGGGGAAAGCTGGAAATGCACGAAGTAAGTGAAAAACGTTATCAAAAAATAAACGGTTCGTTCAGTTTTCAAGCAAGGTGATGTAAATTATGTCATTTGTGTTGGTAGCAGCTTGACATTTGCGACATGCAGCTGGCGAAAACGCGCAACAGGAAAAGATATCAAGTTAGCACGGAGCACGGAAAAGGAGGCTCGTTAAGTGTTGAACTGCAGTTAAAAGCAGAGAACTTGCCTCATCAGACGGCTGAGAAACTTTGTTAGCCCGGTAAAAGCTTCAAAAAAATGCACGCGCGAAGGGGCCGAAAACTAATTTCCTACAAGTTTTTGACAAATTTTCTGCGACGATCCATTTACTCTAGCAAATTTCATATTTGACAAATTTTCTGTCACAAATGAAAACTGACGTGTCAGATATCATTCACAAAGTTTTTGCCAAAGTTTCTCGTTTACACGAGAAATTTGTCAAAAATTTTATTCTTGTGTGCAAGAGGTTTAACAGTATAAAGTTGCCAAAAATCTTCAGATGGAACTTTTTTTTGTCCTTTATTTGCTTGATCACGGTAATAATTATGACTTGTAATAAAAATTTCAGGATGATGAATTTAAAAAAAATTATTGAAAACAGATGAAAGGGATGACATTATGAATCAACTGATAGAAGTAAGTGTTCAACCACATTCAGACTACAGGGTATGGAAAAAGCTATAAAACTTCTCCAGCTTTTCCCAATACTACAGATAAGACAATTAGATATGACAAGCTCATTTTTCATGAAGTTTAGATAATTAATTCTGAGGCAAATTTGACGGAGTTTAAGAAACCTTTGAAAAATCGAGAAATGTAAAATGGCGATTCCAAGATAGAGGCTGTTCCTTCATTTCACTTCCTAAATACCATGTCATGTGACGTCATCTCGTTTATGTACTGAGGCTGTATGAGGCTGTAAAGAAAAAAAAACTTAAAGAGAAAAAGAGAGAAAATTTTGAAATCGATAGCTTTAAGAACATCTTTCATCACTCCTTTTTTTTTATTTTTGATCACCAGAAAAGTGGGCTGCAGTCACAAATCAAGGTAGAAGATTCTTTGATAATATTTGATAATGACATTCATTTATTTTGGAGAGACTGACTACGATTACCACTTACATTTTTTAAAGACATAGCCACATTTTGGGCGCTGTTGTTCCACGTTACAGATCGCCTGTGGAACATAAGGCTTCGTGATTATAATAAGAGCAATTGGGCTTGACTTAAAAGTTTCATTCGTATTCAATATTATCAATTTCCGTTGTGGATTTGACTTTACAGATGCTTGAGGAGGCACTAAATGTACGTTCGCGTCCGGCTCCTTGTTACACACCAATAAAACGGTCAGATCTGAATGTAAGTATCTTTTGAACTGCTAAGCGAATTGGTCAACAAGTTCAGGAAGAAACAAAGGAAATAGTCAATTACGCACTGCCGCTTTTCAGTCAGGAATAATTGTCCCTAGCATAACACGCAAAAGTAAACGAATCTCCTCCTACGAGGAATTTTTCACCCAGGTCGTGCGAAAAGAGGATTACTGCAGAATTCAACAAATCGTTTGACCCATCAAATTGTCCACATTTCAGTGTTGTTACTTATTTGGCATATAATAAAGCCCGAGACGATACTTTTGTTTTCCTGTGGTCCACGTTGACCCTTGCAATCGTATTGGTTGTACAACGTTTTTCATATGGATTACTTAAGCATTTTTGTGCCTTTCAAATTACATTTCCCTGGTTAAAAAAGGCCAATGGCCCAATCAATTCCAAGAGTAACCATCCCCCAACGCATTTTTCTGGTACTTGCCTTTTTTTTTTTAATGCGGACAGTTGCTAATCCCCACGATGGGAATGGCCAATGTGTACAATCACCCCACGCGGTGGGGGAGCCATAGCGGGGAGAGAGGGGTACTAGGGGAAAGGTCAGGGATACGTAAAATAAAGGCGATCTGCATGGGATAGGGATAGGTCTGGGATATGTTAAACGGGATATGTTAAGCCTGAGGAAAGAAGGTGAGAGGGACAATGATGACGCTGGGAATAGAAATATCATGGACTTTTCAGTAAGAGTGTGCAAGCTTATTAAAATAAGCTTGCACGGTTAAACACTCTTAACTAACGTAAAGGCCGTACTGGGTAGGTCCATACAAAAATGTGCCTCAATACGGTCCCTAACAAGTTAAGTTAGCAAGTAGTTTATTATTCGGCAGCATTTGCTTTTTGCTCGATTCAACACCTCAATTCAATTCATTGAAATTAATTTCCTTGCTTGACATACACTGTATACTACACAATGATATTTCTCTAGTTTTTAATTCTTTTTTTACATTGATCTGGATCAAGGTTTCACCAAAGGCAGAAGGTCATTTTAACAAATTGTCTTTCCTTGGAAATCTTTCTTTGTGACCAGGTTAACTTTTAATATGTATTCAGCTCAAATCACACGGAAGCGTTTTTGTTTCTTTGTTTGTTAGTATGGCTTTCCGTGAATAAGTAGCATCATTTTAATTACCAAGTTACCTTCTGAGACTTTTAGTGGTAGATATAACAAATGTAAACATAACCTTTGCCTATGCCTTTATGATCAGCTTTCACAGGCTGGTGGATACGACGATGACGTGTTTGGTGGGAACGCGAGAGGACCGGTTGTTGATGTGAGTTGTGGCTTTTTACAGTCATCATAAATGAAGGGGGCGTTACTTCCCGCTTACTTTTACGTTCGCTTTAAGTTCTCTTGCATGTACTTTTAAATTTCTTGCACTTTAAACGAAAAATACTAAAATTGCAGTCAGGATATGACGTAATACATTCATGAACTTTCTGGGACTGACGAATGAATTGTAAATCAACGTTTACAACAAAACTTCGACAACTCTAACATTGCACGACACGGAAATCAGTTTGGCCACAGAATTTCGACCATACCACTATTATAGACTAAGCGCGGGATTATGACAGGAGGCTTTTTCTCGAAGCGTGGCATTCACAGAGAGACCAGAATGCCGGAAACAAACATATATAAATCCAGACATTTACCAATCGCTTGTGTAATGTTTGTAGTCTCGTCAAGCGTTCGCGTGTTTTGTTGTGTTAGTGAGCCACGCACGTCCGAAATGTGAACCGTTAAGTAAGCCGTTGCTTTATTGCCAACTTTCAAACCGAAGACGGCCAAGTTTCTCGGTCGAAACGTCTTTTTTTCAAGTTTTGTTGTAAACGTTGATTTACAATTCACTAGTTAGTGCCAGAAAGTTCATCATGAATGTATTCTTGCACTTTCTTCGAGTTTTTCGTGTACTCTTCCGAAACAGCAATGGAAATTCTAAAAAAGCTTTAAAATACACAGTACGTGTGTCTAAAAATCCGTGGTTAAACCCAATTTTCTTTTAAGATTTTCAGTCTTCGCTCTTTCCCGTCAAGAGTTGTATTTTACCGTCGCTAAAGTCGGGAACCATTGAGCCACTTGTGACGTCATCATTTTTGACGTCACCAGATTGTTTTGATAAGCAGCTAACATAGCAAAGACAGATCAATCCATACGTGTGTCCATTTTAAATATCGACCGAATTCGGGCAGAGCTATACCAGAAAAAACGTGTCCAATTTTGGGTGCAAAGTTGGTGGTAGATAGGCCAAGTCACTTAGTTGATCAGTGTTCCCTTTCCAGAAGGGCTGAGGCCAAAACTGTTCCAGTGGATAGAAAGGGGTAAAGGGTAGAAGATAAAAAGAAAAGAAAGGGAGAGAAAAAGGAAAGCAAAAGAAGCGAGAAAAAAATTGGAAATGAATCCGCAAAAAAAGGGTTAAAGAAAAGGACATTTTGTTTCAAATGTGTTTATTTTCTCATTAAACCTGATAAATCAACCCAAATCAGTCTCAAACGAGTAAGATTTGTCATGATAAACGATTTTAGTTAAGTTAAGTTAACTCTTTCCCGTCAAGAGTTGTATTTTCCCGACGTTAAACTCGGGAGCCATTGAGCCACTTGTGACGTCATCATTTTTGACGTCACCAGATTGTTTTGATAAGCAGCTAACAGAGCGGACGGGAAAGGGTTAAACAGCGCAAAAGTACCTTTGTATTAATAGGTACTGTCCTTGTGAAACACGAGTTTTTTTTAAACATTCCCAGATGCGCAAAACATATGCGTAGTAACGAAGCACAGTCGTTGACCCTATTCAGACTGGGCTTTTTTCGACCTTCTGGGACTGGGGGGGAAGGCTTCAGAAGCCCCCTGTATAACTTTAAAACCGCTTACGCTATGGTCACCAAATTTGCACAGGATAGCGTTACGCGCTAATTCTACTCACTACAGGTACTGTGATGTCACTGCGACGTGATATGACGTCATTATGACGTCATTTGTTTCTCAATGTTTCACTTAGAAGTTCTAAAGCAATAAATCTACTGAATACTGTACCAGAAGGAGTAAAAATACTTTTGTTGGTATAAAGGGCATCTACAATATATTTTCTGAATGTATATCTTTAGAAGACGTGAAATTATGCAGATACATTTCATATTAGAGATAAAATGCCCATTTTGGTTGCGCCATCTTGGATCCGCCACCTTGAATTTCTTTAAATTCATATGCTTCACTTAATAAACAAGAAAATGAAGCAAGTTGATGGTAAAAAGTTTATTTAATTAATCAACAATGTCATACACTTGAAAGTTTTGGCGAATAGTGAATTTATAGCGCGAAATCACCTTTTTTACCAGTTAAGTCCGCTATCTTGGATTTTCACGTTGAAAATTTCACCTTTTCCCTCAAATTAGCACTAAATTCCTTTTTTTAGTGAGCGGTTATTCCTAAATGATAGATTGTTGCTACATGCAATTAATGTAAAAATACAAATTCGATTAGAAAACATTAAAACATGTCTGTCACAAAGTGGTTGCCATGGCAACGTCAAGTTTGTTGGACACAAGACACTCCTACCAAAATGTTTCTAGTTAAAATTTAGCAAAAGTGACAAAATTTAGCGGTAATAGCATAAACGGCTACGAAATTACACAACTTCAAAGTTGAGGCGGGCCTCAAAAGCTTCCCCCACCCCCCAACCCGGTCTTAATTAATAGGGTTAAAGTTTCAGTTTTTTCTATCCATGAGACTGTAAAGGTATGCAGTGTTATTCTGACGACGATGTGCAACACTGAGTGGGTGGATAGGATTGATAATACCCATTAAGCAGGGCTTTGTCCTTGTGACTTTTAAACCAAAAGAATACATACATACATACATACATACATACATACACACATACATACATACATACATACATACATACATACATACATACATACATACATACATACATACATACATACATACATACATACATACATACATACATCACCTTTATTTCACCTAGGATTTACAAGGGTAGCTGTATAGCTAATTTCTCCGAGAAAGAAAAAACGAAGAAAATAAATAAATAAATAAATAAATAACATAGTATTAATAATAAAAATAAAAGTAAAATCATATATTATATACAGTACATTAAACTACTATTTACATAGGTAACAATTGCATTGATGTTCGAAAGAAATTTGGCATATTTTAGGACGTTAGTGACCTCAGGTCCTCTGTTAGTTTGTTCCACATGTTTGCAGTAGTGTATTTGAAGGAATGAAGACCATAAGTGGTTGTGTTGACGTATGGGATAACAAGTTTCCTTGATCCTCGTAAGTTGCGTTCAGTATTTCTTATTTGAAAGAGACCACGCATGTACTTTGGCATCGTTTTGAACTGGATTGTCTTAAAAACTGTTTTCATCATGTCTTGGCATCTGATACTATACAGATCACTAGAATTAAACTTGTTCAGTAGCTCCTGGTAGTGCAGAGACTTCTCGTCTAGAACAATCGTGAGCGCCCTTTTGTTAAGATTCTCTAATTTGTCTCTATTTCGAGCCCAACAAAAATGCCAAACTGCTGAACAATATCTAAAATATGGAACAATAAAGGCCTTATAAAGTTTACATTGCACAGCTGTCGGTACTATTTTTCGAAAGCGGAAAATTACATTAACTTGACTGTTGACCTTAGTACAAATATTCTTTACATGAAATAAAAAAATTAGTGCAGATATGCTTAAAATTAACCTTATGTTTCCGCGATTTCTGAATCTATAGCCTCTCGATAACTACGGATGACCTGAAGATGGTTACGGATTACAGCTTGAAAAAAATGGGCCATTTATAATTTCTTTCGCCTTCTTTAAACTCCCGTCTAGAGAAACACTATAGTCACTATAATTCTAGAAGTATTATGTGTACGAGAAAAATGCTTAGTATTACTTTAATACAGTTTTTAATTTTACCTAAAATTGTACACAAGGAGCATATCTCTCAGGCTTTTACTTACATCTGTTTCACATTGTAGCTTGCAGTTGACTACTTCATGCTCCCCCTGAGGGTAACATTGTTACTTCGACGCTTTGGTGAGTTAGAAGACATGAGAGTGATCGCCTGTGAACAGGATCCGCGTTGCAAAAAAAAGGCGTAAAATGATTGATGAGCGGAGCGAGCCAAATACCCAAATACGACTAACGGCTAGATAATTTTCCGCTTTTTCCCACCGCAAAGCCTGTCTACAGGCGAGATAATGGCTTCGTATTCATCTTCGTTCAGTCATGTTCATGAAATTGACAACTCACTAAACTGATATTTTAATCCCAGTTTTTTCTAGTGATCCTTTTTGCCATATTATATCATATTTACCTTTCTCAAAGAAAGCAAAGCCAACCTTGCCTATATTAAAGGCCTTTCTCCCGGTGTAAGAGCCTGTGAAATAGCCCTTTTCACAGTTAACCTTTCTCATTTGCATTACAATGTATTTGAACGTGGATGTGAGGCGATTTCGGGCAAAACGTGCACAATTGCCCGAAATTGCCTCACATTCACGTTCAAATACACTATAATGCAAATGAAAAACGCAACTGTGAAAAGGGCTATTGGTTGATGACGTAATTATAAAACAGAGGAACCAATATTTTAAACAGTAGCCTGAGAAAAAAAGAAAACGTTATGGCCGCTAAATTTTGATTTAACTTTGCTCGACATTTTCTGACATTCACGCTTAAATGCGGATTGGAGATACTACTAATCACCAAAGAAAGAAAATAGAATAAGTTTATCATTAACCCTAACGCAGTTACGAATGAAGAATCCATATTTTGTGATTTTCGACTAGTATGAGTGTCAAATCACGTCCTGGTTTTCGCCTTCAATAATGACTGGCAATTCTTGTCTTAGCCAGGCGAATCGAATAGTGAGGTTTCTTAGCTTTTATTACATTTTTGTGATGATGGCTCTATTAAGCCCCCCCCCCCCTCCCTCTTATTGGAGGCCAGGTTTCGTAAAAAGCCCACCTCCCCTCCCCCCTTCAGTTTGAAATATCAGTAAAATGATCGAAGTCTTAATATCTTTCAGACAGTTTGTACCATTATAGTAGAGTATAAGTTATGTTATAGTTATACTTTTGTCCCTTTTAGCCTGTGATCTGAAACATTTTTTTCTTGAAAGTGATTTGGGTTTTTATTAAATTTTATGATTTGAAATAGCCCCCAACCCCTAACCCCCCCCCCCCCCCCCCCTCTCTCTCTCTATTAAAATATGCAGTAACTTGGCAATAAGACCATGATTAACATCAAATAAATAAAGCCTAAACGTTTCTTTTGAGAAAGCAAGTGGTCACAGAGGAAGCGGAAAGAAGAGTGGCTGACGGAATGGGAAAATTCTCCCGACGGTTAATAGAAAGAACAACAATAACCATTTGTTTCCTTCGTAAATAGTTTGATTTTCGGATTACCGGTATGTAAATCAAGGTGCTAACACTAAGTTACTGATAAAAAAGAAAACAAAACAAAGCTAAATCAACGTAGGAACGGAAACATATCCCATATGAAGCTACTTTATCTGCCAGTGGTGTGGCCATAAAATATTTTGTAATTATTATTATTTATTATTGGAAAGAAAATCCAACCAAAAAAAAAGAAGGAAAGCTAAAATTTGTACCTAGCTTGATTGAATGCGTGTTTTTCCTACTTGATGTTTTCAATATAGATTATTCATTATATACCAAGTGTGTAATACCTTATTGATTGCGCTTTAGCTGAGGCTGCTATTGGTTCGCTGTTATTGTGAATGTCATCTCAGCAATAATCATGGCACTCCATTGTCTTTCAGGTATTAGCGTTGCCCACCAAAGAACTTCGTGGTCGTCATCATCATCAACAACATCTTCGTCATTGTCATCACCGTCATCGCCATCATCATCATCATCATCATTTAAAACTGAATTAATTGAAAGGATAAAAACAAAAACAGTTAGAAAAAGAAACGAAAAAGGGGAATAAGAAAAGAAGAACATTTCAGAAGTCGGATATAGGGGTTTTATTTAGAGAACATTTGAGGAACAACCCAACTTTACCTTTAGGTGTTGTTAGCATGATTATACTCGTGCTTCAAGTCTTACAAGTCACATAGACAAAAAACATGTTGATAAAAAGAGCATATCAATTTTTTTATTTAAAGAAGAACTGTCAATAAGAATAAAAAGGCAAAATACCCCAAGAAAGAAACAAGGGCGACTTTGCCAAATAAAAAAAGATCTAGGTTTTTGATATTTTATTTTTAATTATTTTATTACAAATCTTGCTTTTAGTTTTATTTGTTGTTCGCAAACTTTCCATAAGCCAAGTGGACTCAATACTCACTTAACAATGAACCATTTAAGCAACAACCGTTTAGAATCAATTGGTTGAAGAATTTGTGGAAAAAACAAATGATTATACTTCTTTTCGATAAAACAATAATCTTTCTCTATCACTATATCAAGTTCACCACTTATCGACCGATTAATTCTAGATGGTTTTCTTAACGTATGCATAGTGTTGCAGTTAAATACGTAGCTTGAATATTCTTACAAATAAATTGACAATTTTAGGCAAAAGGTAATAAATGTTGTTTCATATTTAGTCAGTACATTTATAGTCCGCATTACGTATTTTGTCGCAAAAAAGTAGTTTTCTATTGGTGTGTTCGCTACCTATCTAGCATAGTAATATTATTTCATTGTAAAGCGCCATGAGCCATGGATATGGCGCTACATAAATCCTTTCATCATCATTATTATTATTATTATTATTATTATTATTATTATTATTATTATGGTTGCGTAAGTGTTTTCTTGTGATGAGAGTAATGAGTTTTCTAGGGTTTGATGATCGATTTGTCCAAACTATTTTTGCTTACAAACTAACTTACATGACATACCTTACCTACCATTTAGATACTAGCACACCACTAACTTACATAATTCTAACAAAGTTCTCATATACTCACGCAGAAATCCATATGCACATACACATACACACACCACACAAGCGAATGAAATGTGAGGCTTTCACACACCACATACACTCTCTCTAGTTTTTAGGTGTGTATGCGTTTTTAGCAACATTTTTATCATATTTTATAATTTTGTTTAATAGTTTTACTTTACCGTAGGACCTCCATGAAAGTCACCTTGGTGAGTGGAGTCTCCTGTTTAATAATAATAATAACAATAATAATAATAATAATAATAATAATACTAATAATAGTTGCGTTAAAACAAACTCTTTCAAAGCTGCTTAGGTTTCTAAAAAACCGGTTAATACAAGTAACGTAAACCACAAATACTTACATCCAGAGAGAAAGCAAACAAGAATCTAACAAACGGCAGCCACTGAGACAGCATCACTATTATGCATAGCTTACAAATTCAACAATATAAGTGGAAATTATACTTTGTTGCAAGCATTTTGTATTTCTAAATAAATTGATTTTTGTTGTCGTTGTTGTTGTTGTTGTTGTTTGTTATTATTATCGCTTGTGTAGGTAGTTGAAGTTATACGCAATCCGATTTACCTTTACGTGTATAAATACACCATGGTAACAAAACATATCAGAGAAGAAGATACATGGAAAACCTCATTCAAAGTATCAGTTGGCCAAACGTACTCACTTAATTTCTACAAGGCTTCGTTTTCGACCCCCATTTGCAAGCTGGACCACATGGCAATCCTTCGGTTTTGCAAGGGTGACAGCGGTTCACATTTTTGCCTCGCTTCGTAAAAGAAGTACTGCCACAAGAGCACAAGACTCGATTCTCCTGCAAGAAAACAACAACTGGCCGGTTGAAATAAATTATAAAACTCATAAAAGTTGTGTCAAAAAGCACATAAATGTTAGATGAACATACTGAATTACGAGTCGATATAAACGTGAACTCACCGTCGTTGAATTTTGTCCATCAGCAGAGGCCATCGTTTGGCGGAATGAAGAAATAAATGTAAAGGAGATCCTCGCAGTTATTAACGCAACTTATGCAGTTGTGAAAAGAAAGCCTGAAAAAATCAGGCTTGCCGGGATTCGAACCCTGACCTCTGCGATACCGGTGCAGCGCTCTAACCAATTGAGCTAACAAGCCAACTGGGAGCTGGTCATTAAATTGGTTCGTAATATACCCGGGAAAGATGAAGATGAAATTATGAATATATGAAGTTCATATATTTGAACTGCGGAATGAAGAAATAAATGTAAAGAAGATCCTCGCAGTTATTAATTTAATGACCAGCTCCCAGTTGGCTTGTTAGCTCAATTGGTTAGAGCGCTGCACCGGTATCGCAGAGGTCAGGGTTCGAATCCCGGCAAGCCTGATTTTTCCAGGCTTTCTTTTCGCAACTGCATAAGTTGCGTTAATAACTGCGAGGATCTTCTTTACAGTTATTTAATTCATCTAGCGAGGTCGAGCGAAAAACATACAGAATAGTGGATTTAAATTTTTCAGTATAGCTAATTTAGATAAGTCTAGAAAAAAGAAGGCGATTTTTCGCCATAAATTTCTTCTCTGCACAAATTTGAGCGGTAATCGACTGAGTTTGGGCACAAAAACGTGCAGTGAAATGTGGCTGCAAATCGTGTAGTCGAGTTTTCGATTTTAATAGTTTAACACTTTATTAGACAACTCCATTAAAAAGAGCTCTGGTTGCTCTATAAAATTCTGTTAAATGGTAACTGTGGAAATATGGCTTAACTGAATCATATTTTAACAATGCAGAATTTATGAATCGATCTTAACTACTAAGATGATAAATAAAAAAAAAGCTAAGCATTTCTTCGCCACCTTTCGTCGCTCGCCAGAATAATCAACTTTTTACACAACACTTTGCCCATTTTGGGCAAAAACAGGATAATTCTTGAATGAAGTAAAGTATTTTTGGCAGTTTTGTAAAAACAGTAAACGCTTTATTCAAATCACATAAGTTCATGAAAATGTTGACAACTGAGAGAGAGCAAATGTCGCGAAGGTTTGAGTAAAATTGGAAATGGTTAAGATAGACCCTCTTTCATATTTTGTGTGGAGTTAGTCCTTGTACATGTGGTAGAACTAATTAAGGTGACATTTATTTCGTTTCTTGCTCTAACCTGGAATCGGCATCAAGGAGAGGGGGGAGTTCATGCCCAAAAATGTAAGTTTTTGGACAATTTGATCGCTAAAAATCGCGGTTTTCTTAGCAATTCTGCCAAAGTGCAGCAACCTGTTTACTTTACTTTTCTCTTATATCCTAAGGAAGTGTCATCCCTCCACTCCAGAAAGATGAAACAGATTTTTACTTTCGTTCCAGGGGGAACCCCTGGCCCCCTATCCTTTATCAGGAAGGAAACTAGAAACTGAAAAATGAGACATCCTTGACTAAATAAAATTCCTACTGGTATTCACATTTTCACGAAATTTGAAGCTGTCAGTTCTCATGTTTGGATAAGCCACACATGGTTTCGTCTGCAGGGATATTCCAACTAGTTTGCTGCAACTGCTCACAGGTGGACAAAAACACTGCCAAAATCCTCCAGTCTAGTCAACATCATTCAATGCCTCTCCAATTCTGCCGTTACCACCATGTTGGATTCTCGTACCTTTCGTCATTTTGGTTAAATTTAATGTCCGTTGTTTGTGGGACAATTAAGAAAGCTTTGAAGGGGAGCGACTACAGAGTGCAGGGCCATTTTGGTCCACCTCATTTCCATGTGTCAGAACTCTTTGTAGAAGTCTTTGTTCAACGCTCTGAAAAACCGGAAGTGACGTTGTGTTTTGGCGTTTGACCACTATCGCTAGGGTACACATGTGCTCAACGTTTACAAGGAATGTCATTTTTTTTTCTCCGGCACTCTTATTTAAGGTTTAAAGCAATTGCTATTATTAACGAGGCATAACACAATAGGCATTATTGTCATTTAATGGGATGCAAATAAGTGGCCCTGTATTTTATAGTTTAGCCCTTTTAAGGCTACTACCATGTTCTTTCAGACTTTGAGCCTATTCTCAGCTAAAAAATCCTGGTTGAATTCTCAAGCGATGGATATGTTTATTTTGTGTGGTGCACCTCTGACCGACATACAGCAGTCATTGGCGTACACCAGGGTTCACAGCGGTCAAACGCACGACGCGTGCGCAGTTTCGCCACAATTTTAGTTTCGCCAAATTGTCGAAAGTTTCACTTTAACCGTAAAACTTAACACCATTTCTGAAAACGTAAGCTTTTTACTTTGAGCATGTGTTCAGAATGAAGTAAATGGCATCGACAAATTTTATCAGCGTGAAATCTGGTTTATTAAGACATTTTATGCATCGTTTTCATACGGTGAACTTCACGCTAGTGAACGTCTGAACTGATTCACACTTCAACGCTCTGAAAAACCGGACGTGACGTTGGTTTTTGCATTTGACCACTAGGGGTACACATGTGCTCAACGTTTACAAGGACTGTCGTATTTTTTTCTCCGGCACTCTTATCCAAGGTTTAAAGCAATTGCTATTGCTCCTAGTTATCCAACGTTTTGGGTTTCTACGCTTCAGGCTCTGCTTCCTCGTGATTTAACGTGGAAGTAATAGATGCACAAAACATTTTTGTGAGAGCTTAGGCGCAATGATAGTATCCTGCGAGCAGACGTCTTAGAATTTTCTTTGCTTTACGTGTGCACGCAGCCTAATGGTGGCTACTCTCACATTTATCAGCATTGTACACAGAACTTATAGTTACTGCAGGTATTATATCCCTCATGCTTTATTTCAACAAGGGTAGACGCAGTCCTTTGTTTTGCAATCGGAGGAGAAGACAATCAAATCAGGATGATGAGGAATGACAAGGAAAAGGAACACTTGGTGGACATTTTACTCACTGATCGAATATCGATATCCAATCTTAAAATGAATTGGAAACCATTAACTCAGACGTAAAAAAAGCAGATTGATACACAAACATAATCACTCTCGCCTCTCTCAAGGTCATATCAGGGCAAAGAATTTACAATCGTAAAACCAGCTTTCGCAACTGAAAATTTTGAATTTGGGAGCTTCACTGAAAATAAAAAGAAAATAAAATAATGGCAAATCGCAATTAAAAAGAGTTACTTTGAAGTAGCGAACGGCTGCAAACTAGCATGTGGTCGGTGCACTTAAAGAGATGAATTATTTTATCAAAATAAAAAAAAGTGTTATGAAGAAGAAAGAATAAAACAAAACAAAAAGAAAAAAGAAACAATTCTGAGAACAAAAAAGAGACAAAGGAAGGAAGAATGAGATGAAGTAGGTAACATCGATCCTTCTGTAGCTTGCAATCGCCACTTTTATTGCTTGATTTTATACATCTTTGTTTATAATTAGCTTGTTATCACATATCTCAATTCACAGAAGTGTAGTATCACTTCAAGCCATGTGAACATTTCCAGCTGGTCATTCGCCAAAATGGACCATCTGGCCTTTTGGACTTGCCCCGTACCGAATTTCGCACCTGTCTCCGCGCCACTTGACACGCCCCTCCGTCCTGCAATGGCAGCTAACTTTTCTAACATAGCATGTTCCTCCATTCAGACAGCAAATTTCACTTTCGGCGGTTTCGCTGCACGGTAGATTCACTGAAGAAAATAAATAAATAAATAAATAAAATTAGAATGTTGTGCCATATGTTACTGCTGTAATTTGAACCGGAAAATGACCCCGTTAGAATTTTTTTGCTTTAAACTCTTACAGCAAAAACACTATTTCTTACGTTGATTTCTATTGGACACTGTTGAAAAACAGCTTTAAACTCACTGGTACTGCAGACTTTCTTCTAACAAGGAAACACCACATTTGCATTTACTCTACACACTCATTGGCATACAAGACTGTAAAATTGGTTTCGCACAAGACCTCAAAAGTTGGTCGCCATAATCATTTTGCTGTCTTCGCAAGTTTTACTTTTACTAATTTTAAACCTACTAGGCATTAAGTGCCAAGTTAATTCATCATAAAAGGCCAGGAATTTTTTAAGTACTATAATTCACTTAAGCAGCAAAAGATACCCGACTAGTGAACAAACACTGAACAAAGGAAAAAATCAAATGTTCAAACAAACGGTGCTATTGGAAAAAACCGGTTAGTCAAACCAACGACTACATTTTTGAATCCTCGTTTATTTTCTTCACTCAATAGATACAATTGGCAAACGTTAGCCCAAAAGTGACTGTGCTGGGAACTTAGCCTTAAATTAAAATGGCGCCGTCATGTTTCTGCGCCAGGAACTATGTTCAAGTTAACGTTTATTTCAAGTTTTGCTATCATTTGCTAGGACGGTATCGATCAACAAGCAGCGTATGACGAGCAACAACGTACCTATGATTTAGCAATGTAAAATTGAGCTTTTCCTACGATGTGTTTAGCAGGTATTCGAGCGAAATGTTTTCGTATATTTGCTACGCAGGTTTTACCTACTGTTGCTAGTCCTACTTCCACTTCTGTACTGTTACAATAAAGAGTTAAAACGAGCTGTGAGTCGCCTGCAGATGACGTTACAGGGACAAAGAACCAATTTCAAACTCCGTAGTTCATACTATTACAAGTAAAAATCAACTCCCTCTTTGAATAGGTGGGCTAACTGGTTGCAATTCTGCACCCCCATAAAATGATCCAATTCTTTTTTATTGACCCATATTTTAGGTGAATTTTTAATTCTTTAAACAACATAAACGTATTTTGTAATACTTAAATAAAAATTTAAAAATTAACTGTACGAAAACGACCGTGATATGGTACGAAGCCCAAACTAAGTAATAGCTCTAAAGATAGGAAATCTTCTGACGTAATGGTAAACTGTAGAAGACAATCAAGGATTAAGGAACTTAATGAATTTTTTTCCTTGAAGATGCTACGTGGAAGTAGTTCCTTTTCATATTAAACTCTATTCTTACCATCAATCGCGCACACCGAGCAAACGAAAAAGCAAAGGATAACAGCAATCTTCAGAGTTGAAAACTTCACTGCGTATCGGAATATAGCAGAATTTCAAACTTCACCCTTCAATCTCTCTTTGCCTACAATAGTGGTTTATGTTGAGTGATTCTCACCTGATCTTGTAGTGGCATACTTAATAAAAAAAAATAGATTTATTATATGGCCAGAGCTTGTAAATGTATAACGCGCACTGTGATTGGCCAATACTCGGGGCCGGCCCGTAATGCCCACGGGCATTACGAGCGATGTTAGTGCCCGGCTGGTAAAGCGGAAATATAGAAATGTGAAAGTACGTTTGATTCGAATAGTTGAAATGATTTGAAGCTAAATGAAAAGAGACAGTTTCTTTGAAAGTTTTTACTTTTTCTTGTGCGATATAAATTTTTTGTGTGGAATATTAAGAACTGCTGAGTTTCGAATGCTTTCCAGTAAACTCTTTCATTCATCCCAATCCGCCACGGCTCACTTTTCAAGTAATAAATTGTTAGGCACAGCCATATAATAAACTTCCTAACCCTATTCTGCCTGGGAAGGGGGGGGGGGGCACATTGTGCCCGCGCTAACTTTAACGGATTATAACTTTTAATCGGCTAGACGAATAATCACCAAATCTCTTGACTTTTCCTAAAATTTATCAGGAAAAATTTTCCTGTGTCAATGACGTGTCTATGATGATTGACGTTTCCATAGCAACCGTCTACTCAAAAGTGTATTTTGACTATTTTCTGTCTTTTTTCAGTCTTTTTTCAGGTTTTCCCCCTTCGTTTGTAAGAAGAAGATAATTTTTTACTTTTGTGTGCTTGTTTTGACTAAGTATGCTTCCTAGAACAAAATCATATATTTTTTGGTGACGTCATTGTCAGCTGTATGACTGCAGGTTTGGGATTCAAGATGGCGGCATCAAATTCAAAATGGCGGGTTTGTGACGTTATTGTGACGTCACGACACGTCATAATTGACACGTCATAAGCCCAATCTGTTAAGCTTATGACGTGCTACAAACGTGCCGAGTTTTATCGCAAGAGCTTTAATACTTTTCGAGCTCAGGTAAATTAAGGCATGGGCCCCAATTATTCACTCAAAAAAGGGAGGGGGGTGGTCTATCTTTGAACGCTTCTGCATTAGAAAGGTGAAACCTTGCCAGATACATACACTGATAGTTTGTGTTAATTTGGTTCTTTTTAAATTATGGAAATTGGTCACGTGACCTTACACGGTCAGAAAGTACGAAACAATCTTCAAGCAAAAATGGCAACACTTTTTGTTGTGAGTTATTAAACCAGACTGGTAAGAGACAATATTTAATGTAAGCATCTACAAAACTGTGCTTTGCAACTTTTGAATTTGTAAATAATTTAGAAAATAAACGGTTTTTTCGGTTAGTACCCAGTCCCCCAGGGCATTTTTATCCTTACTTCACGCCTTTGCTTTCATTTATCTTAAAAAAGCCAAGCACAGAAGTGATATATTAAACGGCCTTAATATTATGGAACTGGTAAATAAATTAAGGACACAAGAAAAAGTGTTGCCATTTTAAGAAAAAGCTTTCTCAGGCGATGGAAGTCACGTGACCTAATTTGCACACTTTAAAAGTGCGAAATTGCCACAAACTAGCATTGTAATTATCTGGCAAAGTTTTGTCTATGTCCAAAGTGTTTAGAGATAGACCACCCCTCTCACTTTTTAAGAGAAAAATTGAGGGCCCATGCCTTAATTCACTTGAGAGATCTTAGCACCTTGTGGCCACCCCCCCGCCCAACTCCCAGGCTCAAAAACTAAAAAAAAGTAAAAACAGCCCAGGCAGAATAGGGTTAATAACTCTCACTAGCTCGGGACCTCAGTCTTTCTTGTACGGACCCAGCTCGCTTCGCTCGGTCCGTACCAGAAAGACCTCAGGTAATATTCTCCCACTACGGGCGCTCGGTTAATAAGAACTAAGGGCTGTTTTGTATTAATTAACAAAATAAATGTGGAAGTGGATCTTCTTCGCTTTTTTTCTTTAGATCTTTCAAGAAACTCACTTTTTTTACTATTCATATTCTCTCTCGACTCTAGTGACTCCAGTCCTCCTCACTTTTACTGACCCAGCTTTTGTTACCTGTATTCTCGTAGCGGGGGAAATAAGGCAAAGTGGCAAGTGACACGTATACAAGAGAAATCAAAGAGGTGCAGAACATTCCATCCTTGTTCCACGTTTTATTATCGAAGGATAAGTTCTAATCGCAGTTCAGTTGAAGCCACAAAGCTTCAACTACGAGAAGTCCTCCGATTCTCTCCAACTCCACTGGCCACGTCTCCTCGCAGATGGCAAATTTTGCGCACTGGTGCGCAATCCTCCCCTTCTCGACTATCGCTTAGAGAACTTTGTCCGACTACTCGCAGTCTAGAAAATAACTTTTTCCGCTGACATATCGTCTTATATTTACTCCAACGCGAGGCTTTATTTTCATTTCTACATCGCACTATTTCGGAGCCAAGCTTAACAACATATTTCGATTTTTCTCCATTTTTTGAGGCAGTAGATTAAATGAAAAGAAAAATAGAACTGAGAGTGTACCTTTGACCGGAAGGTTTTTTATCTGGGAGCTAAAAATCAAGAGGAGGAGCCAAAAAAAAAAGTATGGTACAATTCAATCTAAACCAGCCTCGGAAATCTTAGTATTCTCTTTGTATTACAGTGCTTTTTTAGTTCAAAGGCTTGTTATCGTTTGAAAATGTTATGATTTTTTAAAGAGCGCCGCCCTGCCGTCCCCGAATAAGCGCCGCATCTGAAACACAGAAATTTTAGCAGCGCCCCAGAGCTTAATCGAGTGTATTCAAGGGAGGAAAGGCACTTAATTGAGAGTAAGCGCTCATTCATTCAAACTTACATGTAGGACATCCCAGCTTAGCTCCATGGCATTCGCATTCTCTCAAGGGCGAGCCCGAAGGCCGCGTAAGGTTCTGGCAACGAATCATTGACGTCATGAGTTGGGTAGGCAAAGTAGAGCTAAGTGCATTCTCGTCCCCAGAGCTATGCGGCTTTTTTTTAATTACGTCTCTCTTGTATCTCTGGCAACGGCCAAAATTTTATTTTGTCTAATTGGCCGATTCAAACTGTATGCGCAATAACGTTAAAATTTTTTGGCTTCTACGCATAACATTTTATTTCCGGTTGAATTAATAAGGGTATTAAGTCAAGTCAAGTCAAGTCAAGTCAACTTTATTTAGGCAGGGTAGCCCTTTCAGCCATTGGCTGGTATCAAAAGGGGCCCTGCGTAAATTATGACTACACGATAACATATAACATATAATTTTATTGACTTCATCAATTTCCACGCAAAAAATGAGGCTTGGGGCAGATTAAGCGACCAAATTTTGCTGTTTGGTTAAGCACGTAAGAATTCAAAGTGTTAGAGATTGTCGCTAAATGCCAGCGATTCTTTTCTCGCTATAGCATTTTCTACAAAACTACAGCTTGTCCATAAATCAACTTCAATCAACTTTTGTAGTGACCTCTTGATGTCGATGTTTAAAAACTTGGGCGCCAAATGCTTGTGGAAATTTTCCATAGGATAAAACGTAATACTGTGTAGCATTTAGTGGCGAAGCGATAAGTACACAGTTTATAGTCCACGGGCCAGACCAGATTTCGGTACCAAATTGAGGGACAAAACGTGAGTGCTATCAGTTGATAGTCCTCCCTGAGGTGTTTTGAAATTGGTATGATAACCTTTCTAGATAAGTAGCTTTTATGTACTTTTCTTAATTTGAAATTTTCTCAGAATACGCATTTAGCATGGAAACTAGGCTATGCATAAAACCCCTATAAATATGGCCTGAGTGCAGTTTTTCAGCAATTTTGATGGTAAAAAAGAAAAACCATTGTATTTTCTTTTAGCGGATCTGGTAAAAATAGGCTATTTTTGAAGGAATGTCAGGACAATAAAGAAAATTAAAAAGTGGGAAATTCGTATGACATTATGGGTTAAATCCAACATGGCGGCTCCCCTGATGGGTGAGTAGTAAAGGGCGCCCAGATGTCCCAAATGGAGGCTTCTGATTGGCCGAGAGCTTTTGGCTTCTGATTGGTTGTTGGGTTGCCCCTAGTAACGGAAACCACGGACCATAAGGATCGTGGGCTCAAGGGGAAGTCACATGACAGGAACCGGAAGTGACCAAAACCGGAAGTCACGTGATTTAAACGGGAAAACCGCTGAGCAGTCTGAAAAATGGCTCCTGGGCTCAGGATGGGGAAAAACCGCGGAGCAACGCGGGCTCAAAGTCCAAAGTCCAATTTTTGCAGCAGGGGTAGGTATAAAAAGGCAACCACAAGGGGTTAGGTGGTGATTGTGACCATGAGTTCTTACATCACCCTTATCAGTGATCAAGCACAAGGCACGGGACAAAAATTTACTGCCAGACTTCCTCATTCGCACTATCTGGTGGAAGATGATTGGGAAGCGGCCTTGGTTCATATCTCACACCCTGGTTTTAATCAACAATTGGAAGATCAAACCAAGCAGAATTGGACGCAAGAAGATAGTCAAAAACATTGGATGAAAACAGATATCAGATACATACCAAAACGTGCTGATGGAACGGCTCCCATTCAAGTCACCAAACAATTCCATTTACCACCAGGGTATTACCACAATTTGAAAGAAGCATGGATTGCCATCGCTTACGAAATGGAAAAACAACACATGGAAGTCATGATGGATATAGCCAAAATGGACGTGGACGATCTATCCAAACGACGACAACTAGCCGCTCTCAACCCTACGTGAAAATCACCAATACAGGCATCGCCCCCGAATTAGATTCGCTGTATGTACTCATACAAGCCAACATGCAATTTGAAATGGAATGGAAATTGGCCGGCCTGATGGGACTTGTGAAAGATGGAACGCCAACGCAACGAATTGTCCAAGAAAAAAATTATCTGGTGAAAAATATCGTGGATTACGACGATCGCCACAAATGGACACTAACCGTCGGTCCTGCAAACAAATATCCACCTTTTGGTCATGTCTCCGTCAGCTTTACTCATCCCGACTTCGATTATTACTTCTTCTTGGGTCCGAATCTCAGTCGACAACCATTTCCCACCACCCAAACCATCAAACCACAACAAGGACAACAACAATTGATGATTTACACGGATCTGGTTGCACAGAGCATTGTCGGAAATCAACAAAAAGGTTTTTTACGTACCTTGGATGCCGGCAATACCGATCATCAATTTGGTACCACGCAACGGATGTATTTTCCTCTTGGCAAAACCATCTTTGACAGCATTGCCATTGATATTCAAACAGCGAATGGACAGCCGGCTCCTTTCAAACAAGGCAGAACCATCATCACTCTTCAACTCTCCAGAAAAAGTCAACGGACATGACGTCGTTGTTTTTTATACAGAAAGCGAATCATTAATTAAATCCTGGAGCACGTGGGACCTAGACCGGTTAGCTCCAGAACCGGCTAACTACTTAGATTGGTTTTTTTGAAAAGAGATGAGGAATAAAATGACTTACCGCTATCCCGTTTACTTGACATTCTTGCTTGTTTGCTTGCTTGCTTGCTTGCTTGCTTGACTGCTTGCTGGCTTGGGAGTGAAAAAACGGGGAGTGGAGGCGGTTTTTTATAGAGATCCTCGCAAAGCCTGATGGACCAACTAGGGTTGGGGGACCCCCCTCTCCCCTCCCTAGATGGTCCATCAGGCTTTGCGAGGAATGATCCCAGAGACTATAAAACAGATCGAATCTCGAGGTGGGTCATCTCAAGATGGCCTCTCGTCAAGACGACTTACTCCAAGAGTTTGAAGAATTTGAAGCGCATCTCCCATTTTATTGTGAGTCAAGGCTGCTGTGAGTCAAGACAAATTATTTATAATCCACGTGCAAACTCAGGGTTGTGAACTTTTTTATTTTAATTAAAAAAGAGTTGATGTTTTTTACAAATGGTTGTGTCCGTGTTCTTGCCACGCGGGTTGGGTGTTCCAAAATAAAAGAAAGCTATGTACAATTGGAAAAATAAAAACTAAAATTGAAAAGCTATGTACAGATTGAAAAAAAAATTGAAAAAGAAAAGCTATGGTCCATTTCAAAAAGTAAAAACTAAAAAATTAAAAAAAGCTATGTACAGATTGAAAAATAAAAACTAAAAAATTACAAATGAAAGTCTTCGAGCTCCAGGCGTAATTGATCAATGTTCTCGGGTAGACAGAAAGTGCGATTGAATAAGGCTTGAATTTCTGCTCGGGTTTTGTCGTCCACATCCCGGGATCCCACGATAGCACTGCTTTGATGAAGGGTGGGCTTTTTGGGTCCCCAAGGGACAAATTGACTGCCAGTGACCAGGGTGGCGGCATTCTCGTTGACTTGGTAGTAATGGTCCGAGCGGTACCATGATTGACTGGGTATGTCAAAGAGGTAGACGGGTTTGCCTTGATCCATAGCCAATTGCACGGTCCAACCGGTGCCTCCTTTCACGCGTTTATGATCCTGTTCCAAGATGCCAAACGCATAGATCGTATGGGCTTTTTTGGCAATTTGATAATTGCGTTGCAGCAATTGCAGGGTGTAAAAATGACTGGGCATTCGTTTTCCTAGTTTCTCAGCCGCCTGGTGAAGATGTGGGTTGGCCAGCATGAGGACTTCCACGGTGGAAGGGGTGATGAAGGTAGCTCGAGGATGGTTCGGGGGGACCAGGACTTCTACTTGCATCCCAAACTGTTTGGCCAGTTGTTCGACGAGTTCATCGGTGCTTCTGGCTCCCCCGGTGTACACCACATGGCCATGGCCCATTTGGAGTTCCAAGGCATCGAGATCTTGTTCTCCGATCATGTCAATGTCTGGGGGCATGCTTTGAGAATGACGACTCAGGGACCAAGGGACCGTCTTAAATAGGGACAACGGACCAATGGGAACACGAGAGGACTAACTATGGATAGGGAAAAGCTGACCAATGGGAAGACAAGAGGTCCTTATTTGGATAGGGAAAAGATGACCAATGGGAAGATGAGAAGTCCTTATATGGGTAGGATAAGCTGACCAATGAGACCCAAGGGTCCTGGGTATAAAAAGGCATGGGCGGGTGAAAAAACAACCTTTGAGCACGATGTCTGTTGATCGGAAGAGAAAATCAACCCATCCCCCAGAGGGGAAGAAGAAGAAGAAGACCATTCAAACTATGACGCCCGTGGACTGTGATCCTGTGGTGTGCGAAGTGGTGGAAGACACCCGAGCTGCGGTGGAAGACATGATGAAAGAATTTAATGACATGGTGGAGCAATCTACACCACCACCATCACCTCCTTGTCCTTGCCATGATGTCCTTGTCCTTGCCATCATGTCCTTGCCATGATGTGCGTTTGGAGGCCCGTCAATCTCAAAAGGGATGGCCTTATGTGAAATGTCCCATGCAACCGTGTTTGCTGTTTTGTGGACAAGATCAAGCCTTGGAGTATATGAAAGCCGTGTATAGTCAACCTCATGCAGAAGTGGTTGACATGTGGTGTTGTTTGCAATGCTTTTGCCGTGAACCCGCCACGCTTCAACAGAGCCATTCTACTAAGAACCCCGATCGCTTGTTTCTGAATTGTTCCAAGAAAAAGTGTGGCTTCTTCCGGTGGGCCGATCAACCCTTGGGTCCCAAGTACTGGAGTTGGTTTCACGACCATCCCCCCAAAAAAGCCGATCCACTCGCTGAACCACCTTTAGCCAGCCGTGATGCTCAAGGATATCCCAAACGTGGAGTGGACATCCCTGGCCCGCCACCTCCAGTCAGAAGGAAAGAGGATCGGCCCTTGACAGACTATGAGAAACAATTGTTGCGAGAAATTCAAGATCTCAAGAACCGTCAACAAATGATGGTAGCACCAGCTCCACCACCCCCCAAGTACAGTGACAGTGTTGAGAACTGGCAGAAAGGTCTAGAGACCATCACCTGTGGACGTCTAGGTCTCTTTTAATGTATTAAAAAGGAGTAGGAATAAAATTTTTTTATTTAGTATGTGACCATGGAGTCTGTGTGGATGTGTTATGCGTGGGATTCTGTCTTGTCCCTGGTGCAATGGCAATGCCATCAAACCCTTTGCCAAGTCTTATATGATCACCAACCCGGTACCAAAATCCCCATTCCCCCTTGTCCCGAGGACACGCATCCTCTCCAGATCTTTGAAGAAACCCACGTGCACCGCAACCTGTATCGATGGGTGGTGTTTGTCTTATGGTTAAAAGCTCACCCGAACGCATGGCGATGGTATCGAATCATTCAAAAGGCGCATCCCAACACTGTCCCCACCATACCGACCTTATGGGATGAATGCCAGAAAGTATGGCCCCTCGAAAGAAAAAGGTCTCCCAATCGTGGTTGAATCGTTACCACGATCCTCGAGCCCCCGGCAGTTTAGGAGGTGTGCAACGGTTTGCCAAAGCCCATCGTCTCCCTTTGAAAAAAGCCCAACGGGTCTTGGAACGGGATTTGGCCTATACTTTGCATAAACCGCGACGTCGTCGTTTTCCGACCGTACCGGTGATCGTAGGAGGATTAGATGATCAATGGGTGGCGGATTTAGTGGAAGTGCAACCCTTGGCCAAGTATAATCGGGGTATTCGATACTTGTTGACAGTGTTGGATGTCTTGTCCAAGTACGCGTGGGTACAACCGTTGAAAGACAAAACCGGGCTCGCCTTGGTCCATGCCTTTGAGAAGATTTTGAAAGGACGACGTCACCCCAATCGATTGCAAACGGATCGAGGGAAAGAATTTTATAATCGGACCTTTCAACGATGGCTCGACGAGCAAGGGATTCAACATTTTTCCACCGAAGGGGATGCCAAAGCCAGTGTGGTGGAACGATTTAACCGCACCTTGAAAGAACGGTTGTATCGTTATTTTACCGCCGCGAACACCTTACGGTTTGACGATGTCTTACCTGAGTTGGTGCAAGGCTATAATGCCACGCGTCATCGAAGTATTGGTATGGCCCCTCAAGATGTGACATGGGACAACGAAGAAGCGGTGTGGAAACGATTGTACGGCAAACGATTGAAAGGCCAGAAAAACCTAAATTCAAAGTAGGAGATCGTGTACGTCTCAACAAGATTCATCGCAAGTTTGCCAAAGGCTATTTACCCGGTTGGACCGAAGAAGTGTTTGTCGTGCATCGTGTGGTCCCGGGCCCGGTGCCCACATATAAGATTCACGAATGGGATGATACCCCCGTCCAAGGCACGTTTTATGAAGAGGATTTACAAAAAGTCCATGTGTCCGATGTGTTTCGGATCGAAAAGGTACTTAAGCGTCAAAAAGATCGTTGGTTGGTCAAGTGGAAAGGGTGGCCAGACAAGTACAATAGTTGGATTGCAAGCCAAGACGTGACGTCCCTGCGACCACCCAAGAGGAAAGAGACAAGCCCGCCCAAGAGGAAAAAGACCCAAGAGACAAGCCTACCCAAAAGACGACGACAACGACGCGACTAAAATGACGTTGGTGCCCAACTCTTCGTTTTACGTGACGTTGATGAGTCATGCTAGTACCAAGGAGTTTCCTGGGAACAAGAGCCATCATTTCAGAAACCGATTGCCTAAACCCATCCGATTTATGGGGCGAGGATGGATGGTGGGCATGGTGAGTTTATCCTTACCCACCATTCCAGTGATAGCGGAAGAAGGGGGAGTGGGCGATTCCCATCCTCTGTTGTACGTACGATGGCACGAACGGGTGCATGACACAGACGAGCAAGGGAACGATCGCTGGTGGCATCAACGTCGCGAACTCACTGTCTACGGTCGAGATATGAGAAAGCAATTGCTCTCGTCGACGGGATCGCACTTTTTTCATCAACTGGTGTATCGTTACGAGCAAAGCCGTGCGAAACAAACCCAACCCAAAAACAAATGGACAGAGGACAATGGCGTCAAATTGTACCCGACCTTTGAATGGACCTCAGAAGGGGATTTGTTGTTGAATACCACCAATGTGGATTACAAACGACAAGTGGCGCACGTGTCATGGGGCAGAACCTTGGCCCTGAAAATGGGATGGATTGACAAGTGTCCCCCGGCCAGTATCGATTGGGCCCGAATCTCTTGCAAGAATTTCAAGGCATTTCCACCATTCCCACCCCGACGGATGTCCGCGATGCCGGCAACAAACCCATCTTTTGGAAAGTGGATGGGGATTATTTGAAGTTGAGTCTATCGTGCCCTTGGCGGTTTGTGAATTTGAACGAGACCTTTCGTCCCTCGTCGGAATTTGCTCCGACGCGTCCTTTGCACGTGTATTGTGATGTAGGGACCAGCAGCATGGTAGGGGGTCGTATCACCGATCTCTTACGAGAAATCAAGTACCACCCTCAAAACACCACCCACTTTGAACCTCGACATATTCAATATGTCCCGATACGCAATGAAGTGGTGGAAATCGTGGAAACGCAGATGGCCGAGATCAATGGGGATCTGGTCAAGTTTGGTGAAGGACATACCTTCCTCACCCTCCACTTTAAAAGGGAAGTGGTGGTGTGAAGAAGACAAAATGTCGTTCTACGTGACGTTACCGAGTCATGCCAACCGACATGAATTTCCCAACAACCAAGCCAATTCCTTCAAGATTCGTTTACCTCAACCGTTACGGTTACAAGGAGGTGGATGGCAAGTGGGTTTGAGTGCCATTTCCTTACCGGATACGCACGTCAATTTGTACGAGTTGGTGCAAAAAGATGGGTACATCATGTCGACGACCTGGGACCAAACCTATCCCAAACCGGGTGGAAAAGACGGGGAAACGGTCGGACGAAGAGACAGTGCACAAACCCTCATCAACGACATTCAACATTTGGATTGGGTGGTGGATGGGGTGAGTTTCATGAAAGCGGCCATTGCTCACTTGGAACAACGACGCAAGGAAACGGCGATTCAAGGAGGTCGTTTTACCAATGATCAAGGCAAACACACCTACGTCAAGTTTCGTTGGGAAGGGGACGATCTCATCATTGACAACACCAATGTCTGCCATTGCAAAACCGACACGCCAGCCCTGTACATCTACACCAAGTTGGCTGTCAAGATGGGATGGTTACGTAAAATGAGCAGTGGGTTGATTTTGGGACCAAACTTACAACAAGACTTCATGGGGGATCAAATCCCCAACATGATAAAACCCATTGGCAACGATTGGAACGATGTGGACGACGATCAGCACAACCCGGTCTTTTGGACGGTGCATTCGTTTTCACTGGATCATTTACGATTGAGTATGAGTTGTGGGTGGCGTTTCACCAATTTGAATGTGGCGTTTCGTTCGGTGGTGGGAGATCCCTCGCGATCGTTGCACGTGTACTCGGACGTGGCAGGCAGTATGATGGTAGGCAATCGCATGACCGATTTGTTGCGAGAAATCCAGTACAAGCGGGAAGGCAGAGGCACCATGTACTTTGAACCGTTGCACATTCAATACCTACCGCTTCGTAATGAAGTCGTGGAAATCATTCAAATTCAAGTCACCGAAACGTCTGGCACCGAGGATAAGTTGGTCAGGTTTGGAAAAGGCAACACCCTGGTCACGTTGCACTTCAAAAAGACATAAAAAGAAAAGGGAAAAGGGGATGGTCAGTCAAAGATGCCAAAGACAAGAGTACGTCGAAGAAGAAGAAGAAGGCAACGAGGCGGTCTCTTGCCTCTGGCCGCTCTCGTGCCAGCCTTGATGGCTGTGGGGAAAGCCGCCGCGTTGGGAGCGGTGGGTGGTGCCGCGGGTTACGGTGGCAAAAAAGCCATGGAAGCAGCGACCACTCGGAAGAAAAAGAAAGGCAGATGAGAGGGGGTATAAAAAGACAAAGGGGGTTACGTCAAGCATAGACATTGGTGAACAGCAAAGAAGACACCATGCGAGGGGGAAGTTTGACACGATTTCGGACAGACGAGTGGTATGATCAATACGGCAACGGCCTGATGAGGGAGGTCATGCGTGGGGGTTTCCAAGGCCTTAAAAGCACGCGAAATCCTTTAAAACTGCCTAGTAATATAAAGAGAGGATTGAATGCAGGGGTAACACGAGGTGTCAAACGCAAAGCCGAACAAGTCATTAAAAAAGAAATCACCAAACAAGCCAAGAAAGCCTTGAGCAATAAGAACGTGAAAGACGCCGTGCGTGTGGCCAGTGCTTTGTTTCCCAAACAAACCAAACGTGCGCGAGATATTTTTGGAGTGTGAACATGGAACCCGTGCATTCACGACCTCGACGGATTCGTAGTGATCGAGGTTTGTCTCAATGGGGAGGTGCTTTTTGGAAACTCATGCGACGACAACGTGACGGATGGTTGAGTCCCGAGGTGATGAGAGTACCCGGGTTTGATTTGAGACAACACTTAGCACGACGCTATAAAAACCCCTCACGACGACGGGGTACCACTACTCGACGACGACGTTAAACATGCCTGACGTGAGTACACAAACCGCGCCAGCTCACGCACGTTCCGAAGGGACCGTGAACCCTGCGTTACGGATTTTCAAGGTGCCACCCACCGACATTAGCATCAATGCCTATCGCATGGTCACCATTCAACCCACCACCACAGGCATCAATCCCATGGAATTCATTGTGCCAGGGTTGGACGATTTTGTGGATTTGGGACGCAGTTACTTTACCATGGAATTGAGATTGCAAAAGAGTACGAACGATAACTTGGTGGCCAATCAGAAATTGTGGCCCGTCAATAATTTGGCCCATTCCATCATCAAACAAATTGACTTGCAGTTGAATGGCACGTTGGTCAGTCCTCAATCCGACACCTATCATTACAAAGCTTACCTAGAAACCTTGTTGAATTATGACCGAGAAGATGGCAAGACCGTGTTAGGACCCCAAGGATGGTTCAATCAAGTGGATTTCCCACCCCAATGGACCAACAACAACACAGACAGTACCACACCGCATCAAAACTACCTGGATCTCAGTGCCAATCACAAAGGGGCGTTGGCCGCGATGGTAGCTGAAGTGGAGAAGTATGCTGGAGGTCTTACCCACAGTCTGGTGTTTACCCCACACTTGGAAGTGTTTCACACCGGCAAACTGTTGGTGCCAGGGATAGAAATCAAGATGAAATTTCATTTCAATGGCCCGAACCTGTTTTTGAATGGAGTGGCTCTGGCAGGCCGATTGATGGAAGGCGATGTCAAACTACGGTTTCATCTATGTCAACTGCGTTTGAATGACGCTATCTACATGAGTTTGTCTTCCCAAAGACACAATGAAGAAAAAATCGCCTCCTACCCGACCGTCCGCAGTGAAATCCGGACCTTCAGTATGCAAGGCAACCTGGTCCGCTTTGACATCCCCAACCTGTTTCAAAACAGAATACCCGACCGATTGATTGTGGGGTTGTTGTAGACAGCCGAGCCTTCAATGGAGATGTGACCCGAGATCCTTTCTGTTTCCAGAAATTTGGTCTGACTTCCATTAAACAGATTGTCAAAGGAGAAGAATACCCTTATGAAACCCTGCACTTGGTGCGCAACAATGGCAGCCGAGATAATTTAGGGTACGTCCGTTTTCTGCAAGCCAGTGGCGCTTGGTGTAAAAAGAAAGGCAATATGGTGGAACTGCTGGATTGGGGCCAAGATAAAAATTGTACCTTGTACATGTTTGACAATGTAGCCAATGGATGTGCTGACAGTCAAACCCTCAACCCCAAGTAAACGGGAGATTTACAACTCAGCTTGGAATTTGGAGCCCAACCCGGTACCAATATAACTGTACTCGTGTATGGGGAATTTGAGAACTTGCTGGAGATTGACAAGAACGGAGCCGTGTTGTATAACATTTACCAACACTGAAGATGGAACATGTGGCCTTGAATAATGTGCAGTTGGATTATTTAGCCCGAGACGACCCGCAATTGAAACCTGTCTTTTACGGAACGGTGGCCTGTGATCGTTTACCCAAGAGTCCTGTCAAGACCCAACCCCAAGGCTACATTGTGAATACGGACCCGCACGATCAACCAGGACAACATTGGTTAGCGGTGTGGACGGATGGAAATGTGTGTGAAGTCCTCGATAGTTATGCCTTGCCATTGGACACGTACGTGCAAGCTACCCCGTTACGAGATTGGATCGTGCAGCATTGGAAGTATGTGGTGACGAATGGCAAGTCCCTCCAAGCCATTTCAAGCAAGAGTTGTGGTGATTACGCCTTGTTGTACTTGAAAGCCAAAGCCCGTGGACGGACCTTGCAAGCGTTTTTAAATGAGTTTTCTGATCATGATTATGTAAGCAATGACCATCAAGCTGGTCAACGCCTTCAACAACTCCTTGTAGGTCAAGAAGAGAGATGGTATCAAATCGGTTGTCATCCGAATCATCAATGTAATTGTTAAATAAAAAACATGTTGGAAAAAAACTGTGTCGGAGTCGTAGCTCAGTCAGTAGAGCCTTTGGATCCCCGAAAAAATAGGAGGTCGTGCGTGGGTTCGAGTCCCACCGACTCCAATAAAAAGGTGCCTTTTTTTTCATGGGTATTTAGTCCTCGTCATCATGCAAACGGGTCCACCGTTTCGTTTTCATACCCCCTCCAGTATTTTGGTCGTGGGTCCTTCGGGATGTGGCAAAACCGTGTTTACGGAAAAACTCTTGTTAGAGAACCCAGAGTTGTTTGAAACCCCACCGACCCAACTGCATTATTGTTATGGGGCCTGGCAAGATCGATTTCGAGGCATTCAAGATCAAGGGGTGGTGTTTCACGAAGGGATTCCCGATCATGATGCGTTGGTCCAATGGTTTCCTCAAGGACATGGGGTCCTCGTCTTGGATGATTTAATGGATGAAGGGAGTCACGATAAACGCGTGTTGGATTTATTCACTAAACATTCGCATCATAAAGGGGTGACCGTGTTGTACTTGTGTCAAGACATGTTTCCCGTCGGCCGATATGCTAAAAGTATTTCCCGCAATGCCCATTACATTGTGGCGTTCAAGAACCCCCGAGATCAATTAGGGGTACGCAATGTCATGCTTCAATCGTTTCCTACCACCTGGAAAGACACGTTGGAGACGTTTCATCAAGCCACCACACGACCGTATGGGTATTTGGTGTTGGATTTACACCCGGCGTCCTCCGATCAACAACGTTTGTTGAGTCACCTGTTAAAAGACGAAGGATGGACTCGCACCTATCAAAAACGTCTAAAAAGGGACGACACCCCATTTGAACAGGAAAAAAGAGAGCAACCATGGCCGATGATGATGACCGTCAACCTCCGCAATCGTACGATACCGTGGCCCCCGCCGGCGTTGGGGCGACCACGACCAATCAAATGTCCCCAGGGGCCTTCCAAGATTTGTATTTGACGGGAGACCAAGGCCTTCTCGACGTCGCCATGGAGGAAATCCACCCCGATGCCCTCCATGAGTTTTTGTCAAATCTTCCCTCTCCCAACACAGTCGCGGGTTGGCCCGATGTGGATGGTACGCCCCCTTTACAGGCCTCTTCCCCAGCCGGGGTAGGAAGTCCAGGAAGTCAATCATACCGTAGTATACAGACCACCCCGGAGTCTTCTGGTGCTCGAACTCCTGCGAGTCATCTTAGCGTACCCTTGGCAGCTGGTGCTCGAACAGCAGCGGGTGCTGGGGGTGATGGTGGCGGACGTGGTGGACGTGGTGGACGTGGTGGACGTGGCGGTGGTGGTGGTGGACGTGGTGGACGTGGTGGACGTGGTGGACGTGGTGCTGGTGGTGGTGCTGGTGGTGGTGGTGCTGGTGGTGGTGGTGGTGCTGGTGGTGCTGGTGGTGCTGGTGGTGCTGGTGGTGCTGGTGGAGGAGGAGGTGGTGGTGGTGGTGGTGGCCGTCGTGGACGACGACCGAGACGAATACGAGGACGACGACGAAATACCCCCACTTCACCTTTGACACCTGCCTCCAATCCAGCCACCCCTCGAGGATCTTGGACGTCTGGGAGTTCTGGCAGACAGCCTCGCACCTTGCGTCAAGCGGATTTACAACGACGTTTACGCATGATGTTACAAGATCAAGAACAATTAGCACAAGGACGTGACATTTCCACTGTCACCATGACCAATAGCATTGTGACCAGTTATAAACAGGGAGGAGCACCGAGCGTACAAACTTCTTCGTCCCCGGTTTCGCCGTGATGAAAACCGCCGTGTCTTTATTGAATGGATCAAAACATCATGGTATTCAATTCCCCCCGGAATTGTTACAACGCATGGATTCCTTGTATGCTTTTTACCATCAACAATGGTGGTGTTATCGAAAAATGTTGAATCATTTCAAGTGTATCAATGCCTTGTTCAATGGCATGGCGTTACTCCTGGTGGCCGCAGGCATGATTGCTGGAGCCCTTTTGGAAAACGGTACGTTGGTAGCATGTTTGGCGGCGGTGGGCACGGTGGTGAAAGGATGGAATGATTTTAAACAATACCGATTTAAAGTGACCATGAGTCGGTTTGCGTTTACCACCTATGCCAAAGCCTTGACCGAATTGAAAACCCATGTGCGTGGTGTTCCCTTGGAGGATCTGGAAAGGTTTTTAATCAAGATGCAAACCTTGGATGATACCATTGTGGATTTCACCCCTCCGTTACCCAAACGGTGTCTACAAGATTACCACCGTCATTTTGTGTACCAACCCGTGGAAGCCCTATGCTATGTGGACGGATGTCCTCGTCCCTTGAGACCCAAAGACTATTGGATAGATAAAAAGCCGCTCCCTCCCAGTCCCACACTCTTAGAACCATGGCCGTCCAACGACGACGACGCAGAAAAAGGAAACGACGTCAAAGAGGAGGGGCTTTAATGCGCCGCAAACCCCGTTTGGTGGATAAAATTGCCCATGGTAGGAGTATGTTTCTATCAGGCCCAGCGCCTGGGTTTGGCATCGCTTTAGGCAAATTAGGCGGTCAAGCCTTGAAAGGCATTACCGATAATGTACAACATTACCGACAACGAGGTGGGGGTTGGTGGCAAGATTTCAAACGCAATACCCGTCAAGGCTATAAAGAGTCGCGGGATGCCATCAAACAAAACAAAGCCCTTCAACGTCTGTTGTCACACCCCACGCGTCCATGGTATCCTTGAGGAGAAGACGACGACGACGTCGTCAACGAGGAGGTTCTTTTTTGAACGTGTTGGTCCCCGCCATGGCGGGATTGGGGAAAGCCGTGGCATTGGAAACGGATAAACGTATAAAACGCACGATTCAAAAAGCCAACCAACGGTATCGTCGTCGCCATCGGTAAAGATGCAACGTCTTCGACGTCAATTACCGTTTTTACGGTCCATGTTACAAGAAGCCAATGGTTTCAAACGTCAAGATTTGTTACAACATGCCAATGCCGATCAAATCAATGCTGTGAGTGAACTGGTCTTGAACGTCTTAAAAAACAAGGTTCCTGTGACCCCACCCATGCTGGCCAAACTTCAACCCTATAAAAAGGTGCTACGTGATTTGGGACGTCGTCGACATTCCGTGAAAAAACGTCGTCAGTGGTTAGTCCAACAAAAAGGACGCGGGTTGTTTCAAGGACTACATCACGTGTTATGTCAATGTGTTCGTTAACGCTTGCCATGTGGATGAGTCTGTTACAAGAGGCCAATCGGGCCACAGACAAGTGGAAAGACGACTGTTATTATTGGAAGCATAAATATCACCTGTTGTATCGAGAGTACCAGCATATCTTAAAGTCCCGTCTTTGTGAGAGCTGTCGTGACCAAGAAGACGGGGAACTTTGCCCCGACTGTAGTCAACAACCATGGATGAGGTCTACATGATTCCCCACAAGGACTTGGAACAACTCATTCAATATTACAAAGGAGAACTCACCGAAAATGCCTTGTTGAACAAAGCTGCTACGTTAGCCGCCAAAAAACATGTGTTGTTAGCCAACTCCCAATTTCCCCCAGCCCTGGTCAATGTTCAAACCAAACCGTTGAGTCAAGAATTAACCAAGTTAACCAAACGCATCCGTCAATTTCCTGGCGGGGTGGGGGTTGGTGCACCGGGTGGCCCGCCAGGCGAAGAAGGCGAGGAAGAGGCCGGGGATTTGGTGACGGGACCTGTGGAACAATGGTTGAAGCGCATGATAAAAGGCAGCCCGTCCACCCCCAAACCTCCCATTACCCCTGCAACCAAGAAAGGCAAAGGAGCAGCCACCACCAGTAAAATTCCCATTCTCAAGAAAGAGGCCCCATCCACCAGTCGAGGGGATATCCGGTCGCATTTAGAAGCCGTGCGAGAACGTCGCAAGACTTGGGAAAAACATTTAGCCGAAAGTGGTGTCGCGAAAGGCAAAGGCAAAGGCAAAGGCAAAGCACCCGCTCGTGAAGTGGAACGATTGAAACCCTTACCCGGTTGGGAAGATTGGGCCCGTGGCAAAAAGTTACGACGTCGATTGGATTACGACGACAGTGACTAAAAAAGATGCCTACCAAGAGGAGAAGGGGTATCAAACGGAAACGCACCCAACGAGGAGGAGCCTTGGATGTACAAAAATGGATCGCTAAGACGGGGAAGGAATTTCATTGGCCTGGTTATCAGTACATGGGCCCTGGCACACATTTGGCCAAACGTCTGAAACGTGGGGATCCCGGCATCAATCGCTTGGACCAGATTGCTAAACAACACGACATTGATTACAGTCGTGCCAAGAATTTGCAAGAAAAATGGAAAGCCGATACGAAGATGATCCAAGCCATTGATCGATTACCCGGCAAGAAAACCAAGACGGAACGAGTCGTCAAAAAAATCATGCAAGCCAAGAAACGTTTAAAATTGTAATTTAATGGCACACTCTTTACAGTTGTTGTTGAAAAAATAAAAAAAAAAGATCAAAACAAAATGTCTGGATCATTGCATACATCTTCAAGCAATTGTTCCCATTCCTCGACAGTCATGTCCTCCCACAAGTCTGTGACATCCAAGATGGGTTCTAAAGGGGTCGCTATCATTTCCTCTAACCAGACCATCACCTCATCAGTCAACAAAGCATCCTGTTGCCACACGGGGCGATCCACGGAAATCATGTCCCCCGAATCCAAATTCATCACGGTCCAACTTTCCTCCTCTTGTTCTGGGATGTCCGGCATGGTTCAGGGGAGGATGGCGGTACAGGCGGAGGTGTTAAGGGTCGTTTAAATTGGAACCTCCAATATTCGCAACCATAGTCTAATCCTTCGATAAACCACGCTGTGGTCAGTTGTGGATAACAGCCTGGTGACCAGTGTTCTTCGACTTGGGCCTCTCGTGCCGCCAGGGCTATCTGTTTCTCCCGCTCTCTTTCTTTTAACTTTTCACCAAAGCAAGTCACCCCTTCGTCAAGAACACAGTCCGTCTTGATCTTCTTCAACACCTGCTCCACTTCTAGATCCGCCTCGAACTTTTCAAAGTCTGAGTAATTCGTCTTGACGAGAGGCCATCTTGAGATGACCCACCTCGAGGTTCGATCTGTTTTATAGTCTCTGGGATCATTCCCCGCAAAGCCTGATGGACCATCTAGGGAGGGGGAGGGGGGTCCCCCCTCCCTAGTTGGCCCACAATACTTTGCGAGGAATGACTTTAATCCCTATAAAAGCCGAGCACCGACCGCCAGCTGGTTCATCTGATCATGTCCTCTCGCCAAGAGGAGGAGGAGGAACCAGGCCCAAGTGGCCTGACCACTCAAGAGACCTTGACGTTACTAGGCCTGAACACCTCGGACTCTGAGAGAGAAGAAGAGTCAAACCTCTCATGCTCCAAAGAGATGGCGGACAGTGACGAGGATGACATCTGTCAAGAGGTGTTGGATCGCTTCGAACGGCAACGTGCGTTTCAAACCAATCTCCTTCAACAAAGTGGAGCAGGAGGTTTGGATGCCTCGGGGGGAACGTTTGACTTTGAACTCCAACCCTATGTCGACCGTTTGAGCAGCCGTCTGGGAGTGCGTGAACGTCATTTCAATACCCAGTTACGCCAAAGGGGGAACTTCATTCCCCATGAAAATATCAGTCAAGCCCTAGAAGATGGGTTACGTCGAGCGGTGAATCAAGTGTTAGCAACCACACCTGACCTCCACGATCAAGATCGCCTCTACTTTACACTTGCATCCAATCGCCTTCACAACAACTTCCAGGGCTGGGGATTGCGAGCAGGAGAATGGTGTCAAGGCGGGGACCGTGTGGAGGCCTTGTTCCACCGTTTGGCACAAGCCTTGAACAGCAATGAACAATTTCAAATGGACGACTCCTTTCAATTATTCATTACTCAAGTCCATCATGCCCCTCAGGGAACCGGTAAACCGCGTCGTGGCAAACCCGGCCATCCTACCATGGAAATGTTAACGAAGAATTCCAAATCGATCATCAGGATTCAAAACAGGGATGAACTCTGTTGTGCTCGAGCCCTCGTCACTGCCAAAGCCAGAGTGGACCAGCACCCAAAATACCACAGCATTCAACAAGGAAGACCTTTGCAGAGACGTCTCGCTTGGGACCTCCATGACGAAGCTCGCGTCCCTCTAGGCCCTTGCAGCTACGATGAGTTAACCAAGTTTAGTGCCACCCCATCCCTCACCGGCTACCAGATCATCTTGGTGGATGCTCACCGATCTTATCACATCACAACCTTTGGTCCCCTTCAAGACAAACAATTGATCCTGTTGCACCACCAAGGCCATTACGATGTCATTACCCGTTTACCCGGATTTTTCGGGTCCAGTTATGTGTGTGCCCACTGTTGGAAACCCTATGACCACGAAGATCACCATCGATGTACCAAAAAACGACTTTGTGGGGCCTGTCGTCAAAAAGAGTGTCCTGATTTCCAGGCAGCGTACCCTCGAGGCCAGAAAGCCACACGACGTTGCCAACAATGTCATCGGGACTTTTTTGGAGACACATGTTTCCAAATGCATGTCGTCAAGGATCAGACCGGCAAACCCGCCACCAGTCCTCAAACCACCATCTGCTTTCATCGCCGTCGCTGTCCAACCTGTCGCAAGCAGGAAGTAGGATTAGACAAGATTGAAAAGCATCAATGCAGGTATATAGAATGTCCCTCCTGCCATGAGTACGTGGACGGTGAAACTCATCGATGTTTTATTCAAAGAGCCCCCAAACCTCAAGACAAGAAGAAGAGAAAGAGGAAACGTCAAGGAGGTCCTCGCGCCAAACGAGGAGCAGCTGCAGAGCTTCATGCCACACCAGAGGAAGAAGATGTGGACGACCTGCCACCCTTGCACGTGTTTTTTGATATTGAAGCCATGCAACCCCACGAACAGCACATCGCTAATCTCGTCGTGGCCGAAACCGAAGACGACGACCAGTCCGTGTGTTTCCCTGGAAACCATTGCGTCCGTGATTTCCTGGAATGGCTGGATACCTTGACAAACAATGACACTAGACAAGTGAATGTCTCAGCTCATAATTTCCAAGGGTACGATGGCTACTTTGTCATTCATCAATACTATGGCGACAACCGGATCGTCGAGCAGCTCCGGAACGGGTGTAAACTCTTGGAAGTCCAACACGATCGCATCCGATTCATCGATTCATTGAGTTTCTTCCAGATGCCTCTATCGGCGTTTCCCAAAACCTTTGGATTGACAGAACTCTGCAAAGGTTACTTCCCCCACAAGTTCAACCTTCCAGAACACCAAACGTACGTGGGACCCGTCCCGGCCCTCGATTACTACATGCCCGAAACCATGTCTCCCGAAGGCAAGCAAGCCTTGGAAACGTGGCATCAAGAGCAACGCGACAAGGTCTTTGACTTTCAGAAAGAATTGGTGGTCTACTGCAAATCGGATGTACGTCTCTTGAAAGAAGGATGCTTGACTTTCGAACGGTTGTTTGAAACCCTCGCGGGCTTCAACCCCTTCGACCACATCACTATTGCCTCTGCCTGTAACCGGGATTTACGTATGAACCGCATGATCCCGAACAGTATTGCCAGTGAACCCGTCCGAGGATGGCGCAACTCCATCAACCACTCCAACGTGGCCATGGAATGGTTAACCTGGTGTGTCCAACAACAACAGAACATTCAACATGCCGGCAATGCCGGTGAGTATCGCATCCCTAGCACCCACTTTCATGTAGACGGTTTCGATGTCACTACCAACACTGTCTACGAATTTCACGGATGTTTCTGGCATGGATGTACTCACTGTTACCCTAACCGTCACGAAACCCATGTGCGCCACTATGATCGGACCATGCAAGATGTCTACGAGACTACGCAACAAAAGATCCAACAGTTAAGAGAGCAAGGGTACCATGTCGTGGAAATGTGGGAATGTCAATGGACCCGTCTCAAAGACACCTCACCCGATATCCGTACGTTTGTGGCACACCTTCAATTCACAGAACCCTTGAATCCGCGCGACGCTTTCTATGGGGGTCGTACCAATGCTGTCAAGCTGTACCATCATGTCACCCCCAGTCAAAAGATCCATTACATCGATGTGACCTCCTTGTACCCATGGGTCAACAAAACCTCTGTCTACCCCAAAGGACATCCTACCTTCATTTCACAACCAGGTCACACGGACATCCAACAGTACTTTGGGCTCATCCAGTGCCAAATCCTACCTCCACGTCACCTCTACCATCCCGTCCTGCCTTACCGTCATGAGGGAAAACTCCTTTTTCCCCTCTGTGCCGCCTGTGTGAAAGAAGAAATGCCCAAACGCCCCTGGGAAGGAACAGCCGAATGCATCCATACGGACGAGCAACGTGCCCTGACTGGGACATGGTGCAGCCCGGAATTGAACAAAGCCGTCGAGCTCGGGTACGAAGTCCAGTACGTCTATGAGGTCTGGCATTTTGACGAGACCTGTGAAGGACTCTTCGCAGACTACGTTAACACGTGGTTGAAAATCAAGCAAGAAGCCAGTGGGTGGCCCGCCGGAGTAGAAACAGAAGAACAAAAACAGACCTACATCCACGACTACTTCAAGCATGAGGGCATCCAATTGGAGAACGACAAGATTGAGAAGAATCCTGGGTTGCGAACCCTAGCTAAAATGATGTTGAATTCCATGTGGGGCAAGTTTGGACAACGTCTTAACAAAACCCAAGTCCAAACCTTTGATGAACCACAAAGCTTCCACCGTTTCTTGGATACAAGTACTTTGGCCATGCGTCACGTATCCGTGATAAATGACGACCTGGTCGAAGTGCATTACCAATACCAAAACGAAGACATCCCCGTTTCACCCAACCTGAACATCTTCGTCGCCTGTTTCACGACCTGTTGGGCCCGCCTTCGCCTCTATGCCGCCTTGGAACAATTACAGCAACGTGTGTTGTACTACGACACGGACTCTGTCATTTACTGGACAGACCAGAATCAATCTAACCCGGTCTTGGGCGATTACCTCGGCGAGTTTACAAGTGAATTGAAGGATGATCACTACATTGTGGAATTTGTGTCGGGTGGTCCCAAGAACTATGGCTACCAAACCCAGAAGGGTCATGTCGAATGTAAAGTGAGGGGTTTCCGCCTCAACAGTGAAGGCAAAACCCAATTGAATTATGACGTTATGCGTCAGAATGTCTTGGACGAAATCCAGAAGCCACTCCTGAAACCACGCCAAACCCAAGTCGTCAAAACACACCAGATTGTTCGGGATCCGAAAACCTATCAGCTCTACACCTTCCCCGATTACAAACGTTACCAGCTGGTCTACGATAAGAGAGTCGTGGATCCCGTTACGTTCCAAACCTACCGCTACGGATACCAATGAGAGACGACTTCATCACGTGACTCCTTTCCTAAGAGTATACCCAGTGAATTTGATGTTGTCTTTTGGCAAGCCTTCCTTCCCCGATTACAAACGGTACCAGCTGGGGTACGACAACCCATCACTGTCATCTGTGGCTGTGGCTTGCATGCTTGCTTGCCTCGTCTTGACCATGATGCCTTGATGTCTTTTAATGACTTGTGTTTGTCCGGGTTTCTCGAGGGGTTTTAGTCCACCACCAAGAAGGATCGTTTCTACATTGACACTCATCACAAGGAATATTAAAAAAGGAACACTCCATGGAATAGGACCACTCATATTATCAAAAGGAACACTCGTATCAAAAAGGAACTAATAGCAATACTCATCAAAATGAAATAGAACACTCATATTAAAAGGAACTAATAGGAACACTCATCAAAAGGAACACTCATATTATCAAAAGGAACACTTGTATTAAAAGGAACTAATACGAATACTCATCATGGAATAGGAACACTCGTATCAAAAAGGAACACTCATATTAAAAGGAACTAATAGGAATAGGACGCCTCAATTTACTCCTCCTCCGTTGGCTGTACTTGTGTGTTCTTTCTCTTGAGCCATCAAAAGAACGTTGGAGGAGATTTCATTGAAAGGAAATCTTTGCACAAAAGCCACATGCGAGCAACATGGATTTCCACTATTTCATCGAATACTCCTCGAAAGGAAACCTCATATCAACTCGTCCATTGACAAAGGTGTCCTAGATCATGCTTCTGCTTCCACTTGTGAAATGGAACTCTCATCATTTGCATGCCATGGATTATCATTATATGACTTGTTGAACTCTTCAAAAATGTCTGCCATTAAAATATTTTTTTCCAACATGGTGTCTTTTCTTTGAGTGAAGGATCACCCCCGCTGCAAAAATTGGACTTTGGACTTTGAGCCCGCGTTGCTCCGCGGTTTTTCCCCATCCTGAGCCCACGAGCCATTTTTCAGACTGCTCAGCGGTTTTCCCGTTTAAATCACGTGACTTCCGGTTTGGTCACTTCCGGTTCCGGTCATGTGACTTTCGGTCACTTCCGTTACTAGGGGCAACCCAACAACCAATCAGAAGCCAAAAGCTCTCGGCCAATCAGAAGCCTCCATTTGGGACATCTGGGCGCCCTTTACTACTTGGGTGAGTAGCTGTATTCTACGTTTGGAGGTATTTGGACCATAACTAGCTATTCAACAAGTAGAAAAATGCACAGAAGGAAAATTAGCTGAACGCTTAGCTTTTACAGCCACTTTGGTACATTCCTGTGTTTACAGTATTTCTGTGACTGGTTGTGTAGATTCGGTGTTGTTTGCGGTGTTTTCAGGCCTTGTCGGAGATGTTTTCGCTATTTTTAGGCGTTCATGTGTCAGAAAACTCTGGTAGTGGATTTCCCGCTTATTATATACTTTTAGAATGATGACTTGTGTCATTTATCAATGATTTCACACTCAGTAGTATTCAGCTGATGTTGCAGTAAAATTTAAGAGAAACTATAGCGATAGATCACAGCGAACAGTGATTTGTTCTTGGGATACTTTTGTCAGGAGCTTATCGTAATTATACTGGAGTTGATTGTGAAGCATTAGGCAGTCAATAAAGAACAGTCGCTTTCCGGTTTAGATTACATAATCAGAGATCTTGTTTGGTGCAGCTTGATTTTGTTGATGTGACTGGAAATTCAAATTCTGTATTGGAACATTCAATTCACCTTTTTCAGCTTCTGTCCATTGGTGATTGTTATTCAAGAGATAAATAAAAAAATGATTATTTTAACAACAGAAAACAGGAAACGCGAATGGAAAAATTTGTGCTATTAAGCCCATATTAAGAGGAGATCAGAGAAGGCGTTTTAATATTCTACGTAGTAACTTATCTTGGTCGTGCCTCTTTAAAATGTAGGTAATAGGTTCAAACTTAAGAGTGAGTGGTAAAGAAGAAGATGCTTTCAATTATCCCTCCAACAAGAGATACCAGTAATGAAAATCCGAGATTTTTAAGTTGAAAAGTTGTGATAAAGAGACTGACAAGAGGAAGGAAGTTAGAGAATCAGATCAAACTTCATTGTTGATAAACCAGGTTTCCAAGTTTTTGGCTCCAGGGCTCCAGCCTTAAAAAACGCAGGGCTTCAGGACTCCAAGACGAAAAAGGCTGGGCACTAGAGCTCCAGTCTACTGCGTACTGCCTCTACTGTCTACTGCCTACCGCCTCACTGCTGGACAATGATGTATGCCAGAGAGAATTACAAGAAGTCAAGACAATTCTGTCTTTCTCAGAGTTCATCGCGCTTTATGACACCTACCTGGATCATCTCCTCTACAGTAATTGAAAACTGTCTAGCTTCTGGATGTCATATATCGAAATCGTAGAGACTCTGTTGAATTTGCTGAGAGTCAAAAGAGAGGGAGACTGGGAGCCTCATCTATCAGCTGTTAGACAAATGGTTCCTTGACTACAGTTATCAGTAGTTATGAATAAACGAGATGCCCAGTCCTGATTATTTTCTACGTTTGACGGAATTCAGTGCGATTTGTTCTCGCTTCATTGCAGAGTGGAGAGAACAAAAATGATTCCGTGGGGTTTTGCATATGATAATCTAAGCTATCGTCGCTACTCGTCTGCAGATCTTTCTAACGTGTCTCACCCCGAAGAATATCAGCTTGGGAATACCTTACGTCTGAAGGATTCTCCGTCCAGATGGGAAAATGAAACCCCTTTTGAAGAATTCCTACTGACCATGCAAAGAGTCTGTCAATGAAGATACACAGTTGGTAGGGGCACCTGAAGGGTTTCAACCTTAAAGCATGCAGGGGCAGTCAGCAAGTACTACCGGGCTGCTGAATTCCGTAGTATCTTTTTGAAAGAGAGCAAGACATGTTAGATTTGAACAAATTGAGTTTCAAGCACACCAATCTCTAGAGTGCTAGGATTACAGGAGATGAGGCTGATGTCAAATCTCTGCTAGCGATACTCCAAAGCCACTGGCCCAACCCAGCAGAAAAATCCCGTATGTCTGTCAACAGACAAAGTTGCTTCGGTTGAATTCGTAAATAAACTCCGCGGGTGCACGTGTTAGGTTTACAGCTCTCAAACAGGAACAAATAATATAAATGAGCTCAGGTACAGATTGTTCTTTGCCGAGAAAAGTAACATCGACTCTACCCAGTTAACGCCATGTGCTGACTGTTCATACGAGCATGCTTCTCGTGCAAACTACCGACGGGCAATCTAGAAGCGGAGCCCTCAAAGCTGCCCTGAAATACGCACCCCATCGGTTCTGGCTGGTTTTAGGATGAAATAAGCTGGCCATTGATTGGATGAGCGGTGAACCAGTGCTTACTGCCATACTAGAGCTGCTATATATCGTGCTCCTGTACCAGATCATGCCAACCTTCCACCTGCAGCTGTTTAGCAAATGGCGTGAATTACACGGACATATGCAAGTTATTAGTAAGACTTTGATAATTGATGTGAAAACCCCCATCCAGGAAGTTTTCTCAGATGACACCAACTCAAGTAGTTTAAGGCCTGGGTCAAGGGAGTAATCAAGAATGAATTATTTATTCGTGATATTTTTGGTTTGGAGCATGCAGATGAAACGAAATTCAGTACGCAGAGAGAGAGAGAGAGAGAGAGAGAGAGATCATTGTCCTTAACATTTTAACCTCCCCCGTACATTTACACTTTTAGATCATTTTCGTGTTAATCTATTGATTTCAAACACTTCCTGATCAATTTTGGCGGTTTTTGAAGGTTTGAAAATTAAGAAATTCAAGATGGCAGATCCAAGATGGCCGCCGTTTAAGAACAAGACTTTACTGTGATTCATAAGGCGTCATCAGCAGATGTTGCGAGCCTCAAATAAAGGAAACTTTTTGGGATGTACTGTCTGTCCCCCCTGGTGCCAGAAGACCGAAAAAAAAAAGCCCGTTCGGAATAGGGCTAAGAGCATTAGGCGTTTTCATAGGTGACGTGGTACGTCACACCCTGTCTATTGTTTACAAAACCACAGTTATGAGGACAAAGGTCAACTTTTTCCATAAAATGTCACTTCTGAACGCTCACATATTTACTTTTCAAAATCCAGGACACTCATTTCAAACTTAGAATGTAAGATATGTCTAATTTCTATCGAAAAAGCTGTTTGTTTACCAATACAAGTAAACCTCACTGGCAATGCGTGATTTTTAGTCACGTGATCTGTCACGTGATCACAATTATGCGTAAAGGCAAAAGGGGGCCTTAATATTATATTTCAGGAACGTTTTATACTGTTCTAAGTGATAGGCCCTTATCGATTGTGTTAGTAAAAGTAGCATATTATTCTACTAGTAGTGCCCCATTTTTTTCCAAATTATGCTCAAAATTATGCTCGTTTTTGAAAATTATGCTACTTTTTCTTAAAGTACGCTTTTCAACAAAAACACAAAACAAGTCCAAAATTATTATTTATTGTTAATAAAGCCTGACATCTTCTTTATCTAGAGTTACACACTTGCTCTAATAAAACACAACTAACTAGTGCACTTCATTCCAGACTAGAAGCGGTGACTTAATGTGTCAAAATGTACGATGTTAGTATCACATTTAATATGTTCTGGGACACAGTGGCATGGCACAGTGGGATGACAAAATGCATTTCTTTGATGAAACAGCTTCTTTGCAAGCAGTGCAAAACATCGTGTTGCCTATAATAACACTTAGATGCTGACCAGGAAACTGATTGACGCGATCATGTAATAGGACTTTTTTTACGTCAGATGCCTCCTTCGTCTTGTATTTGCTTTTAATTTGCTTAAGGCTCCGATCTCTAGCAATTTGAGCGGGTTCTGGCCTATCGGGCGGCTGCTCTTCTCGTATCTGTAAGTTGCTTGACGCCATTTTGTTGCCTGCGGGAACTGGGACCAACGCAATCTTTACTTCCGGTGTGCACAGTCCTCTGGAGGACGAACGACGCAGTATTCCGGTAACCTTCTTCCCCGTCCCCCCAGACGAATGAAAATAGACTGAACCATGGGCAGAACTTGAAGATTATCAATCTTAGAGACCAAGCAAGTCACGACTCTGGTAATGTTCCCTTCACAAAAACTAAAAATATGCCGATTGTGCTAGCAGTGCTACTTTTATAAAAGGCGCAAAAATTATGCTCGCTTTTCCAAATTATGCCAAAAATTATGCTAGCACAATCGATAATGGCCTACTAGGTGATCTAGTGGAATATGTGGTCAATCAACCACTTTTCCACCCCGAGTTTGAACCCAGGCCTTATCCTGCTTGGGGATGATGACGATGACACTAAGGAATACCTTCTTGCTAATTCAACCAGCTGTACTGATGCCAAAATGAGAAGTGATTATATCAACTCTAAATTAAACTTGTGTTTGCTTCCACAAGCAATTTTTCGTTTTTGTTCTGTCGTGATTTTTTAAAAATTCTCTAAATTTTGTATTATTTTTGTTGTCATAGAAACCGTTTAAGAGCCACGCTGATGTTTAGTAGAGTGTAACTCTGGAAACGTTGCTTGGGATTTTTAGGCTCGAAAACCCTATCCATTATGGTGTTTTCAAGCTTCCATTAGACCATTATTAGTCATCTCTGTACATTATTTGGTTACTTTGTAAAATTAGGTGACGTCACTTGATCACGTGATAACCCCTTTAAAGCTACTCATTTGGCATGGTTGTCATACACCAAAATAAACTGGAGGAAACAACGTTTTCAAAAATGTATGTTAGAATGGCCATTTCTGGGGTCCTGGCCCATGGACTATTACATTCTCACACAACAGAAACCAGACGAATGTAATACAATTCAGTATCTCAGGCATATTAAGGACTGGGTCTGCAAGTATCTGATCCAGAAAGTAATGGGGGTGGTCTATCTTCGAAAGGAAACATGTTAGAAGTATGAGACTTGGCCATGGTCTTTATCCTGTTGATATAGTATTTTTGACGTTGACATTTCCATGGCAACACATTGCGTGACCAATTAAGGTCTTAGTTCCGGTTTTGTTCTTTAGGGCTTCCGCACACTAGGAAAAAATACGTTTACCTGGCATTTCCAGTGATTGCGTTTCTACCTTTACCCGACCCTAATCAGCACTCTAGATAGTTCACACCAATAAGTGAAAGAACTAATAAAAACGTACTTCTCAAGCGATGATACTGATAAAAAAAAGTAGCTTCTTTTAGAAGCCATATCCAATTCCAGACCAGAATCCCTAGAATCCTTACCCAAGTTTCAGACCAAAATAGTCAAACTCCATACCCTATTTCAGACCAAGATCCGGAACAATGAGTACCATTTTCTCCCTGCATCAGAATTCCCTAACATGGTAAGCGATAAAGTGAGCGATAAGTATTATGAGAAATTTTCCCATGAGATTGATAAAGGTAAGTATAAACCGTACACATGCGGATGTAACTAATTCTTTATTGACACCGTTGATTTTATCAAGTCCATTAAGCACTGATTTAAGTCACTTTTCACACGGCTACTCAGGAACACCAACGAACTGTCGAATTTAAGAATCTTTCATGACAGTAACTTTGATAAACCTGATCCCAACTTTTTCTCCTTTATCGCTTTTGTAGACTTCCAGGGTGAGTCCCTTGCTGAGCGTCAGCCTGTTTTGGTAGCCAGCGGTCCTCACAAAGCCTGCGTCATGAGCAGTGTAACACGAGCCCCAGCGTTCATCCAATTTGAGGGTGAAGACATACTGACCGGGGTAGAAAGAGTCGCTGGGTTTTGGGGCTATCGGTTCGTGTCGTATGGAGGACAAGGTTGCGCCAGAAACTCCTTCAGTTCCATAACAAGGTGCGTGGCTACCATAATTCCCTTTATCAGGAGCTTCAAACCCGACAAACTTGGAGCCGTCTGACACGCCATATCTGATGTCGCTGTCAACAGCTGATTGTCCTCCAATGCTGATGTCATGTGCGACCGTGATCTCTACTGACAGCGGTGTTGCGTCTGTTAAGATTCCAGCAGCAATCAATGGCACCTTCAGAAGAGCAGCGTCTTGGGTTGAGCCCTCATTGAAGGTGATATGAGCAGCGGACGTGGAGCGATCGGTGTTGATGTATGACGCATGCGCTTCGAGCCATAAAGGCGTCATGTGGAAACTTTTGATCGTCCCCTTACAGACAAATAGAGAATAAATTGCGATTACATGTATTGTTGAGCCCCGACATTATTCCTTAGCTGCGAGCAGGCTTACTTAGTGTGTTATTCGCGCGAGTATCTTGGCGGTGGAAGTGCTCCTAGGGTCACCTTAGGTTATGCTCGAAGTCTTGCTCAAATTCCGAAGTGCGCTTGGGGAACTTCGGAAGTGGTCAAACCTATATCTAAAATTTTTCGAAAGTCTTCAAATGATCTCTGAATAGCAACCATATATATACTCAGACAATGATCTTTCGAAGATCGGGGTGATGCAGGGCAACATTTGTTAAATTTCTTGGTAAGTGTGCTGTAAAAGGCCTGTAATTAAGATCATAGAAGGCCAATCAGATAAAAACGCCAGAAGAAAGTATACTTCTTGCACCAAAGAATGGAATGACTAATGGCGTACGTAACTTTGAGAAAATAAGTAATAAGCTTTCATTTGTAGAAATAATTTATGTTTATTTGTGCATGGTTATTTAATATCTCGTTGTATTTGATTTGAAAACTAACACATTGAATTAGTGTTGCAAGTAATTTGGGTTTTAAAAGTGCGTGAATTCGAAAAAGATGCGAAAAAAGCAGTTCGTCAAAAAATACATATGTATACAGAAGAAAGGCTTATTGATCTCACCTCTCCATCACAGCCTTTTGCTGGGCAAAGCGGCATGCACACTGACTGATCTGCTTCGGTTTCGACCTAAAAAAAAATTAAAACATCATTTTGCCAGCTATTCGTAAGATAGAACGATTTATTTAAAAGAATTCGTCAGGGCCCGTGGCCCTTTCAGAAGCAAAGTAACTGTATCCATAGGGAAAAAAAAAGAACTTTTGGCAATTTCGGTGCGAGCCTTTTTTTAGGCGGTAAAGTGTAGTCGTGCGACCATGTGCAGATCAATTAAAAATACATGTAAACTTATCCTTAAAGAACTGTGGGCAGTGTCCTTCGCTACATCTTTTTACGAGCTAGTATACGTGGTTATCTCGCCTGCACTGCAAAGTGGGCCATTTCAGACGTTCTAATGCTTTGTCGCTCTCATTAATTCTAGTGACGAACCTCGCAGCGCGACGCTGCATCTTCTCTCGCAAAAAGAGGTTAATTACATATTCCGCAGCAATTACATGCACTGTCACGCTATTCCACGACATGCAGGACGAATAAAAGCTGTAAAAATAGATGTAGGTGTTTCGTAGATCTTTGAAACGGAAAAACTGTGCATCGAAACCCAAGGCTTGGTGCTTTTGTTCAGCTGTTTCTACAGCTGAAACACGCAAGGAATATTTCCATTTTTCTTGGAAAATAACTTGCAGGTTTTCGGTGTCCTTTACAAATACCGAACGTCAGTTTACTTGCTTCAGAGAAATGACAAATTTCTTAAAGCAACTGATAATTAACGTCCCAGCATATGTAGGGTTGATGTCCCTGAGTATGTATGAAAAAAAGGGCTTACCAGATATCACTAAATCTGGCTGAAACTGTGGAAGAACTTAGAGACCACTTGTGTACGTTAAAAGCGCTTGATATTCAAAAAGAGTTTATTGGGCCGATGACAAAAAATGTTTCGTTGATTCAAAAACGATGGAACTTATTGCAACTTGTCATATTAGCTCTCGTCCATCAGCCATGTTCGCTTAGTTATTGATTAATTGACATGCATAAAAATCGAAATGAATTCAAGAAATCAAGAAGCACGATCAAGCTAGACTTACTGTCGAAGTAGCTGCAAAAAGAATCCATAATGAAAGTATGACTTCATGGCGACGAGAGAAATCTCAACTGAGCCCTGCAAAATTCTTTCAACAGTTTTCAGTCTAATTTCATCGCAAAACTGAACACTAAATATATATCTAGTAAAAGATAATTTAAATTGTCTTTAATTTTAGCCATTAGTTGGTCGATTTTCTCGGAGAGTCAACAATACTATCTTGGTGTCTGTTTGTTCAGCTGCTGTTTAGCAGGAACCCGATGATCAATTCGCACGCTCTGCTCAATTTTGCTTAATTTTCATTGCCATGTGCGTCATAAGCCAAAAACATTTACTTTGAGTAAACTGTGATTAGGTTTACTTGTCATCGATTTAATGTATACCTAAATTTCAATTTATTGAGCCCTTTTAAAGTCACATAGTTCTCAATATTTCTACTAATTTAACTCTCCATGAGATTCTGGCTATGACCTTTTTTTGGAAGGTTACTTCCAAGAAATTCGCAAATATTAAAAAAAGCGTTATTTATTTTTTAGGTTTGAATAAGAATTTCTTTCAACATTCTGGGACAGTTTAGGACTGATGAGACTAATCAAGTGTCGAGGCCATGGAAATTTTGTTTCACAAAACCAAAATACCTTTCATCAGCCCCCCCCCCCCCCCCCCTCTTCCTCCTCCGGTCCCAGCAGTGGAGGACCCTTACGGAAGCCCCATGTGCCACTTTGGGCACTCTGGGTCCTGAGTGTGAGTGACTTTTGTTCATCCGACCGACCCAACAAGCTTTTTCAATAATGGGGATTAAACAGTCAATCAATTAAAAAATAAATAAAAATAAAAACAGTCATGATCAACAGTCAATCATTTATGACTTGGGACAACAAGGGGGTAAGGGTTGCGACTTAAATTTATTTATTTATTTATTTATTTATTTTGCTTCGCCTGGGAGTTACGTAGATAAAAAACATTGAAGACAGTTACAAATGTAAACCACCCGCAAACTTTCTGGGTATCTTTAAAATTAAGGATTGTATTTTGCATCCTGAGGGGAGGGAGAACAATGGCAGTGTCCAATGCCCCTGGAGCTTTTCTGTTTGTCTTCAATTAGTCATGATTACTCATTGACTATCGGCAATAATCAATGATTACTCATTGGAGTCACTGATCGATGAAACTGTGAAAGAACTTAGAGACCACTTGTGTACGTTAAAAGCGCTTGATATTCAAAAAGAGTTTATTGGGCCGATGACAAAAAATGTTTCGTTGATTCAAAAACGATGGAACTTATTGCAACTTGTCATATTAGCTCTCGTCCATCAGCCATGTTCGCTTAGTTATTGATTAATTGACATGCATAAAAATCGAAATGAATTCAAGAAATCAAGAAGCACTATCAAGCTAGACTTACTGTCGAAGTAGCTGCAAAAAGAATCCATAATGAAAGTATGACTTCATGGCGACGAGAGAAATCTCAACTGAGCCCTGCAAAATTCTTTCAACAGTTTTCAGTCTAATTTCATCGCAAAACTGAACACTAAATATATATCTAGTCAAAGATAATTTAAATTGTCTTTAATCTTAGCCATTAGTTGGCCGATTTTCTCGGAGAGTCAACAATACTATCTTGGTGTCTGTTTGTTCAGCTGCTGTTTAGCAGGAACCCGATGATCAATTCGCACGCTCTGCTCAATTTTGCTTAATTTTCATTGCCATGTGCGTCATAAGCCAAAAACATTTACTTTGATTAAACTGTGGTCAGGTTTACTTGTCATCGATTTAATTTATACCTAAATTTCAATTTATTGAGCCCTTTTAAAGTCACATAGTTCTCAATATTTCTACTAAATTAACTCTCCATGAGATTCTGGCTATGACCTTTTTTTGGAAGGTTACTTCCAAGAAATTCGCAAATATTAAAAAAAAGCGTTATTTATTTTTTAGGTTTGAATAAGAATTTCTTTCAACATTCTGGGACAGTTTAGGACTGATGAGACTAATCAAGTGTCGATGCCATGGAAATTTTGTTTTACAAAACCAAAATACCTTTCATCAGCCCCCCCCCCCCCCCCTCTTCCTCCTCCGGTCCCAGCAGTGGAGGACCCTTACGGAAGCCCCATGTGCCACTTTGGGCACTCTGGGTCCTGAGTGTGAGTGACTTTTTTTCATCCGACCGACCCAACAAGCTTTTTCAATAATGGGGATTAAACAGTCAATCAATTAAAAAATAAATAAAAATAAAAACAGTCATGATCAACAGTCAATCATTTATGACTTGGGACAACAAGGGGGTAAGGGTTGCGACTTAAATTTATTTATTTATTTATTTATTTATTTATTTTGCTTCGCCTGGGAGTTACGTATATAAAAAACATTGAAGACAGTTACAAATGTAAACCACCCGCAAACTTTCTGGGTATCTTTAAAATTAAGGATTGTATATTGCATCCTGAGGGGAGGGAGAACAATGGCAGTGTCCAATGCCCCTGGAGCATTTCTGTTTGTCTTCAATTAGTCATGATTACTCATTGACTATCGGCAATAATCAATGATTACTCATTGGAGTCACTGATCGATGAAACTGTGAAAGAACTTAGAGACCACTTGTGTACGTTAAAAGCGCTTGATATTCAAAAAGAGTTTATTGGGCCGATGACAAAAAATGTTTCGTTGATTCAAAAACGATGGAACTTATTGCAACTTGTCATATTAGCTCTCGTCCATCAGCCATGTCCGCTTAGTTATTGATTAATTGACATGCATAAAAATCGAAATGAATTCAAGAAATCAAGAAGCACGACCAAGCTAGACTTACTGTCGAAGTAGCTGCAAAAAGAATCCATAATGAAAGTATGACTTCATGGCGACGAGAGAAATCTCAACTGAGCCCTGCAAAGTTCTTTCAACAGTTTTCAGTCTAATTTCATCGCAAAACTGAACACTAAATATATATCTAGTCAACGATCATTTAAATTGTCTTTAATCTTAGCCATTAGTTGGCCGATTTTCTCGGAGAGTCAACAATACTATCTTGGTGTCTGTTTGTTCAGCTGCTGTTTAGCAGGAACCCGATGATCAATTCGCACGCTCTGCTCAATTTTGCTTAATTTTCATTGCCATGAGCGTCATAAGCCAAAAACATTCACTTTGAGTAAACTGTGATCAGGTTTACTTGTCACTGATTTAATTTATACCTAAATTTCAATTTATTGAGCCCTTTTAAAGTCACATAGTTCTCAATATTTCTACTAAATTAACTCTCCATGAGATTCTGGCTATGACCTTTTTTTGGAAAGTTACTTCCAAGAAATTCGCAAATATTTAAAAAAAAAGCGTTATTTATTTTTTAGGTTTGAATAAGAATTTCTTTCAACATTCTGGGACAGTTTAGGATTGGTGAGACTAATCAAGTGTCGAGGCCATGGAAATTTTGTTTTACAAAACCAAAATACTTTTCTGAGTCGAATGACAAATCTAAACAAATGTCAAATACTTCCGTCGAGTTTGAATAAGCCTAAATACTTCTAAATTCTTCGAAAATTTCGGACTGTCGAGCATTCAGTCTTGAAAGAACCGTACCCGGCTGTCGGGCACCTAGACACGGCGTATTTTGCCATACTGGGGATATTAACCTTGTTCACATCGAAAATTGCCACAACATTCCCTTGTCAATTAAGCAATCTACAAGTCAATTTATCTTTGATAAGAAGATGAAGTGGTTTCAATTACCTGAATGAAGTATGAACCAACGTTAACCAAATCCAGACCGGGGAAGGGGGAGGGGCGGGGGGGGACGGGGGGCGATTGTGCCCGCACTGACTTTGGACGTTTATAACTTTTTTTAATAAGCCAGCTTAACCTTCCAAACTTGGTGACTTTTCCTAAAATTTATCTGGCAACAGTTTGGCATCATAGCAAGTGCTAGTCCAGCAAGTTTGATGTTACCATGGCAACCACTTTTTGAGGAGCTGTTTTTATAATCAGTGAATTTCCACCTTTTCAATGAAAAATTATAACTTTTCTGAAGTAAGTTTTACATTTTTATATCATTTTCGTGTTCTTTTATTGATTTCGGTTAGTTTTTAGTCAATTTTGGCAATTCACAAAGGCTCTGAAAAAGTCAAGAAAACCAAGATGCCGGTTCCACTGTGACCCCGTTTTAGGACCTGACGTAATTTTTGCGTCATATGACGCCATCAGCTTATGTCGCGGACCTCAAAGCAAAAATTTTGGGACGTACTATCTGCCCTCCAAGTTTCGTTGTCATAGCTTCAATATTCTGGGAGTTTAGAGGTGGGGGCCGAATCAGCCACCCCCCCGCCCCTCCTCCTCCTCCGGTCCCAGCAGTGGAGGACCCTTACGGAAGCCCCATGTGCCACTTTGGGCACTCTGGGTCCTGAGTGAGTTACTTTTTTTCATCCGACCGACCCAACAAGTTTTTTCAATAATGGGGAGTAAACAGTCGATCAATTAAAAAAATGAATAAAAATAAAAACAGTCATGATCAACAGTCAATCATTTATGACTTGGGACAACAAGGGGTAAGGGTTGAGACTTAAATGTAAGCCACCCGCAAACTTTCTGGGTATCTTTAAAATCAAGGATTGTATATTGCATCCTGAAGGGAGGGAGAACAACGGCAGTGTTCAATTAGTCCTGATTACTCATTGACTATCGGCAATAATCAATAATTACTCATTGGAGTCATTGATCGATTCGATACGCCTGGCTAAAAGCATCGGTGACTACTACTTTATTTATAATGCCTCCAAGAAATATGTCGTATTTCTCACGGCGTGCACGAGAAAGTTTTGTACAAATATGAACAGTCGGTCTCAGTCGTCGGAGCAAGTTCTGTTGTCTGCTAATTACGGAAAAAATAAGTTCTTACATATACAAACTCGTCAATGTATAGTATGAATTTTAATAACTTGATGAAACAACACAAAACTGAGATTCCATTTATTACAAACTGCATACTTTACTTCGTACACTCACAGATCATTTCCGAGCTGCTTCAAACGGACCACTCATATGAAAATGAATTCTATTTGCATGTGACTGAAAATTCGTTTTCATATGAAAAGCTTTACACCAGGCCTCACCCTGACAAAGAGGCTAGAGACAATTTGGTTGTTACGAGATTATTACATTATACATGTACTTACATCTAAGACCAATCACCGTATACATTACATCAGAAATACAAATCCCGATAGCCTCATATTTATAACTACTTTATGTTGATACACCTGACTGAAAAAAAAAAACCTGGTTGGGTTAAAAATACTATAAATCATGAACAATGCGACACAAAGGACGTCTTCTCTTCGGAGAGAGCACTAGTATGCTCGGTACTCTGTTCCGTTTATTGATATTCAAGATACATCTGTTCCCAGAAAGTTTTTACAGTAGATTTTGCCTTGTTGTGTTGTCGTAATGCGTAGTATGCGTTGAATCTGAGAAAAGAAACGAGTTTCCGCTTCCCAGGATACCACAGAGTCGTACTGTTCATGTTTTATGCTTTTTACCCGTTTTTCAATAAGCTGTATACAGTGAAATTTTCAGTAGCACCTTATCTGTGTAAAACGGGCAATTACCTTATCGACTTCTTTATTTTATACATACATCTCATTGGCCTCTGAGGTTGCCGAGGGGCAAAGGGGTGTCATCTTCCCACCCCTAACCCCCCCCACTTGCTAACGTTGCACAACATTGCGGATTTTTTTCGTATTTTTACCGATTGATAAAATCTCACAAATGGTTCCTCCACCCCTCCCCTCAAACCACCGGGTTTCCTCTCTCTTTTCTTCTGAGTTCCCACCCAACAGAGATAAACCCATTGACTGGCAATTTGATTAAACAGTTCTGATCAAGATTCTTCTGTTTGTTCATTATTATTTTGAGCGGGCTGTCTTTCTTCGTCTTGAAGAATGAGACGAAAATATGTATATCTTGCTTTTAAAGCAGCAAAATCTTAAAACACTAATCATTGCTGCGCTTGCCGTGACTATCAAAGCAGCGGTTGCTGAGAGTAAACCATTTGTGGTTGCACCGGAAAATTTGAGTAGCCAGTCGCACTTGGCTGTGTAAAAGACTGGGAATAGTACTCCTGTGGTGCAACCTGGGCTGGATATTCGGGAGGTGCCCCAGGGATCCCCTGTTGGTAAGATAACTGTTGCTGTTGATATGTCATCTGTGGCGGGAGTGACTGTTGGCTGGCAAACCCTTGTTGGACGTTACTTGGTGGCTGCATTGGAGCCTGGGGAGGGGTATGCGCTTGGCTGAGCTGATTTGGCTGATAAGGCGCGGGTGTCACGTTGTTTGGCAACTGACTTGTGTAAGGCTGTACAGGTCCTTGGCTGGAATATGCCGTACCCTACAAAATTGTGGGAGAAATGAAATATAATTATTACTGAAAGTTACAACAAAAGGTGACCGTAAAATGTCACACTTGGTGCCCTAGCACGGTGCCCGAGTACGATTCTCACTGGGCACTAATGCGAACACACCTTTCTCTCAAGTACTGTACCCACGCCAAAATTCGGGCAGGGTGCCGGTGCCCGAGTACAAGGTCGAGACCTTGTATTCAGGCACTAAAGTGTGCACCGGTTCCCTGTGTGCACACGTTTTCCGTTAGTTCCGAGGCTTTTTTACCCACAGTCCACTGCTTTATACCCATAACTCCCTATTACGCTATCTAAATGCAGTGAGCACCTGCTCGGTTCATCAAATGTGTACATAATCACATTTCGGGTACTACACGGTCTAAATATAACACCGTTTTGTGCCCGTGTCCTGGAACTAGTGCTCGGGCACCAAGTGTGAACATAGCCAAAGACACAAGAAAGCTATCTGGTGTGCGCTTACCGTTTATTTAAATCTAGACCACGTAGAGTTGGCGTTTGTTTGATCCCGTTACGTTTTGTCTTTAATGCTCTCAGTCCACGAAATTTATGTGAATATATAGCAAAACCATAAGTAAAACAGGAATAAATGTCACCAATTTCGTCTGTAGTCGATAAAAGTTTAGACAAAGAAGGGGAACTGGGAGCTCACTGAGTAGAGTGTAGAGTACATTTTACCAACCTTCTTTACTTGGAATGAACAAAATAAATTAAAGTAGCGCAGTATAGTGGTTCACGAACCGTTAATGAATTGCTATAAGTAATTATCGACGAGAATCGGTTAGATAAAGGTTTCAAATAAACGCTGGACATCAAGTAGACACCGGTACCCCAAATAAACACCGGGCGTGTTCAATCAAAATTTGACCGTGTGGACCCGACGTTTTACCGTTTCCGTGGCACAAAGAAACGAAGTGTCACGACTTTTCTTTGGATGGGATGCTAGGAAGCCGCCGGTTTATCACCAGAACTTTGTTACATAACCCGAACTCTTTAATCCTTTAAGCCCCAATAACAACATGCATGTTCTCCACATGTTTCTTATGGTACCAGTTGGGAGACGTCACTTAAACATCAAGACATTTCGTCTCGAGGGTTGTCCAATACTCCGACAAATTTATGCATGGCATTGTATTGCATTCACTTCACATAACAATACTGTACAAAAGCATAACAATAAAGAATGAAGCAAAACAATAAGAAATTTAACAATGCTTTGCATAAATTTGTCGGAGTATTGGACAAGTATGTTCGTCTCTGTTGCCCATTTTTTCTATTCTCATCACCTGTATGTTTGAACAAGTAGTGGTATTGTAAGGAGAAATTAGGTGCTTGTCACTATTGGGGCTTAAAGGGTTAAATGGTTTGAACCCAGGAGTCATATCATAAGTCAGTAAAGTATGATCGTCCAGGTGAGTGTAGTCCTGAGAAGGACTGTTTGTGGTGTCACTGACTGACGTTTCGACAACCTGAGCGGAAGTCATCATCAGGGTCACGTGACTTCCGCTCAGGTTGTCGAAACGTCAGTCAATGTCACCACAAACAGTCCTTCTCAGGAATACAATCACCCAAACGATCATACTTTACCGACTTATCCCCCAGACTGTCTGTTACCAATAAATTTCTGTAGCCTCTTAGAGAGGCAATTTGGGAGTTACTGTGAAAAGAGGGACCACGGCCGAATTTCATGCATAAACATTCCACAATTTTACTGTTCCAACTGGAAAGACTAAACACAGAAATTTGAGGCCCATAATCTCTGAAAATCTCCAAATTGTTTGTTGATTTTCTTTGTACATACATGGCCATGGTATTACGTTTAAAGGGGCTACATCACGAGGATTTTGCTAGTTTAGGTCAATTCTGCGCTAAAATCATTACTAAGTGCCTTTACTCATACACAAAATGCTGCTGTAATAATTTGAAAAAACTATCAAATGAATTTTATCAGGGGAAGCTAACCATGATAATTTTTTTGGTGATTTTTGAAGACATAGCATCAAAACTTGAAACAATTGGCCCAATTTTTTCAAGTTTCAATCCATTTCCATCCTTACCATCGGTAGCGACAGACGACAGGAAACAGTTTCAGTGCCGTAAGATAGTCTTAAATAACAACGCCAGACCTCTTTATTTTTGGAATTCAATTGATGCGAAGACACTTTTTAGCTTTTTAAAAAGATACTACAATAGCGTGACATAACCCATTTAAGCACCCAAGCCACTAACTTTCCATGTACTGACTGCCTCCAAGTGCCAAAAAAGGTGATTGAAATTTTCCTTGGAAGATTACACAGTATCAGCAATATAATCAAATTACAACACTTACTACAGCTGAGACACCAGGATCATTCACATATTGCAAAGAAGAAGGAGGGGAGACCTGGGGATAGCCAGCTGGGTGTGGTGCATACAGATGAGGGATCTGGAGAACAAAAAGGAAAATATTTCAAGTGCATCATTTTTATCCATAATAATCGCTTATAACTTTTGAAGTAACTAGCCCGGTGGTTAATGATTTGTTAGATTTTAACAGCCAGAATAAATTTTCACCAGGGACATTGCCATGAAAATAGAAGACGAGTTAAGGTTTTTTTTGGTGCAAAAAAGATAACTTGCTGAAGAGACAATTCACCGCAGAATTTTCAGATTCAGGGCTCGAATTTTACGGTTGCAAATGGGCAATTTGCGACTAGTTCGAGGACATTTGCTCCTAAAAAATAACTTAAGAGCAAATTTGCTCCTTCAACTTTTGGCCCATTTTCATAATAAATACATTTTCTGCTCCTTGTTAGACCAAATTTATACCTAAAATTTTGGACCTAGGAGCAGAATAGCTCCTGGGAAAAAATTTAATTTCGAGGCCTGTTCAGATTTTCAGATTTTTCAGATTTTTTATTCAGAGATGAACACGGATTTTTTATTCAGAGATTTAGAGGCAATCTATGCCTCTTACTTGAGGGTACTGCTGTAGCTGTCTCAAAACTTTTTATGCTGGAAAAGTCATGGGCAACATGTTGTTGGCATACAGTGAATTACTTTTTCTGCCATTAACTTTGTCATTCAGAGTTTCAGATTTTTCAGATTTTTTTGTTCAGAGACGAACACGGATTTCTTATTTAGAGATTCAGAGACGTTCTATGCCTCTTACTTGAGGGTACTGCTGCATTGACGATGCTGGCACCTGGTACATGCCCATGGAGGCCTGGGGGCTAGCTCCATACCCATAAGGAAGCTGGGGAACTGGTAATGGCTCTTTCATTAACCTAGAAAGAAGAAGTAAATTAGTGCCATTTCAATCAGGCCTTAGCTTCTGCTAAGTGCCATTTATGTTCTCTTCTAAGTTTAGTAGGAAGTAGACTAATCTCAGATTGGCTCAATTATTCGGTGTTGTCTTTTCGCTGACAGAAAATGACTGCACTGTTTACTCTATCTGTCCTCAGGAAGCAACATTTCTTGTGTGATTTTTGTCCACCCTTGAATCATACAACCTACATGTATAGGTAAATGTTATGGATTTCCAACTGCAGCCAGTAAAGAGACTGCCCTCTTTGCAACTAACCAATTTAAATGTACACTAACATGAAGATCACTCATCCAAATTTTCTTTTCCTGAGCCCCTTAAGGGATTACTGTAGAACAAAAAATATTTGGCCTTGTACACTGTACCTTAATATAATTATTAATTGGTACTTATATAACACACCTCTGGTATAAGCTCAGTGCTTGTAGATATTGCTCATTCATTGACGATAAATCCTGGTGTTTTCTGCAAAAAAATGTTTTTACGTTCATAAAAACAGTTTTCATAATGACACAAGTTTTATTTGGGAATAAAACAGGTAAAATTAAAAAGAACATGTCTGATGTGAACAGACACAAAATGTTTACATAAATTATCAAAACAGCACTATTTTTTGTACAGTTCTCTTCATAGTAGAGGAACTAAGATGAACTCATACAAATAAACTCGTTCTGGTTCTTACACTGTTATGAGGTTTACCTTAAAGATTCAAATTTTGTTGGTTTTTAAAGCTAAGCAATAAATTGTAAGAGGACAAAACAAGTCGAGCTGGTTTGTGGGCTAAAACCAACATCACCATTCTATATATTTTGATTTTAAAATAGAGCTCCGGGCCCGAAAAGTTACCGGGACATTCGAGAAACAGGCCCCAGGTGTGTGTGTGTGCAAGAGTAGTTAAACAGTGACAAATAATGTGAAGGGTTGCAGGGAGGGGGAGAGGAGAGAATGACAGTCATACTGGTATCACGAAAACTCCCCAAAGTTAACATACGGGACTAACAGAGCAAAAGACAGGTCAGAGTTACTTAATTGTACACAATATTGTTTCTATGGAAAAGAAAAGAGTAATTTAAAACCCTTTTGTTCCCAGATCCAATTACTGAGATATGTTATTAAAGTAGTTCTAACTTTTGAGTCTGTGGACAAAATCCCATGGTGTGACCATTCAAATGAAAGCTACTGAGCAGTATTTTCCTTTTTCTATTTATTCAGCTGTACAAGGTGGTTTTAGCTTTTGAGTCTGTGGACAAAATCCTATGGTGTGACCATTCAAATGAAATACCTTTCACAGTACTATCGCATGATACATGTATTGTTTGTTTGGCAGGATTTGAAAAACTGAAATTGTGATTTTTCTTGAAGTATCACTTTGGCTACTACTAGGAGTGAAAGGGTTAACCCTTTAAGACCCAACAGTGATCAGAATCAGATTTCTCCTTGTAACTTCAATGCACAATTAAGTGCACAGGTGGCGAGAATTGAAGTCCACTGTTCACGGAGAAGCGCATGCGTGAGCGGAACGGCTCAAAAATAAATTGGACGGGTCGACACTAAATTTGAACTGAGCTTATGGCTGAAAAATCCGTTGAAATCGTGCCCTAATTTTGCACATCCACTCTTTGCTTTTTACTTTTTATAGTCTTTATTTCCTGTTGTAAATATTAGTTCAATTTTTATAATGCTGAAAGTGATGTAGCAGCCGAAATCGGCATTTTAGTCAATGGATGGTCAGAAGAGACGTCGTGGTATGACTGGAGATGGGACGGCAGAACACAATACACATGAGATTGAAGAATCCTTGAGTCTTACGAAGCAGCATTTTAACTGTTGCGGATTTAACAAATGGAAAATCGTTAAGAACTACAACCAGACCATCACAAGCAGGTCAAACAATAACCTTTGCCGGAATTGCTACTGGAGATCTATCAGTTGGATGCTAGTAGTTCGCCAAGACAACAGAGGTGCAATATGTTTCAACTCCAAGAATTCCATTTCTATTTTAACCACAACCACGAAAGTGGAGTTAAAACGACAGCGCCAGAAGCTGTAGCTTCTTTATGAGCAAAAGAGATGGCAACAATCTCAGAATAATTAATTTGGATCTGATATCCGTGATAAAGAAAGTTACATGTCTTGCAGATAACCGCAAGCAAACATCAAATTACGTATTAAGAAACTCATGGATCCTTTCATAAATTAAACGTACTCTTTTAAGTGGCTTTTAGGAATCTTGCAATAAACTGAGCACTAAAACCTAACTAGTTGCCAAAGAACTAGCACACACAGAGGCACAATAATTTCAAACGGCTCTAAGGAGATCAAACACTCCAAACAGTATCACAGCTTGAGGTTTCTCCCGGATCAATCGGTCAACCACACAATTTACTGGCATAATTTCGCTGTGTCGCCTTCAAATCATCTTGATCAAAGGGCCAAAGCTGTTACGATTGTACGTGGGCAAGCTCTATTTTGAAGGCTGGAATAACTTCAACAACTAGCGGCAGTCGTGCTTGGCCTGTCATTTCATATACTATCGACAACAAGTTATAACAATTTACCACCGTATCCCGCCAGGGTTGTGAACGCACTTCTAATTGGTCTAAAAACAATTATCTTGACAGCGCTCAAGTCATCACTCGCACATGCGCTGAACCGTGAAACTCTGCCTTTAAGGGAATGAACACCAGGGATGAACTCTATTGATATTAGAACAACTTCTCCCAACTAGCACTACAACCAGTAAAGGAGAATTTACATGCTGACACTGGGCATTAAAGGGTTAAGGAATAAGACAAGTTTACCTCTCGCTTTCCTCAATCTTGCCCTTGATGAGAGGCTCCATCCTATAACATTCCTCTGAAAAAAGTAAGTGTTACATGTCACTTTCAAACAATCAACTTGAAATTAATAAATTGTTCTTAGTGTGTTATTAATTAAGAAGTATCATTGCTTCTATTAGAGTGATTTCATATAACCCATTTCTTATCTGCTAATGAGGCGCATAATATTCTAATGACCGATTTGGGTAGGCACGAGCGATTCACGATTGAAATGCGTACCTGTGTTCAACGTACGTCATAGAAAATAAGCATTTTAAAAAAGATACAAAGTAGAACTCCAGAAAAGTAATACTTGGGACACTAAGATTTAAGTTGTCATTTCAAAAAGGATGCTACAAAACTCCACAAGGCAGCTCGCTTTACATATACCTGTATCACACGACTTTCGACATTTTGAACATGCAACAGTGAACTAAATTTCAGTTCAACGCTTCTCTCGCGTAACCCACATGCAGCCCTGCGTTAAATTAAAAAGCTGACTTTCTGACGCCTGTGGCAGAGAAACACTCGTGCCGGTACTTTCTCAAGCTGATATCCAAACTGAGTGGAAGAAAAGAAAAGCTCATTTTAAGGCTTCTTATTTTCAGAATGTTCACAATTAGGAATTTGAAGCAACAGTTTCAGTTCTGAGTGCTCAGTTTTTTAATTGTTCTTCTCATTAGCATTTAGTGATTCTCAGTAGCATATAAGAAACAGGTTATACAAATTCACTCTATTGTGGCTTCCTCTTGACTTGTCAAACAAACTTTTTAGTTAGGCCGTAATAAAAGTTATGTTTGATGTGTATTGTACTTTAATGTGCAAAATGTACATAGGTTTTTATAGTCTATTGTTATTTCTTATGATCCTATTAGTTTTTAATTAGTCATTTTAAATTAATCAATTGTTAAGTAAGGAAGGCATTTGCGATGCTGAAACCAGTATGGCAGTCTACGGCACTAACAACCTGGACCAAGTTGAGAATCTTGGGGTCAAATGTGAAAGCGGTGCTCTTGTATGGTTTGGAAACCTGGAGGCTGACCAAGGGATTGAAGCAGAAATTGCAGGTGTTCATCAACAAGAGCCTGAGGAGCATCCTGCAGATTTGGTGGCCAAGAAGAATCTGTAATGAGGAGCTTTGGAAACAAACAGGGCAGCGGCCGATAGAGGAGGAGATAAAACAATGAGAGTGGGGTTGGATTGGCCACACGCTAAGGAGGCCAGATGGACACATGGCCAACAGGGCCCTTGAGTGGAACCCACAGGGGAAGCGCAAGAGAGGGAGACCCCGACACACCTGGCGATGCATGAGAATGTCAGAGTTGGAGGAGAGAGGGCTTACGTCATGAGGCAAAAGATACTGCACAAAATAGGGTCAGATGGCGAGTGCTGGTGGAAGACCTATGTTCCATCAGGAACAAAGAGGAATAAGTCAAGTAAGTCATGTAATAGCGATTTTGGATCACTGAGAAAAAGGATTCTACAAATTTGTTGTCATTATTAATATCATTATTATTGATATTATTAATGTTTTTTGGATCATAGAGGAACGTCTAAGACAATATTGTGTGACATCCCTTCAGTTTGTTAAAGGCAAGTAATTTGGAGAAAAGATTGAGGCATGAGCCAAAAAACTTCCAGGAGTCAAAAGAATGCCTCACCATTGCAAAAAGCGGTCATGTGACAAGTTGACAGCATGTCACATTGTAGCTCCTGATCATAGGGTATAAGAAGATGTTAAGAGTGCCAACTTGAGGAAAACAACTGTGCACCAGTCTAGAACAAAACAAAACAAACCTTCCAGTTCTTGAATTCTCTCTTCTTCCTCATCTTCACCTTCAATATTAGCACCCTTAAGCATGTTTGTACAAATATCTATTTTTTCCTAAAAGCAAAAAAAATTGTTTGTTAAAGTTTGTCCCTACTGAGGGTTCTTTAAGCTAGACAACTAGCCAAATAATGGAGCGTGGGACATTTACCATTATCTTTTTGTTTGTTTGTTTGTACGTTTGTTTTTAAAGTTCGACAATTTTTTTTAGGATAAGATGTTTACTACGGGGATAAGGTTTTTAAGAATATAGAGAACAAAATATGTAACAAAACCAAACACTGAGACTTCAAACAACTATTTTTTTTTCAAAAAAGCAACTGAAGGGAAACGGGAATATACCGAAAAAAATTTTTATTTACTGCATGCCATTTTGAGGCTTTTGTATGCTTGTGTTTTGCACTTACCTCACTGATTTCTGTTTTCACTGGGGTTGCAGAGGCTAAAAATTGAAATCAAAAAAAAAAAAAAGAAGAAGAAGAAAAGAAAAAGATTAGCAATTAGTATTAGTTCTCTTCCAGTCAGAGCTCTGTGTGTCAAAGACTAACAGTGGCAAGGTAAGGGCAAGTGATAAACTCAAATTAAGGCAAAGGCTTTTTTCAGATAAACATAGTGCACATCAAAGTACCTTCAGTAGCTGCCTGCTGTCTGGGCTCATCTGCCCAGCGAACTTTCTTTTTCTCCACCTTGGCTGCTAATAAGAAGAAACGGACACAAACCTGATTGGACAGAGTTATACCACATTACACCTGTATTATAAATCAAGTTACTGCAGTTTTCACAACAAATAAATAAAACTTGTCTGGCTGAAAACAAACTTACGGCTTTCAGGCTCAGACAAATCAGATGTCACAAAGTTTGAAGGAAAGAGCCCAATGCCTCCACTAGTTTCTCCCTTCCACCAGTTCACATCGCTGAAAGGATAAAGAGGGAGAGGAACAACCATAATTTTGCAGTAGTGGTTCATGCGCTTTTTTTAGTGCTACCTACATTAATTTGAACATTAAGTATAGTCAATTAGTAAATTAAAAAAATCATCATTGATCATTGTTATCATCATCATCATCATCATCATCATCATCATCATCATCATCATCATCATCATCACCAAGGTTAGGGCTGATTGGATGACCATAAAAAAACTCTTGGTAAATACTCAGCTCAGAGACTGTGTTTGCTTTCTACAATTAAATTAACTCAGCACTGCTGTGAACTTAATCAGAAACCTACCTGTCATCCAAAACAGAAATTATTTCTCCAGACTTGAATGTGAGTTCATTGTCTTCAACTGCCTCAAAATCATATAGTGCCCTCACTTTTTTTGTTTCAACCTGACAGTAAGAAAACTAGTTATTACATAACAAGACGAGCTACTGCAATGGGAATCCTCTTGTTTTTAATGGTTTATCAACAGGCCCACGATGACATAACATGCAAATCAAGAATAAAACCTACTGCCTACAGGGTGCTGGCTTAGCGACTGTCAAGATAAAAAAGCTAGCAGAAGAAACTATAGTCACAGGTAAACAAGTTGTTAACCAAAAGCAGAGCTCATACAATGTAAATGTAGTTCATCCCACAATGGGTGAACAAAATTTGCCCATACCCAACTACATGTAAGATCAGACGTACTGTAATATCTGGACAAATGCCTTTGTATGTATGCTTTCATAATGCGACAGAACATTTCTTTGTAGAAATAAATATTTATTGAATTGCTTTCAGCAATAATTTTGATTTGTTCCCAAGCCACTCCTTGTTTTCAAAGTGGTGAGTCAAAGATGTTTCCATGGGATCACTTCACATTAAATTAATTTTATAGTCAAGAGTTAAAACTGTTTAAAGCAGCAGCCAAATGCACTATCTTTGTCTCAACACACATGCATCATGCATAATGTCCATGAATGCTCCCCTAACAGGGCTTTTGATGCTGACAATAAAACAAAAAACATAGATACAATGAAAGTACAGTAAGGAAACAAAAAATAAGCAATTAGTGCAGAAGTCTTTAACCCTTCCACTCCCAGAGTCAGTTACGGAGACTCAAGGTGATTATAACTTCTGAGTCTGAAATCCTATGGTTTAAAATAACAGAGGATGCACCTACCCTTCTCATAGGTGTTGGTGAAGGAGAGCTGAAACTAGGATACAGACTAGACACTTTGGGCTGTAAATTAAAACAAAGTATTTAAACCACTATAATTATCATAAATCACAACATTAATTTATTTAATGCTAAAATAAACCAGTCCTCCACCTGAGGCCTGACATGCATGCCTCACCACCATATTATATCATGATGTTAACTTATGATGATAAATATAGGAAATATTTATCCAATGTACATAAACTGCCGATGAAATAAGAATTGATGAGGACAATGATCGCATACATGTATTTAAGATATCAACATAAACAGTTGATTAAAGAACAACCTGTAAAAATTCCAGCCTGATGTTATTAAACTTAACATTGACAGAAGTTTAGACACTGAAACAATCATGCTGTACCTTGCCAGCTTCAGCCTCTTGGAGGGACAATTGAATTGCTGAAAGATAAGTGAAGATTTGTTCATTCGGTTATAGTGAAACCCTGAATTAAATTACAGTGCATTGATTGGTAAATAGTATTCCAAGAACATGCCAATTTTATGGAGAGTCAGAGATTCAAACCCAAGATCTCTGCTTCAGTTGAGTTCTCAAAATTGAAACCACCGGTATTAGCAAATGATTGTACTCTACCACCCAATCATTCTCAGGCTGTAAATCTTTGCTCAGTTGAGGTACCCTGGCTAATCCCTGGGAAAAATTCTGCACAGGATCTTGTAGGATCTTAACCCAGGATCTTCATAAGATCCTGCATAAGAGCCTGTAGGATCCTATTGACATCCTGCAGGATCCTATAGGATCCTGTTTAGGATCTTATAGGATCAGGTTTAGGATCCTATAGGATCCCCTTTAAGATCCAATAGGATCCTAAACAGGATCCTAGACAATCTTGAGCAGGATCCTGAAAGAGTAGGGTCCTGTAAAACATGGTGAGGATTATTGCCATTTAGGATCCTGGGTAGGATCCTGTGTGAATGTACATTGTACAGGATCCTGTAGGATCTTATATGATCCTAGAAAATCCTGTAGGATCCTGGATAGGATTTCTACCACAGATATCACACAATTAATTTTTACTGAAAACGAAAGCTACTGAGCAGTACTTTTCTTTAATGCTGTTTAGTATGTTGCACGAGGTGGTTCTAACTTTTGAGTCTTGAAATGAAAGCTGCTGAGTAGTACCTTCCTACATGGTACTGTTTATTATGCTGTACAGAGTTGTCCTAAATTTGAGTCTGTGGATGAAATCCTAAGTGTGACCATTCAAATGAAAGCTACTGAGCAGCACTTTCCTGTGACTGCTGTTTGTTATGCTGTACAACGTCGTTCTAACTTTTGAGTCTTGACAGCACTACGTGTACTTCCTAATGGTGCTGTTTGTTATCCTGGGCAAAGTGAAATTTTGAGTCTGTATGACCATTCAAATTTCAAAATGAAATCATAGATTGTGACTTTTCAATCACGGAGTTGGTCATCATTATAATAAATATTATTTTATGACTCTTATACATGTACCTCCAAGTACTTTCCTGACAAAATTTCTGCTGTACCTGTAGGCATGCAGGCCATAACATGCAGTTACTTTTGAGTGGCTGAGTGCAATCTGTACTGCACTAATAGGAATTTGACCATAAATTTTCTTTACACACCTCTAGCCAAATCTTCATCTTCTTCATGTGTACTGGATGATGAAGCTGCTGATGTCCGAGATGATGAACTTGGTGACTTTGAACTTGTATCCTAAAAGAATTATTTAAATGATGTCAATTATCTAATAGCTGCAATTTTCTTTTGAGCAAGATTTTTTACAGTGTAAATAGCTCAAAAAACAGGATGTTACTTTTTCACTCTGCAATGCTCTTCTTAAAACAGCTAAATGTACACAAATAAAAGGGGCTACCACAAGTAAACAAATGAAATCTTATTCTGATTCAATAAGTTGGAAGCAAATCATTAGTATAGTAGTTGTAGAACAACAAAACTACTGCCCCTTTTAGTGACATACAAACTTTCAACTTCAAAAATAAGCGGTAGATTGCTTTTTTACTGCGTTAAAGAATTATTGTGACAACTAACTGATCAAGAAAAACAAAGTGGATCAAAATCCACCAACCACAGTATTTGCAGGCCATGTGATAAAATGCAGAAAAAAATAAAAATTTATGCGGGAATTTTCAGGCATATTATGCAGAAAAATATATTGATTACGTGGAAAACACGCTGGATTATGCAGAAATTTAAACAATTTATAACACTGATAATCGTGTCTTTCCACTGTTTTTTTCTGTTATCTAAACTGCTCAGTGAGGTTCCTTCTTCTTCTTCGTCTCTTTAAATTAATCCTTACCATGAGCTTAAACCACAAGATGATTCTTTGAGACGACGAACGAGCAAAAGAAGACAACATGTTTAAGTTTCCTCGCGCAAGTACATTGTACTAGTCATATGCAGTTTCTTATCAATTACCATTATTCACTGAAATGTCAATGATTTTCGCTCAATAGAGATCAGTGTAAGGATAAAACTGGTACCCAGGCTCATCGCCAAAAGATGCATGGAAGGCCTGGAGGTTAAAAATTGCTCATGAACGAAGCGGCGTGTTTTCGTCAATGTTTAGGAAGAAAACAGCTTCAAAATAATCAATCTCTTTCAATTGGCTTTTATGTTTGTGAGGATGAAAAGCAGCTGCTTTATCACCAATATTAGGCAAATTTTTCTGTTTTCTGCGGAAAATGCTCTGAAAATGCGGAATATGTGGACGTTAAAGAATTATGCGGATCCACACCACCGCATCCTGCCAGATGCCCTGTATTTGTAATGTCTTACTATTATTTAATTTTACTGATATTTTATTCCCATTAGTGTTCCCATTTAGTGACCAGTTTCACTGCTATTCTGAGTGACACTTAAATAAAGGTTATCGATCCATGCATTACCATGAAGGCAATTAATCTCTGAAACGTGCTGAACTAAACTTTGTGTGCTTTTTAGACTTTAGTACAATGATTGATGGTAGTGAAAAACACAACTGTTAGGGCAGTTTCTTGGCGTTGCGGATGTTGTGATCACCAAATGATGTAAAACAGAAAATTGAGTTTGGGTGTTACTGAACGCACAGTAATATTATAATATACATGTATTCTTAGAACTATTGGATACTGTACTACAGAACTACACTCACTACTTTTTTAATAATAAATTATGGTTACGAATAAGTGGCTAACCTTTGTGCTGTCACTAGGAAAATCAACTCCTTCTGCCTTAAGCTCCTTGTAAAGTGCGGGTATTAGACTGAAACACAATTAATACATACAATAATTATTACAAAGTGCTTGTTATAGATGTATACATTGTAAGAATCAACATTCTACAGTAAATTCACGTAAACAAGGTAAAGCTATTGCTAATTCATGGTTGGGCAAAAGGATGAAAAGCTGCATTTTATTTTTGAGCACAAATCAAGTGGCTCCACATCAGTTTGATTAACACGCAACTTGAAGAATTGCTACTAATGTATACTTATGTGGGATGTTGGCCCAGCCCTGTTTCCTGCTCAGCGGCAGCTAACAGTAGTGCAGGGTGAAAGCACTCACCACAGACCAGTGGGTACCAACGTAGAGTCTACAACTCAGGAAACTTGCCTCTGACCAATACGCCATTTTGCCATTCTGAGCATAGTATTAGCAAAATGGCATATTCCCAACTTAGAGTCCAAAACTCAGGCAACTCACCTCGGACCAAGCGGGTACAAAAGAGTCTACAACTCAGGCTACTCGCCTCTGACCACTACACAATTTTGCCAAAACACCAACTTTGAGTTGGTTGACATTCAATCTGGTTTTCATCTTGGCCTGAAGGTTTTCCTCTAGGTACTTCATGAGTTGTTACATGATGTGGCAACATGAATCTCCTCTCTCAAATCTAACATTCCATAATCAGCTAGTGAGGCAGGATTTCTGAATTGTATGGTTATTATGTCAAACTGAATAATAATAAAAATAGAAGTTAATATGGACATGGCATACCTCAGCTGTGGATCATCTTTGAACATGACAGACCATTCTTTTATGAGGCTTTTTAGTTTCTCTGTAACTTTAGGATGTCCCTAAAAAAAATAATATTTTAATGTTTGAATTGACTAATATCACAAACATAATTACATGTATTACCTGTATATTTAAAAACAATTATAATTAATTCAAAATAACTCTCTCTTTATACACAATCGTTGATAGTAATGTCAAATCTTCCTGCAAGCACCTCCACAACACAGTCAGAAACCTTACTGTGGACAGTTTCACATTGTGGTACAGTACATTTAGTCATGATTAAGTAACAATCCTATAATACCTAACTGAAGCTACAGTACTAGTGTTATCTCAGAGCCTAGCATACAAATGTAGACACCTTAACTTGACCATGTACAGATGTCGTAGCAATCTTTTCCTTTCTATGTATACATTGTATGCACAGATAGTCAAGCAGGAGTCTTCTAAGTCTGTGGTTAAAATCCTTCAATGTGATCATTCAGTAAGCTACTGAGCAGTATAATCCTCAATACCAGTGCTGATTAGAGAAAAGCTGATATGAAGTGTGACCACGATTCAAATAAAACCTACATGCGCCAAGCAGTACTTCCTGTGACACTGTTAAAGCTGTACATGCACCTATACGGTGCCGTTTTCCCTTTCAAGGCTGGGAAGGGAATTACCAAGCGTAACCACTCAAACGAAAGCTCTTCACTGAGCAGTACTTTCCTGTTGTGCTATTTATAATGATACACACAGCAGGTGTAAGGGAAAAATCCTAAATTGTAATCAGTCAAATGCAATCTGCCAGTCACTACTTCTATGTAATGCTGATTGTGTTGAGTTGTATTTTGTTTTCTTGTTTTGATTTTTTTGTGGTGGGGGGGGGGGAGGTTATTTGTTTGTTATACCATTTTTCCATTGTTCATAGAAATGTGACTAAAATTTCATTTAAAATTTGTTCATTGGCCCTCTGAGGAGGAAAAAGAAAGGGGCTTTGGCTGTATTTACTAAACTTACCCTTGATATGATACTTTTTGCTTCATTGACAAAATCTCTGGAACACACTTCCAAGTGAAACACCTTATCACAATTATTCACACAAGCTGACAGCAGCTACAAATAATCAACAAAAACATTCACACTCAGTCAGCAGTTTGGAAGACTCCCCACAGGACACAACCATCAAAAGTTGAAAGAGTGTTAGGGTCGGAAAGGTGAGTATTGCTCATTTCCTAGCACTCATACATGTATATACACTTTAAATAATTAGTAATTTCATTACAGAGTGCTATGCAGCATACATCACATTAGTTTCTATACACACATTTCCATTGCTGTGACTTAAATATCTTAATTCCCACGACCTCCTCACAGCTTGGCCTGGTAGTTCAGTTGGTTAGAGCGACAGTGATCTGATCCTGAGGTCGTGGGTTCAAATCCCACCGGAGTCAAAGATTTTTCTTTGATCCTCATTCTCATTTGTAATTTCTTCTTTAAAGGCCTGTGGCCAGACAAAATTATGTAGGGCTCACTTACTAGCACTCATACACACAGTTTAAATAATTAGTAATTTCAGAAAGGTGAAGTTGCACCAAGCCCAGGTGGATTGTATGACCAGAGCTTGATGCAGTGTTAGCAGCAAAATGAGTTCATCTTGGGAGAGTTTTGCCATTTTCAGCACCTAATCACAGGCATGAATTATAATCCTGCAATCAAAACATTTCCATGCAAATGTAATGCAATTTTTTATCCTGGGAAATGCAAGATGTTTGTGAGTGATAATTTGGTCCCACTGACTGTTTTCAGTGATCCTGCAACAAAACCATATAATTTGACCTGGAAGTAAAGTCATTGGAGAATGAAAACATCTAAGTTAACTCTTTAAGCCCTAACAGTGATGAAAATGAAATTTCTCTTTACATTATCACTACTTCTTCAAACATTCAAGTGATGAGAACAAAGGAAGTGATCACCAAGGATAAGATGTCTTGATATTATTTTAGACAAATTCTCCTTTACTATTTCCATAAGAAATGTATAGAGAATATGCATTTTTCTATCAAGGCTTAAAGGGTTAATTCTCACGTAAACAACATTTAACTTGTCAAATTAAAAAGAAAAGAAACATCATGTGATGTCAACTGATTCTGAATGATGTTGAATAGTTTTGCACAATAAACATTCATACAACAAAATTTATTCAACAGTGTTAGATGATGATGAATCTGTTTGCCTGAGGCCTCGGCCTCTTGACTCCTGGAAGTGTTAACCTACTTACTACACACCTCTATAAGTTTTATCTATGTTTACAGTGTTTAACTAGCTGTATCTACGTACAGTCAGAGCCTGTATTGCAACATGGGGAACTCTGTGGTTAACTCTTTTCATTATTGACCGTAAAGCATCCTTGGGTCTAAACAAAGGAAAAACATATAACAATGTAACATTACGGTAGGTTATGAAGTGAAAATCAGGGTTCTGTTTTGGTATGGTATAAAGTGGAATCCCGATTTCTTGAACCTCCTAGGGAAATGGAAATTGGTTCGAAAAATCGGGAGATCGACAAATCGAAGGTACGAGGTAAATTGTTTTTTTGACAACCAGGAAAGCAAACAGAAATACTATGGCACTCTTGTACAGTTCTTTAGTTTTCATTTGAATGGTCATACTTCAGGATTTTACTCTAGGATTTTACTTGACTCAATAGAAACACCTTGTACACATGATAAACAGCACCAGCAGGAAAGCCAGGCCTAAAAAGTCACCATTCAAATGAAAAGCACTGAGCAGTACTTTCCTGCAGGTTTGACAAATCAAAGGTAAATTTCTTAAAAACTTCTTCCATGGGAGGCATGAGAAGGAGAATTGGTTCAAAATATCGAGAGTTTTGAAAAATTGGGCGTAAAATTACAACTTCTAATAGTAATAGATTTGGAAAAACATTTCGACAAGAAAATCAACGATAAAAATGTAACTTGACGTTTAGATGACTTCATGTCATCATTATCAAAAGTGTAATGTGGAAAAAATTAACATAAAGATATATATATACAAAAAAAGAAGTGTGAAAAAGAAATACATAATTTGATAAAGCATGATTAGCATGTATTTAAATTAAAACAAAAAGTTTCGCGCGAATCGAGTCCGCTTGAGTGTTCAGTTTTGGTCTTTTCTTTCGAATGTATAACATTTCGAAGAATAATAACTGATTAAGCACTCAAGCTTGCTTCGGCATTTCTTAAAAATGGTGAAGTTCTCACGGAGGTTGGAAGGCCTTACATTATGTTCGTCCTTAAGGTGTTTTCCGATTACGGAATGTTTGTGCTCCTCAACACGTTGGTGTAGATGGCAGCGTGTGTACCCAATATAATTTGTATCACACAAATCACATTTAATGTGATTTGTGTGATACAAATTATATTGGGTACATTTTTATATTGGGTACATTTTTATTGTTGATTTTCTTCTTGAAAAATTACAACTTGTTTGACTAAAGCAAAACCAAGGGAAACATACCATGGTTTGAAAAACCAGGAGGTTCGAAAAATCAAGGGTTCGAAATATTGGGATTCCACTTCACACAGCTAAATGAAACATGAATGAGATGAGTATAAGAAGAAACATTTAATAGTAAAAATAGACCACAAAAAAAAAACAATCCCAAAAGCAAAGTGAATAATATATTAATAAAGATAACTTCAACTTAAACTATGACTTGTGTTGATGAAGTAGATACCAAATGAAACAAAACGGTGATATATAATCACCACAATACTCTACTTGTAATAAGAATACAAAAATTGTAGCAGCACAGGCATTAGAAGTCAAAATGCACAGAAGCCACAGCAGATATGAACTTGAGATAAAAACAAACCAAAAAAAAAAAACAACCATCCCTGTGGACCTAGTCCAGGTACAAGGTCTACAGCCCAGGTGGTTCATGGGCCATGGTCTAATTGCTTTGTTTACGTCGTGATAAGTGTTGGCTGTTTGCAATTTCTCTCTGAGTACCATGGCTCATACAGTTGAAAAGAAATTATAGACAAACCCTGTCATTACAAGCATTGTTGAGACCAGAGGAGACTATTCATATTAAAAACGCACCCACGTACGGGGGTTAATTAAGTTTAATGAAAATGTAACAGTGGCATGACACTGTCTGTAAAGCGGTGTTAGGCCATGAATAAGAAGAAACAACAGGAGCACTTAAGAACGATTGGGATGTGAGTATCGATTTTTATTGATCAAAACAACCAATCAATAAATAACGATTCAAGTTTTTATGTTGACACTGATTTCGTTGATTTATTGGCTGCAGCATTAAGTCAAACAGTTTATTTTCCAAGCCTTACTGTCTTGCAGCGTGGAAAAAATACCAGGAATAAACTTCTGACTGCACTTCTAAGGCTCTTTGAAGACTAAACTTCACGGAAATGACACGTAATGTATGCTGTAAGCTGATGACTGTCATCTACACACATGACTGAAGTCGTCACTTTCAGAAGGGGATTAAACACGAGATTCAAAAATTTCTCAAAATAAGGAACTGTCTACAAACCCAGATGATGTCCGTGGAATGCGATCGCATATTTCCATAATAAGCTGCCAATCGTCTGTTGTATTGAGTTCACTTGTCGCTTTCTCTGTTGAAGAGAATTACAGAGCACGAGCGGTCATCAAAGTTAACTTATGTCGTTGTGCGACAACGAACCGACAAAAATTCGACGTAACTTACCAACATCTTGGTCAAAGGGTGAAGAACTAGAAAATAGCGGCATTATAGACCTAGAGTAATTTTTCTAACATAAAATCAAGCAGAAAGGTTCTGATAAATTCGTGATAAAACTTCGCAATGTACAGCATTCACAAATATTATTGACCATGATGTCATTGCGGCCTTAGTTTTGCGCGTCTCCACTGACCAAGAGAAACGTCTGCTCAACGAACCACAGGTCCCTTTCCCGATACCGTGTGGCACTAAATTTTTGCGGGAGTCTAATTTTGCGGATAGACGATTTTTTGTGTTTTGCGGGAACTAATTTTTGCGATTAGAAGAGACTGGTTTTTCTTGTTGGAAATTAATTTTTTGCGATTTTCTGAAAGTTGCGTTCAAATGGAACTGAGTACGTGCAATCGGAATGCAGATAAAACAACGTGGGAATGTAGGACAGATTAATCAGTGTCACTCTACACTCCAATCCCGGGGGGGGGGGGGGTACTCCCATATCTAACCTATATAGGTATGTGCCGCTGTGAAGGGTATGGTTTTCAAGCAGTTTGGTCTGGGATAGGGTATAGAAATCAGGGAGTCTTGGTCTAGGATAGGGTATCAATTACCGGGAAACTAATGGACGGTGTGAAAATTTAATCCAATTAATTAATGGGTTTGAAAAACTCGGAAATATAAAATATAAATGAAATCGTGACAATATTGTTGATCGAGAGATGGTTTTCCATTAAAAGCACTGTGTGGTTATATTTCTGATGGATAGCTCGAAAATAGCTAGTCTGGGATAGGGTAGGGATTTTTGGCATCTAGGCTAGAATAGGGTTGCAAAAACGACATGAACGTGGTCTGGTATAGGTTAAGGGTTTCAGAGTCCCAGCGGCACACTCCCATCAAAATTTTTCCGAGTACCCCCCCCCCCCGGGACTCCAATGGATCGATAATAACTAGGGTACCACTTGATGTATTCTCCACCGAGTTATCTACGGCATTTTCTCCTTCAACAGAGGTATTCTTGTATATATATTCTATAGTGGAGTTAATTTTTGCTTAAAAAATGTTTGCGGTAATTTTATTTTGTGGGAACTTATTTTTGCGGATCGTGAAAAGACTCGCAAAGATCAGAACCCGCAAAAATTTAGTGCCACATGGTAACTTGTCAAACGAGGTGCACACGCGAGTTTAACCGTATTCTTACTAATTTGCGGACATACTTAATTTCGCGAAAATTCGGGAGCTGTATTTCGCGAGTATTAATTTTCGTGATTCCGGGAAAAAAAAGTAAACAAAAGTGTATTTAATTTCGCAGTTTTACCATTGCTTTAGTCCCCTAATCCCTGGTCTGAGGGCCCCGTTTCACAAAAGGGCATTTTCGCAAATTAACCCCAGTAGACAGAATGAGAAGAAATTACTCTTTGGAGGTACTAGCTTCCGGAAATTGCAAAAACAAAAACAAAAACAAAAACAAAAAAAAACATTAAAACGCCCGGGTCGACAGTGAATCGGAGGAAGAGTGCTAGCCGAAAACAATACCAGAAAGATAAATTTTCAAGGACAAAAAGTAACAGTGTTAATTCAACACAATTGCCAGAAAACCCGTGGCTCACAACATTTAAGGTGGTCTTATACCCAAAAAGTGAATTTCTTTAGAAAAGAACTTTGCGGGAGACTTTTACCATCATTTTATAGGGATTCACGCCCTGACTTCAAACTGAGTCTTTTCAGGTCGCATGACATAATAGTTAATGATTAACCAGCCTTCTCAGTAAAAACATAGGGGGTTCATTGTAAGTACGATATCTAACTAATGCACGGTTGGATAAGTATGAAATCAACTTAGATCTGTCCACAGATGAATTCTTCAGGGGCTAAATCTCGAAAATTAAGCAGCTTGGCCTCTTTCGAATTTATTTTTATTCTTTTTTCCAGAAAGTAAGGTAGAAGGAAATAAAAGAGAGGGCAAGGATTCACTTACTGAGAAGCAGTTCAAGATCGTGAGCATTTTTTAGGTTTACGACCTAGGAAATTACGTCCTTTAACCTTGCTGAAAATTTCAGAACACTAGGTTACAATGCCCCGGAGATATCGTGCTCAAAAGTTCATTCATTTCGAGAAATTCTGTTATTGGAGAAAAACAGTCTTAAAAGATAAGGGAACGGATTCTAGACAGCTTATCCGTCGCTCATTATCCTAAAACTATTGTCAAATTCAAGTTGCCACACTAAAATACAAGCTGAACGGTAATTTGATGCAAAAACCATCGTTTCTGTAAGATTTGGGTCATGTTTTGTCGGTTAAAACTCGGACCTCAGGACTCTCTCCTCAGTCAGGTATTTCTCCACAGTAGTACCAGATGTCATTTTACAGAGAGGCGGGGGGGAAGGATGTTCTTATTGAGGCTTGTTTGTGAGCATTTAATAAATGTGAGCAATTGTTGCTATGGCCGTTGCTATGGAAAAAGTCGCATACTTCTGATTAGATTTCTTTAATCTCGCTGCTTTAATGCTGGAAATCGAGTGAGATTATTTCAAGACAGCATTCCCAAGTATTTAAAGTTTACAATTTTGCCATTTAAGAAAAAGTGACTTTTGCAACCTAACATCACCTTTTTTGAGTATAAGACCACCTTAAAATTCATGGATTGTTTTCTTTAATAATATGGTACTAAATTTCGCGTGTTTAATCGCACTCTCTTTTTTCGTAAGTACACGCTAAACTTAACAAGAATAAGGTATATAGATTTAGCGAAGCCTAAAAGCGGAGATCCCGAGGAATAAGCTAGTGTCCGTTTCTCAAAAATAGTCCTGAAACTATTTGGCTCGTTCTCTTCCAAAAAGTGTTTCTCAAAAAGCCCGAAAGTGTTCCGAGTTGTCCTCCAGTATTTTGGGGATCTGTTCTATGAAACCAAGCTCGAAAGGTCATTCTAGAGTAGAGCTTCCTTTTTTTTTCTTCGGGCATCAAATTGAACATATATTTTACCCACGAGCCGTCTTGCTTGGTTTCTGCGATGTTTCCATATCCTGACATTTAACTGTCAAGGCTTGTCAAATCTTCTTGGATTATGTTTTGCTATTCGCTTGAATGAACTTGAAACGGCGCTCATTTACAACAACAAAATTGGTTATTTTGTGTGTGGAGGGGGGGGGGGGGGGTCGGATGTTAACAAATAACAAGAACTGCCACTTAAAGTCTAGTCAAAAATTTATACCGGCATTTCACTGGGATTACCCAAAAGAAAGGTTTTAGGAGCTTCCAAGCACCTGTAAATTAACGAAAGAATATCGCGTAAGTTTAGCGGCCGCGAAGTATATAGATTCGGGCGCTTTAAGGAACACACGGAACTGTTTCCGGAAGCTTATCGGATAAAATAGCTTTAGTCCGAAAACTGCTTTGCTTATAGTTACTTGAATCATTTCAGTTTCGATCTCCAACTAGAGACCATCGAGATTGAAAACAAAACAAACCAAAACATGCTGAAAACTATGACATAAGTTTTGCGGCCACGATGTGTATAAATTCGGGCGCTGTGAGAAATGCACAGAACTGTCTTCGGAAGCTTTTGGGATATTTCGTTCTCTAACTAGAGACCATTGAGATGGAAAACAAAACAAAAACGAAACATGCTTTAAACTATGGCATAAGTTTTGTGGCTGCAAAGTATATAAATTTGGGCGCTTTCAGGAACGCGCAAAATTGTTTTCGGAAGCTTTTCGCATAAAATAGGTTTAAACCGACTTTCAGAGCCAGAAACTATAGTCATGTTGTTGTGAGTCATGACGGTGATATGAAGGCTAAATATTACTTTAAATGCAGGACGAAAGTGGACACTTCTGTTAGGACACTTCTTGGGACATGCAACAGCCTAGTCTCTGTTATTTTTGACATGAGTGAATTTGTCAGCAGAGACATCTAAATGCTCCTTGGTACTAACTAATCGTTGTTATGGAGTGCTTGAAATTTTCTTGTTAATCTGCTTACCTTGATGGTCATTTTTAAAACATAACACTGGCAAATTCGTTGATCTAAAGTCGTGCACAAAATACCAGAGAGTTTATAGTTGGATTGATTCCAGTTATTTTGTATATTGAGATGCCTGCCTGTGACGTTGTAGAGCCCAAAGCCCCATGCACGCCAGCAAATTGTCTGTGGCAAACCTTATTTGCTCGTGTCGATGAGTCAATTTTGTTTTTTTTTTTTTGTTACAAATCTTACAAATGTCTTTGCTAATAAAACTGGCATGCCAGTTTCAGTTGTCATAGAACATTTGTCACGTGAGTTTGCTCTTGTAAGTAGGTCATCAAACATTTCTGGAAATTTAGTTTCAGGTCCTTTGTTAGTACATTTTTTGGAGCTTTTGTGCTGGCTAACCAAGTGATAATAGCTGGGCTGGGGACTTGCTGTTCTGCTGATTGAAACACATTGTCAGCACATATTCAAGGACATTTGCCTTCAGCAGAAAATTTGTTCAGCATGGTAAAATCATTTCACAGCAATTCTCAGTCGAAACAATATGTAAACCTGAGCTCGTTTTCCAAAGAAACCCTGCCACAGACCCATGCTTTCATTTAGGGGAACTGTAAAGGACTCAACGGCTTTAGTCTCTTTGTTGACAACTTGGGAACTAGAAGTGTTGGCTGTCTGATAGAATGCAACCAGTCGAACGCACTCTCTAATCTTTGATTACTACTAGTCATATATGTATCCTGGATATCAAATGCCCTGCCTTCAGTCGTTTTTTACTGTGATTCTTCGAAAGCACTAGAAAGCTCTCACCAAAGACAACCCAGACTCTTTGAAGCCGGGTGACGTCACGATACGTTATTTGATCTCATACATTTACTTTTGGGGGCGGCGGCGGCAAGCGAGGAATTAACGGACTCAAAACCCCATTAAATCACAAAAGAGCACACATACGATGTAAGGTAAGTGAACTTTATTTATCTGGCTTATAGTAGATCCCAACTTGGGATAAAAGATGCAATTTTCGGTATTTTATGGAGCATTTCTCGCGATCACTTGAATCAAGCCGAGGTCCGCCGTCACAAATTACAGTAAATGAATGAGATCAAATAGCGTATAGTGACGTCACCCGGCCTCAGAGTCCGGATTGTCTGCTTGTGCTGTCACTGTCGTCAGTGTCCCACCTGGGGGGCGTCTGTTTACTTGACCCCGTCTTTATTCTAATCCTTTCAACTGTCTGTGATGCGTGCATTGATCTTTCAAAATACAAAAGCACTTGTTGTGTAAATAGAAAGCCCTTGTGTAAACATTTTGAGCTTTGCTAAAACCTGTAATGATGAAACTCGCGGTGTAGTCGCGAAAGATGCTGGAGAAAGACACGCCCGACACGTTTAACGCGCGCCTCACGCTCTACTTATCTATCATGTCACATTCCATACCCAGTTATTCAGTTCATGTCAAGTGTTCACAGGGCACCAAAAATAAAAATATTATTTACAATAGGCACTATTTCGCTATATTTTGTGTAATTTACTATACTGCAAATAAACTCGCCGTTAGCCGTGTAATATATAAATTGCGAATTCTGCGATTTTGCGATGGATATAACCCCCCCCCCCCTCTTCCCCGCCCCAGGATACAAGCAACGTAACTTTGTGATACATATAAATCGCGTATCGCAAACAACGTGACTTTCACTACTGAATGCGTTTTCGTTTCAAAATTGAAAACGGATACTCTTTTTATGCGTTTACACGTACTTTCCACACTAAAAAACGATCGCAAATGACGTTTCCAAATCGATGCCTGTTTACCCCTCACTCTGAAAAGGATGCGTTCCCCCCGGGGGAAGGGTACTCCCTTATATGGCCTATACGGGGACGTGCCGCAGGATAGATAGAGCATGATTGTCCTAAACAGGGACCTAAGCTGGAAGGTGTTGTCCTGAACAGGGCTGGTCAGTTTAGGGGACTTTTCGTCCTTAACCGGATCAGGGTTTCAGACCGCTCAACGGCACTTCTACATCCAAATATGGGTCATTTGCCTCCACCCTGCGGGGGGGGGGGGGGGGAGGGGGGTGAGGAATTCGTCTTCGCATTCGAAACCGTTTTCGTTAGGGTTTTTGATCGTTTTAGTGTAGGCCACAGGCGAAAACGCATGGAAACGTAATGCGGTTCGAAAAGCACATCTACTATGTGAACGGGGCGAGTAATGTTCAACGTGCGCCGTTCTTTCAGCATCAGCATTGTTCGGGCATTTGTCAGTCAGTCAGCATGAACTATTAAGGCTCCTTAGCGACGTATGGGGCGCGACTGCGAGCCAAGGATTGGGGAGGGAAAGTTTTCTTGCGCGTTATGCCTGACTACTCAGGTCGTGCAGCACACACGAGGGAACAGCTTCCCGGGCACTTGTCTCTTCAGTTTGTGCTTGTCTCACAAACAAACAAACGAAACAAACAAATTTTAACAAGCAATCAAACAAACGAATGAACGACCAAAAGCCGAACGAAGGAAAGGAAAAAAATATATACAGCTATTGCACTTATATGGAATGCTTTGCCTTTGTCTTGTCTTTGTCTTTTAAAGCTTGTTCCAAGCGTTGAGATAGTGGCGCGAGAAAAACATTGCGAGTGGACTAAAAACTAGAAGAGAACTGAGGAAGGGCGGAGAGAGAATGCATTCTTTCGTCTCTCTCCCCTGTCTCTTCTCGTATTTTTACTCCGCTCTCAATATTTATCGTTCACGCGCCACCATCTGAACGCTTGGAATAGGCTATAATTTATTACTACTATTTTCTTAGCTTGTATTTTTGTATTGTGGTGAGCCTCAGTGAATAAAGTAAAATTAAAAGACCAAATCAGGCTGTGGTTGCATAAGTCCTCGCGTGTATACGCTTAAGGGTCGTTAATCTAACAAGTTCCTATAACCAGTCGCCTAGTGTATACGTTGAAACTTCAATTACGGCCACAGTCTAAATCCTGTTGTTTTGGCGTACATGTAATTGGAATCAATTGCAATGAAAAAATAGCAACGAAAAAATATGACTAGAGAATTGGTCTTCGGCTAATAAATCGAAATTCAAGTCGCTCTTCTTCGGGGGAAGAAGGACGAATCCCCCGAAAAAAAGGACAGCTTGACTGTCCGAAATAAATGAGAAAACCATTGTCCTTTCTCGTGTGTTGATCTTAAGGAGCCCATCCGTGGGCCAATTTTACACCAAGCATTGCTCCTCTTTTGTATTAATGACAGTTTCACGATTATTTTTGAGTAACGGGTCCATCAAAACTTTTTTATCGTCAATTCTGGTAACCTTGCTATTTTAATATACCGTTTACCGAAAACCTCGCAGTTTGCATTGTTTAATAGAATCGCAATAGATTGGGAGCAGCCGTTATTTTCTTCCGATAGATGGTGGGGCGCGCGATGCGAGAATCCAGAATGGCGCGCTCTTCGAGAGTGCCTCGGGATGGTATCCTGGATCCTCCTCGCGGCTTCGTCGCCTAAAGGTCGCACCATTAACTCTCGATTCTCGCATCACGTGCTCCACGATGTCTAGAATCGCAAAAGGGAAACGAGAATGAAAACCCCCAATACAATGTACGACAAAACGCAGTATCCGGCTACCAACAACAAAAACAAACAAACAAACAAACAAACAAACAAACAAGAAAGAAACAAAACAAAACACTCACCCACACTCAATTACCAAATCAGAATCCCTGCACAATTGGTAGGTGCAAGTTGAAAAGTAATAAACAACTAAAGCTGCTTTATTTTGAACGAAATAACTTGAGCTTACAATGTGTCACAAAGTAATCTTACTTATTCGCTTATACTACTTATTCGTTCATGTTGAAAGTCAACGAGAGAAAGCTGCAAGAGCGCCTGCAAAGAGCATGATGGTGCTGACCACTGGTACTTTAGCTCCATTGCACAGGTCACCCTCGCAGCAGTTGATCTCGCACTTGACCTTGGCTGAGGGGTCAGATGATTTGCACAAGTCAGATTTTTCACCCGCGTCACACTGGGCCTTAGTCGTGCAACCTTTGGCGTACACGGCAGCAGACATACCACCACTTGATCCTTCAACCTTGTATTTGCCACAGCGATTGGCAACCGAGGGACAGTCCGTCTCCTTTTTGATGTCAGCACAGTCATCCCAACCTTTTGTAGAAACACACTGGTAGCACTTGAGGCCATAACCTGCGAAAGCAATCGACCTCAATGTCAGGAGATTATGGATGACGTGGTTTGAGAGACTTTGATCACTGTGTGGATATAGAGGGTGAAGAGTTGTCGGGATGAGGGAACTGAGGAATTAACATAAACTCCCGGATAAATCGAATTTCAAGGAAGCGGGAGAATAGTCCAGATCACGTAAAGAGCCGAGAATTTCATAACATGACGCCTGTGCGTCTTTCCTTCGCTTTCCACATCCTTATGCGCTGATCAATTCGAAACTTCAACATCCCCCCCGGGCATACCCCGGGCATTTGACTGTGCATCGTGCCCGAGGAGGGGGGAATTTGAACGTTCCGTTGGAACGGTGGGGAATTTGAACCGGAATTATCTCTTGTTCTGACGTAATACGTTTGTGAGTTTTTTCGGTTTTTGCAGGGTTTGACGGATTTACAAGATAGAATTTCGCCTTTTTTAGTGAATAACTCTTTCAAAGGGTCTTTAAAAGAAGTTTGAAGGTGTCATTACGGCATATCTCTCTCTGAAAGGCGTGTAAAGTGTTTGATTGAAGACGAAATTTGTCTTTGAGGAGAGGTAGTTCAGTACTAAATGGTGGGGCATTTGAACGGCTTTTTTGCCCCGAGGGGAGGGAATTTGAACAAACTAATCTTCAAAAGTTCAAATGCCCGGGGGGTTGCCCGGGGGGGATGTTGAACTTTCGAATTGATCGGCACCTTAACGCCTAGAACAGGCTATGTTTAATACGTTTAATACTCAGTCTACACATTTTCGAACCTTGAAATGACATATGTAGCGAGCTAATGATTTCCTGGAAAGATCACACTGCACTAAACTGTACTAAACTTTGACTATCACATTGAAAGTTTTTATTTTGCTTAACACTCAGCGCATTGGTGCGTTCATTTGCTAGCTAAGATCATTCTCTGGTACACTGGTACTGCAAGTTCTACGGGTGTGTATTTGTCCTTTGTAATAAATGTGCCAGGGTAACTATGTAATTCGAGCGTCTCGATTGACTAGCCGTTGCATAACAGTGAAATTATTATAAGGGTTTGTATGATAAAAACGTTTGCTAGTTGCTATTTGCAGGTAAACAAAGGTAAATATGAAGGGGTAGAAACAATGAAACTTACAATAACGGCATTTATCTTTTGTATTTAGTGAACGAAAAAGTGCGATTATCTTTGTGATCAAGGTTTATTTGAACCCCACCCCCTATTTATGGCCGCTGCTCTTTATCGGCAAATAATACTTTGACATAGAGAGAAAAGAACGAAAGAAGCTTCAGTTTAATTTTCAAACTAACAAATAGATATTTGAAGTCACATGTAAGCTTTTCAAATAGTAATCTCTCAAAACGACTGCGCTGATTGCGCTTTCAATGTAAAATGTAAAATGATTCGGTGTCGGCAATATCGAGAGTTATCGAGGAATGTCTGGTAGTAACTTACCGGCTGAGATACAAAGAAGGAAAGCAAGAGCAAAAAGCGATCTCATCATGTCTAAACGGGAAAGGCACCGGCACAGCTTGTTTCTACCGCTATAAATGGTTGTTTCTTGTGACGCTCTGGTTCAGTTTGGTATGGACTGATTGTGGTTATAAACAACACGTGTATTTACACGGCACATTTACATAGTACATTTGTTTCAAGAACCAATTACAGAGGGATTCAATCATCGTGTGGCGTTTCAACCAATCAACAGCGTACGAGCATCCTGTGAATAGATCTCCCAGTGGGAAACCTGTAAACAGACTCAATCGCATCGGATCCCTGGGGACGAATCGGGATGAAAAGTTGTTGCTGTTTTACTTTTGAGGTGAAGGCAGTTGGGCAAATGCTAAAAAAATCCCACAAAGCTAATGTAGAAAAAAATCGTGCACAACAAAGGGAAGCAAAGAAATATCTTAAACTAGTGACAGAAATTCATGCAAAGCTTATAGTCACGCCCAACACTCCCTCTCCCTCAAACTGAGTTAATTATCCACCCCAAAAGGTCAGGGAACACTAGGCGACAGATCGCAGCGGCATGGCGCGGAAATAGGTCGCAGTAACAACCCACTTTGTACTAACTTGCCCGTTTTAGGAGAAATCCTTGTCGCGCCACAGAATTTTCCCTCTGCGACAGGCCGCATAAATTGAAACTGGTTTGAATTCGTGCGTCATTTCGAGAGGACTAAATGAATCAAATTTTCATCAGGGGTCGCCCCTTATGCATTGCTTATGCGACCTGTCCCCAGTGTTATTTATTCTTGTTTCCAGGTACCCTAGCTCATCATAATGTAGAATTCCCTACTTAAAATCCCGTCGTGTGCGCTAAGCAAGCTTCTTGTCTTAGGGACATGAGCCGGGCCTTTGAGCCGGGTCCATCAAATAGAAAAAATTGGTTAGCGGAGAGAGCCGGGGAAAGGTCCCCCGTTTCCATCTCCGTTTCCTGACAGCCCGGCACAATAGCGTTCTGTTCCTTTAAATTAAAACCTACCAGATCCTACAAAGTGTAAAGTTAGAATGCGAATGAGGCTATCATGTTTGACTTGACGTTTGGTTTCCGCCAGGAACATAATGTCCCGGTGGGGGGGGGGGCACTTAAGAGAAGTTTGGTTGGGGGTGTGCCGCCGAGACCTTCACACCGTGACCTTTAAACCGTGACCCTGTTTAAGACAAAATCCGTTTATTTCGCTACCCTATTTAAGACAAGGGACCTTTATATTTTGCTTGTGTACTGCGTTTTTTGTCTGCCTTGTTTCTCATCCCATACAGTAAGTATTTTTTTTAGATGAATGACACTATAGAATGAGATTTAAAAAAAATAGCATGTACCCACATTTTTCAAGGCTTCCAGTTCAGAAAGAAACCCTGTTCAAGATGCTAAATAGTGAAATTGTATACGCTCTTTAAGACGTAAGACCCTCAAAACCATACCCTGATGAGCGGCACATACCCATTTAGGCCAAATAAGGGAGTGTCCTCCCCGGGCAGAATGTAGACTCACGTTTTCGCGTAAAAAGGCGAGAAACCTGATACCAAGTATCAACTCTTTCATCAACCTTATTTAGTGTCTTTCGTATCCAATTCGGTTCGAATTCTCCATACAACCTCTTACATTTTATAGACTTGGGTGTCCTAACTGACTGAGGTGTCAAGGTGACGTGAAGCGAATATAAAATCACGGGAGTTTAGTGTAAGACCTAAAGGGCAGTGGTGGGATGTGGGGAGGTTAGAAACAGAAACACATTACATGAATCCCGGGGGCGGGGGGGACACTTAAGGGAAGTTTGAGTGGGGGTGTGCCTCCGAGGCCTTCAAACCCTGACCCTGTCTGAGACAAAATCCGTTCATTTCGCTACCCTGTTTAAGACAAAAGACCTTCATATTTTGCTTGTATTCTGCGTTTTTTGTCTGTTTTGTTTCTCATTTCCCATACAGAAAGTATTTTTTTAATGGAATGAGAATCAAGAAATTGCTGGTACCCACATGTAGGGTTCAAGGCTTCCAGTCCAGAAAGACACCCTGTTCAAGTCGCTAAATAATAAAATTGCATACCCTGTTTAAGACCTAAGACCCTGAAAACCATACCCTGTTGAGCGGCACCTACCCGTTTAGGCCAAATAAGGGAGTGCCCCCCGGGACATGAATGAGTTCGACGCCGTAAAATATGCCGTAGGGTGTCTGAAACTACCTGAACCTGAGATAAATGAACCTACAGTAAGGTCTGTAAGCTAATAATAATAATAATAATGATAATAATAATAATAATAATAATAATAATAATAATAATAATAATAGTAATAATAAGCTGATCTTAAAAGATTATTACTATTGAAAACTTCTAGGACAAGAAAATCGACAATTGCCCAAAGAGACAGACCCGACGGTCAAAATTGAAAACAATGATTCGCCGACATCTCACTGAAGTGATGCTTGAGTAAATTAGATGTTGTTGTCTCACGGCTGTGCTTTGACCTATTGTTATGAATTAACAAACACAAAATAATTGACAGAGAAACCATTTTTTAAACAGTTTATTCGAAAACCCATGAGTTTATGCTTAAATGAAATTCGCGTTACTCTTCCTGCATCGTGGGTCCGTCCACGCAAGTGCAAACGGCTCAGCACACGGCAAAATATTCAAGACTAAGTCTGTCTCAAATCTGAGCGCGTTTTCTAATAATTTTTTTGAAGTCAACGTCAACATCAATTAAAAAGTAAATGACACATTTCTAATGACATAAATTAAATTCCCATTTGAAAACGTAATTTCTTTGACCGTAATGCTCATAATCATGTACCTTAAACTCTTTTAAAAAACCTTCAATTACTAGGTTGTGTTTCAGAACAGGACAAGCTCTCCTCCGTGGAGAAAACAAAGATGAAGTCCTTGAAGGTAAATTTCGTAACTTGAACTTTTCGCCTTCCACCAAAAAGACAGCTAAGTATTCTTTTGAACTTTTTCTTTCCATTTATAGATATTAGATATTTTTTCTCAAATTTAAAACTTTAGTACTGTCGAACAATCGTTCAACAGTACTCAAGAAACCTCTTTTTTCAAAGACCACAATGGTCATGCGATTCACTCCGGCCGCCAAGATAAACGCTGGTTGCCCAAAAAGCACCGCGCGATTTCCCGCCAAGAAAAGATGGTATTCTCCTCCCCCCGTCGGGTTGCCTTGGGACTTTCCTCCGGACACGACATAATTCTTACGTCATAGGACGTCATCAACTCGTGTTGCGGACGTCCTTTCTGTTGTCATTTATTAGCTTTAATATTCTTGGAGTTAAGGAGAGTGGGCGGAATTCATCTTCCCACCTACTCCCAGAAGACCGAAAAAGTGTTTATTGATTTGCAAAGTTTAATATTGTTGGGAAGATAGATCAAAGCACCGGACTTGAAAATGTAATTAAAGAGACATTTTATTGCAATTTTCCTGTTTTTGGATAAAAAATGTTTAAGGGATATCTACGTACTTTGCCGGCCCATTCATGAATTGCTTTCCGAAGAGGCCACCAACGGAACGATCTCGAGCTACTCAGTTGTCAAAAGAAGAACGAGACACAAGGGAAGAAGTTGACCTTTGAAAAAGTTAGCGCGACGTTTTCAAGTTGAAATCTATTTTTCAGGCGAATGTGTCCTATGGCTTTTCAAAATGAAACTCAAAATAAAGTGACTCAGTCCGTATGACTGAGGAGTTAACTGCAGTAATTCTAAACAAAAAAGACAAATAGAGGCAGAAACGAAGGGCACAGTTGAGTGGAAGGTGGAAAGGGAAGGAAAAGAAAAAAACAATAACAACCGAGGGACCCAATAAAGGGTACTTGTTTCGTTTGTTTTCAGTGTAATTGACATAAAATTTTTTAACTCCTCTAACCACTGACTTTGGTATAGATCTACTAGCAGATGAACATCTTCCTCGAGTTTTGCTCAGTATGTTCATTGAAAAAAAGTACATATGAGCTTTCACTTTGCTTAGCCGTAAATCTTTCTTTAAAAGCTTTTTTAATATTTATTTAATTTTCCAACATTCGAGCCCCTCAACTAAGGGTGTGGCCTATCTACGATTCGGCTTGTACACTGATGTTTAAATGGTTAACAGAAAAATGTACAAAATCGCAGCCTCACTACAAAAACGACAACTTACTTCCCTTTATAACGTTTGTTTTATTTTAACATTCCTTAACTCTTCCACATTACATAAGCAAAGTGAAGACCCCGCTAATTAAATAAAACCCTTAGCTATCCCAGGCTTTTAGCATCCATCTTGAGTTTTTTGGAGAAAACGTCTTTGCTGTCTTTTATTGGTCCACTAAAGCATGTCTCATCGATCGTCATTCCTTTAAAGTGTTTCCTGTTCACCTGCAAAAAGTAAACGATGAGTCACATTTAGATTAGAACGACATCTGATAAAGACGAAAAAAAATCAAAACTGAAATGCATAGTCTTATCTGGATAATTGGAGTTTTATCATTTCTGTGTAAGTCTTTATTAGTAAGCAATCTTGTGCTGGACTTTTAAATTAACAGCATATCCCCAAAGTAATTAGGTTTATGATACAAAGCCTCGGCGCTTATTTATATTTCAGAAAATACATTATAAAAATGTGCCCATTGCAGCCAGGAGACCCCCTCCCCTCCCCCTTCCCCCCCCCCCCCCCACCCCAGGGTGTACACCTATGTAAAAGTGACGAGGATCAGACCAAAATAAAGATTACCCTGGTAACTTGTAGGAAGGAAGTCGGTCGAAACAAAAATTAATAGAAAACGTAACAACTCCGTCACTGAGTGCAGCCTTGTTGTATGGAATGTCTTAAGCATTGCAGTCATACAATTGTCCCCTTCTTGTGCCGTACCTGGTGTAAACAAAGTTTGCTTTGGCATTCATCCCAACACCATGACCATGTTCATCAGTTTTGCAATTTGATGATGCGCCATACTTTTTGAAATCAATCAACTTTCCATTCTTCGAAGTATAGCAGCGGTTGATGCCCTGTTGAGCACAAGGATTTGGTTATTTTAAGAAATTGGACATCAGCAATTAAAATGGAGAATGTAATACATGGCCAGCCCCGTCCCCAGGGCCTTCTCCTCGTTCAAAATGGCGGCCGGAGAAACCCCTGGCCAAGGCTGCCAAAGTGGCTCCAAAAATACGTTAGAATTTCGTCACGTAAACACGATGAAATGTCTTTGTTTCGTCTGAACAACGGTTTTCGATTGCAGAAAACACATCACGTGACAAAATACTCCACGATTCTTGGAGTATTTCAGCAGCCTTGGCCAGGGTTTCTCCGACCGCCATTTTGAAGGAGGAGAAAGCCCTGGGGACGAGGTTGATACATGGTGTGCCGAACAAATTAAGCAACGCCCATGCTAATAACTGATGAGACAGTCACTTCACTCCCGGAGTCCTACACAATCTTGTCAAAACGAGATCTACATGTATATTATATACACACTCGTATCTAAATTGCGAAACAGCAACAAAAAGTTCTGAGATTTTCACACCTTTTCCACTCACCATTCAATTCCACTGAACGTCAACCTTCTCTTTAATGTCATCAAAGTGTTTTGTGTTTTTAAAAACAGGAAAACAGTAAAGCAAGACTGGATTTTCTTTATCAAGTTCTGAGAAAAGTTTTCTTACTGTACCTTATTCAATTTATCAATTAATACAACACATTTAACGGGTCTTACCTGGATGGCGAAAATTTCGTATCCTTTTTTCTCGGCTATAGCTTTGCACTTGTTAAACATCAGCTTGATATCGGGGTTTTCCTTGTTGATGCCTTTGCGTACGATTTTAAATCTCCTTTTAAGAAGTCTCCTCTTTCTCTTTTTTTCGTTAAAGCATCCCTCGGAGTTCCAGGCCACTAAAACGAAGACAGAAAAAAACACTGTCATCCAGAAGTAACATGGCTGATGTTTCACAATTTGTCGAGTGAGCAATGAATTCAAGACTAAGAAATTTCCTCAAACAATCCAGTTATATTGATTATGAACGAATTATTCATTCTGAACAAATATTACACAATTTTAATTGTGAGAAAGATGGTTTCTTTCTATGCTGCACTGAGGATTGACATGTGTTACATTTGTTAGTGAGTCACCTTTAAACATTGAAATTCACTTTCCTGACGAAGTAATCGCGTTCAGTAACTATGATCTCCGTTAAATCCCTCTATATTTAGTTTATTTTTCCTTAGTCGCAGCAATCGTGTTTTCGTAACACTTAGCACAATAGTAGTTCACCTGTTAAATTACCAAGCCAGTACTCAATCCCGCCTTCGTTACAGTGGTGGCTTTTTAGGCAACACTCAAGACAGTTGCAATTTACTTACATAATCACCAACTAATAAATCTTACCCTCCTGACAGTGATCTCCTTTGTAACCCTCAGCACAGTTACACGTGTAGCTTCCAGCGGGGTAATTAACACATGAACCGCCATTCTCACAGGGATCATTGGTGCATTCGTCAATGTCTAAATAAATAAATAAATACCGATATATAAGAAAACGGCGGAATCTGATCAGCCAATAAGAAACAGAATACAAACTAATGAAACTTCAGGGGGGTACTTAATTTTGTGCCATATTGCCGTGTTTCCTTACAAGCACGTCCGGAAGAGCCGCATTTTGGAGCAAATAAGGCTGGTCTTGCACAGCTGTCTATGTGAACAGTTTTGTAGCGTTGCTAGTCCACTGCCCTCTTCAATGAAGCTGCCATTTGTGATGATATAACGACCTCGAAACTCACTAATCAAGCCTCAAATTCTGACAGCAAGCGACTTTTCTGATTTTATAATTTATGATTGCACAGAAACTTTGACTCGTACACATAAAGGAGCCACAAAATAGATCCTTATGTATTTCTTTTTTAGTTCCACAGTTTTAGATGAATTTGGCTCCTGCCTGCTTATATTACTTAATTGCAAAGTAAGTAAGATATAATGCCTAACGAAACATTGCATAGAGTAAGTTAGACTTGTTGATTGGATTATAAGATTCAACGAAACTCTGCCTTGTTCTTACTTCTTTCCTACTTTTAAAGAAAATGTGAAATAAGCGATATGGATCCCGGACGTGATACTTTGAATCAAGAAACATTTGAGACTACAGGGCTTCTAGTTGGAAAAGTATAAGTTGTATCAGTCTTGGTTTCACAGAACAAACTCCTAGTAACGTAAACAATTTACTTACCTATTTCACAGTTATTTCCTCTAAAACCTGCAGGACATGCACACACGTACTGTCCAACTTCGTCTTTACAAGCACCACCATTAATACAAGGATTGCTTGCACATTCGTTGATGTCTGTGTAAAGGAATGCAGGAAGAATTGGTTAATTCTTTCATTGCAATAACCAACGAAAGTTAATCATTATTTAGTAATAACAAACGCCCAAATTTTCATACTTCTGAGAATTAAAGATAAATTGCATCTTTTCTAATTTTATATTCTCGTAACTAGCCACTCTTAGCAACTATTGTCACTGATTTTGACTCGTAAAACCAGACTTTACAAGAATAATATTACAGTCACCTCCAACCTACGGCGCTTATGTCAAGTTCATTCTGAAAACTGGCTGTCAGTTTTGATTTTGATTCACAGAGTTGGTAACTTCAGCTCATTTAAACGAAAGATCTTTGGGAAATATTGGCATAAATACATACAAAAGACCATGTGTTCTCATCATAAAATATTTTAGCAAAGTATCCTACGAAGTCATGAAACGTATCATAGAAGCCCCTCAACATACAAGCGTACCTCTCTCAGTGGGTGTGAAAAGGACGTTCAAACAAGAGAGAAAATGAATTTGTTAATTCCTTCAAATGAACGGTAATGAAAGACGGTGCTTTAATTTAACAAATCCTCCAGGCGCGCAAACAACAGTCGTTAACATACTGAGTTATTCTTAAATTTGGATTAGCAAATGATCGACTGGGAGGATACAAATACTGGCTGCCACACTTGTTCGAACGGCACTTTCGTCACAAAACTGGCCACGGATACCAAACAGACATGAAACCTGATCTGATATTTCAGTGTATACCTTCTTTGCAGTGTTGTCCTGTGTAACCATTTTTGCACTTGCACAGGTAGGTTCCTGGTTGGTTTTCGCACGATCCTCCATTTTTACAAGGAGTCGATTCACATTCGTTAATATCTGGAAACAATCAGTGGGAGTGATTAAACAGCGATTAAATTGTAACCCAGCCTGATCAGTAGAAATCCCAGCACTGAATACAGGTTACATATCGTCTAAAGATAATAGGAGCTAGCTATATGCGGGCTCATATTAGCAGGAAATAAAATAGGCCATCGATGTGTTTTGCATCAAACCTTGATCACAATTTTTCCCTGCCATCCTGCAGGACACGGCTGACAACTGTAACCATCCTCAGTTGTTTTACAACTGGCTCCATTCTTACACGGCGATGACTTGCATTCATCAACTACAAAAGATAAAGATTCCTTTGATCATAGAGCGCTTTTCAAATGAGTGTCGTAAAACCAAAACCAAAGTAATTACCCCAGCCAATCACAACAAACACAAGTTATCCAATGAACCAATCAGAACTCGAAGCAAGTACATGTTACTGGCGTCAAGCGCGGGAAAAAACGTGCGAGCGCGAGCAAGTCGCGACTGATTGGTTTGAGTTTTACTCCTGATTGGTCGAGAAAGTGGCGCGAGATTTTTTAACCAATCACAGAGCGAAGTAAAGCAAACCAAAGCAAAACATGAATTACTTTCGACACTCAATTGAAAACCGCTCTATGTCAAAGCAAATGGTGGAAGATGCTCACTTAATGAGCACTAACTGGAGTAAAGTTTAGTTTCATACAAATATCGATCCACATTCCCATATAGTTTAACTTCTTTTTGTTGTCCACCTCAGTCCATTTCGTATAATATCGAAAACATGCCACGTTACATTCCACCCGCGAAGAAAATTGAATTGGTGCGTGAACGTTGTTCCTTAGATCAGAAGAAATGCATGCTAGCTTGCTGAGTACCAACCATAAAAAGGTAATAGAAGTATTTAAAGGCCACTGTGTAACTAATATCAGTCTAATGTGGAGGAAAGAATTTACTGAAGAAGCTACTACATTAAAACGTATAAGGCCATCGTGATACAGGAGCTGTAAGGTTTTTATTGAGATATCACTTTGAAAAGAGTTCAGCTTACAGTCAACCTGATGCACTCTTTGGCTTACCAAACTCAGCCCATTGGCTTATGTTGGCTGCTTCAAAGTCCTCAAATTATAAAGGAGACGTTTCGGGGGAGAACTCTTGGTAAATTTTAATTTTCCATGTTAATTTGGTAATACAGATAAGTTTACTAAGTAGACAACGGCAAATTTATCCCGACAGAGCATTTTCCAGCTATCCTTAGTTAGAAAAACTTCTACGGCAACTTTTTTTGAGTTTTCATTCAAGAATGGTATCTTCCAGTCTGGTTTTCTTACCGCAATTAGCCCATAGTCCACGGAAAACAGCATCAAGTGAGCACCAAGGCCTGTTATGAGCAACAGAGGTACAGGAGTTGTAAGACACCCCTCCATACGTAAAAGGGAAAACACAGCAGCGACCTTGTGCATCATCTGTCTTCTTTCCAGATGGACATGGAATTCCTGCCAAATAGGAAATACAATAAATCTGAACATTTCTTTCTTTCTTTCTTTCTTGTTCGACTAAAAGTTGTAAAACTGTCATAGTAAATATGAACTGGCTTACTTGTTTCGCAATTAGATCCTTCATACCCATCCGCACACTTGCACGTGTAACTATCATCTCCAGTCACTGTGCAGGTTGCTCCATTCTTGCAAGGACTGCTTGTGCATGGATTAACTGGCAAATATATAGATTTGGCATGTTACGAATATTTTCCCTTTTAAGGCAAATTAGAAAAACTACTACGGCAACTTTTTTTGAGTTTTCATTCAAGAACTGTATCTTCCAGTCTGGTTTTCTTACCACAATTAGCCCATTGCCCACGGTAAACGGCATCAAATGAGCACCAGGGTTTGTTATGATTAACAGTGGTACAGGAGCTGTAAGACTTCCCTCCATACGTGAAAGGAAACGCACAGCAGCGACCTTGTGCATCATCTGTCTTCTTTCCAGGTGGACATGGAATTCCTGCCAAATAGGAAATACAATAAATCTGAACATTTCTTTCTTTCTTTCTTTCTTGTTCGACTAAAAGTTGTAAAACTGTCATAGTAAATATGAACTGGCTTACTTGTTTCGCAATTAGATCCTTCATACCCATCCGCACACTTGCACGTGTAACTATCATCTCCAGTCACTGTGCAGGTTGCTCCATTCTTGCAAGGACTGCTTGTGCATGGATTAACTGGCAAATATATAGATTTGGCATGTTACGAATATTTTCCCTTTTAAGGCAAATTAGAAAAACTACTACGGCAACTTTTTTTGAGTTTTCATTCAAGAACTGTATCTTCCAGTCTGGTTTTCTTACCACAATTAGCCCATTGCCCACGGTAAACGGCATCAAATGAGCACCAGGGTTTGTTATGATTAACAGTGGTACAGGAGCTGTAAGACTTCCCTCCATACGTGAAAGGAAACGCACAGCAGCGACCTTGTGCATCATCTGTCTTCTTTCCAGGTGGACATGGAATTCCTGCCAAATAGGAAATACAATAAATCTGAACATTTCTTTCTTTCTTTCTTTCTTGTTCGACTAAAAGTTGTAAAACTGTCATAGTAAATATGAACTGGCTTACTTGTTTCGCAATTAGATCCTTCATACCCATCCGCACACTTGCACGTGTAACTATCATCTCCAGTCACTGTGCAGGTTGCTCCATTCTTGCAAGGACTGCTTGTGCATGGATTAACTGGCAAATATACAGATTTGGCATGTTACGAATATTTTCCCTTTTAAGGCAAATTAGAAAAACTACTACGGCAACTTTTTTTGAGTTTTCATTCAAGAATTGTATCTTCCAGTCTGGTTTTCTTACCGCAATTAGCCCATAGTCCACGGTAAACAGCATCAAATGAGCACCAAGGCCTGTTATGATTAACAGTGGTACAGGAGTTGTAAGACTTCCCTCCATACGTAAAAGGGAAAACACAGCAGCGACCTTGTGCATCATCTGTCTTCTTTCCAGGTGGACATGGAATTCCTGCCAAATAGGAAATATAATAAATCTGAACATTTCTTTCTTTCTTTCTTTCTTTCTTTCCTTCTTGTTCGACTAAAATTTGTAAAACTGTCATAGTAAATATGAACTGGCTTACTTGTTTCACAATTAGATCCTTCATACCCATCAGCACACTTGCACGTGTAACTGTCATCTCCAGTCACTGTGCAGGTTGCTCCATTCTTGCATGGACTGCTTGTGCATGGATTAACTGGCAAATATATAGATTTGGCATGTTACGAATATTTTCCCTTTTAACGCAAATTAGAAAAACTACTACGGCAACTTTTTTTGAGTTTTCATTCAAGAACTGTATCTTCCAGTCTGGTTTTCCTACCACAATTAGCCCATTGCCCACGGTAAACGGCATCAAATGAGCACCAGGGTTTGTTATGATTAACAGTGGTACAGGAGCTGTAAGACTTCCCTCCATACGTGAAAGGAAACGCACAGCAGCGACCTTGTGCATCATCTGTCTTCTTTCCAGGTGGACATGGAATTCCTGCCAAATAGGAAATGCAATAAATCTGAACATTTCTTTCTTTCTTTCTTTCCTTCTTTCTTGTCCGACTAAAATTTGTAAAACTGTCATAGTAAATATGAACTGGCTTACTTGTTTCGCAATTAGATCCTTCATACCCATCCGCACACTTGCACGTGTAACTATCATCTCCAGTCACTGTGCAGGTTGCTCCATTCTTGCAAGGACTGCTTGTGCATGGATTAACTGGCAAATATATAGATTTGGCATGTTACGAATATTTTCCCTTTTAACGCAAATTAGAAAAACTACTACGGCAACTTTTTTTGAGTTTTCATTCAAGAACTGTTTCTTCCAGTCTGGTTTTCTTACCACAATTAGCCCATTGCATCAAATGAGCACCAGGGTTTGTTATGATTAACAGTGGTACAGGAGCTGTAAGACTTCCCTCCATACGTGAAAGGAAACGCACAGCAGCGACCTTGTGCATCATCTGTCTTCTTTCCAGGTGGACATGGAATTCCTGCCAAATAGGAAATGCAATAAATCTGAACATTTCTTTCTTTCTTTCTTTCTTTCTTTCTTTCTTTCCTTCTTTCTTGTCCGACTAAAATTTGTAAAACTGTCATAGTAAATATGAACTGGCTTACTTGTTTCGCAATTAGATCCTTCATACCCATCCGCACACTTGCACGTGTAACTATCATCTCCAGTCACTGTGCAGGTTGCTCCATTCTTGCATGGACTGCTTGTGCATGGATTAACTGGCAAATATATAGATTTGGCATGTTACGAATATTTTCCCTTTTAACGCAAATTAGAAAAACTACTACGGCAACTTTTTTTGAGTTTTCATTCAAGAATTGTATCCTCCAGTCTGGTTTTCTTACCGCAATTAGCCCATTGCCCACGGTAAACGGCATCAAATGAGCACCAAGGCCTGTTATGATTAACAGTGGTACAGGAGTTGTAAGACACCCCTCCATACGTAAAAGGGAAAACACAGCAGCGACCTTGTGCATCATCTGTCTTCTTTCCAGATGGACATGGAATTCCTGCCAAATAGGAAATACAACAAATCTGAACATTTCTTTCTTTCTTTCTTTCTTTCTTGTTCGACTAAGATTTGTAAAACTGTCAAAGTAAAAGCTAATTATAAGTTGTTTATTATTATACATCTCATTTATTCTTCCGAGGCTGCTGCTGATACCCTGGAAAACTTGTAAGCTTATGTGGCACTTGCATGTTTCAAAAGGGGTGTAGCTGCAAGCAGAACAAAATTATCTCAGCAATTCGCATTTGCTCCTGGAAAAGATGCTTTTGTAAAGGCAGCTATCAAGAGATTTTACGAAAGGCAAAAAAAATCTGACTTAAATTACGTATCAGTAATAAATATGGAAATGCTTACCGGGAACCAAATTGACACTGCACGCCAGTAAAAAGTAAATAAACATAGCTGATTTCATTTTGGCTACCTAGAAATACAACATTTGGTAAGTCAATCTTTTATCAAGTAAGGTGAAATAAAGTGAAATTTATCGTTTTGCCGGTTAAGACTTTCACCATCAAGATACGAATATCTCAGCCTTTAGAGGCTTTAACAACTAATTTTCTTTTGGAAACCATCAGCAGATCTAGAATCCCTTTTGTTTCCTTGAGTGACTTAAATGTAATAAAATCTTTCCTTGAAAATACACCGTCACAAAAAATAAAAAAACTAATTTTACTTGAAAAAATATTTGAATCGTTCCATCACGCACTTAACGTTATGAGCGCACAGCGTTCCACAATAGGAGTTTCGTTTTTTGCTTTTGTTTAGAAAAATGCACAAGACAAAAAAACAGGTGGTTACAGTAGTTGCTCGGGTAAGTGAAACCACTTACCACTTAAGAAACAGAAAATAGTATAGCTACTGTCACTTTGAGACGAGTGTGTTTCAGTGATCCACTAAATAGTACTGAATAAAATTCTCATGTGACTTAATCTTCAAATATTAAACAGATGAAGCGAAGTGCAATTCTGCCGTGTACCTTTCTGCGTTTCCGTGAAACTTAGCTTGTATTTCTTGAAGCTATTATAATATGAATGGATCCGTAAAGTGATATTCTCCTCAGTGAAAGAGATCGTGCCGACTTTAAATTTTCTACGGTTTTAATTCACTGATTAATAGCTATTCAATACAAGTTTGACATAGGAATGAATAGGTATATCAATCTTCTGTTTGAAAGGTTGATAATTGCAAACGGTGAAACACAACTTATCTTGCTAAATTTAATGATTATTAAGTATCCAGAGGCAAAGTATAAAGACCATTTTTGAGACTCGAAATAAATATTCCAATTCGTATGCATTCCTTCTCCCTCAACTGAATCGCTCAAAACAACGTAATGCACTGATCTTCGCAAAAGGCAATGCTCATCGGTGTCCTCTATTGTCATGAGTAGAAAGAAGTCAGTCTACGTTTCTTGGTTGTTCACATTCATATTCCCTTTCCTTAAATTGACTAGTTCAGTGTTGCAATTTGAATTCCGTCCACTGTCCATTTCCTTGACTGACGGTTTGTTTAACTGAATAACAACTTCTATTCCAAATCAACTGAAATCGTTACAAACATTTAACCTGTTCACGTTTGTCCTTCGTATCCTTGGATTCGAAATGAATTGAATTCTTTCTGTCAATGAAGGGCAGAAACTGTGATACACTGGTAGGTTTAAAAAAATTATAATTTATAATTTAAGTGAAATGTTTTAAGTCCTTAATTTCTTTTAGTGTACTTCTCTGTAAGAATAATTTTAATGTTAAAGAGGCAATACACGTGGTTTTTAAGGAAATATGATAAGATTTTAGAAAGAAATAAAAGAGGGATAAAATTTTTGCACACACCCCCAGACAGTCCAACCCCATACAAGAGCACTTGGGGTTGTTTTAACTTTAAATTTTAACTCATCTTTAATTTGGTGTCCATCCATTAATAATTAACTTTAAAATTTTAATTTTAACTCACCTTTAATTCTTAAGAATCTTCAATTTTCTTAAAATTCATCAATTTTTCCTCCCCCTTCTCCTTCTTTACGTTCACTTTAAAAATCGAGAAAAAATTGTCTCAGATTTATGGGAACTCGCACTATGATCCCATGACAGCATTTTTGGATTGAATGAAATCTTATGGAGATAATCTGAAAGAAGGCTAAAACATTGGAGGGAAAAGGCATCTACGTATATATATTGCCCCCTTAAATTATCAATTCCGAATCAATTACAGTCATTTCACGTTTGTCCTTCGTTTCCTCAGCGTAGAAATTAATTTAATTTTACCACTGAATAAAAAGGAGGAAGGGAAACGTGCTTGTAAGTTTGAAAAAACAATTTAGGTGAAATCTTTTTAATCCTTTACATCTTTTAGTAGGGTTTTCTGTCTGAAGAATAATTTTAGTAATAGACTATTAAACATTGTTAATGTCGGAACCTTTTAAAATCACCTGTTAAAACTGGAAAGTTCGAAGATTAATTAAACGCTGTTTTGTTTTCTCACTGAAAACTACGGAAATGAATAAAGGAAAGCCGTCTGATTGTTAATTATTTTTTACACTTCAAGAATGCTTTTGGTTCGTTTATGGTAACCTATATGGAAGAAATAGGACTGAATGAAATTTGGAAGTGAATTTTAAGCCTAAAATAATAAACGGGGTGTCTGTAAATCGAGGTTAACCGTCAACCATTCAAGAAAAGTTTGACTGCCACCATTTGATATCCAAGAGTTAAATCCTCGTCAACCTTGAAACCCAGTGACATATTTCCTGTTGTGCTTTGTCACTGAAATAAAATTTTCAAAGTCTGCTAATTACCAACCCAAGTTACAAACTCTGGTATTGTACTTGCTAGCAGATCTTCTCATTTACTCAGAATTTTTCAGTTTCCCTACCTTCCCAAGATTTCGCAAGCATTGCCACTTCACCGAGGTTGTTTTGTGTTTTTGTACTAATTTTCTATTTTAATTTCGTCACCAAAGCAAGATCTTTTAACTCTGTAGAACACGCTGCTTCGGTAAAGTCTTTCAATAAACTCTCTCCCCTGCTATTTTGGTTCTAACTCAGTAATGAAATGATCTCCCCCGCTGGTGGTAGAAAAGAGATTAAAAACGGTACTACAAACGTGACTTACCGAACTGGTTGGAGTTCTTCTATGGAGACTTCTACCCTCTTTAGCAGTTGGGGGTAAATAAGTTCGAAAACGGGTGCAATCCTTATTATGTAAACTGAAATACAAAAAAATGTTATCTTTTAAAAATTATTGGTCGCCTAAGGAGAGTTCAGCTTCATTTCTAAGATACCAAAGGTTCTTGAAGATATTTGCGGAAACTGAAATATGTCTTCCTGGCGATTATGTCTTCCTTTCACAGATAATCGGCCTCACTTGGTACACAAGTTCAACTTTTTAACTGTTTAATACGATTATTCATTAACTGTATACTTCACTCTTCTCTTTCCCAATAAAGATTTGGAAACATTTACGTGAGTTTCTTTTAGCATGCAGTTATGGTAGCTCAAATTTTTAACACCATAGATTTTTTCCGGTTTTCGCCCAAAAAACTATTGGTCGCCTAGGGGGAGTTCAGCTGTCTTTCTAGGATACCAAAGGGTCTTGAAGATATTTGCTGAAAAATGTCTTCCTGGCGAAGGAAGGACGGCGGGAAAGAACTTTCCTTTGCAAAACTCGAGTCCTGTTTTATTTGTTATTGATGTTATTAATATACTAGCAGTTGAGAAAAAAAAAATAAAAAAAAGGAGAGAGGTAATATTGTAGAAATGAACCAAGACAGAAACGATTGTTCATTAACTGTATACTTTACATTGGTCGCCTAAGGGGAGTTCAGCTGTATTTCCACGATACGAAAGGGTCTTGAAGATATTTGCGGAAACTGAAATACGTCTTCCTGGCGATTCGAAGATCAAGTCTGTAATCAAGCCTGTGACAGATAATCCTCGCTTAATCTTGAAGATATTTGCGGAAAAATATGTCTTCCTTGCGAAGGAAGGACGGGGAGAGAACTTTCCTTTGCAAAACTCGAGTACGGTTTTTTTTTTTTTTTTTTACTTCGCAGCAGACTAATGCAGGCTGCGTACGTGATCACCCTGGGTCCCCTCTGCCCGAAGCCAGAATCGTTTGAGATCTGTTGGAAGTAAGTGTATCACCAAATTTGCCTCGATTTCGTGGCCCTCGAATCGAGGCGGTTGTCGAACACTCGACCGTGGATAAAGCGATCTTCGCCTGTTTAAGTTGCATGTAGAAAGCCACGTTTTTGCGAAGGCCGCGAAGAGTTTGAAAGCAAGTGAAGGTAAATTATCTTGAATTGCAGCTGATACGTTTCTCAGAATATTTTTAGCAATTCCCGGAACTCTGGGGAATTATTAAATTCGATGTTTTATCGAGGATTCATTTTGTTGTATTTAACCTTATTTCATTGAGTGAATCGATGCAGAAAGAAAACACACCACTTTAACGTTGGAACCTTAAAGAACACTCGACCGTCGATAAAGTGGGATGTGCAGAAATCCTGTTTCGTGTACGAAGCCACGTTTTTGCGCCGAGGCGGCGAAGAGTTTGAAAGCGGGTGAAGAAAACGTTTTTACGATGAAGCGAGGATTGAACGCGATTCGTTTTTGAGGCAAAGAAGTTCTTATCTGAGTAAACGCTTTTTAAAGCAAACCAGTTCTCTTCTGAGTCAAATATTTGCCTGAAAATAATTGTTGTACTTCGTTCTCCGTTCTTTCATTCATGAGGAAGATTTTTGGGGAAAACGTACTCGTCACGTCTGTGTCACGGATGCGTCACTGACGTCCGTCACGGGCACTTGTCCGTCACGCGTTTCAACAACGACCAAGATTTTTGTGTTTGAGGCCATCTGTTGTCTTTATAAAAGAGAATTCACTTTTGGTCGTCAAACCACTGTTCCTCTGTATGCGCTTTACCCGCAGCACTTAACTTTCCAATGGAAACCACTAGTTGTTATCAATATACTGGCAGTTAAGAAAAAAAGAGAAAAAAAAGGAGAGAGGTTATACTGTAGAACTGAAAGGGTTTCTAGCATTCATATACGATTAAAACTGTCAACTGAGAGCCAAGGACGTCGCTTCCTTTGTTCTCAAAAGGGTATCAAAGAGGTTGGCAATAACCAACGGACAGAAACTATTTAATTTTGATTTAGGATTTCGGAACAAATGGCTACTAAACCATTTTATTGATGGCCCTTATATCAACAAAAAACCAATTGCAAGGCTGATCGGACAGCTAAGAAGGGTAATAATTTTATTGCCCAATATTTCGGTGAGACAAAACTCACCTTCATCAGGGGCTGTAAAAGCTAAGTAGAAATCGAATGGAACGGTTACAAGATTTAAAAAGCGATCACCCATCGTCACATTGATCAACCCACCGCCGTTTCAGATCACTTCATTCTCCCTGACCACTCCATCAACGACATAGAACTCATTCCCCTAGAACTCATTCACTCGAACAGGGACAGCATTCGTAAAGCCAGAGAAGCATTTTTGATTTCAAAGGGCAAGACACTTGAACCCCATGGAATAAACAGACGAGATGAAACTTAATCTATTTCTATTTTTAAAAAAAAGCTGTTAGTCACGTTTCCGCTTTTTATGTTTGTCAACCAATCATATTTAATCTTTTCATTTTAATCATTTTAAATCTTGTAACCGTTCCATTCGATTTCTACTTAGCTTTTACAGCCCCTGATGAAGGTGAGTTTTGTCTCACCGAAATATTGGGCAATAAAATTATTACCCTTCTTAGCTGTCCGATCAACCTTGCAATTGGTTTTTTGTTTTATTCAACATTGCTGATCCTGATCTACACCAAGATCCAGCTTCATCTTGCTACTGTTTGTCCAAGTGGTCCTTGCATCGAGTTACCTTATATCAACAAACGGTTACAATGGATCTTCTTGACGAATGCAAGTACAAAATTCGAAGGAAGTGCCTGAGCATTTTAATGTCATCGTAAAAACCGAAAAATCACGCAGGTTCGTTCTTTACTGAATATCTTGAACATGTTTGAAATTTTTTTCAGATTTCATTTATTTATTTGAATGTACATAAAGAAAATGTTAAAACTCTTTTTCAGTGCTGATAAAAAATAAACGAAAAACAAAACAAAACGGGGGCTATATCAGTATGCTCTCCAGATCGATACAAGGAGAATACTATTGACTTCATGGAACATAGAAGTGACAAATACTTTTTTATCTCCCAATTTCCGTGTGCATTAAAGCCCCTACATATTGTATTTCGTATTTATGTCAAACCATTTACTGTTTACTGACTATACAGCACCATAGTACTGGGCACACCTCTTAAGCATTTGTTAAATCACAAATACTAACTGGCGAAAAGAAAAAGGGGTGTTTTTCTAATTGGTATGCTCAATGCAAATAACACTTATAGCAAATTTATATTTAAAGACTTTTTATCGATATATAAAACGCGAGAAATTGGGACCTTTCCCATTAGTTTTGGAATTTTCTCCGCAAATTTCTCTGCTAAACGTTATACAACTTTTATATCTTTATCTAATTTAAACCATGTCCAAGAATTAAATTAAGTTTCTTGTCACAAGCTTTAAACTAAGGGGCCGATTACATGAGGCGGGCTGGCCCGGTTAGCCGGGCTGGCTCGGTTTGCGGGATCTCGGCACGTCTAAGAAACATATTAAAAATCAACTTTGCGATTACATGGAAAAATCTCAGCCCGGCTAGCTGGGATCCCGGCATCGCGATGCCGGGATCTCGGCTAGCCAGGCTTAAAATTTACCATATAATTGCGATTGCCGGGCCAGCCCGGTTAGCCGGGACAACACTTTCTCGTCACTAAATTTCGCTTCAAAGCAAAATGGCTCACCAGAAGATCGATATTTCTCTTTCTATATAACACATAAAGGTTCATCAGACCATAAAGCTACGTAAAACTGAAAATAATACGCCAAAATAATGAATTGGCGAAAATAAAAACACTTGGTTCATGCTCTTTGATGTAGCCATCTTTTCACACGACAGCTTCTAAATTTACCCGCAGGCGGGCTGGCTCGCCTCATGTAATACCGGGCTGAGCAGTCATCTCGGTATACCGAGCCAGCCCTGCTAACCGGGCCAGCCCAGCTCATGTAATCGGCCCCTAAGGGGCTCCAATGCAGAATTCTTGTTTCGTTTTGTATTTCTGTCACTGACATACCACCAAGTTCCACTTCCAAATTACCTACCCAGCCTACAGACAGCGTTAGATCATTTGCATTAAAATATTCTTCTTTTTGGGGGGGAATTTTATAAGCTTCCCAAGATCTCGATAGCATGGATAGGATGACGCCAAAGGCATTGCGCCAAAGACAGAACAAGTGCTAGATAGAATTTGCTTTGTATTGTTTTTTTGTATTGTTGTTTGGTATTTTGCGTACTAAATTTCTGTTTTCACAGAAAACAGTTTTGGCGTCGTCGTTCACTAAACTTAAAGCACACCCTCGCCCCGTGATTTTGAACCTGATAACCACTTCTTGCTTCAATTGCGGTAAAGTTTTGTGCTGGCTCGTTGTTACTAAGAAAGGAGTTGATCTTTCCAGCTGTCGGTAGAAAAAGAGACTAAAAAACGGTACAGTACTGCAAACATGACCTACTGTACAGGAAGAAGTACTCCTTTGGTAAACTCCAACTTCTTCAGCAGGTGGGGATAAATAAATTCAAAAACTGGATACAAACTTTATTAATATGTAAAAACGGAATATGTTAACTATGTTTTGCTTTCTAATCGGAGCAGAAAAACCCCAGTTGCTATTGACCAAATTTTGACCCCGGAAAAAAAATGACTCGAATTTCTTAACCCCACGAGAGATTGCGTTTGTTATTAAATCACAAGAAAAGAATTCCGCGTCTCGCGTAAAAATGTTAAGATGGCAGATCTCGTACGTGATTGTCTTGTGTATTTGCTCATGTTGGCTTAAAAAAAATTATTGGTCGCCAAGAGGAAGCTCAGCTTTGTTTCTAAGATACCAAAAGTGCCTCGAGGACAATCGTGGGAAAAAAAACATCTTTCTGGAGTAATTTGAAGACTCAAAATAGTAAATAACTATATATTCTCCCTTGGAATACATCCTAAGCCTTTTAACTGTTTCAGATGAACTCCGAACAATTCTAGAGAGTTGAATAAATTTCTAGATCAAAATGAACGACGTTAACTTCATCCACTGCACAATCCATTCTCCCATTTCCCAATAAAGATTGAAAAACCGTTTACGAGTTCCGTTTTAGCAGGCAGCATTTGTGATTCAAATTATAAATACTAACTTCTCAGGGTTTTCTTTACAAGAAGGAGAAAGATATTTCCTTTGCAAAACGCTTAAGTCCTGTTTTTTCTTCTTTTTCCAGTATTAGCAGATGACTGAAAAAGGTAAAAATGTTAGCATGAAGCGATGGAGAGTTAGCGGCTTATGTACGTTTACCGCAGCCGTCAAACTGTCAAGGACGGTCGCGCAATGTTTTTTTTTTCAGTTTTTTAGAGACGGCCCCAAAAAGATTCGAATTTATCAAGAAAAAAAATTCATTTTATTTATGCTTCAACCACAGGCTTACCATCCTCTGCTTGTGCGGTGGGCTGTGCGTTTGTAATGGCTGTGTCGATTTATCAAATTAGCAAAACTAAAACCGAAATTTAGGAGTTTGAAAACTGAGGAAAATGAAATAAAAACTCATAAAATTGCTGCCATGGTGTTTTGATTTGTGTTTCTGTGTTTATTTTGGTGATTTAAGGCTCGCGAAAGCGATGTTTAACAAAATAACGGTCAGACTCACTCAAAAGTAGAGTGAGCGAGTCTGACCGTTATTTTGAAAACATCGCTTTCACGAGCCTTAAGTCACCAAAATAAACAGAAATACAAATCAAAACACCATGGCAGTAATTTTATGAGTTTTTAATTCATTTTCCTCAGTTTAAAACTCCTAAATTTCGGTTTTAGTTTTGCTAATTTGATAAACCAACACAGCCATTACAAACACACAGCCCACCACACAAACAGAGGATGGTAAGCCTGTGCTTCAACTACTTTGAGTTTGTAATGACTGAACTTGACAAATTTTTCGTATGTAACGAAAAGTTTTACTTGCTCTATCAGAGTCCAATGTGATAATAAAGACGGCGTTACTGAAGCCAGCCGCACAGGCGATTTTTATATACACACGCTCGTCGCGGCGAATTTTGATCGCCAGCGGAAATCGCCAAGTAGCTCCAAGTGTACCCGCTGGCGCGACAGCCATTCGTGCCAGCGATTTTGATCGCCGCGACGACCGATCGAAGATTGGCGATGGGAGAGTCGAGAAGGAAGGGCAGAATTGTATTGAAGTTCCAAGTCAAAGTCTGGCCAAAGATGTTGGAAAGTTTGAGCTTAATTTTAAAACTCAATCCTTCTACGAATTAAACAGACTTTTGGCCTTATAATAGTTCAAAGCCGTATTGTTTGAATGGCGAGGTATTTTTTGTGAATGCTAATCGGTCAAATCTGTTTTTGGTGAGTCAAGATATCGTCGGTCCGGCCACTTTACACGCTTATTCTCCTTCTCTATTTTCGATGAGTCAAACATTTTAATTTGAAAACCGCTCTCACAAGCCTCCAAACAAGAAAACAAGCACAGAAAAACAAAAGCCAGCAACGTGCTGATATTTTCAGTGTTTATTGTTTTCTTCTAACAGTTTAAAGAGCTCTAAACATCACCTTTAGACGGAGGCTAGTTCGACAACTGATACAGCCACTTATAAGAGCACAACACCATAAACAGAAATTGGTAGGCCTGTGGGTGGACGATGCCACTCAAAGAATAGTTTTGATTCGGCCGCAGGCGATGGCGAAATGGAAATTTCTCCCAAGACAACTCGCGCGGACACACTTGCGAGGGTTCCGTGCTTGAGCGGAATGGGACTGGCGTGCGTTTCTCGAAAGCCCCGAAACTTTTCGGGCCGATTTCGGGCAAAATAATTCGCACTATGACTTGTAAACAAAGACCTCTCTAAGCAGGAAACTTTGTTATATGTTAAAATTTTCTGACCTCAAACACGTGTTAAAATGACAGCCTTGAAGAATGAGTGATTTATGTTTGTGAAATGGCATTTTCGTAGCCGAAAACTTTTAGGGGCTTTCGAGAAACGCAGTCTATATTGGTATTAAACGAGAGAGTAAAGTTCAAAGGCAGTGTTATTTTGCCGAATTTTGTGCTCGTTAACCTCACGCAATAGCAAGGTGAGAAAACTCTCCAAAATAAGCGGCTTTTTCTGGGAGTTGGTCTTGTATATTAGTCTGTTACAAACTGATAGATTTACTCGCCGTTGTACAGTGAAAGTGACGTGCGGTCAAATAATTGAACTTTGTAGATAAATCCTTTATAGTAGACCAAGTACTAAGCTTCTAAATATATAGATTTAGCCAAGCCTAAAAGCGGAGCTCCACATTTTTTTTTCGCTGGTACTTATGAATTTCTTTTAACATACTCTCATTGAAATAGTTAAATATATATACCGTAAATGATCGATTAAGGGCCGCGGCGCTTATTTAATTTTCGCAATTAAAGGTGCGACGCTTATTCGAGAGCGGCGCTTATTTCAACTACGGGTAAAACAGTGAGGGGAATATAGAGAGAATTAAGTGAGGCACAACTAGGTATGCACAATTTTTAAAATATAAAATTATTTCGAATGAAATACAAGAGGTATCATGAACGTAGTTTCTCAGTCTCTGTGAAAGTATTGCTGCTCAAATACAAGAGGTAACATGAACACATGAACAATACCCATGTATTCATAATTTCAATACCTAAATTAGCGCCCCGGCGCTTATTCGAGAGCGGCGCTTATTAAATTATTTTCGGTTAAGGTGCGGCGCTTATTCGAGTAGCGGCGCGTAATCGATCATTTACGGTAGTCTACCTGGATTTTTGAAAAGGTGGCTCCTGATGATTTGCCCGTTTTCACCGGAACGACACCGAAACCGAGGTTTTATGACTTCGAGCAGCCTCGAAACCACACGAGATTTCAGATTTTTCAGATTTTTTATTTTTTGCACTATTCCAAAAGGTTACTACAGAAATTACAATACATTACAAAAGTAAGAAAACAATAAGAACAACAAATTACATAAATCATGAAATGTAAAACGTGCGCACTGACCAAAGGAGCTTAGGCTTTCGAGTTGGTAGAGATCGAAGACAGCAACATCGAGAGAGAAAAGAGAAGGAAGGAGAGAGAGGGGAGAAGAAAAAAGGACTCCTGGCACTCATAATTTTTATATTGCCTACTTTGGAGGTAGTTTCTGAACGACAAAAAAGCACTCGCGACACACCGGTGTCCTAGCAGATTTGGACCCCCCCCCCCAAATTTGGACCCCCCAGTCAAAACTCGCTAGCGGATTTGGACCCCCCGGTCCAAATCCGCTAGCGAATATGGACCCCCGGGGGACCCAATCCGCTAGCGGATTTGGACCCCCTTCGCGGATTTGGACCCCCTATGTAATCGTAAAAACCCACGCTGTTATTCGCATACAAAGAACAGAAATAATTTCACTTTTCAATCTTGGCGAAGAAACGTTTCGTTTGGCTTTCAAAATACTTCAAACCTATTCATAAATAGAGGTAGAGTCAGACTTAAGATCAAGTAAATTGACCGTTCGTTTTAGGCACACAGCCAGACCTCTAAACGTTACAGTTAAAGCACGCGCTGCGGTATTTCTTACAGAAGATACGATTTTAAAATCTTGTATTCTTTCATACGCGTTGTTATTATTTTTCCAGGATACTGAATTTAACATAGTTTAAACGGGCGGTTTAACAAAGGAGGTTTTAAAGTAACACCTCTTGGTTGAAAATCGCATTGTGCTAATATTTAAAGTACGCTTGCTACTCCGCCCCTCCAATTACCGCGGCAAGCTGATGTCAAATACTATTGTTTTTCTTAGCGCTGTTTCAAAACTTTTTTAAAACTTGCTTTAATTCAGTTATAGTAGAAACTTTTGTAAGTCATGTTTTTTCACACTTGAGATTGTAAACTCGCTTTAAGTCAGTTATGGTAGAAAATATTGTAAGTTATCGTCAAGAAAGTTTAGTTTTTAAAATTTATCGATACAAACTGGTGTTGTAGGTTCTCTTTTATTTGAAAAGAAAAAAACTGCCTCAATATTTTTATTTTGCCTCTTTAACAGCTCCAAAAACAATTTTGCCAATTTTCCTCAATAGAACGCTTGTTTTCAGGGGGGTCCAAATCCGCGAGAGGGGGTACATATCCGCTAGCGGATTTGGACCGGGGGATCCAAATCCGCTGTGACACCGGCTCGGACACCTCGACTGATCGGTACCGTTTTCAAAAATCCAGGTAGATGTTGGCATGAAACGGCCTAAAATGGCCAAGAGATGCTGAAAAGGCTCCTTGTCAGCCAAAATTCGGCCATTTTTCACCACGTGGCAACATTTTCTTGCATCAATTGTTTGCATGAAGTGGCCTGAAATGGCCAAGAAATGCTGAAAAGGCTCCTCATCAGCCGAAATTCGGCCATTTCTCACCATCTGGCAACATTTACTTCCAACATCCACCTGGATTTTTGAAAAGGTGACTAGCTCCTGAAGATTTGCCCGTTTTCACCGGAACGATACCAAAACCCAGGTTTTATGACTCCGAACAGCCTCAAAATCACTCGAAAAAGCAAAGAGAAGGGAGGGAAGAGAGGGGAGAAGAAAAAAGGACGCCGGACACTCATAATATTTAAATTGCCTACTTTGGTTTCTGAACGACAAAAATGCGCTCGCAACGCACCGGTTCAGACACCTCGACCGAGCGGTGTGGTTTTCAAAAATCCAGGTAGATATATATATTTTCCCCTCTGAGAATCGAACCCCTGACCAGGCGCTTCGCTGGTGGTTGCGATGCCATAAGGCTACGCTAATCACATCTGAAAACTTGGTGTTAATTTCAGTACTTGTTCGGCTGTTTATATCGAGATCACGAGAGATCACGTGAGAGATCACTGCTCGAGATCTCGTAGGTGTTTTTCCTCGGAAGATGTGTTCGGACCGCCGCAAAAACCATGGTTGTGAACAGAAAAAACCGGAAGGCACTAGCTCTGCTATATTTGGCGTCGGGACTGCTGCCAAATGCTGCAAACTCCGACTCGCATCAGAACACAACAAAGCTGAAGTCCTGGAAGTCAAATTTCGTAACTTGAACTTTTTGCCTTCCACCAAAACGACAACGGAGTGTTCTTTTGAACTTTTTCTTTCCATTTATAGATATAAGATTGTTTTTTTTTTCTCAAGTTTAAACTTCGACACTGCCGAACAGTCGTTTTGCTAAATAAGCTTAAGCTTTGTAACAAACCTCCTTTTAAAAAACGACGATGGTCGTGCGATTTCCTGCCAAGAAAACTGCGCTGGTTGCCCAAAAGCGCCGCGCGATTTCCTGCCAAGAAAAGATGGCATTGGCCTCCCCCCGTTGGGTTGCCTTGGGACTCCCCTCCCCCTCCCCCAGAGTCTGTATGTACGGAAGAACGTACGCTGACGTCATAACCAAAATATTTCGCATCGATCAGTCTCAACGATAGGTTACCAGATTTGCTTAAATGACAAAAGAGGTAAATACTACGCTGTAGTCAAAATACTTTTCCGTTTTAACTACAGCGTAGTATTTACCTCTTTTGTCATTCATACATTTAGCACCTACGCTGCGCAGGGATTCTTATTCTTATTCTTATTTTTATCACTCTTATTTTTACCAGATTTGCTTACCCATGGTGCTCCGCTGGCGCACTTCCCGCGCTGGCAAAGGCACGGCACCACCAAATTTCGGCACCGTGCCATTTAATTTTTGGGCATTCTATTTTTGGCTTCTGGGACTAAAGGAGAACGTCATACTGTTGGAGTTCCGAAAGGGGGAAAGGGATTCTGCTCCAACAACAAGTAACATCGTCAGTAGATCAACGAATCGCTGATTGAAGCTATCGGGGTGAGGGAGGGTAGTTGTCAGAAGTGCTGGTGTTTCATTTTCCTGCCCTTTTTCCCGGGGGGGGGGGTACTCTCTATAGTCAGCTATGCGGGAAGGCTGCAGTATACGAAACGGTGGGGGGGGGGGGCTTTGTCTAAGTACTATAAAATGTTGGCAGAATTTGCATAAATCACAACGCAACAAATATAAGGCGTGGAGCCCTCGAGCAACTAGAATCCCTCGAAGAACATCTGTTTTCGGCTTATTATTGAGGTAAAAAAGGGGTACAATGACTGTTTCAGATATATCAGGAAGCGATATCATTTCGATTTAAACCACGGGCTGGGGGCGGAGCATCCCGGTACAAAACCCCAACCCCCCCCCCCCCCGCCTCATCTTGTGGCCCTGTCTGCTTAGACAGAACCAGATAGAGCTGCGGTTGCGCCAATGCCAAAATTGATTGTTATGGAAAGTGAACCTCCAACCAATTTCACAAAGAAAGCCCGTAGGGCTTTCAGTTATGCGATTAGCCACGTGTTAAGAGACGAGAAATCTCTTGGCATTTGGTTAGGGTTTTTCTCTGATTTACCTAGGTAGATACCTTTCTAAGTGAATTCATGTATAAGTGGATACACAGTCGGGAAAACGGGATTCTGTTGTTTGTTCTATTGTTTAGCAGACCAATCGTAAAAGACCTTACGAGAGCTGCTACATCACCCAAACACCCTTTCCCGTTGATTTACTTAAGTATATCTTTGGGTGGATATGCAGATGCGAAAACACTTTTCCCCTTTGATTTAGTAAGTATACTTTTAATTGCATATCCAGTGACAAAAACGTCTGTTTCCCTTTGATTTACCACAGTGTCCTTTGAAGTGGATACGCAGACACACAGTGGACTGCTAATATTTGTGTATCACTTCAAACTGGATATCCTGCAGTTGAGCTGAACCAGTCTGACAAAAGCATACCCTGAAAACAACACCCCAGCACATCACAATTTAAGAAAAATAAAGGACTAAGGGAGTCACTCCCCCAATCAATCAATCAATCAATCAATTAATCAATCAATTGATCGATCAATCCATCAATCCATCAATTGATTGATCAATCAATCAATCAACCAATCAATCGCCACAGAATTAGTCAACTAATCAATCACATAAACACATTTTTAATTAATACAATTTGCAATAGATTAGAATCATAAATTAAACCCTATCCTATTTTTGTTTTAAAATTAATAATTTCTTGGAAATTGGAAGGGAAAACAGTCACAACATTGATTTCCCACTGGCGTATACAGTAGCACTTAACTTTTATATTTATTTTAACCTAGTCAGCGAGGACCTCCCTGAAAACCACTCAATGTGACAGGAGCTTCCTCCATAAAGATTATTGGACAGCTAACACATCTTATAAAAAATGCATACTTCCTATTGGTGTCACATATTTTTACCAACGTGTTAATTTAATTAATTGATCACTTTATTTTAAGTTTTCAAACATTTTATAGCATGGGGATCTAGACAACAAGTGGGCAGAAACTGTGAGAAAAAGTAAAGTGGGAGAAATAGGAAAAAAATGCACAGATTATAGCGTCAAAATTTTAAAAAAGCAAATATATGGCACAAATAGATGGGAGTGGCTAAGGAACTGGCTAGATATGCCCCTTCCCAGCGTTTATACATTTATTAATATATTTATGTACTATAAAACATTCATTATGAAGTTCTCAGAAGCTGCCTTGAAATGCTGTGGAAGATGACTGGACCCCAATTTCTTTGGCTTTTCACCAACTTGGCAACCTTGTTCCTCACCCCATTTCTTGCATTGTGAAGACCAACCACTCCCTTTTCTCTAAGGTTCACAGCCCCACGTCCATCTCCCCTTACTTCAGGGTCAACTCCTGTCTTGGGAACACCTGATGCTATCACATACCGTATTTACTCAAAAGACCACTGTGGCGCTCACCGCTTATTAAAGTTTTCAAGCTGTCAGTGCGGCACTTATTCGGGGGCGGCGCTCATTTAAAACTGTCTACTTGCAAATAACAGTCAGATGTAATGATTCTTAATCTTTGTCCTGTTCATAACAATAGCATAGGAAGGACGCAACAAAAAGTTAGTTGTAAAGGTCTATATCCCTTTCACATCCAAATAAATAACAATAACAGCAATAACAACATCAGCCATATTAGCATTTGGGTATCAGCCATGTCAAACATCAATATGCGCCGTACTGTTGCTGGAAGCATGCCACGCTTATTCAGGGGCGGCGCTCATTCAAGGGCGGCGCTCTTTCGAGTAAATATGGTACACAAACACAGCTATTGATACAGGCACAGAAACTACTGCACAACAGGACAGGGAAACAAGTTTTAGTTTAAGACAACAAGGTCAAGATGACCAAGCTTAACATTAACGGCCGCGTGTTTTTTGATCGATTCGCTCAATTAGCAGTTGGTAATAAACAACCCCATGTGCAGTAGGAAACGACAATTTATAGGCTCGAAAACACAACACTCACTTGATCTAGAATAGTTAGAATTTCTAACTTTCGAATAAAATACACCAGTTGTCAATTAAGAATTAGCCAAAAATACAATCATGAAGTCAAAATTTTGAAAATTTACGCAAGAGATTCACATGTTGTCTCGCGCGTGAAATCAAACCACAACAGAGGATTTGTGTCTGTTTAGATCAGATTACTATTTTTCGAAATTTCATGAACGAAGATTCGCAGAAGAGGAGACAGTAAGCTTTTCTAAATAACACATTTATTAATACACGCCTTTATTCGTTTCTGAAAACCAAACGCGTTCAATTCTTTCTTCGAGGGAAGCTACGCGCAAGCGATTTCGCTCGATGTGCAAGTTATTTTGAAGAGCATTTACTGATGCGAACTGTGCACGTTTTTCAAAACTTTTACGAAAACTTTAAGAAATACAAAGAATCCTTCAATTAAGAAGTTATTTCGGTAAAAATTTACAATCAAATGTGTAATTCACTCTACCGTAGACTCGTAGAAGTGCTTGAGCATTTCCCAGAAAGTCCGCAGTTCGAAAAATCTCTTGCGATGGAAGATTGTCCTTCGCTTTGACAAAACGGCTGTTCGTCCTCGAAAGATGTTTTCTTCGCTCTGAAAGCTCTAAATTCCATCGCTTAACTTGTCGAGTGTTCCTTAGAGCTTCTTCTTTCGATTTTTAAGTTTCAAAAGGTAATCCTTCCTTCCGAGAGTGAGATATTGCCATCTTGAAAATTCACGCGTGAAGAGCACGGCAGCCATTTTGAGTGAAATGTGATCTTCTTGGAGAGTGACAAGAAGTCTTCCCTTCTAGGACCCCCTCAAGCCTTCAAATATATGCGCAGTTGGTGGATTCTGATTGGTTGAACATTCCCAAAGACAACTAGGACAAAAGGGGACCAAAAAAGCCTTTCTAGGGGAGGCTGGGGCCAAAAGCGAACACGCGCAAAATCAAGGCCGGCTCAGGCCGGCACGGCCGTTAATGAGTTTTAAATTAAGACAGCAGGATATTTCTCCTGTACACCCTTAATTTGTGAAAACATACTGAAATTATGTGTAAACCATTAACCGTCTCATGCAGTTTTCAACAGTGTTCTAGATACAATAATTTCCTACTTTACACACACTTGCTGAAGCATGAACACCCTGTTATTATGAACAGTTTTCTTAACACCGGCTAAAACACTTTTTCTAAAATTTTGAACTCATTCGATATTGACACCACATCAATGGTCATGACTCTTAATACGCTTCGCTCATGCTCTCCAAATTCCCCGCGTGAGCTGTCACTTCCCAAGTAAGCTGTCACGACAACTCAGGGAGTGGTCTTTATGTGCATATGGCACAAGGAGTAACATGACCAGCTCCCAGTTGCTTGGTGAATAGCTAAGTTGGTAGAGCAGTGCACCAGTAATCACAAGGTCATGGATTCAAATCCCATCCAAGCCTGAATTTTTTTTTTCAGGATTTCTTTTTGCAACTTCTTAATTAGTGAGCATTTACTCTGTTATATCAGTTAACTTCGCCCTGGGAACCTGCTTTTATCTGGAACACTGCTTCCAGGTTTTTAGTTTTAGAAAAACGAGAAAATGTTGCCAGCAGGGTACTATTGATAATAAAACTTCCTTGTAACTTGTCTCCAAGAATAATCCCATGATTCTGTTTTGCAGTCTTTTCACATGGAGCCATCTGAAGTCACCAAGATGAAGTTAAGTTGCAAAAAGCATTGTATACATGAGTACAAAGTACACAAGAAGCAAAAGCCAGAGCTGTCACTGGCAATTTATAGTAAGGACTTCACACCTGGCCAGGTGAATAAAAGTTTGTCCTGAATGCCCGAGTTATAAGTTTCAAATACCAAACTGCACAAAAGTATCACATCAAATGTTGATTAAACCTGAAAAATAAAGACCAAAATATGGTAAGTGGTCTGCTCCTAGCACCAGCTCACGTTGAAGGAGGGTGGCGGGGCCACTATCCGGAAACTAAGGAACCACACAAACAGAAGAAACTTTTCCATTCAACAACATTCAACATTGTTACATTCAACATGTTTGGCCACCCTATAGAATGATGTTGGATGATGATAAATGACAGTGAGTTGTGCATTGCTGAATGAAACTTGATTACCATCAAACTTTCAACCTAACACCATCCAACATTTCTTTTGTTCTCAGGTGTGTAAAGCAATGTTGAATTCATTAGCCTTGCACGTGGAACAATGTTAGACACATCACACGTGAGAGAAATTAGAGCCAATTTACACAATTCAACAATACTGGGGAGGGGGATAGGGGGGTTTAAACTTCCCGTATCCTTTAATCCTGGCTCCCACCCAGGGTTGTCCCTAACAGCTGGCAGCCGGCAGAATTAACTGGCTACTTGGGTCGTTTGTGCCGGCTACTTTTGTGATATAATATATACATATATATAAATTATACATAGTCTGATGATTGCTTATCGCTTAGTGCGTGAAAATCGAGTTATACGTTGATATTGCCTGATGAGTGTGGTCGTCCTTTGATCACATGAAACAGCGTTGTCGCAATAAAACGATGAATTGAAATCTTTCTACTTTTGATCATTATTATAACTGCTCCTCTAAGAGTTGAGCGCTCTACAAATTTATTCTATTCAAGTTCAAGAAATTTATATATATATATATATATATATATATATATATATATATGTATATATTTAAAGACAAATAATTAGTTGTTCCTTTGCTGGTGCAGATGTATAAAAATGAAACTTATTTCCCACTGCAGTTTGTTGACTTAAAAATAATCTGGTTGGCACAGAGATGCATTTCATTACTTTGAGTTCTGGGAATTACATGTAGAAAACCACTGAAGGCATGAGTTCATACAAATAAAATTGAAAAGTTACGATTACTTTTGGAACTGACATTATTGGAAATTTGTGCTCAGATTCAAGGAAATTCCATTTCTGGGGACCTAAAATGTAAAAATTTCCTTGGGGGGAGCATGCCCCCAGACCCCCCCTAGAAAGGATCGCCTTCGGCACTTAATAATCACTATCCAGCTACATAGAAATTTTTGCCAGCTACTTGAAAAGTTGTGGACGACCCTGCCCACCCTACTTTTCTTAGCTCCCGCCTCTTTGCACTTTTTCCATTGCAAAATATTGTGCAATGTTGTGTAATTTTCCTGTATTTCTCCCACTTCCCACCACCTTAGGAATCCTGCTTCCGCCCCCTCACTCTCGCCTCCCGCACACCTCCCGCACACCTCCCGCACACCTCCCACACGCCTCCCGCCCCCTTTTCTCCTGGGCTCGTGACCCCCTGTCCCTCTCCACAATATTCAACATTATTCAACAGGATCGCCTAAATATAACATGTGTAACACCGTTTGGCCACTTCGTTTAACTATACCACATCGTACAACAAAGTTGGATTCAACAATTTTGGATGATGTTAAATCCTTTTACCTGGGGCTTAATCCCTAGCAAACCTTAACAGCAAGCTAAGGTTTCAAAACACCCATAAATTTTCCGACCCCGAGGCCAAGTCACCCATGCAGAAAGTTCCAATAAAATCACAGTTAACCTTACATTCAAAGTAAGCAAAGTAAATGATACAACGGTTGACCTGACAAAGAAATTACAAATAGCACTACCAGTGAAGGTATGAAAATTTGTACTTGTGTGTAAAAATGTCCACCCTTCATGACGATATTAAAATTTTACACTTTTTGAAGCCAAGAATAATAGAATCGCACACTTACTTTTATCGTGCTTTACTTTCGACCTGCACACGGACACTTTCGGATTCCCACACTACACACACTTTGCAATCGTTCCAAAAACGTGCCCCATTTCTTTGCTTAACGAGCGTTTGTCCACCATGTTTGTTTTCCTGCTGTATTTGATCACGAACTAGTCGCGATGGTGTAGGTTTGGGCTTGCTTTTCACGGTTTTCGAGAGCTTCGAGATGTAAGCCTGGCTTATAGGAACTGAAGACATCTGATGTAAGAAAAAAAGGAAACCATACAAGTTGAGAGAAAATTTTGTGAAAGCTGAAAGCAAATCATATTTTCTGATTTGTCTGTTCGATTCCACTCTTTTACCTTTTGCTTAAAACACTGATATTTCGTGGATTCTTTCTCGAATACGAATAGAAAATTTCACAAACTACAAGACGCAAAGTCTCTTGGAAATAACAGCGAACCTCAGCCAGTCGGTAGAGACGCGTTCACCGAAAAACCAGGGAAGTACAAACCCCATTTTCGCAGCAGAAAAAGTCATCTGAAATCGAATACTAGCTGGAACACTTCAAAACAGGACAAGCTGAACAAAGGGACAAAGATCACTTCCACGGCAGCCAATCACAACCGCGGATTTTGTTATCATCGTCGTTTTCACGTGTTAAGCTCGTGACACCCTCGATATTGAAACTGTCTTTGTACAAAACATATGTACAAAATTGTACAAATTTTTACTCATATGAAACCAGAAATTTCACATTAAAACTTTAAAGATAGAGTACAATACAAATAGATGCAAAATGATTGCACGAAAGTGGTTAGTGACACAGCTAGCTCAGGGTCGTAACGAGGTATTTGGGATCAAGGATCAAAGGGATGGGATCCGTTATCAGAAGGGAGGGATCAAGGATCACAGACCATGGGATCGGGATCAGCAGTTTTTTTAAGGATCAGGGATCAGGCTGCACTATATTTGTGGTATCAGCGACGAAACCTGGTCACGCTTTTGGAATCAAGGATCAGAAATTTGCGTACATCAGCGATGAAAAAACATACCTCGTTACCACCCTGGCTAGGTAGTTACCCACATGGAGGGAAGGCCCACCGGCACCATATATTACAGTGAGTAAAATTCCAACATTCTACTTTTCCGGGGGGCGTTAATTAAGGTCGAACACAGTTATGGAAGATTTGAGTACCTGCACTTCATCATGACGTCACCGTTAAATGATAATAACTGATAATCCCATACTTGGCATAGGCAGGAGGAGCCCATCACCCTCGCATCGGTAATACTTTGTAAAGGTTCTTGTAAATTGAGCTGTTTCCATGGCAATGGAACAGATTATCTACCGTGTAGCACTAAATTTTTGCGGGAGTTTAATTTTGCGAATGGGCGATTTTTCGTGTGTTGGGGGAACTAATTTTTGCGATTTTCAGGAAGTTGCCTTCTATTTGGAATTACAACATTCTCGTTTTTGAAGTACAAATAACTGAATCGAATACAGGTGAACAACATGTAGATGAAAAACACGTTAATCAGTTAATCAATGATTCAATCAGTTCAGAAGATCCTTTTCTTTAAAGCTTTTAACAGCTAAATATTTGTAGTGTACCGACTGCAATTTCGTCGTTTTCTTTCTGAATGTTTTGTTTCTAACTTCTTTTTGTTTGTGAACGAAAGAGGCGGTTTAAGTAAAGTGTAAAAGTCGATGTTTGTGTATAATTTCGACAACGGAGTAAATTTTGGCGGATAACATTTTTGCGGGAATTTTTTATCGAGGGAAATTTTTTTGCGGATCATGAAAAAACCCGCAAAAATCGCAAAAAATAGAACCCACAAAATTTAGTTCCACACGGTTTTTTTTTTCCTTATAACATAGAGGGCAAAATTACTGATTGCTGATTGGTTGAGACAGGGGGCATTTTTTCTTAATTTTCTTTCCAACGAGGGCAAAATTACTGACTCCTGATTGGGCAAGCGCCAAAAATACTCGCATTTGACTGGCTAAGCGAGAGAGCGCGCCATTTGCATTTCAGTTGTAAGCGTCTTGAAAAGAAAAGCAGATTTTGAATTGGATTTGAGTTGTTCAACACAAGAATATAGTTTCAGAGTTTAAATTTAGCCGAGTTGGTTGGCAAAAATGGTGTGGTAATCGGCTGATAGTTCAAAGAGAAATTCCAGAAGGTGAACCTGAACGTTTTACGGGAAACAGCAAATGGTTATTTGTTCTAAAACTACCGAAAACCTTGGTTAATTCAGCGAGCGAGAGGTCGCTTCGCAACTCAGGTAAGCATAAATTTACTTAGTTTGAGTTTTGAGTGTGAGTTTGTCAACGAACTAGAATTGTAATTATCTCAAAAGATGATCATATGCATAAAAGACAGTTTCTTTTTTTGTTCTGGGCGCTGAGTAGCAGTTTAATAAACTGCTTGTGTGCAGAATTGTTTATTCAGAGTGCCGGCGGCGGATTGTGTTTCGACGTGCAATGAAAAGTTTTCAGAAAATTTTGCCCTCTATGTTATAAACAAGTAATCGCATTGAGCCCTCGTAGAATTAAGGATAAATTTTCACTTGTATTTTCAAAGTTTTCACAAATTTCCCTCGTCGCTACGCGACTCGGGCAATTTTGTGAAAACTTTGAAAATACGCGTGAAAATTTATCCTTAATTCTACTCGGCCTCCTGCGATTACATATACAAAAAATCCACCCATTAGTTTTTTTAATTTAAAATTCCACACATGAGGCACGTTCACCGAATCATACCAGGGGATCTCCGGCCGGCAGCGGTCGACCCAATCGATGACGACATGCATTTCGCGCCAAGTCGATTGAGGGGAAGCGCCCTGGTAAAGGGCGGGTTGGAACTAAAAACTGCATGCCGAGGTCAAATTTTCGGCTAAACGCTACCCCCTCCCCCCCCCCCCCGTCCCCCAGCGTCTATTTGAGGTTCGGCGATTATTTGAAACTGAAACTTTATGTAACTGATTGGGCTCAAGTGGCGACCTCGCGAAACGTCGGCTGTTCTCTCAGGCTACGGAAATTAGTTAAACAATTTTTAAAAGGTGTATGAACCACTACAGTACATTAGTTCAATTTATTTCACTCATTCCAAATAAACGAAGTTGGCGTAATCTACTTTACCTCTGCTGACCACCTAATCCCCCCCCCCCCCACCTTGTCTTTGATTTTATCGACCAGCTACAGACGAAATCGGTAACATTTTATTCCTGTTTTACTTTATACATTCCTATAAAAATAGTTAACTTAGCGGTATTAAAGACAAAAAGTAACGGTATCAAAATTGATGAAAAATGATGAATAAACGCCGGGTCTACGAGGTTTAGATTTTAATAAAAAGCCCCGGCGCTTAATCGAGAAAATACGGTATGCATATAATCAAGGTTAACTACCATATCACAGTCAGAGTCTTAAAGCGGTTTAGGGACCCCAGCTAGATCTGGCTCCAGCCTAAAAAATGCAGGGCTCCAGGGCTCCACGACGGAAAATTCGGGGCTCTAAGGCTCCAACACTTCACTCCAGGGCTAGCTCCATTTAGCCAGAATTAGCCTGTTCCAGGCGTTCAGATAGTGGAGCGCAAGCGAAAAATAAAGCGAGCGAAAAAGCGGGAAAAAAACGAGGGGAGACTGGGGACCTCTCCCCTAGTCTCCCCTCGTATTTTTCCCGCTCTTTCGCTCGCTCCACTATCTGAACGCCTGGAACAGGCTAAGCCAGAATCAGCACTTTTGTCCAGGCTCTAGTCAAGAAAAGCGACAAAAATTTCAAGGCACAAAATTAAGTACCCCTTTTGTGAGAGAGTCGGTGATTCAATTTCGCACCCTCCTTCGATCCTAGAAGCGTCCTTCCCGTGGGTTGCGTTCCCTTGCCGGGTCCTGCCTAACCGGTTCAACATTCCCCCATGTAAATTAAACCTACTGAGCTCCAACTCAGTTCCCCAGTGAGCCTCCGTAAAGTTCCAAAAGTAACCCTCCTTACTTTCGGACTCAGGAACCGCCTTTGTGTACTGCTACTTTCGGAGGGGAGGGAAGGGGGTGCGTTATTTTTGCACCTCTTTGCTATATGGGGTAGTTAAAACGTGTTCCAGTTTCAGCGATTCATTTAACTAAACTCGTGAACTGATATGAAAACAAGAGTCCAAACTTTATTGAGTTTTAAAAAAAGTCATAATTGGCGGCAATCTGACCTTTAAAGTCATCCTCTATAAACTTATGAGTAGATCTGGCAGCTAGGCCGCGGCTGTTTCGGATGTAACACTACGTGTCTCTCGCCCGGGGCGGTACTCCCATATATAAGCTATATGGGCATCTATGTGCCGCCAGGGTATTGTTTTCAAGTAGTTATGGGGAAACCACGGGAATTGACAACTAGTCTGGGATAAGGTTGGGACTCTTGTGTCTAGACTAGGGTTACAAAATACAGCTGAACATGGTTTGCTGCAAGGGGTAAGGGACTCAGAGTCCAAACGCGATCTTTTCAATACGCCAGAGGTGTGCGCCAAGGCTGCATTTTAAGTCCTTTGCTCTTTAACCTATACGTCAATGATTGAGCTTTCTCGTTTAACAATATTCTATCTGATCCGTTCGTGCTGCCAAATCGGGCACCAAACTCAACTCTCTTTTTTATGCAGATGACTTAATTATATTATCACGATCAAAAGTAGGATTGCAAAATTGCCTAAACGAGTTATCCTCATATTGCAACTCTTGGATGCTACGAATAAACCCCAAGAAAACCAAGATAATGATTTTTCAACGATGCACAAAAAGTGTGATTATGTTTTTCACATAGGCAGCGAAATAATAGACATTGTCCAAAACTATACCTACCTAGGGACTAGCATCTCATCTTCCGGAAATTTTACGCTTTCGCTTGAACACCTTCGACAAAAAGCTCTTCATGCTTTCTTTGGTCTACGACGGCACACTGATTTTAATAAAATGAAACCTTCTCTTGCGTGTAAAATTTTTGACTCAATGATCTCACCAATTTTAACCTACAATAGTGAAGTTTGGGGTGCCTTTGCGAAATCAGATTTTAAGTCGTGGGACAGCTCCGCAATTGAAAAAACTCATTTACAATTCTGTAAACGTTATTTAGAAGTTCCTAACAAGGCATCCAATATTGCATGTAGAGCTGAACTGGGTAAATTCCCTTTGATCATTGAAATAAAAAAAAAGATACTTAATTACTTAAACTACCTCCGAGAAAAGGAAGAAAGCTCTATAGTCAAACAATCTTTAAAAATATCGATTGACCTTCATTATAACGGTGATAATATAGTTTTTACTCTAGTCTCATGAAAATGACTGACTATAGTGACAATTTCTGTGACTTTAATTGTAATTCATTGAATGAAGGTAACATCAAACAATATGTAGATCTCATGAAAAAGAAATATAGTCTTAATGGAACCAAACCCTTCAACATTCGCAAAAACTTCGTTTTTATTACACGTTCAAAAAGAATTATAGCCTTTCTGCCTTACCTAGATCTAACAAGAAAGAACCCATCTAGAAAATCATTAGTAAAACTGAGAATTAACAGTCATAAACTTCGGATTGAAACAGGTAGATACGACAAAATACCTCGTGATGAGAGGTTATGTAGTCTCTGCAACTGTAACAAAATTGAAGATGAAACTCATTTTTTACTAGATTGCCCGAGCTATTCTTCGATAAGAGACAGGTTCTTTTCTAAAATAGAACCTAAAATCCCATTTCTACGACTATTATCGCATGAGACCTTATTGTCACATCTTATGAATTGTACTGATTATTTTATAAATATTCAATTAATTTCATTCACCTCGTCATACTTTGAACAGAGAGACAAACTAGTTACAATGGCTACCTCTCTGAATGGTTAAAAATAAGAAATGGTTGTAATCTCTTTTAGTTATTTTAATTAAGTAAGAAATTAATAATTAAATTTTAAGTGGGTTTTATAATGCTGTAATACTTTGTTATAGTCATGCAAATAAAGCTTGTTGTTGTTGTTGTTGTTGAGTCCCAGCGTCGCACCCACACCCAAAAATTCACAGAATACCCCCGGATCTCTTCACAACAACAGCAACAACAAGGTATTTCCATATCCTTAGAGTAAAGTAATGATTACAAAATCATCAATTGTATCAAAGGCAACAGTTTATTTTGGAACTGGTTTTTGTTTAAGTTAGTGGCACATTGCTTGATTTGTTTCCCTTGCAGAGTTACTTTTGGGGTAGCTCACTTTTCGGCGGCGAGGGGGGGGGGGAGGGGGTCCTACTTTGGGGATTTGTTAACTTCGGAGCTTGGACAGAACTGGAACTTGCCTGTATGTTAGCAGTCCGTTTCTGGATTATCGCTGGAGTGCCGGATCCATGAACAGCGCGGCGAGATTGATAGCCTACGAGCAGGCCAGTCACTTAGTGTGCTATTCCCGCGAGTAACTAGACGCCGACCCGCGATTTGCGCGCCTGAGAGCGAAGCGAGCCGGCGAGGAGAATGGCATGGGGCGAGGGGCTTTCTCGGCTAGCACGGCTAGGCTTTTCTCGCCGGCTTGCAAATCGCGCCTCCGCGTCGGCCGCCACCTAGATACTAATAACACATAAATGAGTCTGCTCGCAGGCTACGAGACTGGAGCAGGGAGAAAAAAAACGAGGACCACGCCGTTCGGCTTTTCGTGCGCCCGGCTCGATTGTCTTATCAGCACTTATCCGGCCGTCATGTGTGATATGGACAAAAGGTTTGTTTGTTTCGATTAACACAGGGATTAATTAACTTTGAAGCGGAGTGATCAAAACAAAAAAACAAAAACATTGGACTTAAGTTCGACTGAAAGAAATTTAACTGGCCTTAACTTAAACTTTATTAGTCAATTGATATTTTCAGCCTCTTCTTTGTCTTCAAACGTTAACTGCTTGCCATACACACGAAGTGAAAATGCGTGTTTATACTGAAACAGAAGTTATTGTACGTAACTTGTGATAATGCTTTTTCGTTTTTGTCCCCTGAGAAAATATTGTGCAACGTTTAAGGCGTATGTATGACGTCAAAGACGTACAAACATAATCGTTGATTGGTGCATTTCATTATTGCTCTTATATAAAATCAGTTTAATTCGTTTTTCCATACTTTTTTAAGCAACAGCAAACTGAAATGGTGTTAAAATAAACTTTGACTTTATTTCGAACGAGGTGAGCTCAAGATTTTTTGACCTATGTTTCTCAAACAGTGTACTGGACGATCACGTTTTCGAAACGAAAACACTCCTTGTCTCGCGCCAAACACAAAAAGTACTTAACGTATTGCACTTTGATTGGTTAATGAAAATCTCTTACCATTACGATGGGCTACTGTACACAAGATATTCGTCAAAATGCATACATTATTTCAGTCTTTACAGAAGGCGCCGCTTGGGGTCGCCTTTGGTCGAAGCAATATGGCGATTTTGTTTCAGCTCTCTTTCATGGAGCCTGTTTGTGCAGATTGGTTGAAATTCGCTGTTGTTTCAAACTCGCTTTTCATTCTGTGAGTTTGAGATCGCTTCAACTTGGTAACTTTACGATTTCAGAGGAAAATAACTTTTGCGCTCAATACAACAAAGAAATAAAAGACAAAGGAAGGTAAGAAAACCCTCGCCTTGTCCAAACAACTCAATCTGTATACTCTGCTCGTCTACCTATCTAATGAATGCTCTCGTTTTTAATTCGCTCGCAGACGTAAAGATGTCGTCTGTTCCCATCAGTGCAGTTTACGTGAAGCACATGGATGCAACATTCAAGAAGAAAATAGAAGCCATTGACTTGAAAACGAAGAGTGAAAGCAAACAACGAAGTGTTCAAATGGAACAAAGGCCTTTCCGCGACTCCTTCTGCAAAGCGGGAATGATCTCGCGGGCCTCGATCCAAGCTGCAAAGTTATTCTTGTTCCACTCATAAAACCGATCGATGGATACGGTCATAACAAACAGAATGTGAATGAAACTGAGATGATAAAATTTTACGTCCATTATGTTGAAACGGTGGCCGACTGAAGAGGGACACTATAAATGTGGACATGATCAAACGAGAGAGTCAGTTCTCTCTTTAATAACAACTTAACAAAAGAAATTCGTTTAGACAATTGTCAAGTTCAGTTTCGTATTTTTGTTTGTTTGACTTTCGTTTACTGATGCTTTTTATTTTGGAGGTGTATATAGAAGAAAGAGTGAAACTCCAGGGGCACCCAGCGGTTCATTTCGGGGAATATCTGTTCGGAAGGCCTAAAATCGCCTGAGATTTTCGGATTTCATTGCAGTGAAAGCTAGAGATTTCTTTGGTGTAACAAGAGGACTTGTTAGTTCCTATTGTTTTCAGAGGGACAAATATGTCGTTTAGAGTGCAAGCTAAGGTCAGCTAGCATTTTCGGTGAGCCATCAGCAGTTCGAAAATTCGGCGGATAGGATTCTGTTTCCTAAAATTTTCTGCGGCCTAAATTTTCAGCTAAAAACGCCGAACAGATCAACCTGTATTAACTTAAACAATATGCCTTGAAAAAGCTCTAAAACAATCTAAGAAAGCAGAAAGTGATATTTTAAGTATTTTGCTAAAATTCTCTCGTTGGGTGCCCCTGAAACTAAGCTAGCTTGCGCAAGCCAACTTTTTCGTGTAATATAAAGGTTTACCAACAAAATTAATAGCATTCTGTACGATAAACGAGCTGCGAGCAGATTGTATGATACATGTCTTTTAATTTATTTTCCGAGATTCGTGCAAAGTATGTTAAGATTGTGAATGTTTCCTTTTAGTTTTACAACTACACAGCAAAGTTTACACCACTGCGGTGAGTGATATGTTTACAAGCCCACCAGACAGTTCTCGTCCCAACAGTGCAACTTCTCGAGTGAAGCAGCTAAAATGTAAATAATTGGTTAAAAAAGGTATGCAAACTATACATAAAATGCAATACAAGCGTTACAGTTTTACCATGGAACTGTTATGGTCTTTCTCCTCTGTCCTTCTTGATCCTTTCTTCAGTTCTTTTAGTTTGATGCAAGCCAGCGGGCCGACCGAAGAAGTTTGATGTTTGCACACCCGGCATAAAGAACACGAACTGGAGTGTCGAGCTGTAAAAACTTTTTAGAGTGATTTCATGTGTGGTGTGCGGATTGTGGAATTTTTAAGTTGCACTCTTGAAAGAAGGAAACTCGGAGGGTGTATTTGGTTTTATCAGGACCGACGAATTTGACGAATGTATATCGGTAGTCAGAAAAAAATTTGAATTCTTTCGGCACTGACTTTCTTGCGATCTACCGGCTTCAGACCGGCCGTACTAACTAGTGTCGGTGGTATGTTTAATCTTTCTATTGTCTTACATATTTCTATAGCGCGGCGAGTCGACTGTCGATGCTAGCGGAATTCACAACTGACTGTGCTAGTAGCAGAATTAAGTTAATTCAATTGCCGGTGATCAGTGAGGGTAGCAAACAGTGATTTGAAAGAAAGTCTGGCACGCCGAAGAAAACGAAGAAAGCGATTCGTAGTACTTCCTCGAAGCTGGTATATATTGTAACATGTGTCTAAGAAAAGAATTTAACTTAGAATTTAACTTAACTTTCATACTTAGAAACTTATATGTCTGCTGGTACTGGTGTGAGTTATCGTGTTCGAAATAGGCCATAAATTTTCGATGAAAGGCACGGGACGCTTGGCACACGGCCTACTCTAATCTGTCCTCTTCATTCCCGGGTCAGTTATTTTGCGATCGGCGACTCCAAAGCCTTTTCTTGGGTAGGGGATTGGATTAATTTAATCCCAGAGTTTTTTATTTGTCTTTTTCAACGGTTTTGCATTACAATTAATGAAGTAGCACCTCTTCTTATGTTATTTTGTATTCTAATACGACACGATGTACTGCCGATTAGCGTAAAGAACGTGGAACAACCATTGATCGATAGGCCTTAGGGCGGATCCAGACCTGTTTCCCCCGTTGTACGGAGATTGGTCACATTTAATATGTATTTTGTTAAAACGAAAGCAGATTTCTAAGTTTTAATCTCGAAAATCCGACACTTGCTCAAATAAAAAAAAATGTTTTGTGATTTCTGGGTATTTTTGCTGCCAACTGCATGTCGACTGAACAACATAACGCGATTGACAGGACTTGTCTCGTTCCATACCCATTTATAATACAGTATGGAAACTGATATTGATGAAATAATCCGCCGATTTGCAAGGCGTAATCCGAGGAAAATAGAACCGCCGAATTTTCTGGCCAAGTGACTCAGAAACGCGGGAAACTTTCGGGATCAGTTTTAAAAAATCTTACAATTTTTCCAGGGGAGCTTGCACCTTCAGCGCTCGCCTCATAGGAAAAAGTACTTTCACGATTTTTTCTTCCTGCCTTCCCCCCCCCCCCCCCCTCCCTCCCTTTGTTAAGACTGGGGTCGTAATCGTAGTGGGATTTTAAGACACGAAAATGACTACATGGACTTCATAGTGCAGGCGGCCGTAAAGCAAGATGGTCACTCGCAACATAGAGACGAAGACAGTGTCATAAATGGCCAAACCACGAAAACGAAGGCAAAAAAGTGGTGACGCAAGTTGTGAGTCAGAAGTTTGTAACCTGCGATCAGGCACTATTTTCGTCTCGCTTGCAATTTCAGCAAGCCACCCACGTAAAGGAATTTGCTAGCTTTGCTAAAACTCGGCCTGATTGCAAGGTTATAATAGAAACTTCTTGCGACTCCACCTCGAAGTACTATTGTGGTGCGGTCTAGTATTCTCAGTTGTAGAAAGTTGTTTTCACCATTGAGTCTGGTTGAAATCCTAAGTGATGACAATTCAAATGACAACGTGTGAGCTTTTCTTGCCTCATGTGCTACTGGTTTTCATTATTTGGCGAAAATAAATTTGGAAATTCCAGGAATTTTTCTCATTTATGAACTTGGGTTCTTTTGAGGTCAAAGATTTAACCTCAGACTCGTAATATAAAAACCAGCCATGGCAACTCCATGTGTTTTTTATTACTTCTCCTGATTTTGTTACCATTCCATTGTGATACAATATAAATTGCTGTGCTCTAAGATTAAAAATACCTCGAAATTCCAAAAGCAATGACCCTCACTACTTTTCCATTCAGTAGCCTTTTTTTATTGCTACTAATTGCTAAGAAAAATGTGAATCTTGTATGGATCATTTTATTAGATTAATAAATCTAATTCAATTTCACTGGAAATTTATTTTAGACAGTGAGACCCTCGTGACACCATTCATACCGGCCAACAATTAATTGACTATTGATTATGCATTTAATATTCTTTTTAGTTCATACCTCTTGGGGAAATCTGTCCATCTTTCTATTATTACATGTAAGCGAAATTAGGCTTAGAGATTATGGTCTACATCATGTTCTGTTTTTTATACATTATCAAAAGTAAATGTATGAGACTGGTGGTTGTATTCCACGTGTCTTGGGTGCTCCATGTGGGGTTTTAATAAGAATAATAATAACTTTATTAATGTGTCAAAATACAAAGCATAAAAAGAAGTAAGTAATTAAATACAACTCATAAATGTGTATCCCATAATATAAATAATAGATATATATCCAATAATAGAGTTTTGGTTTTGACACGTGGTATCATCATCATCATCATCATCATCATTATCATGCAACTTACATTTCCCATTATTCGAGTTTTGAAACCTCTACATATGAGGGCTAACCAGGTTTGCTCTCAGTCTCCCTAAGTTGATGGTCCTTTGATCTATCTCTTCCAGTGTCCGGTTTTACATTCTTATCGTCTTAATTATACTAATTCTTACTTAGTAGATACTACTTAACTACTTTCAAAGACATGAACTAGGCTAAGTCAGGAAAAACTTTGAGATGCAGGTTATGTTTCATCACAGAAGTGACTTGAGATTGCAACTGTCAAAAATATCTCACAGTCTGAACATGTATTATAAAAGAAATTCTAACAAATTAGTGACAAATAGTTTCCCGCATCCAATTAAAATCTCGAACAGAGCCAACATGTAAGCAAACAACACTCAGAACTGTGAGAACATGCATAATCTGGTGACTGTTACCGATAATATCAAATTTCCCTGGAAAGCATCTCTCTGGTATCCTAGCAACATTGAGTGTGCCACCAATGAAGGCTAACAGATCCATGGAGAGATAATATGGGATAGCACTGAGGGTACATTTCCAGTTAAACACAAAAAGGCACAACCGCACTGCAACAAAAAAGTACCTCATTATACCAAAGACGAGTAAAGGCAAAAATCTTTCCCTGGCACTTTTTGCTACCAGAATGAAGTATATTGATAGCAAGGAAACAGCAATGTAGAGTGTTAGAGACACCAAGCTCCAAAACGGTAGGCAATGAAATGTTGCTCTAATCCCACAGAGGCCACCACAAGCATTTATTGCCCAGACGCCACAGACATCAAAGGTGAGAAGCTTGTGGTAAACATCATGTCCACTTTGGTGACACATAAACAAATGATAAATCGGACTGGCAAAAAAGGGAGCAAAGCAGGCAAAATAATGTAAGAAAAACCACACTGGATTTTCTAGACAAGCAGAACTTGCAGTCATTGGGACGAGAACCAAGATAAACACACATGGGATTCCTGGAATAGATAAAGGAAAATTTTGATAGAATGAATTTCAAATACAGCCTTAAATGCAGACACCCTTAAGGCACTTTTTGCAATCCAGGATGAGCAGAAAGAATGTCTGTATTGGAGGCTTAATACTAGTACCACTACTGCTGAATAAAATAATACAATAACAGTTTTAGTAGTAATTATATATTAACATAGGCCTCCAAAGTCACATTCAATAATATGTACTCTCCCCACTGATATGGTTCTGTCAGGGGTTTCCTTTTGCACTTTAGCCCAGGCACTTAAGATACATGTATGAATAGGGGATGGGCAGGGATACAGGGTATTTCCGCAAGCAGCCATGTCTGTTTTAGGGTGTGAAGCATGAAACATGACTTTCTAAGTAGCCTTAAGCCATGATTTTTCATTAGTGTGCCAGCATAAAGCAATGATTGAGTAGTTAATTTCTTGTGGCATGTGATTTTGCAGTCACAAGGAAATAAGTTGTGACAGATAGGTTGTCGCACATAAGCCAAGGAGGCCCACAGTGCTGGAGCTTATCCTGTAGCATGAAGCAACTGAGAGTATTGCTACTCCTCCCGGATGGAATGTTGGTCCATCACAGGGTTACCCCCAGCAGCACGTCGCCAGTACCCATTTATACACTGGGTGGAGAGAGACAATGTGGGGTAAAGTTTCTTGGTCATGTTAGATGATGAACTGGAATTTACATGAAACATGATCTGCTCTTTCTCCTATTTTTCCCATACCTCCCTAAAATATGTGCATTGGCTACCTCATCCATGTGGCTTTTTGGGTTCATTCCTTGCGGACGGGTCATTACTGTATTTAGAGGGAGGGAGGTCATGTTTAAGTTCTCCTAACCCTCCCCTTATTGAAGCACATTTTTGCTGACCCTCCCCTCCTTCCCCCCTTTGTATAACAAAGCTCCCTAATATGTGTGCATAAATTTATGTGGCCCCCCCTTTTTCCCTGTATAAAAATCATTGACCCTCCCCTTATTTGCACCAGCCCTCTCCCACCTCTAAATAATGAGCGGTCCCCAAGACATCGTTTTGCAGAGGATCAGTGATGGCATTGCAAAACATCATCGTTTTTCTCAGTTAAGTCTACATCAGTGAGACTGTTCCCAGTTATTAAACACTTTATATCAAGTTGTGCTGAAAAACTGAGCGTTAATTTTGAATATTTCAAGATACTTACAACAGCTGACATGGATGTACCAGACCAAAAATTATTTCCTTAGAGCCATAAAAAATTTTCGTGTTTTATCAAAAACGTCCAAGAATTTTTACACTTACCATGGGAGTAAATATTGAAGGTTTCGTTATGAATGTAGAACAAGCTCTCGACACATTGCCTCGTAGACAGATGACAGCGATATCCACATTGAATATATTTGTTAAATTGCAACCAGGGAGGGCACGATTCCAGTCGAAAAAGTGGCGGATCTTGCAGTTTTATCTTTTCCTTCGTGCTGTTATTGTAAAGATGGTTTATGTGTCCATTTTGCTCCATGATCAGCGACTGAAATGTTAAACCGGCCGGCTTCAATTCAGAATATTTACAACATGGCGACCGCATTCTAGATACGAGGTCTCCGCGGTCTCTATAGAATGCCGGTCAATGTTGTACGATGGGTAAAATCCAATATGGCCGCTGTTGATATCGATGACCCAAACTTGAGTGAAGCTGAAAGAGATCTTATCATCTCGAACTTGATGAAAGAGGAGGCTAAAGTCACCTGTGATCCTTTCCTAAAAGGTAAGAAGTCTTGACCGCCGTCAGGAATTGGGGTACACCTGAACAAGAAATCACCCCCTTCATGCCCCAGTGACCAGAGGTGAAAATTGGAACAACGAAAAAGAAAAAAAAAGAAATAAAAAAAAAAACGAGATAAAACAAACAAAAGAAGCTTAAATTTAAAAGTAACCTAAGTTAACATGAATGTTTCACATAATGGAGAGAAGCTAAGGGTTGAGGCAGATATAGCACAAAGGTTGAAATATTTATTTGAGAAATACTAAAATTGTAGTCAGGATAATGACATAATACATTCATGGACTTTCTGGCACTGACTAGTGAATTGTAAAACAACATTTACAGCAAAAACTTGAAAAAGATGTTTCAACCGATAAGCTTCAGCCTTCTTCGGTTTGAAAGTGGCAAAAATCACATCATACTCACATCATCGTACTCTCATCAACATAATCACATCAATACATCATGTGGCAAAAGTCACATCATACTCCCCTTTTCTACAAAATGGTAGGGAAGGAGAAAGGGGAGATATGGCATACAGAATTACAGTTTGTTGTCATTTTTGATACCTGAGACACCCATTTTATGGTACTAACATGTTTGTTACACCCCCAGTTGGTGGAATGCCAGCATGCTGGAAAAACCAATGGTCTTTTTCTCTGTGAAATTGAGCTTGAGTCCACTTTTCAAGCATGTTGGCAGTCAGTGTATCTTCCCATACAGGGGCATAGCCAGGGGGTACCATTAAAAAGATAATAAAATCGAAAGCTCAAACTTTTAAATTTTAAACCAGAGAACGCTCAAAATCTTATTAAAAAAATAATAATAAGATATAATAGTAAAAGCAAACCAGCTGTACATCTCACAAAAAGAGGGGGGCAACTTACCTCTAGCAAGCCTATAGTGAAACACTGGTACCTATCAATGCTAATTAAGGACCCCCTTCCTCTCCACTTAACCCTTTAAACCCTGATATAAAAATGCATATTCTCCTTACTGTTCCTCAATACATTTCTTATGGAACTAGTAAGGAGAATTTGTCTAAATATCAAAACATCTTATCCTTGGTGATCACTTCCTTTATTCTCTTGACTTGAATGCTTGAACAAGTAGTGTTAATGTAAAGAGAAATTTCATTTTTGTCACTGTTAGGACTAAGAGGGTTTATGAGAAAGCCTGACTATGCCTCTGTTGTATGCCAGTGCAGGATTCCAGGCAATGAAAGTAGCTATTTTATTGGCGTGCTGGTGGTATGTAAGAATCAGGCTCTAGAAATTTTTATATAGTATCCAGTGAATAATACTAATCATTTGATTAATTTATTTAATCCCTTTAAAGCCTTTAAAAAATGTGCACATAACCGAACATTCTCTTTGGCATGGGCCTGTCGCAAAGAACACCGTGCAATGAAGGAATGCATGGATAAGTAGTGAGTACAACATTTAATGCCTTACCTCTTTTGAATACTGGCAATGTGAAATGCCTTTGTTTGTTGGAAACATTCACCATAGTATAAAATGTCAGAGTTGGTTTTTGTAATTTGTAGTGAAACAAATGAACATAACATTAAACTTGATAAAGCTGGTATCTTAGCTCTTACTGCAGGGCTATGCTCTAGCAGGGCCCAGGGACCTCAGGCTACACACTTTTGTCTTCGGGTGACTAGAAAGAAACAATTCTTTGTATAATGCTTGAGAGCACCCCATATTCCATGGTTGGGAGCCTTTGGGCACCCTGTGATTCTTCTTAGAGCGCAGCCTTGAACTAAGTCAGTGAACATTGTACTTTTTTTTGTTGTTTTGTGGAAGCCCACATTGTTGTCATGTACATTAATTTGACAATTTTTTCATGCATTCTTCTGTTCTTTTTGTATAAATGGTGACCCTTTGATATGAAAATTATGGCCTTTTCAATTCCAAAATTAATACCTTAAAAATATCAAACCACACCATAATCAAAATAATGCCTCTCTTGAATAAATACTCCTCTCTTAAGCATCATACATAACATGTGGAATGATGCTTAAGAGCATGCTAGTGTATTATCGCATTTCTTATTATAATTATAGATCAAAACTGTAGTTAATTACAGAATAGTTTAAATTGCTGAAACTTACTCATCGTGCCCCTTCAATAAATAAAACCTTGAAACTCAGATGTAATAATCCTTCTAAACTCAACAGCAATCCAGTTCAATCCAGTTTGAATCCAATCCAGTTTGAAATGCAAAGAACTTTAAGTTTATGTCCAATACAACTGTCTCTCATCTGGCTAAAATGTGCTCTTTCTAAAAATAATACTGGAGTTAAAAAGACCTTTGAACAACACATACGTGACGGGAGGACTTGTTTTAGCTTACAATGACTATACTGAGATTACTGGTATTTTAATTTTCAGCTACAGAAAAGCAGACTTTAAGTTATGGAAAGAGGAATATTTGAGAAATCTCAAGTCTGATCACGTCTACAGCAGACCATGAGTCAGGGAACAAGTACATCAAGAACTAATTTATTCAGAAACGTTTCAGCATTGCGTAGTGCGTGATGAAGAAAGAGGATTTTAAAGCTTGACACTCATCAGTATAAGCTTGGGACTAAGCACAAACATTTTTTGAAGTCTGGAGGATTTAAGAACAATTAAGCTTGAACAGATTTGATTATTTCCCAAAACATTTTGTAACAAATATCTGTGATTGCTCCATACCTATGTTTATTCATGACATTTGAACTTTGTCTTGAAAGAATATAATGATCTTAAATGCTAGTGTATAAAAATCTACCCCTATTAGGCGAGACTGAGGTCTGTACCGTTTTACGGGCCAAGTTTTGTATGGCCCAACCGGAAAGTGCGGGCCGTGAATTTTGAAAGAAGAAAACAAAGTTCGTAGCTTACAGTACAGACCAAGAAGACAAGTGTAATAAGAATGATGTTGAGATCATGAGATGGCATGAACTTGTAATGTCATTCAATGAAAATTTTATGGCTTCATTCTGTGACCGGAGTTTTTCTGTAAGCTGAAAACTGAGACCTCTTTGCTAATGACAGGGAGAACAGGAGAATGGAAGTGCCTTGAAATATTGACCAGAAAAATTGTGTCTGTCAGACTGAAAAATGTGCCAGCATTTGGTTACAATGTCAGCAAGGAACTATCAAATGACAAAGAAAACACTGAAAAACCTCTCATTATAAAGATATTAGTTGTGGATCTATTCTTTGCCTTGTTGTTGCTTCTCACAAAGCTTAATCTTAATGGACTCTGACAATGAGTTAAGAATTTGTGTTCAAGTCTAGCTTGACAGATGCGACTAAACTTGTTTTTGTTCCACTCTTTATAATTCTACTGGTCCAGGATCAACTAAATTACAAGTTTTATGTTTATTTTGATGGGCTTAGAACTCCACCTTAAGGACAAGGAACATGTTGAGGAATAAAATTATTTTTAGGTTCTATTTCATTTGAACTTGCGAGAGCTTTAAGTTGATTGTTTTTTAGAATTTGTATTTTTCGCCAGGAACAATTTACTGCTGAAAAAACGACGTACTCTTTTTCATGAATTATACCTTTATTTTTAGTGCAGGAATTTACTGTCTTTGCCCTTGCTTTACTTGTAACATGCAGGTTGACAGAACATATAAATACTGTATAATTATATATTTTTTATCTCGCTCTGCTTAAAAATGAACAGTTCACTGATGCCGATCAAGATATTGCATTCAAAATTTTTGTTCACAAAAATGTATGCAAAAAAAGGTTAAAAGGCTACTAATATTAATAGAACATTTAGAAAAACGAGAACAACAACACCAAATCCAACCCAAGATTCCAGAACATGTTGCTTGCACGGCAGTTAAAGAGAGAGTGAGATGAGGGATTAGAAGACGTGAGCGCGGGATTCCCAGTTTCTCTCCCCCTTTGGCAGCTGCCACGTACGCAGACCAGGAAGTTGGGTGAGAATGGGTAAAATGGAGGCGGTTAAGTCTATGCGATGTGGAAAAACCGAGAGAGGGCAGAAAGAGGAATAGGAAAGTTTCAGGATGGCAGCACAAAAAGGAAAAAAACAATGCCTCTAGATTGTACCACCCCTACGATTCCCCTCTAACTCGTCTCACGTGTCTAACTCCCTTTCCGCCCCCTTTCCTGCTTTCCGCTTTCTGGGTCCTTTCCGGTTTTTCTTACCTTTTCGCGGCCGTCCGCTGACGAAAAGTAACGATGTCTCAGCACGATCGCTTAGCCTGATGGGGCAATTCCAAGATGGCTGCCTCGAGCGCGAACGAGGGAAAAGTGGATGGCGACAATTCTACAGGGCATAGCTCCCCTAATATTCCTCCTTGGGCTAGTGGAGCTAATTTGCGATATGTCGAAACAGAAGTTCTTATTCCTAAAATTGTCAGAGAAAGAGCAAAGGCCAAATGCGACGACCTCGTTAAAGGTATGAAATCTTAGCTGCAATAGACAATATAGAGCCTCTGAAAGTTGTTGTGTTGTTTTAAATCAGAAGGAAAAAAAATCAGTGGAAAATTTCATACATCTTAAAATTTCATTTGTTATAAACAAAAGCTGTGAATGTGAAGATACAGACCATTGTGTGTTGGAAGTGATTTCATGTAATAATATCAAGCACGAGATAGAGTGTCTCATTACTCGGCCTGATAAATCGATGGCAATCGATCATCGGAAATCCAATCGATCAATCGATAACAATCGATGACAGTTAGTTAATTGCTATCGATCGCTATCAGCCAATCGATGACCAATCGATAATCACAAGCAAGAAGGCGTCCTGCAGAAGGAATAAACGTGCCCGTGAAGATAGAAATTACTTTACCGAAAAGCCAACGAAATCTGGCGCATGGTGTAATCTAGCGGAATTAGTACAGAGATTTTGGAACTATAGACGACCAGGATAACGATTGCTTCGCATTGTCAAGCCGGATATCAAAGAAGATATCAGAAATAAATCACGGAAATATTTAAATGTAGCATGGATCTTGTCTGATGCTCTACTCGGTTTCTCCGCGGTGTTCTCCATGGACAAATTTGTGAGCGTCATGTAATTTCATTTCATCGTGTTTTTTCTGTAAAATATTTCCCTTTTGACCTCCCAAAAATATGGAAATCGATGATAATCGATGCCAATCGATGACAATCAATAGTAATCGATGGCAATTAAAAAACACAAATATTTTGGCCATCGATTGGTTATTGATTTCCGATACCAATTGATTAATTGTTATCGATTGCCATTGATTGTCATCGATTGTTATCGATTATTGATTTCATCGATTCATCAGGCTGGGTTCATTAGGATATCGAAACACCCAGAAGTTGGATGAAAAAAACGAGTTCCAGCCCCCGGAGGGGGTGGGGAGAGGCTCCCTATAGTGGACTCCATGGGGAGGCTCTGCCCAAAAGGGGTGCCCTTTTTTGAGCTTGCAGTATACTAAAGGATACGGGAAAAACTATTGTTTTCTTAGCATATTAAAGGATCACCAAAATGCACTGCTAAGTAAAAGAGCTCACAGGTAAATATAACTGTATAAAAGGGTCACTGCCAAAGTTTGGCAAAAATAATGCAAAACACACGGTAGAGTCTAGGGGTAGAGCCTTCTCATATAAAACTTTACTCAGTAGCCCCCTCCCCCCCCCCCTGGGAATGCAGCCAAGTTTTTTTCTAACTGACTGCAAGGTGTTTGCCATGGATGCCTGATGAAACACTCTTTCAAGTGTATACCTGATGAAACACTCTTTCAAGTGTTTGACATAGCTTCTCAAGCCATTGATAATTCTTGGAGAAATTCAAAGCAAAAGTTCGCAAAATTTTCAGTTTCACAAGCATTTTTATTGGGTATGTGTGACAGGGCAAGAAATCACTACTGTGATGCAAAATCTGTAAAATTTTCACTCACCATTGTATTCTCTATTAGACAATCACACAGCATACATTAACAAATATTTTGTTTGTGGTGTTACTTATGCCCCATTTTGGAAGGGAAAAGTGATACATTGTGAAGTTGCTTTCTGGTGTTTTTTACAGCTTTTTCACAGTGTGCAAAAAGTAGAACTGTCTCAATTGTTTGGGCTTGTCGAAAAGAAAATCAAGCCATGAAGGATTGCTTGACAAGCTAGTAAGTATTGAACTATTTAAAATAGAAAAGATTTAATTTTGTAACAAGTTTTTTTAGAGTTTTATAATTTAATTTGACATGAATATGGAAATGGAAAAAAAAATAGGAAGTGATGAGGAAGCCTAGTGAGAGAAGTTAATGCTCATAACATCAGGGTTGTCAGAAAATTTTGAAGTAGACAGCTGATTTTTGTAAAGTAAGCAGCCAGAGGTGCTAACAAGCACTAAAGGCACAAGCCCGGGGGGGGGGGGGGGGTACTCCTTATAATGGCCTATACGGAGAGGCTCTGCCTGAAAGGGGCACCTTTTTCAGGCTTCAGGTATATGAAAGGTAGGGGATTTCACGAGCTGAAGTATATGAAAGGGTAGGGAAATCTGTCATTTAGGTAATTAAAAGGGCCTTTAATTAAAATATTTCGAGTAGATGCACCTTATGACTGTGTCATTTTAATTTAGTAAACGCTACATGAAAACGACAAGGAGACTTCCTTCCAAGGGTTTAGAAAAGGGATGCAGTGTTCGTAAGTAGGTATGTGAAAGGGGTACCATTTTTCAATGGAAGGGTACCTTTTCTGTCAAAAATGGTAATAATATAAAAGGGTAAGGGGTTGGACCTCAGGGCGGAGCCTCCCCGTATAAAATTTTGTTGAGTGCCACCCCCCCGGGGGCACAAGCTGCTAGGGGGGTCCGCTCCCCCAGAAAATTTTTAAATTTAGAGGCTCTGATATGCTATTTTCAGCACTCTCCAGGCTTTTTTCTCTCCAAACTTTCAGAGAATCAAAATTGAGATATAAGATGTTTTCTCGTTTGTTGTAATAATCAAGCAAAGCGTCAAGCAAAGTGACTTGAGCAAAGTTTTGCATTTTTCTTGCGTTTTGTGAACAGATTTGTGGCAAGTTTCATTGTATCTTCAACTGTAAGAAATACACAAGCACTTGCTAGTATTTGGAAGATGGCTCTTAACAATCCAGGGATATTTATGCGATCTCTGGTAAAAAAAACTGCCAAGCAGAGTAGCTGGCTGATATAACGATTTTGCCAGCAGCCAGCTACTTTTGACAACCCTGTTGCATATTTGGGTTTCCAAATATAACACTGGTAAAAAGGTATTTAAATAGTATGGCTAAAGATAGATGACCACTGATACAAATTTAACTTATTATTTATTAAGTTCAAATAGAATTTCAAAGATTTGTAACAGTTTGGAATATAATTTTACAGGTAATTCTTGAGCCAAAGAAAAATCAAAGAGTTTGATGTATTATTCACTGAAAGGCACAGTACTAATTTGTTGCTTTCCTTAAATGTGATTTATATTTAGTTACCAAGACAAAGAGTTTTTTGATGAATGCAAGGAAGAGTACCTAAAGAAAAGAGAAGACTTTCAAAAGAACTATAGTCAATCTGGAAAGGCAGCAGATTTAAAGAAAAAAGATTCTGTTATAATGTAAACTTGCTGCAGTAAAACTCTGTACCATGCAAGTGCTGAAAGTCGACTAGCTCAGAGTCGACTTACTCATAGTCCCGCTTATTTCTTGAGAAACATTTTGTACTTGCTCAACTTTCATGTGGCTGATGTGTTTTGGGAATGGATAGGGGTGAACATGCTCCAAGAGTCTTTATCATAAACCCCTTGACCCCCAATATGAGCGTGCATGTTCTCCTGATCACTGTTCTCCATTTACCTAATATGTACACCTTGTGACACTAGTTAAGATAATTACCTTAACCATCAAGATGTTTATCTTTTGTGATTGTTTCATTTATTTTCGTGATCTTTATGTTTGATCAAGTAATGATACTGTAAGGAGAAACAAGATGCTTGTCACTATTGGGGCTTAAAGGGGTAAAAGTTCAGACTATTGCACTGGCTTGTCAAGTGCTAGCCTTTAATACTGACAGGCTAGTCTCACACTGTAATGCTTGCATAGTGTGACAGGGTTCGACTCCCCACTTTTTTTCACTCAAGTAGCACCACTTTGGAGATACCAAAAGTCACATTTACAATAGTGGCACAGTTTTGTTCAAAGGCAGTGTACTCAAATCTTGCTTCTTGTTAACCTGCAAAGAAACTATTGACCCTTTAAGCCCTAACAGTGACGAACGTGAAATTTCTCTTTGATCACGACTTGTTTAAACATTCAAGTGGTGAGAATAAAGGAAGCAATCAGCAAGGATATGGTGTCTTGATGTTTATACAAATTCTCCTTACTAGTTCCATATGAAATGTATGGAGAATAATGAGGAGAATATGCATTTTTATATCAGGGCTTTAAGGGTTAATTAGTGCATGTCCTTGGCCACGGACGGCCAGGATGGAAATGAATTGCAGCTTGAAAACATTGAGATGTTTTGAGGGACTGTCATGTCTTGCAAATCATGTTAAAAGACTTGTTAACATGCTAAAATCAACTTGATATCTTCCTCCTGGTGTTTTTACTCTTTAACCCTTTCACTCCCAAGAGTGCTTAAAATAAAAATTCAAGACGAATCCTAAATTTTGTAAAGTACTAAAAATAATATAAATAGTACCATGTGAAAGTACTGCTGATGAGGTTTCATTTGAATGTCACACTATAGGATTTTGTCCACAGACTCAGAAGTTAGAATAACCCTAAGTCTCCATAACTGACTTTAGGCCATTTGCATGAGCGGCATCATTTTATGTATACACAGGGCTCGAAATTAACTTTGTAGAGTACTAGCCCATTGGCCACCTCAGTCAGATTTTAACTGGCCAAACGGTGAATTTTACTGGCCACATGTAGGAGCAACTCAATCTTAATGACAAACGTTCCTATTAACTAGTTTGTAATAAGTATAACTTCTAAACAGTTATGAAAGAGACTGACCAACATGACTTCAGGACCAACCCAGTGAACATGGTGAAAATACGATTCGTGCTTGTGTTTAATATATAACTTGGAAAATGTTTTTCGTTTTAAAAGCCTAAGAAATTAATATTTTGAAGTTCACTTAGTAAGGTACACAAATAATTCAAAATTAATCAAGTGAATTTTTTTAAAATTTTCTCCAGGCCAAAATGGCCAGGTGTTCCAAAATTCAGCTGGCCAAAGTGTTATTTCTACAGGCCAATGGACAGCAGACCACTGTTAGTGTCGAGCCCTGTATACAGTAGATTCCCACTATATCAAACATGCAAGGGAAACCAAAAACTGTTAACCCTTTAAGCCATGATGTAAAAATGCATATTCTCCTTATTGTTCTCCATACATTTCTTAAGGAACTAGTAGGAGATTTGTGTATTAAATATCAAGACATTTTATCCTTGGTGATCACTTCCTTTATTCTCTTAACTTGAATGTTTGAACAAGTACTGATAATAGAAAGAGAAAGTTCATATTTGTCACCATTAGGGCTTAAAGTGTTAAAGAAAAGAGGAGTTTGGAACAGCCAATAGTACATGTAAATGACTGTGCAACATCATCCAATGGAAACGGGTTTCAGTTTGCGATGCCAGCAGATTTGCATTAACCAGGGTTCGCAGTTGTGGGGTCTACTGCACCACACCACAATTCTTTTTTTTTTTTTTTGTATGTTTGTTTGTTTGCCTTTTTTCCCTTATTTTTGTTTTCAATAAGCACAAGAAAACAAAAAAACTGAAGGATACAGGTAGTTTTAGAAGAATGACGCCAATAATTTTTATTGTGAATTACAAAGACCTTTCCTAATCATTGTCTTGGCCGTCATCTTTGTTGTTCAGTTCAAAAAAGTTAAGAACATCCTTCACAAGTGTGTTTAAGAACTGGTCTGGTTCTTGACTCTCGGTGTCAGACTCCATATTCAAATCTTGCATCTGAGACTTATCATTGACATAATTACGTAATAGTGCTAATGGAATTGGCAAAGGTAACCACAAGTGATAACGTCTTAAGGATGTTCCATGCGTCTTGATAAGCATCAGTCTTGATGATGAAGATAGTGCTGCACCTAAAAAAAACAATGGCGTATGTTGTGTCTGATTTAGAAACTCCCACATACTCTTTCCTTTACCTTGAATTGGTAAACTTGATACAATATGATGGCTACTCATTCTGGGCTCTTTATAGTTCGGATAGAAGACACAGAATTTGCAAAACAATAAACACTAAAAGCTCAAAACAATGAACAGGAGAAAACAATAGGCTACAATGCTATCAAGGGCATTAAACTAATGGAAAACAGGGCCTTTTCTTATAGTCAGGTAAAAGATTGCCATAGAAATAAATGTTATCCCTACCTACTCGGCTGATCAGCATTTTGGAGCTTACTGGTTCTTTAATAATTTGCTTGCAAGTGTTTGCAGTTATGTCATAAGGAACTCAGTCTGAACTTCAAAACTTGACCACCCAGCCGAATTTAAATTTCAGACTGAGTTTGCGACTTTGTTGCTGCTCAACAGCCCCTTTTTGTTTAAGAAACATAGTGTACATACCTTGTTCATAAGAACAGCTTTTGCACTGTGGGTAAAACCTCTGCTTTTCTCCATTTCTAACCAGCATGTTAGGTGGAATATGATCCCCTACAAAAGAGGTCCTCCACCTTTTTCCACAAGAGTGACAACCATGTATTTTTCCTGCCAAATGATTAAAACAGCAACAAAAATAATGATGATGATGATGATGTTGTTGTTGATGATGATGATGATGATAATAGTAATAGACCCCCTATCTCAGGCAAGTCTCTATGTTCATAGAGCGAAAATAATAATAACAACAAAACTTGTTTTTCAAATTAGCAAAATTATGCAAGTACAAATGACATTACTGAAAAGTGAAATGCTAAAACATCTTGAACCCTGGTTTTTTGAATCCCCCACAAACTTGAACAAATGTTTCTCTTGGTTGAGGACACTCAACCATTTACTACTGGTTTTCCCAAGCATCCATTATCTTGAAGAGTTTTGGTGACCCTTGCATATTTGAGAATTCTACAACTGTAACAGTAATAATAATAATAAATGCCGTAAGTTATGTTCACGCCCTACATGCGCTATTTTAACTTTTAGCGCATCAAGACCTGTTATCAGTGTTACATAATAATAATAAATAACAAATGTGGCCATTAGACAAAGTAATAAAAACAATTTAGCCGTCAGTGTAAGAACCTGCAAGCTACTGTTTTGCAGTACGCTATCATTAAAAACATGTTTTGTTTCCTTTGTTTTACAGCATCCATGAGTTTTACAGGTTCTTACACTGAAATAAAGCCTAAAAGAATGGCATATCCCTACATAGTTTATATATGGGAGAACCCCCTCCCCCCCTGCAGTCTGTGTTGCCTGAGCCTGTGATAAGCAATAAGCTTACTGAGGACTAAAAACTTACCCAACAGAGCAAGTTTCTGTTTCACTCCATCAGTGGCATACTTCTTCCCTTTAGCTGGAATGTAACGTCTAGCGAACGCTCCTGGGTGAATCAAGCTGCTTGGCAAGACTGATCTAAACCGACCACCCAATAATTTAAACACAGCTAAACTACACACTCCACAAATAGGAATATCTCTGGAACAAATGGCAATTTCTACCGTTCTATTTGGTGCCCAAGAATGGAGTTTTTCAGTCAATCTTTTCATTGAGCTGCCCTTGATCTCTTTCAATAGCAAAACGTTAGAAAGAAAAACCAGAGAAGCCGTACCACCGGAGATGAACAAAGAGATACACCCGCAAACTGGACCAATAAACCAGCGGTTTGAGGTCACTCGAAGAGGACGAAACAATCCAGTCTGTAAAACACCCAAACAAAGCGGGAAAGTTATTCCTCCAAGTGCACTAGACAGAGCTGCATCTGCTACGTGTACCTGAGTACAACTCCTCTCGGTTAAGATAATACGGTCCCAAATTCTACCACCAATAATTCGGGCTTTCTGAAACATTTTTTGTACAAAGTCGTCCGCCATGTTGCTTTCATTTTGGTACCCAGTCTCCCTCCAGCTTAATTGTATCGCAACCAGTCTTCTCTCGATAAAAGGAGTGCTGAGGTATTTCGAGGTGGTTGTGAGTCATTCACATGTCTTTTAATTATTATGGATTTGCGTAGTATTTTTCATGTATTATTCAGTAAACTGAGTTATAGGGATTGCCAGTCTCGGAAGAAGAGATTTTCTGCGTAGGTGCGTCCCTTGTTGCTCGACCAAGGGGCTGTTTACATGGAGGGAGGAAGATCCTAGCGCTAGGAAGATCCAAGAAGGCGGATCATCCTAGCGCCATATGTTTTCTGTATTCACTTTACATGCAAAATGTTGTACTTGGCCCTAGCGTTAGGATCTTTCTAGCACTAGGATCTTCCTAGCTAAGAGATAGGAAGATCCTAGCACCATGTAAACTGCCTTCGCTCGGAAGATCCTAGTACTAGGGACAGAAAAACAAATATGGCGGCAGCCGGGCGTTCAGCTGCTTAAGACCGACACTTTTATTTGATTTCCAGCAACCACCCCGACCGAAATTTTTGCATGTAAACCAAACGAAAATTTGTTTCGCCTTGTAGGATCTTCCTAGTGCTAGGATCTTCCTCCCTCCATGTAAACAGCCCCTAAGGTACGTACACTGAAAGAACATCCCATAGCATGATGTAATGTGCTTCACCCACGCGGCTAACATTTCCTACGAAATAACATTTATTACCCTGTTAAGTACTGGAGCGAAAAGAATTTCAAGCGGGAGCGTGAATTCAAACTTCATAGTCACGCTTTTGGCAGTGATAACTTTGTAACAAGTATGGCACTGACGATGTGTAAATTAACATCAAATTTCAAAGGGTATGACTTTGAATCAATAAAGAGTCATAATAAGCCACGCCACTATCATTGAATCAATCTGAACTGAAAGCTATTAAATAAATACAAATTATTCCCTAGTAGCTATAAGCCGGAGAGGGTGGGGAGAGACCTTCATTTAACTCCTTATTGTCTTTTAGACTGCGAGTAGTCTCTAATTTTGGCGATGGCGATTGTTGGGCGGGCGAAATACACACGCGCGTGCGAAAGTTCGCGTGTGTATTTCGTCCGCCCCACAATCGCCATCGCCAAAATTAGAGACTACTCGCAGTCTAATTGTATTTAGATTACGGTGTACATTTTCGCCTTTAGAATTTGACGCTCTATGGCTTCGTAGTCTTTTCCTTGATAACTCGTGTTGCTGTTATTTTCTTCGCCAAATACCCTGTATTTCTATAATTTTCCCCTAGCATCCCCTGCCCCAATAATCAGATAATCCCAAATTAATTCATAGACGACACTAACACACTATAAATAACTCTTCCTTGTCGTAGTCCGCTTGCAAAATAAACAATCTGGATGCGAGAAAAATGTTCTTGTTGAATATTTCAACAAACGAGGGTGATGATTCATCACTTAGTCCGTACATATGCTGTTTGACTCTGTCTCGACCGAGTGCAAAGAGTGCATTTTCAAGGTTTTCCAGAAGTTGAAGAAATAATGAAATCGACAAACTTTCCACTCACTTCTATCACTGCGATGGCGTTCCTTGTTCTGAGTGGGATTCTCTGCCCGGTAAGTTCCTTTTTTTATAATTTCAGTGGAGTTTTTCGGTTTCAGTTGTTGCGTTCGACCAGAAAATATTTTGTACTTTTGCTACTTTGAACAAGACCACAGAAAAGTATACAAATTGATTGTAAAGTTTATATTTTAATATCGGGAATTCAGTCAAAATAATACACCAAATTAGCGTTTCATTGTTTTAATAAGCGCGCGCAAACCTTCGATCATACCCAAAACTCCTGAAACGAGTGGACCACTGGACGAGTGTTTTCGTGATACGGTATATTTCCCTACCAGTGAAAATTTTACGGTAAACCGTAGAGTGAAGTATACTTTGAATATAACGTTTTGTCTCATCTGAATCGCATCTAAAATATCTAGCTAAAGAAAGCTTGATTTTTAGTGCAAGTATCCTCAACCAGTGTCCTCGAAATCTGTGGATTTGGTGACCAAATTTGAGTGAATTGTTTCTCGGTTTCTAGCTTAAGGAAATTTTTTTAGACAGTTCGGTAATTCCATCGCGTGAGCCGTTAATTTACTTAATGAAAATTTGTTCTATTGTACCTATCAAGTCTGAAGAAGCCTGATTTGTCTTACTTTTTGAAGATGTGAAACCTCAGTTCCACTTGCTGAGGATATTGTCTTCACACTGAGGTTTAGTTCATAGTGCAGATTGGGGTGATCGCAAATCATTAATAGTTAGAAAATAACACGTCTTGAAAAAACCCACAAGTCAGATAAATAAATCAAATTCTCAACACAGAACATCGTGGGGGCTCTGCTAAAGAGATCAGGGCCAAAAGTCATGAAGAGTAACACGTTTCATTAGGAAAACGAAACATGGCGCAAAAAGTCTGTTTTAGAATGTTTCAAGGTTCAAACGAGTAAGAAACCTCTGTTCTCTGTCAATAAATTTGTCCCCAACGTTTCGCTGATTTTGCCTCGTAGTTTCTGTGTAAATTTGAAAGTCATATCTGTATGTCATGACATGACATTTTCGCTCAGTGATCAACAACCTAAACTAAGAGCCAAATAATTCAATTAGCAAGAAGAAAAAGATGGCTTAGGAAGACAAAGTTTCCATCTCGAAAAAAGCTTAAACACAATATTTAAATCGAATGGTCTTGATAGCACAAGTGTTGTAATTATTTTTTAAAAACACAACAACGCTCTTCAGCTATCGGAACATGTTTCGATGTTTCAAACATCATCATCAGCCATAATGAATATATAAGCTTACTAAGGTTTACAGAATGATCCTAATTATATATGTAACAGCCTACACAATGAGCCTTTATAAATTCAATTATTAAAAACTGGACTAGGTATATTGAATTTCTAGCATTTTGATTGGCTGAACGGAGCCAGGCTATCAGCTGAAAGTTCAGGCTAGTGAGCTGAAAGTTTTTTCCTCGCGAGGAACCCGACGAGAAAAATGGCCGAGAAAAATCACTTGGCACCGAATTTAAAGAAATTCCAACATCGTCACCAACAAGCATCACCAACAGCGTCGTCTAACACAAGTCAGAATTGTTTGAAGAAACTGTGCAGAAACAGAAATTTTTAAAGCATTAAGAGTCGTGTTTACAATTAATTTCTTTCATCGGTCGTCACGTCGATCAATGATTGAAATTGAACACGGTAGGTTTTATCAGGAAAGCTTTCCACTTCAAAATATCAAGACAAGACATAAAATAAAACACAGTGAAATGGGGCAGGAGCATTTAATAAATACTATCACACATTCATGGCGATCGGTGCGAAAATCATGAAGCAGTCTAAACAAGTACTAAAAAAATACAGCGGCAAACTACCAAGACTGAGGAAGGAAGGGCGAGATTTTTTTCGCCTTTAACACGCAAAATTGACACTGGTTTACCTGCACTCGTTGTAGCTCTGTGTTCCAACAGGTCCAAATGCTCAGATAGAAATCGGATGCCATGTAAACGGAGTTGAATCGCTTTTCCAGTTGTTTGAATGTTGTTTTTAAGCTTACCATTCCGTCCGCAACCTCTAAACCGGGAACAACTGCATTTTGCACTTTGCATTTAACAAACTATGATGGTGACTTCTAATGTTCCTCACTACAGTAATCTTGCTTCTGAGCTGCATGGAAATTACCTCTTCAAGTTCAAATTTGTTCTGTCTTCAGTTCGATGAAACACGCACATGATGGCTCCGTTGTGCGAACAGATTACAAACTTGTTCAGTTTCAACTCCAGCAGCTAATATGGTGAAATTGTACAGCTTCAATCCGCTTTGAACGATGATAACAACAATGTTTCAGGAAAAATCAAACATGTACCATATTTCAGAGCCAATAATTAGAAGATTTCTTCCCAAAACTTGTGCTACTTTGTTCACTTTCGAGCAGTTTTCATTGATTCATTCAGCTTTGCAATGAAACGCTGCAACACTTCGCAAGGTTTTGGCGCCTTTTTCGTTCAGTCATGTGAGCGATTCTTGTTCCGTTTAAATTTCTTTTCTCATTTTTCCCGTTCTTTCTTGGTTTTTTTTTTAAATAGTGGTTAAGTTTGTAATAAAACAATTATTCTACTCGGGCTTGCTGGATATCAAATGATCATAACCAACTCGGCGCTACGCGCCTCGTTGGTTATCTATCATTCGATATCCAGCGCGCCCTCGTAGTATAATTGTTAAATATACGTAAAATGCAAACGTTTTTAAACTAAACAATAAAAATTTAAAAAAGAACAATAGTAAAAACCACTAAGCTGTAATTGATACATTAAAAATGTAACGATAAATTGACATGCTCAACTTGCTTGTTGAGTTCGGGGTTCAACCATTCGAATGAAAACTCTCCCTAATATTAATATCGCCAATGAAGAGCATCTATGTTTTACACAAACTGTTTTTGACACCCAGTCTACTTGCACATTAAACTGATTGTCCCTGTCTTTTCATTTCAGGTTGCCCATTCATGTTGCCTGCAGTCCTCGTGTAATTCAGCAGACTGCCATAAAATGGAGGTGAGTTTTAAAACTTTACGTGTCAGTCTAGTGTTAAGTTCGCTTTGTCCTCGTGTCGAGCGCTCCGCGGATTATTAAGCGTTTTCGGAATCCATTGCAAACCAAGAATAGACTATTTTCACAAAAGAACTCACAGTGGTTTTAAATTGAGCAGAAGAAAAGCCAATGTTTCCTATGGCAGACAGAAGGACTCGTAGCATTCTGTTAATTAAGAGATTTTAAAGTTTCCTGATTAATCATGATATTTTCTTCCTCTTTTGTCAGGGTAAAGTGATTTACCATCAGACCATGACCCCTACTTGGCTGGAAGCGCATGCGTCATACATCGACAGTTCACGTACAACCACTGCCCAACAACTGACATTCAACGCAGGCGCAGTAGTTAATGCCGCTCTTCTCAAAGTTCCCATAATTCCTGCTGGCTTCCTGAAAGTTTCTAGTCCGCTGACTGTTGAGATAACAGTCGCAAATGATGTCAGCATTGGTGGACACCCTATTGATAGCGACATCAGATATGGCGTGTCAGACGGCACCAGATTTGTCGGGTTTGAAACTTGTGATAGGGAGAATTATGGTACCAACGCACCTTGTTATGGATGTGAAGGACTGTCTGGCACAACATTATCCTCCAGACGATACAATCCAGTCACCCCAAAACCCAGCGACTCTTTCTACCCCGGTCAGTTTGTCTTCACTCTCAAGCTGGATGAACGCTGGGGCTCGTGCTACACTGCGCATGACGGAGGCTTCGTGAGGACCGCTGGCTACCAAAACAGGCTGACGCTAAGCAAGGGACTCACCCTGGAAGCTTACAAAAGCGATAAAGGAGAGAGGGTTGGGATCAGGTTCATCAAGGTCTCCATCATAGCAAATGAAGCTTAGACGCGACAACAAAAGAAACCTGCTTCATGTAATCAGCATCATTAGTCAGGCTGCAAACTTTTGGGGGAACTAGTTATATAAAGTACGAAACATGACCAGTGCACTTTTCTTTCATAAGTGGTTAATTACGCATTGTATTTTATGTCTGTTTAAAGAATAAAAGAGGGAAATATCGGAAAATATCCTGTTTTTTCCTTCATTCTAGTCTACTTATTTTCCCTTTATTTCCTTTTGAAGGAGGATCAGAAGAAGCCACTTCCAAACAACAACAACAACAACAACAACAAAAACCTTTAAAGTCTAAAACCGAGAAAATAACAGTGTATTCCACCATATCAAACGTTCAAGGAAAACCCAAAAACTTTTAAACCTTTAAGCCCTGATATAAGCCTTGTTGAATGCTTGAACAAGTAGTGATAATGTTAAGAGAAATTTCATATTCGTCACTGTTAGGGCTTAAAGCGTTAAAGAAAAGAGGAGTTTGGAACAGCCAATAGTACATGTAAATGACTGTGCAACATCATCCAATGGAAACGGGTTTCAGTTTGAGATGCCAGCAGATTTGCATTAACCAGGATTCGCATTTGTGGGGTCTACTGCACCACACCACAATTCTTTTTTTGTTTTTTGTATGTTTGTTTGTTCGCCTTTTTTCCCTTATTTTTGTTTTCAATAAGCACAAGAAAACAAAAAAACTAAAGGATACTGGTAGTTTTAGAAGAATGATGCCAATAATTTTTATTATGAATTACAAAGATCTTTCCTAATCTTTGTCTTGGCCATCATCTTTGTTGTTCAGTTCAAAAAAGTTAAGAACATCCTTCACAAGTGTGTTTAAGAACTGGTCTGGTTCTTGACTCTCGGTGTCAGACTCCATATTCAAATCTTGCATCTGAGACTAATGGAATTGGCAAAGGTAACCACAAGTGATAACGTCTTAAGGATGTTCCATGCGTCTTGATAAGCATCAGTCTTGATGATGAAGATAGTGCTGCACCTAAAAAAAAACAATGCCGTATGTTGTGTCTGATTTAGAAAATCTCACATACTCTTTCCTTTACCTTGAGTTGGAAAACTTGATACAATTTGATGGCTACTCATTCTGGGCTCTTTATACTTCGGGTAGAAGACACAGAATTTGCAAAACAATAAACACTAAAAACTCAAAACAATGAGCAGGAGAAAACAATATCCTACAATGCTATCTAAGGGCATTAAACTAATGGAAAACAGGACCTTTTCTTATAGTCAGGTAAAAGATTGCCATAGAAATAAATGTTATCCCTACCTACTCGGCTGATCAGCATCTTGGAGCTTACTGGTTCTTTATTTGCAAGTGTTTGCAGTTATGTCATAAGGAACTCAGTCTCAACTTCAAAACTTGACCACCCAGCAGAATTTAAATTCAGACTGAGTTTGCGACTTGGTTGCTGCTCAACAGACCTTTTTGTTTAAGAAACATAGTGTGCACACCTTGTTGATAAGAACAGCTTTTGCACTGTGGGTAAAGCCTCTGCTTTTCTCCATTTCTAACCAGCATGTTAGGTGGAATATGATCCCCTACAAAAGAGGTCCTCAACCTTTTTCCACATGAGTGACAACCATGTACTTTTCCTGCCAAATGATTAAAACAACAACAATGATGATGATAATAAGGGAACGCGTCCAAATATCGGCATTGATTCCGACTGATTCCGATCAATCGGTATCCGATTTTTTCCGTTTCCGTTTACATGTCGACCTGATTTTTCGGTGCCGATTGAAACGGAATCGGAAAGACAAATCGGTTCAACTTTCGGCATCGGGGTAACACAATAATTAAGGTCAAATTGTCGCCGTCACGACAGAACAGAACGGGCTGGGCTACAGAAAAAGTTTGGGCTGAAGAAAATTTTCGAACGCCTCGCGGTGAACTTCGACAATCAGAGACACCAAAGAATTTGCCTTTTATATAAGACGGTCAAATGCTAAAATATCAAAATGGGCAAATTATTCCGATTTTGACATTCCCTGGCGAATGTTTCATTTTATAAAGCGCTTAAAATTTCCATGCACGTTTTGTGAACATGACTCAGACAGCGAAAACAATTTGCAATTGAAACTCTCCCAGCACTTACAGAAGGGAAAAAAAACAGATAAGGAACGATAACACGGTCATGAAAACAAATTTCAATCGACCAAAAACATTTGCTTTCGGTGTCCTTTTTTTAAATACAAGAAAGCAGAGAAAACATTTTGGTCCCGGTGTCACAGTGATATGAGTGATATGTGTATCCCGTGATATGTGTATCCCCGTACAGATATCACTAGTGATATGTGTATCCCCTCCAATATGGCTGCCAGTGATATGTGTATCTCCTACCCCCCTCCCCTCCAAACAAGTGCCTGTTTTGTTTTTGTCATTTTCTTTTTACAGAATATTTGTATCATTCCCTTTCCACTGAAACAAACAAAGGGCACGAGATTTTTGAACGCATGGAAGCTCTTGTCTTCAATGCATATACTTTACTGTTTACATGCTGTACCGTTGTATAAAAGCTCAAGATTTCGATGCACTTTTTATTGAGCCAAGAGAATAATAGGTATGATAATCCGCACAACAGCAACGAACCGACATCACAACAGAAATCACTAAGCTGTCAGCACAGACCGCAATGCGGACAACATTCGCAGCCGTTTGTCTCTATCTCTCTATCTGACACGGTTGTGTTACTAGTTGTGTCAAATGATTGCAATTGCGGCACTTTTCTTTAGCAGGAGAACGCAAACCTGGCTAAACAGACAGAAATCGAGGGGATACATATAACACTGCGCTGGTTCAGTGATATGTGTATCCCACCATGCGGACCACACTAAGCCTCAACATTCCCATCCGTTTGTCTCTATCTGACGCAGTTGTGTTACCAGTTGTGTCAAATGATCGCAATTGCAGCAATGTTTAGCAGGAGAACGTAAACCTGGTTAAACAGACAGAAACCGAGGGGATACATAGATTCCTTCTCAGATTTCTTCACAAAGTACTGGTTACAGTGTTGAAGAACTAATAACAAAACAATCTCTTGCTCCCCTCTCGAGCCGCCATTTTATTGATGTGTTGCCCGATGTTTGAAGGCCGGGATACTCAGCTTCAGTGTTTTGTGTATCCCTACCCGGGATACACATATCACTAGTGATATGTGTACGGGGATACACATATCACGGGGATACACATATCACTGTGACACCGGCACGGTCGCCTTGAATAAATATTTGTGTGCGAAATCGCTGCGAAATGCAACGTAAACAACGAAGCTAAAATTTTCAGAATTAAACCAGACTCAAACCTGCCGTCAAAAGCGAAATTGTTGAATGGAACTTAAACTACAAATCTAAGGTAAAGATGTACGAAAGAGAATTAGAGTTAAATAGCAAGCTTTTTTCCTAGGATCATTTTAAGTTGACAGTTCACTGTGAGTCGCAAAATAAATTGCGTGATTGATGTGGGGACAAATCGTACCGCTCTTTCGCGCACTTTATCCTTTGATTCAACGCCAACTGTAAAAGAATTTGTAAGAAATAGCGAATATAGTGTGACGTTTATAGTTCCAGTTAGTTTCACTTCAAAATTTGCATAATGTTGAAATATCTCGTGTCACATTTCTAGCCTTAGAATGTAACGCATCGGATCGGGAGATCAAGTTCTTTCTAATTAAATCGGCACCCAACTCATCGGAATCGGGAAACAGCACTCAAGGCTTATCATCTCATACCGATTCTGAGCAGTCGGGAAATCAATCGGTACCGATTCCGATCATCGGATTCCCGCCCGATATTTGGACGCGTTCCCTAATAACAATAACGACAATAATAATAATAATAATAATAATAATAATAATAATAATAATAATAATAATAATAATAGACCTCCTATCTCAGGCAAGTATGAATGACATTAAATTGAAATGCCTCAACATCTTGAACCCTGGTTTTTTGAATCCCCCACGAACTTGAACAAAAATCATGTTTCTCTCCTCTCCTACTGGTTATCCCAAGCATCCATTCTCTTGAAGAGTTTTGGTGACCCTTGCATATTTTGAGAATTCTACTGTAATAGTAATAATAACAATAATAAATGCCGTAAGTTATGTTCACGCCCTACATGCACTATTTAACTTTTAGCGCATCAAGACCTGTTATCAGTGCTACATAATAATAATAAATAACAAATGTGGCCATTAGACAAAGTAGTAAAAACAATTTAGCCATAATTTTCCAGCACGTTTTAGGAATTTAAATTTAAGGAAGGGAACCCTCAAAAGTAAAATAACTGCGGAAAAAATGCGGAATTTGATTACACTCAAAATTGCAGGATTCTTTCAAAAATTGCAGAATTATCCTCTCAGAGAATAAAAAAAAGTAAAATTTGATTACAGAATAATTTCAAAATTTCTCCCAACTACTGTACCTGCACTGAAGAATCTGGCTATGCTTTTATTCAAGATTAAGGAATTGAAAATCCTTGTTAAATGTCTACCTGGAAATCCTTCCCAGTCAAAGTATTTAACTGTGCAGTCACTTATGTTTTATTACTGACCTTTGATTGCTAGAACAACCAGAAGTCAAATGAAAGTTGTGCAAGTGCTGAAGTAATCAGAGAACATATTTTGGATAGGGATGTGCCACTGACCCAAGCAGTCAAACCCTACTCTGTCCGTGATAAAAATTTCACACTTTCCCAAACCCTTCATTCGCCTTATTCCTGACAGCAATTTATGGTTGACAATGTCTGATGTAAGGTTGGACTGCAGAAAGTACTGGGCACCCCTATATACTCTCTCAATGGGCCTGACCACAGCAAATGTATCCTAATAAGTCTAGACGAAATAAAAGGTTGACCTCACCCTCAGTGTAAGAAACTGCAAGCTATTGTTTTGCAGTACGCTATCATTAAAAAATGTTTTGTTTCCTTTGTTTTACATCATCCGTGAGTTTTACAGGTTCTTACACTGAAATAAAGCCTAAAAGAATGGCATATCCCTACCTAGTTTATACATGGGAGAACCCCCCCCCCCCCTGCAGTCTGGGTTGCCTGAGCCTGTGATAAGCAATAAGCTTACTGAGGACTAAAAACTTACCCAACAGGAGCAAGTTTCTGTTTCACTCCATCAGTGGCATACTTCTTCCCTTTAGCTGGAATGTAACGTCTAGCAAACGCTCCTGGGTGAATCAAGCTACTTGGCAAGACTGATCTAAGCCAACCACCCAATAATTTAAACACAACTAAACTACACACTCCACAAATAGGAATATCTCTGGAACAAACGACAATTTCTACCGTTCTATTTGGTGCCCAAGAATGGAGTTTTTCAGTCAATCTTTTCATTGAGCTGCCCTTGAACTCTTTCAATAGCAAAACGTTGTAAAGAAAAACCAGAGAAGCCTTACTACCAGAGATGAACAAAGAGATACACCCGCAAACTGGACCAATAAACCAGCGGTTTGAGGTTACTCGAAGAGGACGAAACAATCCAGTCTGTAAAACTATACCAGGCACGATTTACGACTACATTTTCAGTGTAAGGTTTCGTGTAAGGCCCTTACAACCTTACAGCCTTTTACTTATTAAGTAAAGGTATGAGACTTTATTTCTTTTCTTAACGCAAGCGACACAAAAAGGTGACAACACACACCGGACCTCTTCTTGATTAGCCGTTGCCATGGCAACCGCCCTATGTACGCTACTGTTTGTAGACCCGTTTTTTGGGGGTGGGGGTGGGGGGGGGGGGGGTTTGGGAATGAAAACCAGTTGAAGTCCGGTGAAATGTCAGAGCAGGAGTGGTTGGCACCTTTGTCGTTGTATTCTTGAACCCCTACGGCCTTACGGCCTTACAACCTTACAGCCTTACAACCTTACAGCCTTACAACCTTACAGCCTTACAGCCTTACAGCCTTACAGCCTTACAACCTTACAGCCTTACAGCCTTACAGCCTTACAACCTTACAGCCTTACAGCCTTACAGCCTTACAACCTTACAGCCTTACAGCCTTACAACCTTACAGCCTTACAGCCTTACAGCCTTACAGCCTTACAGCCTTACAACCTTACAACCTTACAGCCTTACAGCCTTACAACCTTACAGCCTTACAGCCTTACAACCTTACAGCCTTACAGCCTTACAGCCTTACAACCTTACAACCTTACAGCCTTACAGCCTTACAGCCTTACAGCCTTACAGCCTTACAGCCTTACAACTTTACAACCTTACAGCCTTACAGCCTTACAGCCTTACAGCCTTACAACCTTACAGCCTTACAACTTTACAACCTTACAGCCTTACAGCCTTACGGCCTTACGGCCTTACAGCCCTACAGCCTTACAACCTTACAGCCTTACAACTTTACAGCCTTACAACCTTACAGCCTTACAACCTTACAGCCTTACAACTTTACAACCTTAGCTTACAGCCTTACAACCTTACAGCCTTACAGCCTTACAGCCTTACAACCTTACAACCTTACAGCCTTACAACCTTACAGCCTTACAACCTTACAGCCTTACAACCTTACAGCCTTACAACTTTACAGCCTTACAGCCTTACAACCTTACAGCCTTACAGCCTTGCAACCTTACAGCCTTACAACTTTACAACCTTAGCTTACAGCCTTACAACCTTACAGCCTTACAGCCTTACAGCCTTACAGCCTTACAACTTTACAACCTTACAGCCTTACAGCCTTACAGCCTTACAGCCTTACAACCTTACAGCCTTACAACTTTACAACCTTACAGCCTTACAGCCTTACGGCCTTACGGCCTTACAGCCCTACAGCCTTACAACCTTACACCCTTACAGCCTTACAGCCTTACAGCCTTACAGCCTTACGGCCTTACAGCCCTACAGCCTTACGGCCTTACGGCCTTACAGCCAAACGGTATGAAAATGATACGGGACAGCAACCTAAAAATTATGTAATACACAAAAAGAAAACTACATTTTAGAAGATCTGTCGCAAGTTTCAAAAGATTAATCTGGAGATAAAAAAATCTACATAAATATCAAAGACTGGAGAATTTTGTCAGGTAGTACCAAGCAAAAGCCTTTTAATTGAATAGTAAAATTACCAATGACTTAACAACCACCTAAGTGCCTGGAAAGTAAGCATCCGGAGAGTAGCTGCCTTTAGAAAGTAGATTTTAACTCAGGTCACTTATTACTTTATTGCCAGGAAAATTAATTGTTTTTATGGAAAATACTGACTTAGAAGGAAGCATACCCCTTCATGGCTGAAACATTAGGTTTGTTCCAGGGGAAAATTTTGTTATCGGAACAGACTCTTTTAAAATAATAGACATCGTTTTCTTTAACAGGAAATAGCAAAACTGTAATGTCAAAAAAATTAGGATAATATGCATATCACGCCGGGCCAGCAGAGGGCACGAAGCTGCACGCTCGGAAAAACTTTTGCGTCTTTTATCCGATAGAGCTCAAACTTTGCACAATGATAGAACTTTTTATTCCAAACAATCGTATCGTTTTTGTTTTTTCATTTTAACGGTTTTTGGCGGGAAAATGACGTCACAGTGCTAAAGGCAAATTTTCAATTGTCTCTTATGGCACAAAAAGTATATGATTCTGAAAGAACTCATTGAGATAAAGTGAAATGCGAAGAAATTATTGAAAAAGCTCGATCCGTCTTGAAGATATAAAGATCTGAATTTTATAAATGTTCTAAAAATAGTAACAAAATGGCGGAAAATTCAAACTTCCGAACTTTATATCTTCAAGACGGATCGAGCTTTTTCAATAATTTCTTCGCATTTCACTTTATCTCAATGAGTTCTTTCAGAATCATATACTTTTTGTGCCATAAGAGACAATTGAAAATTTGCCTTTAGCACTGTGACGTCATTTTCCCGCCAAAAACCGTTAAAATGAAAAAACAAAAACGATACGATTGTTTGGAATAAAAAGTTCTATCATTGTGCAAAGTTTGAGCTCTATCGGATAAAAGACGCAAAAGTTTTTCCGAGCGTGCAGCTTCGTGCCCTCTGCTGGCCCGGCGTGTATTTTCATTTTCCTAGGTGAAGCCACCTAATATCAGTCCAATGTTGAATTCCTTTCCTCTGTTATGATCCTTAGACTAACATTTTTCTAGATTTTTTACACTTTTCGCGGTCTGGTTTGGAGAGCCAGTCGACAACGTGATGGTGGATAGAAAATATCGGGCAACATTTTGGCGTCCATTCCCCGTGGCAATTTATGTTACTTCCTTCATTGAAGAATTTTTTGGCCGCCTCTCCCACATCTTGAGGCCTCGTAGGGTCTTCCATGACATATCCCATTGTTGTATGGCTTGCCACCTTTCCACTGACCTACAAAATCATCAAGACAGCAAGATTTGTTCAGTTTTTTGCTACTGGAATGATACATATATCTGAATGTTTTGTCAGCGTGCGTACAGATGTTGCAGTGCAGTGAATGACTTACTTGTAACAAGTTATTTTATTCCCTGTATTCGTGGAGCAAAAAAGTCAATGGTCAATCAAATCCCTGAATATACCAACTTTTTTTCATACAAATAAAAACTCGTTATACCTTCTCAGAAACAGAGGCAAAGAAATTGTGCTTCCAACCTCCTGTACAAGCTATGGCCACCTTGCATGCAGTGGACTTTCCACTATGAGGGTCTCCTACCGCAGCAGGCAAGGGACAAGACCCTGCCAACGTCTGCCACTGTGAAGTGAAACAAAGCACAAAACATGTACCAGGTCCAATAATAAGGAAAAGGATTTTGGAGAGTTGCAACATGTATCTGTTCTTCGCTTTTATCTTGTGGGACAAAGCCGCTCACTTTTCTACAATTCTTGTTGGCATGAAAAAATCAACGTGAATACTCAGTTTATGACGTCAACGATATGAACTATGGTATGAAGTCCAAATTAAATTGACATAACGAGATAGTCACTAAGCCTACAACTGCTTGAAGGACGAAAGGTTGATTTGCTAGCAACAGGTATTTTTAAAAGAATGATTATCAAAATAGATACAAATTGATACATACCACGTCATAATGGGAGACGATGACACTCATTGACAGCGTAAAGAAACTGGGCAAAAAATTACCACTTTCCTGGTCTTTCAACTTTTCGATGTCCAGTCCTGTCCCATGAAATACCTCTTGTATTGTAGTGCTAAGACTAGGATCATCACTCATGGCTTGTTTTATGGAGCCGCTGAGAAAGTGACACATGATATCAAAATATTTTGTAGTCAAGGGCAATTGAACTGACGCTTTCCGAGTCTCGTGGGCTATTCCGCTTCCAGGATCTTTTACCAGGTGACTTATCCACGTGAAGCCATAATCTTCTGGTTTCACCCGATTCCCGTTTCCATCTATGAAAACGTCTTTATTCATGGCCCAAATCACGGTATTACGCTGGGGATTGCTGTTTTTCCCCACCTCATATACAGCTCTAGGAATATCATCTAGATCTGGTATTTCAACGCTGGCTTCTAATTCTGCAGCAAGACAAGGCAAGGCCAATTGGTTCAGGTGGTAAGTTGAGCACTGTAGCTTCTAAACAAAATTGTCCTCACCACCTGCGTTTACAGTTACCAAGAAGGTCTCCACTTTGACTCTGCCTGCCTGCGGATAAAGGAATTCCCTTTAAAAAACAATAACAACAACAAAAAATCGTCAGAGTGGGTGAGTACCATGTTTTATGGGCAAACCTAAGACGAGGAATGGTGGAAAGGCAGAAAATCGCCCTTAATCGTAAAACGAGGCACGGCGGAAAATCGGTCCAAATCCTATTAAAAACGCGAAATGCCAAATAAAGATAGGAAAAAAAGGTTGTTAGTAGAACACATAACGGCGTAACGGGTAACGGCCGTAAAGGGACTTTTAAAAAAAAAAATTCTCCTTCGAACTAATATTTTAAAACGCGACTTTTTCAAGTTGAATTATTATAAAAACACAAGAGAGGATATCCTCTCTTGAAAAGGATTGTTGTACCGAAAACTGTCGTCCAGACTCATCGGCAATGCAAATATAGAAGCGATTTCCGGTTCCTTAATTGCGTTCGACGAAGGAGAACAAATACTACAGCGTATTCATGTGTTTTTCCCGCGGGTTTTAACAATGTGTTAACAATGTGTTCAGTACAATAGTTGTCGGGGAGGCGGGGACGCGCGTTTGGGAACGTGGGACGTGGGGGTGCGCAGGGACGTGAGATAGGGGACGCGTGGGGACGTGAGATCGGGGACGCAGGAAAGCGAGATCAGGGACGTGGGGATGTGAGATCAGGATGCAGGGATGTGAGATCAGGATGCGGGGAGGTGAGATCGGGGAGGCGGGTTATATAGCAGAAAGCGGAAAAAAGTGGCTATAAATAGATAGAAAAAGCTGATTTCTTCCAAAGAAACGGTACAAACATCGGCTATCTTCCTTTCAAACCGCATAGACCTGCCAATCACGGGAAGAACATACTTGCAGGCTTTTGGCTAGGACCAGGAGCCATAATCGGGGACGGAGACCGTAACTAAGTACCATTTTCAGTAGTGGCGTTGGCCCCATCGAAAAAGACAAATGTGCTATTTTTAGAAAAAATTGCGCCATCGCGCGTGACACAAGCGCGTGTATGTTGCAAGGACTCCCCGCAAAGAAAAACAAACGAAATGGCGTCGGAAATTACCTTCGTTGGAGATGAAGAAATTCAGTTTCTGTCATCAGTGTCACTTCCAATTTGCGGAAAGCCCTTGGGGCGAACTTTCTGGATAGTGACTCTGAATACGAGAAATATACAACTGATTCCGATGATGGCAGTGAGAATATTTCAGACAAATCCCGTGGCGAATATACGTCGGACATGTCGGACGAGGATTTGCCCGTTAGAAGGATGAAACGTTTTGCGGGCAAAAAAGGCGTCGAACAAAAAATCATTGTCACTTTTTCCACTGCAAAAGAAAACAGTAACATAGATTCAAACTATCGAATCGAGAAGGGAAACGTTTGCCGAGATTTTTCAGCGTATGTTTTCTGAAATAATGTTCGCCTTTACCGAAGTGGCCGAAATGAAGACAAAAAATAGCGAAAAGTGCACTTTATAAATGCTCTCGCGGTGTGTTATCATTCGTCGACAAAATAGAGAACTGGAAAAACACCTAGGAAAAGAAGCGAAAGTTGAAGTGGAACTTCATTCTGCCCCACTACTGAATATTACTTACTGAGCGATTTACGAACCTAGAAGGGATACATAGCGCAGTGGACGTGGCAAGGGTATCAACGACAGACAAGGCTTTTACCCGGTATTTTATTTTATTAAAAACTGGACTAGGTATATTGGATTTCCGGCATTTTGATTGGCTGAACGGAGCTAGGCTATCAGCTCTTAGTATAAATCTACTAGCGTTCTATCATAAATGCTGCAATCTGATTGGCTACCCTACTCGCTATCTATTCCGTGATAGATAGTGAGTAGCGAAAAGGTGCGTGGCAGGCACAGTCTTATACTTCAAAATAACAGTGCAATAATGTAAAACGTTTCACTTTAGTGGAATATTAATCGAGATTTATACTAAAACAATTAGATTATTCGCTCTCGATTTCTATGCGTGATAGTTGATTCGGCCTTCGGCCTCATCAACTATCACGCGATAGAAATCTCGAGCTCATAATCTAATTGTTAAATATACCTGCTGCGACCAAATATGGTCAATGAACATTCAACAACAAAATGACAAAGTGAGCTGAAAGTTTTTTCCTCGCGAGCAACCCGCGAGAAAAATGGACGAGAAACATTACTTGACAGGGAATTTTAATTAAGCAGAAATTCCAACAGCGTCACCATCAAGCATCACCAACAGCGTCGTCTAACACAAGTCAAAATTGTTTCAAGAAACTGTGCAGAAATAGAAATTTAAGCATTAAGCGTTGTGTTTACAATTAACTTCTTTCTTCGATCGTCACGTCGGTCATTAAAATTGAACAAACGGTAGGTTTTATCAGGAAGGCTTTCCACTTCAAAATATCAAGACAAGACACAAAATAAAACATAGTGAAATGGGCAGAAGCATTTAATAAAAACTATCACACATTCATGGCGAGTCGGCGGGTGCGAAAATCATGAAGCAGTCTAAACAAGTAAGCTTACTAAACAAACTACAGCTGCAAACTACCAAGAAGGAACAAATGGTGAGATTTTTTTTCGGCTTTAACACGCAAAATTAACATTGGTTTACCTGCACTCGTTGCATCTCTGTGTTCCAACAGGCCCAAATGCTCAGGTAGAAATCGGATGCCATGTAAACAGAGTTGAATCTCGGAGATTGAATCGCTTTTCCATTCCGTCCGCAACCTCTAAACCGAGAACCACTACATTTTGTGCTTTGCGTTTAACAAACTATAAAGGTGAATTCTAATGTTCCTCGCAACAGTAATCTTGCTTCTGAGCTGCATAGAAATTACCTCTTCAAGTTCAAATTAGTTCTGTCTTCAGTTCGATCAAACTCGAACATGATGGCTCCGCGTTGTGCGAACAGATTACAACAAAGTTCTTCCGTTTCAACTCCAGCAGCTAATATGGTGAAATTGTACGGCTTCAATCCGCTTTGAACGATGATTACAACAATGTTTCAGGAAAAACCAAACATTTACCATATTTCAGAGCCAATAATTAGAGGATTTCTTCCAAAACTTGTGCTAATTTGTTCACATTGACTAATTCAGCTTTGCAATGAAACGCTGCAACACTTCGCAAGGTTTTGGCGACTTTTTCGTTCAGTCTTGTGATCGATTCTTGTTCCCTTTTTATCTCTTTTCTCATGTTTTTCCGTTCTTTCTTGATTTTTTTTTATAGTGGTTAACTTTTTAATAAAACAATTATTCTACTCTGGCTTGCTGGATATCAAATAATTATAAACAACGAGGCGCGACACGCCTCGTTGGTTATCTATCATTTGATATCAGTCCAGCACGCCCTCGTAGAATAATTGTTAATTATCCGCCAGCAAACCGGCGAGAAAAATCACTTTGAATCGAAGTTAAATTAAGTATAAATTACAACTGAACGTCACTGAGACACAAATCTAAGTTGCTTCAGAGTGCCTGATTTCTTAGGACGAAAAGAAACTGTACACTGATAGAAATAAGCATTTAGTGCTGTCTTTCAATTTCTTTCATCGTCAAGTTAATCACTTGTTCTTAAATTCTGACAAACAGTAGCTTTTATACGGAAGCCTTTGACTCTAAAATATCGAGACAAGACAAAATAAAGCACAGTAAAATGGGCGAGAAGCGTTTAATAAAATTGACACACTTTTATGGTGAGTCTACAAAAATCATGCAGCAGTCTGAACAACAAGCATTGAACAAATTCACGGTACCAGAAAGGGCGACATTTTTGGGCTCTACCTTGCAAAATTCGGCACTGGTTTGCCTGTACTCGCTGTAGCTCTGTCTGTGTTCCAGCAGCTCCAAATGTTCAAATACAAATCAGATGCCATGTAAAATACGTTGAATCGCTTTCACAGTTGTTGAGAGTTGCTTTTGCAGTTACGTCCGCGGGCTCTAAACTGAGAACAACTACCTTTTGTGGTTTGCGTTTAAACAGTAAGCTGGGGAATTCTAATGTTCCTCACCTCCGTAGTCTTGTTTCAGGGAGTTGCATAGAAATTATCGTTCAAGTTAAAAGAGTTGAATTCTGTTTTCAGTTGAAACAAGTACATGATTGCTCCGTTGTCAGTGTTGTGCGAACGCGGAGCGATTACAAACTCGGTCATTTGAACTCCCGCAGTTTTAACGGTGAGATCAGGCTAACGGTGAGATCAGGGCGGAAAAAGGTTGCCAACCTATTCCCGCCCTGGGTGAGATCGTACAGCTTCCGCTTTGAACGATGATTACAACAATTTTTCGTACCATATTTCAGAGCCCATAATTGGAAGATTTTCCCAAACCTTGTGTTCGTACGTTCGATTCACTTCGGAGCAGTTTCATTGATTCATTCAGCTCCGCAAAGAAACGCTGCAACACTTCGCAAGGTTTTGGCGCCTTTTTCGGTCAGTCATGTTATCGCGATCGATTCTTGTTCCCTTGTTCCCTTTATATCTCTCACTTTCTCTCTCTTTGTTTTTCTCTTTCTTGAATTTATAGCAGCTAGTGATTGCGTTTTGAATAATAAAAACAATCATTCTACTCGGGTTTGCTGGATATCAAATAATTATAACCATTTTGGCGCTATGTGCCTCGTTGGTTATCTTTCATACTAAAAAAGTATCCAGCGCGCCCTCGTTGTACGCAAATTTGCGTGTACATGCCCGTTTATGACGTTGAGGGTGGCGCAATTTTCTCTAAAAATAGCACATTTGTCTTTTTCAATGGGGCCGCGTGGATCCCGCGCTTACAGTCTCCGTCCCCGATTATGGCTCTTGCTAGGACGGAAGAAACACGCCACTTATCGTGACAAAAATGGCGTCTCACACGCGCGAAAAAGATGTATCGGCATCTGAGACCAAATTTTACTCCTCTTAGCAAATCTGTTATGAACTTCAGAGAAATGTCATTAACTTTCTTAGTTATACAGTTTGGGTTCGACGGATTAAAAATTTCACTGAACACAGTTTAAACTCTCAAGAAGTCCGGAAAGAAAAGTATTTGTGATCGGGAAGTCTATGCGGATTGATAGGAAAATAGCCGATGTTTGCGCTGTTTCGTTGAAAGAAATCAGCTTTTTCGATCTATTTATGCGCCGATCAATTCGAAACTTCAACATCCCCCCCCCCGGGCACACCCCGGGCATTTGCCTGTGCATCGTGCCCGGGGAGGAGGGAATTTGAACGTTGCGTTGAAAGGGTGGGGAATTTGAACCGGATTTATCTCTTGTTCTGACGTAAAACGCTCGTGAGTTTTTTCGGTTTTTGCAGGGTTTGACGGATTTACAAGATAGAATTTCGCCTTTGTTAGTAAATTACTCTTTCAAAAGGGTCTTAAAAGAAGTTTGAAGGTGTCATTACGGCATATCTCTCTCTGAAAGGCGTGTAAAGTGTTTGATTGAAGACGAAATTTGTCTTTGAGGAGAGGTAGTTCAGTACTAATTGGTGGGGCATTTGAACGGCTCTTTTCAGTGCCCCGAGGGAAGGGAATTTGAACAAGCCAATCTTCAAAAGTTCAAATGCCCGGGGGGTTGCCCGGGGGGGATGTTGAACTTTCGAATTGATCGGCGCATTATAGTCACTTTTTTCCGCTTTTCTACTATATATGTCACGTCTCCGCGTCCCCGAGCTCTTTTCCCCGCGTCCCCGATTTCACGTCCCCACGCAAGTGACATTCACCAGCTGGAAAATTGTGCCCATGTAAGATCATGTTTAAAGATAGCACTTTGCCTCCAACGCAGACTTTTTGCCAGGGCTCGAAATCGTTATCAAGGAAACGCGTGGACAAATTTATATCCCTCCATTCGGTAACAAATGTAGTAAGAACCAGCCTGCGTGGCAGGCGCGAGAGTGTCAGCGAGGCGGGTAAACAGCGAGCGCGAAACGCGAGGAAAGGGAAATTAGGCGCCTTCGACGCAGCCAGCCAAGCGTCGGAACATCTAGTTATGGATGAACTTGGGAATTTGTGAGCTCGAGAGCAATTCTACCTTTCTCAGTTGCTCTCCAAACTTCCCAAGTGCATCCAAAACTCGATATACGCAAGGCTAAAGGCATGAATCAATTCTTTCACGACATATAAATGCCAACAAAGTGGTGCACGAAAACAGGTTTTATCAGTGGCAGCCGCGCGATTTTTCACCGCTTGACTGATTACCAATTGGATGACAAACAACAGCATATACCGGTATGAGCAGAACAAATTACAGGCTTGAGGAAAGAACACTTGTTTGAACTAGAATACTCGGAATTTCTATTTGAAAATTACGAATTACTCAAAAGTACAGTCTGTATTTTGAAGCAAGATAGTTAATTCCACTGTGGCACGCAGGTGACAAATAAATTTCACCGCAACAGGGGATTTGTGAGGCATACTGTATTTACTAGTCCTCTATTTACTAGTCCGCGTTTTACTAGTCCGCGATTTACTAGTCCGCGTTTTACTGGTCCGCGATTTACTAGTCCTCGTTTTACTAGTCGGCGTTTTACTAGTCCAGTCCAGTCCAGTCCAGTCCAGTCCAGTCCAGTCCAGTCCAGGAAATACAGTATGCCGATTTGTGATTGTTCGATAAGCTTGTCAAATTACGCAATTTCTTGAACGAAAATTCACAGATGAAACGACAGCAGGCTTAAAACATTTCTTCACGTTCAATTTCGTCGAGGGAAGCTACAAACGATTCCGCTCGATCGATGTGCATATTTAAATATCACTAATGTGGAGGATGTGCGCACTTTCAACAATTTCACATAAACGGTGTGAGGATTACGAAGTATCAGTCAATAAAAAACCTATTCCTGTTCAAATTTAAAATAAAATATGTAATTTACTTTAACCTGAATTCTCAGAGGCGCTAGAGCGTTTCCTAGAAAGTCAGAAGCCCAATAGCTGTTTTGCAATGGCACACATTGCTCAGATTCCTCTTCGCTTTGTAAAAGCGGCAGTTTGTCGTCGAATTTCTTCGCTCTAAACTCTATCAATTCCACCATTTATCTTATCGAGTCTTCCTTGGAGTTTCCTTTTTGTTTTTGTAAGTTTCAATATTCCCACAGACCAATTTGTGGCCGTTTTAGTTCCAGCTGAATGGATCCGCAAGAATTTTCTGCAGCTCGGGCTCTTCTAAGCTGGCACTAGAAAGCTCTCATTCATATTGACTGACTGCAGCGTTTGCTCTCTGTTCGTTTCAGCGGTTGCAATAAGTTCAATTACAAGAGAATAACCAGGAGGTCCTCTGCTATTTTCTTCCATTATTAATGGAAACTCTTTGTCGAAAATAAGCTACAGAAACCCGAGTTTGTCTGGCTTTGAAAGCCTAGTATAAACACAACTGTCGACGACCGTACGTAAACTTATGTTCCGAGTCACGTTGATTTACCGTAACGATGGCTGAATTACACACTAGGAGCTGTGACAGTCAACGTAACAGTAGTTGGTGTAGTTTCCTCATCTCATACAGTGTCCAGCGTAGGCGATCAGTCGAACGTAAACAAACACTTGGAAGTGTCATGTCCCGGGAGTGAAGTCCACATGCGCACCAAGTAAACAACATCTTTCACTATCGCCAGCCCTGTGAAGATTTAAATAGTTAATGACAATAATTGTGACTCACCAAGTAAGCTGAAACACATGTTTAAGGTTACAATTGTTTTTAAAACAGTTCCGGATTCAACTCACTTCGAAATATTCGTGACCCATTCGGGACGCAGCTGACCACGCAAAGTTAGCCGAAGTTAAAACTGACCTTGCAGCACTGGTAACAATAATTGGGGAAAAAATGATGCCACCTCTTCTTACGGCAAGCTTATACATCGAAACATTGTAAAAATGGCAGTCAATATTTTCGCGCTCGTCGCGAAATCACTCCAGTTCTTTCTTACTCGGGCCCAGACCCTTTTCTGAGAATGTAAGGTTGTAAGGGCCTTACACGAAACCTTACACTGAAAACGTGGTCGTAAATCGTGCCTCATATGTGTAAAACACCCAAACAAAGCGGGAAAGTTATTCCTGCAAGTGCACTAGACAGAGCTGCATCTGCTACGTGTACCTGAGTACAACTTCTCTCGGTTAAGATAATATGGTCCCAAATTCTACCACCAATAATTCTGGCTTTCTGAAGCACTTTTTGTACAAAGTCGTCCGCCATGTTGCTTTCATTCTGGTACCCAGTCTCCCTCCAGCTTAATTGTATCGCAACCAGTCTTCTCTCGATAAAAGGAGTGCTGTCTCGTGCTGAGGTATTTCGAGGTGGTTGTGATTCATTCACACGTCTTATAATTATTATGGATTTGCGTAGCATTTTTCCTGTATTATTCAGTAAACTGAGTTATGGGGATTGCCAGTCTCGGAAGAAGCGATTTTCTGCGTAGGCGCGTCCCTTGTTGCTCGACTAAGGTACGTCCACTGAAAGAACATCCCATAGTATGACGTAATGTTGTTCACCCACGCGGCTAACATTTCCTAAGAAATAACATTTATTAGCCTATTGATTACTGGAGCGAAAAGAATTTCAAGCGGGAGCGTAAATTCAAACTTCAAAGTCACGCTTTTGGCAGTGATAACTTTGTAACAAGTATGGCACTGACGATGTGTAAATACATCGAATTTCAAGGGGTATGACTTTGAATTGGTGAAGAGTCATAATAAGCCACACCACTATCATTGAATCAATCTGAACTGAAAGCTATTAAATAAATACAAATTGTTCTCTAGTAGCTATAAGCCGGAAAGGGTGGGGTGAGACCTTCATTTAACTCCTTATTGTATTTAGATTACGGTGTACATTTTCGCCTTTAGAATTTGATGCTCTATGGCTTCGTAGTCTTTTTCTTGATAACTCGTGTTGCTGTTATTTTCTTCGCCAAATACCCTGTATCTCTCTAATTTTCCCCTAGCATTCCCTGCCCCAATAATCCCAAATTAATTCATAGACGACACTGACGCGATATAAATAACTCTTCCTTGTCGTAGTCCGCTTGCAAAATAAACAATCTCGATGCGAGAAAAATGTTCTTGTTGAATATTTCAACAAACGAGGGGGATGATTCATCACTTAGCCCCGTGCATATGCTGTTTGACTCTGTCTCGACCGAGTGCAAAGCGTGCATTTTTAAGGTTTTCCAGAAGTTGAAAAAATAATAATGAAATCGACGTACTTTCCACTAACTTCGATCACTGCAATGGCGTTCCTGGTTCTGAGTGGGATTCTCTGCCCGGTAAGTTCCTTTTTTTTATATATAATTTCAGTGCAGTTTTTCCGTTTCAGTTGTTGCATTCCACCGGAAAATATTTTGTACTTTTGCTACTTTGAACAAGACCGCAGAAAAGTATACAAATTGTAAAGTTTATATTTTAATATCGGGAATTCAGTAAAAATAATATGCCAATTTAAGGCTTAATTGTTTTAATAAGCGCGCGCAAACCTTCGAACATACGCAAAACTCCTAGACCACTGGACGAGTGGTCAGTAAAAAGTGTTTAAACGTCAACAAAACTTAAAAAACGACATGTTTTCCGCGATGCGGTATATTTCCCTACCAGTGAAAATTTTACCTAAACCGTAGAGTAAAGTATACATTAATTCAGAAACTCATGTCCTTATGAGTTTCTGATTAAATATGTAATGTTTTGTCTCTTCTGAATCGCATTTAAAATATCTAAAGAAAAACTTGATTTTTAGTGCAGTATCCACAACCGGTGTACTTAAAATCTGTGGATTTACTGATCAAATCTGAGTGAATTGTTTCTCAGTATATGATGCAAACACTGCGTTATGAGTCTTATTTCTAGCTTAAGAAAAAATTTTTTAGACAGTAATTCCATCACGTTTGCCGTTAATTTACTTAATGAAAATTTGCTCTATTGTAAGATAGTCACCTATCAAATCTGAAGAAGCCTGATTTGTTTTCCTTGTTGGAGATGTACGCGAAATCTCGGTTCTACTTGCTAAGGATATTGTCTTCAGACTGAGGTTTAGTTTATAGTGTAGATTGGGGTGATCGCAAATCATTAATAGTCATAAAAAACACGTCTTGAAAAAAACCCACAAGTCAGATAAATAAGTCAAATTCTCAATACAGAACATCGTGGGGGCTCTACTAAAGAGATCAGGGCCAAAAGTCATGAAGAGTAACATGTTTCATTAGGAAAACGAAACATGGCGCGAAAAGTCTGTTTTAGAATGTTTCAAGGTGCAAACGAGTAAGAAATCTCTGTTCTCTGTCAAAAAATTTGTCCCCAACGTTTTGTTTATTTTGCCTCGTTGTTTCTGTGTAAATTTGAAAGTAATATCTGTATGTTATGACATGACATTTTCACTCAGTGATCAACAACCTAAACTAAGAGCCAAATTCATTTCGCAAGAAGAAAAAGATGGCTTGGAAAGACGAAGTTTCCATCTCGGAAAAAGCTTAAACAGAGTATATGAAACACCAATGAAGAGCACCTATCTTTTCTTTTCTTTTTTTTTTACACAAACTGTTATTAACACCCAGTCTTTTTGCACGGTGGTAAACAAACAAGTAAAATTAGCACTTTCAGTCTTTTCTGAGACAGCTTAACAGTCAGTCAATCAAAAATTGGCCATTGGTCATTAATCTGATTAATCTGATTGTCTGTCCCTGTCTTTTCATTTCAGTTTGCCCATTCATGTTGCCTGCAGTCCTCGTGTAATTCAGCAGAATGCCATAAAACGGAGGTGAGTTTCTACGTGTCAGTCTAGTGTTATTACTAGTTCGCTTTATCCTCGTGTCTAGCGTTCCGCGGATTATTAAGCGTTTTCAGAATTCATCGCAAACGAAAGAATGAAATATTTTCACAAACTGACGGAACTCACAGTGGTTTTAAATTTGGCAGAAGAAAAACCAATGCCTCCTATGGCAGACAGAGAGACTCATAGTATTCTGTTAATTAAGACATTATAAAGTTTCCTGATTAATCATGATATTGTCTTCTCGTTTGTCAGGGTAAAGTGATTTACCATCAGACCATGACTCCTACTTGGCTGGAAGCGCATGCATCATACATCGACAGTTCGCGTACAACCACTGCCCAACAACTGACATTCAACGCAGGTGCAGTAGAGAATGCCGCTCTTCTCAAAGTTCCCATAATTCCTGTTGGTGTCCTAAAAGTTTCCACTCCGCTGACTGTTGAGATCACAGTCGCAAATGATGTCAGCATTGGAAGTGCAGTTGACAGCGACATTAAATATGGCTTGTCAGACGGCTCTAAGTTTATCGGGTTTCATACTCCTGATAAGGCGAATTATGGTGCCACGGCCTTTCCCTGCTTTGGAACTGAAGGAGTGTCCGGAACAACTTTATCCTCCATAAGAAACAACCAAGCCACCCGAACACAAGGCGACTCTTTCTACCCCGGTCAATATGTCTTCACTTTCAAGCTGGATGAACGCTGGGGCTCGTGCTACACTGCGCATGGCGGAGGCTTTGTGAAGACCGCTGGCTACAATAACCGATTGATGCTCAGCAAGGGACTCACCCTGGAAGTCTACAAAGAGGGCAAGGCAGAGAGAGTTGGAATCAGGTTCATCAAGGTCTCCATCATAGAAGATGACGCTTAGAGTGACAACAAAAGAAATCTACTTCATGTAATCAGCGTCATTAGTCTTGCCAGGGGATTAGGGGATGCATTTAAGGCAAAGAAGAATAAAACATACCGAGCAGTGTGTTTTTCCGTCATAATTGGTAAATTACGGGAGTTAAAGGCAGAGGCACAAAGAATTGTATATTAAGCTTTTTTAAATAATACAAGAGAAAAATATCAGGAAAATGTACTTTTCCCGTTCATTTTAGTCTGCTGTATTTCCTTTTATTTCCTTTTGAAGAGGGATCAAAAGAAGTGATTTCAATCAAACAACCTTGAATGTCTGATACCCAGAAAATAACAAACCTTTTGAGGAATGAAATGAACCTGAAAAGAAGGAATAAGCCTTCCTTATACGTGACTTTAATCAGTCTATTTATTTCCTAAAACGGAAAGGCAAATAAACGATCTTTCTACCCCAAAACGATGCATATAAATACAGCTCTTTCCCAGAAAATGTATTTTCGCAGGGCAGAACATTGCTGTCTTGTAGTATAACTCACTGACTACTGGATCAGACGGAACACATTGGAGGAACAACTGTGGTTATTGATGTATTTCTCTTGTGTCTTAAGTTTGATTTAAAGTTGTGGAACAAAGTGACGGGCTACAGAGATGCCTGTTGCTATTTAAAGGAAGAACCAAAATAGAACCATTACAGTACTCCATAGACTTGCTCCAAGTCGCTCGTATTTTCTTATTAGGGACGAATACTGTGTGGAGATAAGGGATGATACGTATGTTCGTGTATAGCGCGCGATAATTTTCTCTACACGCGCGGAATATTGCGTGTGTCGCGCGCCATGCGACTCACAACCAACCGCCATTTTGATTCACCTCGTGGACCACGCACGCGCCTTCCAGATCAGAACAATAGACGTGCTCCATTATCGGGCCTCTTGTAGTGCTTTGTTTACATTGTCCTGGCTCGTAGATAACCTCACTCGAAACTCAATTAATTTTGACAAAAGAACGAGAGAAAACCTGACGGGTATTACATATTATCAGAAAATCTTGATGGGCGTAAAAGTTAAAAGAAAAAAAACTTTTCCTAAAAGCAAACTTTTCTACTGGATTAGGGGATTAATCTCTTGTCTTGATAGAACTGATGAAATAATCACACTTGCAGCCGTGCGGTTTAGTCAGACATGTCAGAATAGGTCCATCTTCTGTTTATCACTAAATGCGTACTCTCCTAAAAAGAATTGATTCAAAATAATCAGGTATGGACTATGCGCATCCAGCTCCTTGTTTGCAAAGGTTTCAATGCTCATCTTTGTGTGGTAGACTGAGCGTTTAAATGACAGCCGGTGGCGGTTATCAAGTCATGAGCTTTTCTAAAGGTGATGCTTAGGACTTTCAGTTGATCACCCGGTTAAATAAAATAAAAAGAATCAAAATATTAGCACTGTGTTATGTGCTGCTTTTAATTTAGGTATTTGTTTGCTCTGTTGAGAAATCTATGGCTTGCAAGAGCAGTTTTACCAATTTTTAAACTGTAAAAAGTTTGATCCTCTCAAGTAAATCCAATTGAAATTCGTTTGCATGCGCAAGCCCAAAGTTCAACACTGCGTTAATGTTTTTGACTGTTTTTATTTCATTTTAATCAGATAAAAAAGCCCTTCAAATTACCTTTAGGAAGAGCTCTTTGATAAATGATACAGCCATTGGTAACCTGTTTCTATATGGTATACCTGTGGCCATGCATTTGTGGCTTAAGTAAGCGCGAGAGATTTTGACCGAGTTCAAACTCTTGTTAGTGTTTCTCGGACAGTTCTCGTGCGATCTTCACTACTGAGCAAAATTGAATCTCTGTTAAATTAGCTGATCGCCTTCCTTTTATCTCGATTTAATTTTCTTTCAAAATTTCTTTTTGAGCTTATGACTGACCTTTTTATTTTGCGTTTGACACATTGTGCGACAATAAACCTTTAATATGACATGTTTACGACTACAGTGCAGTTTTATTCGATTCGATCCGCAACCCCGGCCAAGTTTACTGCCATCAATAGCAGATAGCGGCGAACTCGCGAGAGTGTGGAAAAAAGTGATGAACACACAATTATAAAAAATATTCAGAATTAAAAGATATATATTGTTTATAAAAAGTTTAAGAGGACACTATAAATAAAGTTTTATTGTTTTGCTTAATTCGTACGTTGTTAGTGGATTGGTTCGAAAAGATAAACAATCTGATTCTCGTTGCGAGAGAAATTTTCTTGTCGGATATTTCAATAAAGAAAGCGAGATGAGTCATCATTGCATCCGTTTGTTGTATAATTCTACCTCACTAGTGGAAGTGTGAATATTTTGGTTTTCATGACGTTGAAGAAATCATGGAGCCAACTTTCTATTCTCGCTTTATTGCTGTAATGGTGTTCCTAACTCTGAGAGGGTTTCTCTGTCCTGTAAGTTACCTTTACTTGATTTTTACACCTTCTAGTTGCATTTTCTTGGTTCCAGACGTCTGTGGTACACGCACTACTTAGCATCAAAAGGTACACAACAAGGTTCTAAAGCAAATAAAATTGGTGTGGAACTTATACGTTTTGTTTAGGCCTGCAAAAGTTTGCAAAACTAGCACTATTTTAAGCCAGACTAACTTACCGAATCTTACTTAACCAAGCTGCTTTGATTCTGGCTAGATGCAAACGTCTTTTTCACTAAACTCAGTCTCACCGTTGTGAAAAAATCATTAGAAAGGTATGCTTAGCAACTATCCTCAAGTATTGGAGTGGCAGCATAAATTCCTCTTCGCTGCACGATTCAGTCAAACTGAAAATTGGGAAAATATAACTTAAGCATGGTGTTTGTCATTAGTTACCGACGATATTACGATATCAAATTTATTTCTGTGTAACAACCCTAGATTTCTGAAAAAAAAAGATAATAATAAACTTGGCACAGCCAGTAAACCTGACAATACAAGTAAAAGAGTTTTTTTGATTGAATTTGAGGGATGGATAGATGAATAGTGTTGAAAGCGTACAGTCGTTTTGTTTCTCTCTAGCTATCTAAGTGGCGAAATAATTTATCGGAAATTTTAAGACTTAACCTTATTTGAAAAGTAAGCAAGGGAACTCTAGACTGCTACAGGGTATTTATATACATAAACTTTAAATTATTATAAAGCTAGTTTTTTCTTTAAATTACAAATTCGCTCACGCGGACTGTAAACTTCAGAGAATTTAAGCCATTATTCAAGTAATCATATGCTCGGTGAAGCGCACCATTTCGGTATTTCAAAGATTTGCTAAAAGCATATATTTATAATCAAAACAGGTCCTTAGTTTCTGAATGGGGAAAATGTTTCATTTAAGTGCCGAATTAGCTTACATGGTCGCGGTTTTTTGGTACAGATGTAAAATAAAACGTCTTAGTGTTGAGATCTCTGTTTTGAATATACTAATTTAGATTGCACAAGGTGTGTAAGCTCTGTTGATTGTGGGAACAAATTTGCAAGTTTAATCCCTAAATCACTAGCCTTGAAAATAATAGAGCTGCGTGATACCAAGGTCCAATTAAATTAGAGGTTGTTAAGAGCTGCGGGGCTACCGGGGTGCTAAATCAATGAACATAATAAAATACCTCTAAGGTGATTCCCTTGAATTGCATTGCACATGCTTTCCACGCATCTTTTTTTTGCGTAATTAGCGCGCGCACGAGCGCGCGCACCTTCGGAACTTGATAGGTTTTCTATGAAAGCTGAGCAATTCAGAGAAATAACTGGTCGTTTTCTCCTAAACGAGCTCGGTGACCCCCATTTTTTAATACATAAATCCAAATGGCAGAAGGTCGAGCACAATATATAGCGATTTTAAGAAAATTTAAAAATTCTGCCTCGAGATATTTTTATTTAAATGCCGGAAAGAACACGTCTTTAGGTACAGCAGGGTATGTACGCACGCGGCAAATTCTTAATTTTATTTTCATATTCTTAATTCCTGTTCACCTAAAACAATATACAATGCAAGATAAATGTCTATTTTGTTGAACTGCTCCAATATTTCGATACAAGCAATGACTTTTTAAAGCAATTATAGTTCTTTTTCCTGATTACTAGGGTTTCTCAGAAAACCTTGCGGGTCGTATAGTTGCTATCTATGGCTATCCATGTTGTGCCAAAACAAGCTCGGTGACCCCTAGTTTTTATTGCATTTTTGAAATGTTCTAAACATAAGTACCAATTGGACCAAGACTTAGAAAATTTTAAATATTCCTTTCATTTCGATGGAGTCACCTACAACAACAACAACAAGCTTTATTACCGAATAGAAAAAGGAAAAAAGTTAAAAGTCAAACTTAACGCAACAGAACCTCATATCATGACCAAAGTAGCTAATCCGAAGTTAAGGAACTGTTATGTAGGAGAATTCTTTTTGAAACCGTATCTTATCTGGAGCGACGAAAATGTTGAATATTCATCCCTTTTTAAATACATTATTTGTCCGACAGTAAACAAATCAGAGAAATGGCATTTATCTTTCTGAAAAAACTTTTTTAACAACTTTTAGTTATCCCAAAAATGCTACAACGAAATTTTACTAAGTTAGACTTGAAATCGTCGACAAAATGCAATGATCTACAAACGCATCAGCAATATCTGAATCGTCTTGTATTCAAATTCAGAGTCATTCGTCTAAAATGTCCTTTTCCCGATCTGCGCAAATCTACTTGTTTAGCTGCAGGGGGTCTTTAAAATAAATTCATTTTGTTTTTATCAGTTTTACTGTTTATCGTTTTGCAATAGTCAAAATCAGTTTTTTTTACATAGCTCTGTCACCTTATACTTTACTTATTATTGCTACGTTCTGTTCGGTGCACAATATTTATCGAAGAAACCACTAATATGAGACATGTATTAAGGAAAACTCTTGAGTTGTCCGTTGAAATATAGCTAACGAGTTCTACAAGTGAGGAGCCGTAAAAGCTGAGGATCTAGGAAAAATTATTTCCGACAGACAAAAAGCGGAAACCGATAAAACAAATTAAAGCGTAAGGCAACGACTGGTATAACACTGGTAGTTTTCAGTTTTGTTAATGAGCTTTCTTTTTCATTAACTATGCAGGGGAGGGTGATTTACCATCAGACCATGACTCCTCTTTGGCTGAAAAAGTATTCATCGTACATCGACAGTTGTCACACCGCAACCACCCACCAGCTTACATTCAGGGCAGGCGCATTAGATAATGGCGTTCTTCTCAAAGTTTCCATGATTCGTGGTGGCGTCCTGAGAGTTTCCACTCCGCTGACTGTTCAGATCACAATTGCAACTGACGTCGGCATTGGAAGCACAGCTGACAGCGACATCAGATACGGTGTGTCAGACGGTACCAGATTTGTCGGGTTTGAAACCCCTGACAAGTGGAATTATGGTACCAACGCTCCCTGCTACGGAATTGAAGGGATTTCTGGCGCAACGCTATCCTCCAGACGATACAACCCAGTTACCCCAAAACCCAGAGACTCCTTCTACCCTGCTCAGTTTGTTTCCATCCTCAAGTTGGATCAGCGCTGGGGCTCTTGCTACACTGCGCATGACGGAGGCTTCATGAGGACTGCTGGCTACAATAACCGACTGATGCTCAACAGGGGATTGTCTCTTGAAGTTTATAAGGAGCACAAAGAAGAGAGGGTTGGAATCAAGTTCATTAAGGTCACCATCTTTCGGGATCAGTGACGCTTGAAGCGACGACCCCTTCATTTAATCCATGTGATCAGCATTATTAGTCTAGTGAAGAACTTTAAGGGGATCCATTGACAGCCAAAAAACACGCTGTCATTGAGCAGGGAATTGCTCTGTCACAATTGGTAAAATAAGGGAGTTAAAGGCAGAACTACAAAGCATTGTATGTTTCGTCTGTTTAAAGAATAAAATCTGGTTATTGTATTTCCCTTTCTTTCCTTGTGAAAAGGGACCGAAAGAAGTAATTTCCAAAGAAAAAGAACCTTGAAAGTCTCACACCCAGAAAAACAAAGAACCTTTAAGGCCCTTTTAAGTTACGAAAAAACCCGTAAAAATAATTAATTATAAGCTTGCCTTTTTCGTGACTTCACTCTACTTATTATGTGAAAGAGTTCACGAACAGTCTAATACCAGGGTGCTCAGGTTTTGCTAATTTGCATTAAGGTGGCTTACTACAGTTTTTCGGAGACACGATTGCGCTGAGAAATTCTCTCTGACGCCATTTTATTTTTCGCGCGTGCAATACTTTACGCCATCATCGAGAAAAAGCTGAAAACACCTGTGAGATCTGGCTAGTAGAAATCGCTCGTGGCCTACTATTAACATTCTTTATCATGAATGGACGAAGTCTTGAAGCAGTTAGTGAGCGCTACCTGTATAAAATATCTGTAAAAGCTTGAAAAAAACCACAAGAAGTTGTTGTAAAAATTCTTATGTTTATCGTACGCGCCATATTGCGTGATTTCAGCGCGCGCTTAAGTTGCACGCATGCTCAGTTTTGCTCACGAAGGAGGTCGCAAAAAAATCGCGCATCGACTTTTTGAGCCCAATCTACTCGAAAACTGACCGTATAACCCACAGAAAAAAACTCAAAAATCAATTCATAGTGGTAAGTTTCACCTGTAGACAAAATATTAACAAAATCTGTAAGAGAGATTTTTAGAAATTCTCAAAAAAGCGAAAATTCGACATTTTCTTCACTAGCAAAAATTCTGCCTTACAGAGTTTCATTTTCTTTTGCATAGTTGTTTATTTATATCCACTTTCCAAATCCTGAAAAATTGAGGTAGGGTCGTACGGCTAGATTTTGAGAAAGAAGCCCTAAAAAAGTCTAGTTTCCAGTCCCCTCCTAGTACTCGGTCTGTTGTATTTGATATTTCTAAGCTTCTCATATTTCTTTTCCAGGATAATGAGGGTTAATATCATTTCTTTTAACAGTTGTAGCCACAAATGACCCAAAGGAAAACTCCTGTTGGCTTTGAACTAGAGGTTTAAAAAGTTTATCTTTCTCTTCTGAAAACTGTAGTAAGCCACCTTAAGTTGAACGTTTAACCTCGACCAAATTTTAAACAAAGACGATTCAATGCATGATTCAGACAAACGAAGCAAACCCGGTTTTAAACCCGATCTAATTAACCCTGTGGAAACCGGCTACGAAATCTAGGGACACCAGAGGGCATAAAATAAAAAAGAGGTACAAAACCGACCTAATTCCACAGAGCTGTCTACCGGAACATGTATTTTTGTGGGCCTCAGGAAATGTAGTGATAACTTGATGAAACGTCAAATTTCTACCAATTTTCTTGTAGCATCTTTATTAAGGTGCTAGTCAGAGTGATTTCACGTAACCCGTGACTGAAATAGATGGTAAACTTTTAGACACTATTACACACTAATTTCATTGTTTTCTTTTGTTGAATTTCTACTATTAGGCACTAATTATTAGGTATTGTTTCATGGGTTAAAGTGCATATGAAGTAAAAAATTTTTCGCGATAATATGGAAGTTCACATCTTTCTCAATTTGAAAATGTGGGTTTTACCGAAAAGAACCATTTCAATCGAGAGTTATCAGGCCTGTAATGTTCGAATTTAGCGCCGGAAAGTGTCTCCATTTTGCGCGCGGCCAAAACAATCGTATTACTAGGCTGTGACGTAGTAAATACTTCAAAACACACGTGCTTGAGAAATAACACAGCTTATTCACGTGTAGCATCCTTGAGTCTTTCGAACCAGCATTTTAACTGCTGCAGGTTTAACAAATGGAGGTTTAGAAAATCGTTTACGATTTACAAACAGACCGTGACAGGAAGATGAAACAATAACCTCTTTCAGAATTGCTAAACGCAATTAAACTGCTGGAGATGTATCTGTCGGATGCTAGTGATGCCACAAGACGATGGAGGTGAAATGTTTTAACTCCAAGTAATTCTATTTCTAGAACCACAACCATGAAAGTGGAGTTAAAACGACAGCGCAAGAAGCCGCAGCTTTCACATGATCAAAGGAGACTACTGTAATAGTCTCAGAATAACTTGGATCCTTTAGACACTCTATACCTCATCCGTGATAAAGAAAGTAACATGTCTTGCACATAACCGCAAGCAGACATTTAATCACGGACTTAGAAACTTGGGATCCTTTCAGAAAACATCACTCTTTAAAGCGGCTTTAAAGAATCTTGCAATTAATCTGAGCCCAAAAAGCTAACTAATTGCCAAAGAGCTAGCACACACAACGGCACAGAGACTTAAAACGGCTCTAAGAAGACTAAGAATGTAACATAAAACCCTCCAAACAGTTTATATCACAGCTTGAGTATTCTCTTGATCAATAGGTCAACTACTTGCCGGCACAATTGTGTCGCTTTTAGATCACCTTGATCAGAGGGACAAGGCTGTTGCGAATGTACTACGAAAGCTCTATTTTGAAGGCTAGAATAACTTAAACAACTAGCGGGAGTCGTGTTTGGCCTGTCATTTTACATACTATCAATAGTCTTCCGTTCTTGTCCCTCAGCAAAGGCCCAACTTGCAGAAGGACCGTCTCGTTGGTCATTGGTGCGAAGTCATCATGTTCGGTGATACACTTTACTCGCTCAATGAACGTCAGGGGTACGGCCATCCTGATCTTCTTCGTCATCTTCTTCTTCATCGGTGGTGTGGGCTAATGGCTCATCCGCGTAAGGTCGAACTACTCCCACAACTTCCATTTCTCCGCCTGAATCGCTTGTGTCTGAGGGATTCCCAGTAGCAGCAGATTCCGAAAGGGACATAAGTTCGTCACTGTCCGACATTTTGGGGGTTACAATCGACAAACGGGAGAATTCTGGCGATATATCTCTCGAAATCTCAGCAAATGTTGAGAAATCATGTAAATCCCAGGCATTTACTACGTCATCACAAGCGTAAACTCGTTCCCAGTCTTCCGGTCTTTTACGGACACAATTTTCGCCAATTTGGGCCACTTTGAACGTCAAAAAAACGGCTTATGTTTTTTTTGTGTCGAATTTCTTTCGTCATTTCGTAATGTAGACGTGATAAGCTTTATAAAAATGTAATTAAAAAAAATACTTCATATGCACTTTAAGTGAAACCACTCGAATCACCAAGCCAATAATTCTTGCTTTCGATGGGTCGCTGTATCGAAAATAAAATAAAATAAAATAAAATAAAATAACATTAAATAAAATAAAATAAAATAAAATTAAATTAAATTAGATTAAATTAAATTATTAAATTAAATAAAATGAAATAAATAAATAAATAAATAAATAGGATACATCAGTTGCACTTTAATCTTTAGGGGAAAAAGGGGTTAAGATGGTAATACATTGATGATGGAGTAAACAGTATTTGGAGAAATCCAAAAAAGAAGCAGAACTCCAGGGTATTGTACTAGGTGAATCGAACGTACCGAAATTCTCAGATGGAGCTGTCTGAAACGCCTGTCTATGATGAAAAGGTAGCATATTTTTGGCATCAAGAGGCTTCTCTTAACCGGATAAAATTAAGTGACCATGTATGAAAAAAGTACGTTTAGCCATTTAGAGTGAGCTTTAAAACGTTACATGTAGAAATTAGCCGTTTAGTCGTTTGTAGCTTTAAAGTTAGTTTGAAATTGCCTTGACTGTGATAGTTCAATTTTTGAACTTTTCATCACACAAAAGAACAGCTTGGCTATATTGTACAACTTTCAGAGACGGGAAGAGCCGTGCACAGTTTCATGCACTTTTATCAAAAAGAGTGAGAAAAAACCTCGAGAGGAACAACAAAGAAAATTGGTTGCAATACGTCTTCATTGCTGGCAGATTGAGTTAAACTGAATTATTCACAACTTTCGACTGGTTTTTCAGTGAAGTCCTACGTAAAACGTACAGTTTTAACAAGCGGATGTTTTAAACGAAGTCGTTTACAGACCCTTTACAGGGTGACACTTGTGAGACATATGCAAAAACTAAGAAATGACTGTCTTCGGCCGTCGTTTCATTTCTAAGCTCAAATAGATTTAAGCTGATGATAAACATAAGACAAACCCTAGCTTGTAGCTCGTTAACAAATGTTGAAGGTGTTCATGATTGACAAACTCGCTCTCAGTTATTTAGTTGCATTTTTTTTGGCAATTTTAAATGTTTACTACTATAATGGGCAGTATTGTTGTTGTAGGTTAAGAAATAGAGCCAACTTTGTGGATTTAGTAAAAAGTTACTTCGCTTTTCAAGCCACTGTTGAGAGACGTTTTCATGTATTCATTATCAGGCCTGCTCTGTTAACTCTCAGAGTCTAATATAACGATGCGTATTTCAAACACAGACGGCTCAATCAAAATCAACCAAAATTCTTGACAGAAATAACCTCTAGAATACTGCACCGGCATAGTTAGCGTAATAAAACACTTCAGATCGAATCTCCTGAAACCTCTTTCGATGGTTAAAGCGATAGTATATATTTGGCATCAAAAAGACACTTTTAAGCGAATAGAATTGATTAAATAATCATGTATGAAATGTGTACGTGCAGTCAGGCCATTCTTTTGCGATTTGAAAAATTGACTTGAAATTGCTTTGTCTGTGATAGCTTAATTTTTTAAAATGTTTTTCATACGAGCGCACAGCTTAGTTATTATACAATTTTGAAAAGTGTTGTTCCAAACAGTTTTAACAGTGTCCATGCTCTCCCGGCCACTGAACCAGCTAGGTCTAAAGTGACCTTTAAAACATTACGTGTAGAAATTATCGCTCACAACTATGAAGAGATGAAACTTGAAGATTTCTACGTGTCATATCTGGCAATACCTAAAACTCATTCGTAACTGAAAAGCCTATCTTGAGAGCTGCAATTAATTTATACAAGTATATAGTGTTATACGTAAGTAACGTGCACGCAGCTTGATCTTTCATTCATCGCTTTTGCCAGTTTGGTGTTTGACGCTCCACCTGCAGAGCATAGTTCGTGTGGTTTCCAAGACACTGAAGACACCATGAAGACGAAGTTCCTTGCCTCGTTTTCGATCACAGGATTGGTATTCCTGGTTGTGGTGGCGTTTTTCTGCCCTGTAAGTCAAGTTCTTTTGCTTTGCACAGAGTTTTCCATGTTTTTAAGTTCCCGAAGAAACTTTTCCCTAGTTTGCCTCTGTTTTCATAATGCCCTTATCGAGATTTCTCATAAATTTATAAATCATGATGTTGGCGAACTAGTACTTTTTCAAACGAAAGTCGTTGTCTCGAATTGCCTTTCAGACAAAAAAATGTTTATGATGTTATTTTTCTAATTGTCCTTCTCTTTTTGTTCTCAGGTCGTCCATTCCTATTGTCTGCAGTCATCGTGTACAGCACAGGTGAGACACGTGTCGTCCTTATTATTTTAAAAGTAATCCAAACGCAAATAACTTGTATTAGTTCAAAATAAGTGGAACAAAAGAGAGCAAAAGATGGGGACAACTCCAATATTAAACGGATAAAACAAAGCGCAAAGAAGTGATTGCATGGTATAACACTTTACGTTACATATGATTTGTTACTGAGATTTTTTTGCCATTTTACAGGGAAAGGTGATTTACCATCAGACCATGACTCCTACTTGGCTGGAAGCGCATGCGTCATACATCGACAGTTCTCGTACGTCAACCGTTCAAGAACTAACATTCAACGCAGGCCCAGTAGAAAATGCCGCTCTTCTCAAAGTTCCCATGATTCCCGCTGGCTTCCTGAAAGTTGCCGCTCCGCGGACTGTTGAGATCACAGTTGCAAATGATGTCAGCATTGGCAACACAGCTGACAGCGACATCGCATATGGCTTGTCAGACGGCTCCAAGTTTATCGGGTTTTCTCCCGCTGATAAGAATAATTATGGCACGACCGCCCCCTGCTTTGGATCTGAAGGGATGTCTGGTGCAACTTTATCCTCCATTCAGTACAACCCATACACGCCAAAACCAAGCGACTCTTTCTACCCCGGTCAGTACGTCTTTACTCTCAAGTTGGATGAACGTTGGGGCTCGTGCTATACTGCGCATGACGGAGGCTTCCTGAGGACCGCTGGCTACAATAACCGACTGATACTCAGCAAGGGACTCACCCTGGAAGTTTACAAAGAGAACAAAGCAGAGAGAGTTGGAATCAGGTTCATTAAGGTCTCCATTACACAAGATGATGCTTAGAACGACAACAAAAGAAACCTGCTTCATGTAATCAGCATTATTTGTCAGGCTACGAACTTTAAGGGACCTAGATATATAAAATACGAAACATGGGCAATGCATTTTTCTTTCATAACTGGTTAATTAAGGGAGTTAACGACAGAAGTACGAAGCATTGTATTTTATGTCTGTTTAAAGAATAAAAGAGGGAAACATCGGAAAATATCCTTTTTACTTTCATTCTAGTCTACTTATTTTTCCTTTATTTCCTTTTGAAGAAGGCTTAAAAGAAATCATTTCCAAACAGCGACAACAACAACAACGACAACAACAACAACAACAACAACAACAACAACAACAACAACAACAACATCAAAAACCTTAAAAGTTTAAAACCCAGAAAATAACAATCTAATATACTTTAATAGGCGGGTCAATAATCTACAAATTAAGCAAATTAAACCGACTTGAAACATAGTCTAAACCAGGAGGAAATGCGCCAAAACGAGAAAAGAAATCTAGGGACACTAAAGGGCAAAAATCAGTGGATTGTTGGTAAAAAAAGGCAGATAACCGATCATTCTACTCAAAACCCATAATTCAATAGAGCTTTTTCCTAGAACATGTGTTTTTCGCAGGTCTAAGGAAATGCAGTGATATTGAAACGCTACAATCGAGTAATGAAATAAAATAAATAGCCGGGATATCAGTTACATTTTAAGCTGTATGAGAAGGTTTAGATGGAACTCAATCTTTGATGGAGTAAACTGTATTTGGTTCCTTATAGAAACAAAGTCAAGAAGACACTATCATTCAACCCACAGTCACGGAACAAAAGTCTCCATGTGCTGTTTGCATCGTTCGGCTTTTAAGGGTGACTGCTTTAAATTGTATCTGTTTTCAATTGCCTAAGGGGAAATTTCTCATTAGAATTTTCACACATGTATAAAGTTAAAGCTTTAACCCGCTTTAGTGCTAAGAATAACTGGAGTAACGAAATCCGCTAAAAATGGTATGATAGGATGAAAAGTAATTTCTGATCACAGCTAGTGGCGTAGGTTTTTCTTGTCAGTCTACCCACCTTCAGTCGTTTTCATTACACCAAGTAAAATGAATTTTTCATCCCGCCCTTTACTGTGTGAACCGCATCTACCCCAAAAGGCATGTTGTTTGTTTCAGTGTGGACACTGTGCGAAGGCTGCCATTTTTTTCTTTTCCATTTAAAACCAAGAAAGCAAAACCGAATTAGATTATAGAAATGAAAATGCTGTAAACGAAATCTATCTCAATCCCTTGGATGCCTACTTTGGTCACGAGTACATCTCCATTTAAGCTACTCGGTAAAAATAAAATTATTTGTACTAATTAAATTATTTGTAGTTCTTAAAAGCGGTGACTGCTATTTGTTAGAGATTTTCAACCTTAACTCCCAAACAGGGTTCTTGTCCTCAATTTTTTTAAACAGCGGTGGATAAAAGCGGAATAAACATTCAAGAGGCAGGTACAACTTTCAAAGGTTTAATAAATATTTTGCCACACCAACCATCCAACTATGCCGTCCGCTCATATGCTGTGATTTTTTTTGGCTAGCTGTTTAGGCCCTCTCACTGTCGGAAACGAGAAAAAGCAGTATTGGAACTTTTACGCCACGGTCATTGACCGTAAACCGTAAAGTCCGTAAACGGTCCGTAAACGACGGTAAAGATGACCGTAAACGAAAGTCTCCATGGTGCTGTTAGCAACTTTTCGGCTTTTTAAGGATGTCTGCCTTAAATTACATTTGCTTTGAACTGCCTAGAGGGAATATAAATTCCTCATTAGAATTTTCACACCTGTAAAATTGAAAGGTTGAACCCGCTTTAGCGCTTCATCCCCAGCCAAGAATTACTGGAGTAAAAACTTGTCACGAAATCCGCTAAAAATGGTGTGGTAGAATGAAAAATAATTTTTATCACAGCTAGTGCCGTAGGCTTTTTTTGTCAGTCTACCCACCTTCAGTCGTTTTCATTGCACCAAGTAAAATTAATTTTTCATCTCGCCTGTTACTATGTGAACCGCATCCATCCCAAATGGCATGTTGGTTTCGAAATTGTCCATACTTCTGTCCTACAACTCAAGCACAATACATCATTTGGATGCTCACTTCAGAGATATCGAAACACTGATTGCTGAAGAGGTAAGTCTAGTGTCAGCAAATGCTATTTAAAAAATCCACACAACACGCTCAAGCAGCTGCTTAAAGGATACGAGGTGAGAATAACCAGAGATGATCAGAAAGGAAATTGGATAATTTAGATATGAAAAAGCTTTGCCTTCAAGGAATCTCAGTTTTGAAGACTTGATATGTTCTTGGGTACCATGAAGTTCTCTTCAACATATTTTCTACTACTTAGTCAGCGTTTGATAACTTTTAATTCCAGAAATTGGTTGAATAAATTTAAGTTTAAGCAAATACACGATGATAATGCTTTTTTAGAAATGAGAGGTAACCTACTTATTGTCACTTAGGTAGCTATGTTACACCACAAGTACGATTTACTTATTTGGTTCGCACCTCCTATTCAAGACTGCACTACATGAATTAGCATGCAAAGTTTCTGTATGTTCTTAAATTTAAAAAGAGAATATTATAACAATTGATGGCCTTAGTTAAACTGGTAAGAGTGATTAGCCTCCAACACAGAGATCTTTTGGGCTTGTCGACGGATAACCTCTGTTTATGGAAAACTTTAGTGACCGATTAAATTGCTCCTATGATTTTAAGGACGTACACGCGAAAATCTTCTAACATTGTTTTTTTTTTCATGAAACTTTTGCTGCAGCTAAGTAATGAGTTACTAGTGTCAGAAATGTGAAAAAAAATGAGGGGTCACCGACTTCGTTTCCGCGATAAGATAGCTGAAAAACCTCCCTAATTTTGCAAAATCGGTCTTCGTTATTCGATCTAATCTATTTGTTGTGTACTTGGGTGACGTGTTTACCTGTACACAGCAGATGCACTGGGGCATTTATGTGCCTGTGTGAAGTAACTTTTTAATGATTGTTTGTTTTGAGTGTAAGCAAGCAGCTTCGAAGGTTGTGTGTATTGTTTTGTTTCTAATCTATCTGTTGTGTACTTGGGTGACCTTTTTAACTGTACACAGCAGATGCACTGGGGCATTTATGTGCCTGTGTGAAGTAACTTTTTAATGATTGTTTGTTTTGAGTGTAAGCGAGCAGCTTCGAAAGTTGTGAGTATTGTTTTGTTTCTAATCTATCTGTTGTGTACTTGGGTGACCTGTTTACCTGTACACAGCAGATGCACTGGGGCATTTATTTGCCTGTGTGAAGTAACTTTTTAATGATTGTTTGTTTTGAGTGTAAGGAAGCAGCTTCGAAGGTTGTGAGTTTTGTTTTGTTTCTAATCTATTTGTTGTGTACCTGGGTGACCTGTTTACCTGTACACAGCAGTTGCACTGGGACATTTATGTGCCTGTGTGAAGTAACTTTTTAATGATTGTTTGTTTTGAGTGTAAGCGAGCAGCTTCAAACGTTGTGAGTACTGTTTTGTTTCTAATCTATCTGTTGTGTACTTAGGTGACCTGTTTAGCTGTACACAGCAGATGCACTGGGGCATTTATGTGCCTGTGTGAAATAACTTTTCAATGATTGTTTGTTTTGAGTGTAAGCAAGCAGCTTCGAAGGTTGTGTGTATTGTTTTGTTTCTAATCTATCTGTTGTGTACTTGGGTGACCTGTTTACCAGTACACAGCAGATGCACTGGGGCATTTGTTTGCTATATGCCATTTGGCACTTATATGCCATGACCTTGAGCCAAATGTCGTCCCGTCCAGCCCTCAGTCAACAAGTACATAACTTGCAAATTTTAATGTTAAATGTGCAGTATTTGATTATTACTAAGTATTAAGGAAGCTTTTCATTACTTCATCACCGAATTAGAAATTGTTTACAGATTTATATACGTCAGAAATAAATTAAAAGGAAATTTTGAATCTGGAATATTTATTAAAGTCCATTTTGAATTTCAATTTTTATCTAAGGAAATTTGAATCTTGAATATTTATTAAAGTCCATTTTGAATTACAATTTTTATCTAAGGAAATTATGAATCTTGAATATTTGTTAATGTCCATTTTAAATTCCCATTTTTATCTTATAAAGAAAAAGCTACTGTTGATTGTTAAAATGATATATATTTTACAGAACTCTGATTTTAATGTTACTTGTAGAGTATTTATACCACTTTACAGTGTGTTACGTTCCTTTGTAAAACATTAAGTAGCTTTGAAAGGAAACAATAAAAAGTTTATGTTTGTAAGTGGAAAGTTGTTTATGTATTTGTTTTTCTCTCATATGTGGGGTGATAATTCATTTACATCGAATGTGTAGTAAATATACAAATTGGCAGTAATTGCAAAACAAGAACAAAAAAATGATGCTAGAAAATGTATTCTGTCCCTTTAATTTGTCACTTAAAGGCGATTAAACGGAATTTCCTGTTCATATAATTTCATTTCCTGTCTTTAATTTGAAATTAAAGATACTTAAAGAATACTTTCCTTAACATTTAGTTAACATTTAAGGTGACATAGCCTCTTAAAGAATTCTATCCTGCCCTTAAAGTTGTCACTTAAAGGGTCTTAAAACACTCTTTACTGGCCCTTAATAATTTCAATTAAAGATGCGAAAAGGATACTTTCCTTACCATTTACTTAACATTTAAAGAAACATTTCCTCTTAAAGGATTATATCCTGTCCTTTAAGTTGTCACTTAAAGGATCTTAAAAAACTCTATACTGACCCTTTAAGAACACTCCTTAAATGACATGTAAATGGTTCATTAAGTGTTTTAAGTGAATTTCTTAAAGATGAAGGAAATAAACATTTAATGTGTTTAAGATACACTTAAAGAAACAGAAAACCGTTCTTTACTCTATCTTTAAGATACCTTTAAGTGACATTAAATCTGTCATTTCGTCCTGTGTACGTGGCTGGAAGCGCATGCGTCATACATCGACAGTATGACTAACATCTGCTGACGATTCACAGTTCACTTGACTCTGATGATGACTTCCGCTCAGGTTGTCGAAACGTCAGTCAATGTCACCTCAAACAGTCCTTCTCAGGACTACACTCACCCGTACGGTCACAATTTACCGAATTATGATGTGACTCCAGGATTCAAACCATTTACAATGATGAAAGAGATGGGATCAGGTTCATCAAGGTCTCCATCATACAAGATGACGCTTATAACGACAACAAAAGAAGCCTACTTCATGTAATCAGCATCATTAGTCTTGCTTAGAACATTGAGGGGATCTATTTATACGTGGTTGATTAATTGCTAAGGGAGTAAATATATGTTATTTACCGGCCAGGAGGTCCGTATAGGAAAAAACTGTGCCCGTGGTCTTGAGTACGGGCCTCGGGCCGTTCTCAAGACCGAGGACACAGTTTTTCCCTATACGGACCGACCTAGGCAGGTAAATAACATATTTAATTTTTTCCAACATTTGCCAGTTTGCAGGTCAATCTTGAAAGGTTGTCAGAACGCGCGTAAGTTTCACTGAGTCAGGTGGCAGGAAATCGTGGAACGAATGTAATGATAAAAACTTCGAACTTTTAACTTAAGTTTAATATTTTCGACTAGAAACTACCCTATCAACACGGAAAAGGTTGGTTTTCAAGAACAGACATGCACCTGGAAAATTGTAGCCAGCATAAGGATAAACAACCCAATTAAAAACTTATTACAGTGTAAGCTTAAGCTTACTAAACACAGAACCGGCAAAGTACTCAAACGTTAGGATAGGTTTAATTGTCCTTGCGTAAAAAGTGAAAGAGAATATTTTGAAAAACATTCCGTTTAGCCTAATTACTTTAATTTTTATGTTTTGCATTCTACTTGTGAACGTATATGCTGGTTCTTCGGATATAAACAATTTAATTATTTAGTGAAATTGTTCGATGTGATCTCAGTTTTAACCAAAGCAAGCGGTGCGCCGGCTTTTAAGCTTATCTTCATTTACGGCAGATGAAAAAGCAAACTTCCAGTCAAAGCCTCCACAATTTCTTGAATGATATTATACCGAACCTCGATAAACAAAGAGAAAAAACTATAAAACGAAGTCATTAAAGTAAATATCGAAGTCAAAAGGCATTGTGGCCGTCGCAATTTAAAAACTAAAACTGCTGTGTAAAATGAATTCAACAACAAACTCACGAATCGCGCCGTGCTAAGCTACACAAAATTAAACTGACGAGTACTCGCCTTTTGAAGGTATTACAGGGCCTTTAATTCCCCTCCTTGTTAGACTTTTCATTTACAACACAGGTAGGAATTGTGAGTTGACAAAAAATTCGCACCTTTGAGCCGTAAATATAAAAATCCCCCAGTTCAACCGAGGTATGTTGTTCTTCAACTTTCATTCAATGGTTTTCGCGCGGTTACCCTGACCGTGGTCAGAGATAGGAAATTCTGCCCGCTCCCGGAACCAATCAGAGTGCAGAATTCGGAGGATACTGTCCGCTCGTGCACTGAGAAAAAAATAAAGACGCATAAAGCATTCTATGTTAGGTGTGATCAATGAATGAAGGAGAGAAATATTGAAAACATCGTTTGCTCTTGATCTGATTTTTTTCAAAAGTGCACACAAACAAGGGGGTTAGTTGTTAAAGAAACTGTGGTGCTGCGTCGGTGGGGACGTGAAACACAAAATTTTGGATTTATCAACTAAGTTGATAAGGTAAATTGGCCACCGTAAAGAGATTGAAAGCTGACGTTTCGAGCGTTAGCCCCTCGTCAGAGCGAATCAAGGAGTTGTGGGTTGCACTTTGTTTATATGGAGAGTGGTGGACTACGCTATTGGTAGGAACATAGCAACGTAAAAAATAGGTCTGGAATAAATTAGATGAATGAAAAGCATTCGTGGATACCGTGGGGATTAAGTGTGCCAATTTGAAAAATGAATTTTTGTTCTAGATTTTTACGGCTTTCCATGTTTTCCTTGTGTAGGAAAAGGCCACAGATCGTCATGTGCTGGCTAGAATGGTTGAATTTTCGGGCGACTGAAATGTCGGTCGACTGGTTTGGATGCGCCCTTGTCATTTCTTTCAACGTCTCGTAGGTGTTTGCCGAAACGGTCGCCTGGTCTCCTCCCTGTTTCACCAATGTATATCTTTTTGCATAAAGTGCACGTTACGCAATAGATAACATTTGCGAAGGTGCATGTAAAGCGATCAGTGATTTTAATCGATCGCTTAGTTCCTGTTATTTTGTCCACAATGTGAATGAAAGGACAAGTGTTGCATCGTTTGCGCGCGCATTTAAAAGTGCCCGGTTGATCATCAGATTTAAGTGCACTTCTAACTAGAAAATCTTTCCACAACCCCCATTGATTTCATTCAAACGCGACAAAAACACAGGCGGCCTATTTACCTTATTGGTGGCCAATTTACCTTATCAACTCAGTTGATAAATCCAAATTAATCCTCTACAAACAAAAAGCCACCATCTCAGAGGAAACAAGAAATTTGAGAATGAGCAAGTGTTCCGAACTGCAACCTGACGGCTTATTAAATCCTTTGTCTGTTGCCTATTGACTCTAGTAATGCTTGCAAACTCAACTGCGAACTGGAAAATCTACACATTTTAACGCGAAAAACCTCTGGAAATTGAATTACACGAATCTCCTTCAAAAACTAAGAAAAACTACCCCTACTACCCCTAGAGTTATCAGGAAGGTGAGGGGAGTGGTGCTCTGACGATTGAATTGGCGCCAAAAACTTGATTAAACTGGAAAGGAATACCTGGGTACTAAGAAACAGAAATGGTCTGATATTGGGTTTCCAACTCGATGCGAACTACAGTACGATACTAAAAAAGTAGGTATTAAATGCAATATTAATATCGATATTGTGATCTTATTTTTTTACCAGCGACGCATGCACAGCACAAGCATCAAAAATGCAACTGAAGTAACACCTGTGTGTCAGTCCCTTAAAAAAAAGCTCCTTCGTCCTGTCTCTGGAGACTGCAAAATCATCAACGTGGGCGGTGTCCTAGACATGCACAGATAGATCACGTTCAAGAATATGCATTATTACAAGTGAGGTGATCCTCAGTCAAGAAGTACTCAGGCTTTTACAAAACACTGAAGAAGAACAATACAATGGCCACTCATTCTGGATATACTACACTTACACAATTAAGTTCATACCTGCGGTTCAAAGGCTATCCAAAGACTACAGTCAGGTAAAAGATTGCCATAGAAATAAATGTTATCCCTGCCTAAGGCTGATCAGAATTTTGGAGCTTACTGGTTTTCTATTTACAAGTATTTGCGGTTATTTCATAAGGAACACAGCCTCAACTTCAAATCCTGACCATCCACCCAAATTTTAGTTTCAGGCTGAGTTTGTAACTTTGGTTGCTGCTCAACAGCCTTTTTCTGTTTAAGAAACGTTTTTGTAGATAACTAATGTACAGCATACATGCCTTGTTGATAAGAACAGCTTTTGCACTGTGGGTAAGACCTCTGCCTTTCTCCATGTCTAACCAGCATGTTAGGTGGAATATGATCCCCTACAAAAGAGGTCCTCCACCTTTTTCCACAAGAGTGACAACCATGTACTTTTCCTGTCAATAAATAAATAAATAAATTAATAATAATAATAATAATAATAATAATGATCATTATTATTATGATTATGATTATGATTATGATTATGATTATGATTATTATTATTATTATTATAGTAACAACAACAATAGAGCGCTTTTCAAATGAGTGTCGTAAAACCAAAACCAATACAGTAAACAATACAGTAGATCCCCTATACTGAATGCCAGTTATATCGAAATTTATCTCTTGCAAACTCAAACAAAAACATGTTTCTCTTGCTTCTCTGGTTTTTCTTTCTAACGTTTTGCTGCTGAAAGAGATCAAGGGCACCTCAATGAAAAGGTTGACTGAAAAACTGCGGTATTAGTTGCAGATCCGATATTTAGCCGTTACTTGACGGCGAAAATCGAACCTCATATTATATGTAGATCCGATATTTAGCCGTTACTTAACGGCGAAAATTGGAAAATTGGATTAGTATTAAATACAAAGCAGGTTCAGCTGCAGGTTTGTGGCTAAAAAAGTTTTACATATATAGAGAAAATCAAATGCGAAATTAGCACTTATAAAAGCTTCGGTCTTGTCGCTGGACTATGTTAGCCTGTGTACAGCCGTCCGCTCTATGTCCATGAGAAACAAAAGAGCGTCCGATAGTCGGCATATATGATGTAATGTTTTTCACACACACAGCTAACATTTCCTGCCAAACGACATTTGTTAGCCTGTCGAGTACTGGAACGCGAGGGATTTCAAGTGGGAGCGTGACCTCAGACTCTTGTTTGTAATAAATTTGAGAAACCATGGTGGATATTTGAAAGGCTATGAATTTGAATTGCTGAAGGTCAGGAGGGGGCGAAAGACAGAGCTTTATTACATTTAGATTACGCCTGATTACGTTAACGTTGCCAATAACGCCTAATTTGATATTCTATGGCTTCGTTGTCAATGACTATTTCTTGATATCCCGTGTTATTATAAGTTTCTTTGCCAAATATCCCGTATTCCCATAATTTCCCCCCCAACATCCCTGCCCCCAATAATCCCAAATGAATTTATAGACTAGGAGACGACACTGACGCATTGTATTGTAAATAACTCTTCTTTGCCCGGTATGAAATAAGTGGGTCGGTTTACAAAATGAACAATCCTAGTGCGAGAAAAATGTTCTTGTTGGATATTTCAGCAAACGAGGGGAGGGGGATGATTCATCATTTAACCCCGTGCATATGCTGTTTGACTCTGTCTCGACTGAGTGCAAAGCGTGCAATTTTAAGGATTTTCAGAAGTGAAATAGGTAATGAAATCGACGAACTTTTCTCTCACTTTTATCACTGCGACGGCGTTCCTGGTTCTGAGTGGATTCCTTTACCCGGTAAGTTAATTTTTTTTATTATTATTTTCAGTGCAGTTTTTCACTTTCAGCTGTTGTGATCAGAACTGGGCACTGGCATTTGTTTTTAAGCTAAGTGATAGTGATTTCATTATACCGGACCTGAATAAACAAACTCAGATGAGAAGAGAAGAGAGCTGATCTAGACCTAGAGAACTAGAGAACTAACAAATGAAGAATAAACGGATCAATCTGTGACTTGTCTGGGACTTGTTCAGGATACCTGGCGACCACGACGGGAGCTCTGTGAGTATATTTTTAGCCCTCCGTTTTCGATTTAGAAACAACAAAGATGACAGCCAAAAGCGAAGACCTCAAATCTGTCGACTCTGTCCGAAAAACGAAGCTAACGCAACTTGAAATAACACAAGGGTAATCTGAAGCCGTCCGGAAAAATAAATTACAAAAAAAGGAACGCAATAGCGAGACATGCTGAAGCCTTGAAGCAAACGCAAGCAGACGTGAAAAACGCACGGAATGCGGTCGAATCCCAGAAGATCTCGGCGAAACAATCCACAGAAGAAATTACCGCATGGAACAATCAGAATAGAACAATCAGCGAGAAAATTGAAATCCTTGAAGGATAGTTGCTCGACAAGAAGACGAAACAAGAAAGCTATGAGCGAGAAGAAAGAATGCAGTTTGGGATTAAGCTACACGAAACTAAACTCAAGCTACACGAAGAACTACGAAATAAGAAGAGTGAAACGACCATTACGCAGACTGCGCAAGCTAAGTTACCCAAATTAGTCATAACTAAAGTCAATGGAAGTTACACCGACTGGCCGAGATTTTGGGGCGAGTATACCGAAGACAAGAGTAGCGTACCACCGGTGACTAAATTCAGCTACTTAAGAGAACTGCTGGACCACAGAGTCAGGAAGACCATAAAAGACCTGCCGTACACCGCAAAAGGTCATAACCAAGCCGTGTCCATCCTCAAAGACAGATTCGGGAAGGAGAGTGAGGTATTCAACGCGTACGTGAAGGAACCGCTAGAACTGCCTTACGCACCCGTGACAAACGCTGGGAGGATTCATGAATTCCACGAAAAGCTTTCGTGTTGTGTTCAATCACTGGAAAGTCTAAAACAGCTCCATAGATTTAATGGAGTGGCATCAATGACACTTGAAAAGTTGCCAGTGGTCAGGGGGGACCTCGTCAGAAAAGACCTGGAGTGGGAGACTTGTGGCCTCGCTAAACTAACCGTAAAACTGAAGCTCTGGACACGTCGAAAAGCGATTGAGGGTGTCAAAAAAGCAGACCAACCATCCAAGAATCAAGCCGAGTTTTCCAAACACAGTTGAGGAGAAATCAACAACAACTGAAGCAACGCACGTCCGTATATTGTCACGCAAACGACCGTATGCCATCGGAATGCCATGCAGTGACGTCAATAGAAAAACTTTAAGGCATCTTGGCGTCTAAGAAACTATGTTTCAATTGCACAAGTCCTTATCCCAGGTCTTCAGACTGCAAAAGCACCGCCACCCGTCACCACTGCGATAAAAGGCATCACACGTCCATCTGCGAAATGTCAAAGGGATTAAAGCCTGAAGGGGGTTATAACCGCTCACCCACATTCTGGTGAAGGACTAATTTATTCAATTGTGATCATCGAAATTGATGGAATCAAGACACACGCGAATCTCGATACAAGCGCCGGGAAGTTTTTACCCCTCGGCGAAATTAATCAACGTACTATTAAAGCAAAAGGCCCAAGGAAAGGAAGACTTAGAGAATCAACATGATACTCGACTCGTCTACAACCCAAGTAGAAAATTTATTCAGCCACCCCCAGTGGAGTTGACCGCAAATACGAAAAGGGCATTCAACTAACGAAAGTGCACAAACCTCGACTGATTACAATCGAAAACCCCATTTATGCCGCACTACTAATAAATTAATAATAAATTTAATATTTGTATTGCGCGGGTTCCATACTGAAATGATCACCCGAGCATAACAATAGTAGAAATAAAAATTTCAGATAAATTTACAATAATTTAAAACGATAATCTCATAAATTTACAATGACTATTACTTAATGCTAATAAATTATTTAAACTAATAAAATGCTACAGCCACCATAAAGGTGTCAGCATTGATGACCCCGATGACAGACCACAAATCCCAATTCACGTGGTCCTCGGAGCCAGCGAATATGCTTCCATAATGACGACCACCGCCCAAAAAGTGGGGAAACCGGGACAACCTGTGGCTGAACGAACACTTTTAGGGTGGACGATCATGTCACCTGGGAGCGAAGATTGTGACAGAACTCTTGCATCACGTTGCAGAACTATTTGCGTGAATTATGACCTAGAACTCTAAGTGAAACTCGAAACTCCCTCTAAGTATCTGATCGAACTGAAATTTTGACTGACACGTGTCGAGAATAATAGAGCCTTAAATATCCTTATCGCTAGTTCTTCCACGAAGAAGAGTGTATGTAGTTTTTGCGTCAGCGTTTTTCGAGTAGTTACGGCTCATTTTGGAAAATTGTAGGATGGATGGATGAATGAATGAATGAATGAATAACAGTAACAGTAACAGTAACAGTAACAGTAACAGTAACAGTAACAGTAACAGTAACAGTAACAGTAACAGTAACAGTAACAGTAACAGTATATCTTTATTGTTCCTTACTATCCAAAGGGAGGTGTTGGTCTAGTTACAATAAAGGATAAACATTAACTAATATAATGAAACAATAAATGCTAAATTACTAAATTTTAATTATTTCTTTTCTTTTCTGAAGTATTAAATGAATATACTTCCCTACAAGTTTACAACTATTGCCATTCCGTAAATTCAGTAAATATATAATTGCATGAGCATATGATTTGCTGATAAGAGAATGTAGTTCGCTTCTGAGGTGGTTATACCTATGACAATACATCAAGAAATGCTGTTCACCATCTACATAATTTTCCTTACAAGTTAGGCATGTTCTTGATTCAACTGGTATTGATGCCCCCTCGTTTTCGTATTTCCTGTTTGTATTCGTAATGAGTGAACTCCTAGTTGTAATTTTGTAATGCTAACTCTATGTGCAGGACTTCTGATTATCTTGAGGTACTCTGAACCAGCCTCAGATGAATCTACGATCGCTTCAACAGTAGTCAAAATCAGTTCCACCTATATTCTTAATTAAGGCGGAAGCAGGACCTTTTCCTCCCGAAGGGAATTTGAAGGAACAGTTAAGCCACTCTTGGAACTTAGAATCCATTGGAGTTCTTCCAGTCGAGAGTTCTGTTCAGGACAAGTTTGAAGAGACAGCCAAGTTCAGCGGAAAGAGATACGAAGTTCAACTTCCCTGGAAGGAGAGTCATTCCATGCTTCCTGACAATTGTGACCTCTGTTTCAATTTCTTAACAAGATTTCTTAAATACTGTTAACGCAATCATCTACGACACTGTGCGAGCGGTTGTATGCCCTAGATGTCCTCGGCCTCGACGACAGTCCTGAGAACAATCAGTTGACAGCATTCGAGGAATTCAAAGAGCAACTAGAGCAGAATCCAGCGGGGTGGTATCAAACTAAGCTGCCATGGAAAGAAACTCACCCCGTATTGCCATGAACGAAAAGGGAAGCAAGAAGCGACCTGAACAGCTCATCCGTAAACTGCAGCGCAATGGTCAATACCAAGACTACAATAACATCATCCAAGAAAACTAAACCAAGGGGTGGTGGAGACCACACACGAAAGGCCAAGTGGAAAGGAGTTCTACATTCCGCACAAGACCGTCGCCAGAAAAGACGCGGAAACCACCAACCTTGGAATAGTGTATGACGCTTCGGCAAGGGAAAGCAACAGCCAACCTTCTCCAAACAATTGCCTCCATCCAGGACCTCCGCTATAAATCATGTTATGGAGCATTCTGGTACGATCATGGTTCTGCCCTGTGATCCTAACTGGCAATCTCCAGAAAGCATTCTTGCAGATCCGAATCAAGCAAGTGGAGCGAGATGCCTTGCGCTTTCATTGGAGGCACCCTAACAGCCACGAGACCGTAATCTATCGGTTTACGAGAGTAATGCTTGGTCTCATGTTCTCCCCGTTTCTTCTTGGAGGAGTGATACAGCAGCATCTTGAGACATGGCAAAACTGATATCCTGACTTGGTCAACGATACACTGTGAAATAGCACTCTCATGTCTCAGAGCTCGAAGCTGCAAACGACTCAAACTTTGACCCAAAAGAGTTAACACTCGCAAAACAACAGCTAGGAGGATCTAAACAATCCGGAGGGAAACTGCTCGGCTTACCTGGGATCGAGAACAAGACGTATTAACCGTGGTATTTCAAGTTGAATAGGGCAGCATGAGAGGAGCGTTCTCTCTTACCTTGCTAAGATTTACGATCCTTCAGGCCCTTGCCTCACCGAACACGGCGAACGGCATATTACTATACCGTGACATCTGTGATAGCAAAGTACCCTGGGATGCTCGACTACCAGAACCACTGCTGAAACGATGGAAGGAATACAGCAACATCTCTACTGAGGAGCTCACCGCCCTGAACACGCCCGCACCACATCACCAGCCGATCTCAGAAATCACCTTACCTACTTTTGGTGATGTAAGTACCAATGGTGTCTGCACCGCTGTCTATGCAGTTGCTCAACAAACTCAAGGAAGTACACGGGGACTCGTCTGTGCAGAGTCTCGCATCGCGAAACGCAACTTGACAATCCCCGACTGGAACTGATTCCCTGACACATGAAAGTGAATCTCGTTACCACCGTATAAAAGGCGCTCAGCACTGATCATGATCAAGTTGCAATCCACCACTGTCTCGACTCGACAGAAGCGCTTTTGTGGATCAAGGGTAGGGGGGAGTATCGACAGCTCGTGACTAATCGAGTTCACAAGATTCAGCGGCATGACAGAGTTACATGGCATCATGTAACAACTGCAGAGAATCCAGCTGATCTGGGGAGTCGAGGGCTGAATGTGGTGAACAATCAGGTATGGGAAAATGGTGCGACCTGATTAAGCGAACCATCCCATTGGCCAGAAGACATAGGTGTACTTCCTACACTTGAAAGCTCTGCGGAAGCTACGATCAAACGGGAATTATTCACCACAGCCATGTCCAACAACGATGCCTTTGACCATTTACTTCATAAGTGCCCACTGAAAACTGCGTCGAGAATCGGGGCATGGGTACATTGCTTCATGGGCATCTGCGAAGGGAAGCTGGAAAACAGACAGCATGGTCGACCAATCAGCACGCATGAAATCAAGCGACAGAAACTGTGGTGGATCAAAGAGGCCCAGAACGCGGTTCGGCACAATCCACATTATTAAGCAGATCAACTCCAACTGAATCTCAAGTCCATCGAGCAGCAAGTATTAGAGTGCAGCGGAATAATCATCGGAGAATACCCGATCTACCTACAAGATGACCACCTCTTCACACAGAAATTAGTTTTCCACGCTCACCTCGCTACCCTGCACGGAAGGGTTGGCTTAACAATGGCCAAGGTACCAGAAACGTACTGGGTGCCCAGACTACGAGACCTAGTGAAGACGATTAGGCCGGGTTACCTGTAAAGGCTGCAAAGAGATTCAGAGCTAAGGCTTACCAAGTACCACTACCAGCCAAGGTTCTACTCCATTCCAGGTGGTTGGAGGTGACTTTGCTGGACCAATTCGTTACCGATTAGATAGCCTGACTAGAGCAGTCCACCTCGATCTGCTGAAGTCTTTAGAAGCTCAGCCATTTATCGGGAGTCTGAAAAGGTTCATCGCTCGAAAAGGAAGACGAGAAGTCGTGTAATCGGCAAAGGAACGATTCGATGGGCAGAACTTGAGGAAGTGGTGCTAGACATCGAACTTGCCCTCAACAATCGACCTTAGAAGACGGCATCGAGCTACCAGTCCTCACTCTACACTCGATGGGCCTTAGTTGCTTACTCGAGCTGTAAGCGAACCATGTGCCTGAAAATGATCTACGGACGCAAGCCAAAAATCTTATCAAGTGTAAAGACGTCATGTTGAAAAGATGGTCCCGCGAGTGGAGTCTGCGAGAACAATATCGACGGGCCGGAGGGGAGCAAACATGCCACCTTAACGTTAATGATGTCCTAATCATGAAAGATGAAAACAAAAATAGGAATCTGTGGAAGCATGGTATTGTTACTAAGCTGATCAAAGGCAAGGACTGAATCGTGAGAGGGGCTACGCTGAGAACGTCCAACGGTACCATTGAAAGTCCACTCGAGCACCTATACCCCTTTTAATTAACTTGTGACTTGTAGACGCACACAATGCTCAACCCAGCTGCACCAGAGTTCGCGCCTAGACTACGCAGAGGTGCTGCTGCCGCCGCTGTGGACAGAATACAAGAGACTGCAGGACAAGAAGGATCATGAAAAGTGACATTGATTTTTTTTTATCCTGTATAGGTTTGTTCAGAACTTGCATGCCCAGGCCAAGTGTTTACGTGTAAATCCCTTCCAGTAATTTACATGGGGGACGGTGACCGGAACTGGGCATTGACGTTTGTTTTTAAGCCAAGCTGACAAAATACATTTTCTATAATAAGTCCGGACCTGAATAAACAATCTCAGATGAGAAGAGAAGAGAGCTGGTGTAGGCTAGAGAAATAGAGAGCTAACCAATAAAGAATAAACGGATCAATCTGTGACCATTCTTGGATACTTTCTCCTGCGGCCGGAGAGTTCAGGATAATTGAATTTTGTACTTGCGCTACTTTAAACAAGACCACAGAAAAATATCGTTGATAGTATACAATAAATTTACAATTTAAAATAGGAAATTTAAAAAAATAATGCCACATTAACGCTTTATTGATTTGATAAGTGCGCTCCAATCTTACATCATACGCAAAACTGACCATATTTATAGCGACATTAATAAAACTTGAAGTATTTTGAGTTGTTCTAGACTACGAGCAGTCTCTCTTTCCGCTTAGGGAGAGGCGAAGGAAACGAACAAGCGAGCGAGCGCAAAAACGCCTGCCGCGTTGAAACTAGCGGCTCGATACGCGCGCCACGTTTCAACGGGGCAGGCGATTTCACGCGCGTCAAGTTTCAACGACGCGGGCGATTTTCGCGCCGGCTCGCTTGATCGTTTCCCTCGACTATCCGTGAGCGGAAGGAAAGACTGCTAGTAGTCCAGAGTTGTACGTGCAAATCCTGAAACGAGTGAACTTCTTTTCGGCTAAAAGCCCTTTTAAATATAAAACTGTGGTCATGATCAGTAAAAAAGTGACAAATTTAAGCGATACATTATATTTCCCTCCCACTGAACATTTTACGGGAAACGTAGACTAAATTGAATATAATGTTTTGTCTCATCTGATTAGCATCTGATATATCTACAGAAAAACTTGATTTTCAGTACAGTATCCACAATCAGTGTACTTGAAATCTGTGGTAAATAGTTTTTCGGATCAAATTTGAGTGAATTTTTTCTCAGTATATGGTGCAATCACTGCGTTATGAGTTTAATTTCTGCCTTAAAGAAATTTTTTTCAGGCGGTACTTTCATCGCGTAAGCTTTTGGTTTACTTACTGAAAATTAACATTTCTTAAAATAACCCACAAGTCAAATAAATAAAATCACATTCTCAATACAGAACATCCGTTCGTGGAGGCTCTGCTAAAGAGATCAGTGCCAAAAGTCATTAGGAAAACGTTAGACTACGAGCCGTCCCTCTTTCCGCTTAGGGATAGTCGAGGGAAACGATCAAGCGAGCGAGCGCGAAAATCGCCCGCGTCGTTGAAACTTGCCGCGCGTGTCGAGTCGCGCAGTGAGCCGGCTCACTACACTAGCAGGTCCACACGTGCATCACGTCTCAACACGGCAGGCAATTTCGCGCTCGCTCGGTTGTTCCTTTTCCTCGACTATCCCTGAGCAGAAAGTGAGACTGCTCGTAGTCTAGGAAAACGTAATACAGCGCGAAAAATGTTTTAGAATGTTTCTAAGTCATAATTTCTGTGTAAATTTGAAAGTCATATCTGTAGCCATGGCCTGCCATTTTCACTCAGTGACCAATCACCTAACTAAAAGCCAAATTCAGTTCGCAATGGAAGCAAAAAGATGGCTTGAAAAGAGAAAGTTTCCATATCGAAAAAAAGCTCGAAACAGAATATTAAAATCGCCAATGAAGAGCATCACTCTATTTTTTACACACACTCCTTAACACGTTTCTGTTTGGGCGACAGTAAACAAATGAGTAAAATTAGCATTTTTCTCATCGAAAACAGCTTACCAGTAAACACAGAAAATTAACATTGGCTATTTTTCAGTTAATGAAACATTGGTCATCGATCTTAAGTCTTAAATTAAAATTTTTAATAGAAATCAGCAAAGATACATACTAATTATACATTAAGTTTACCGGAAATGAAATTGTTAAAAACCTTGAACTAACTACGTATAATACTAGTGACAAATGATCATTGCTCTGATGACCAGGTCATGTCTTTTCATTCCAGGTTGCCCATTCATGTTGCCTGCAGTCCTGGTGTTCAGCAGACTACCACAAAACGGAGGTGAGTTAGGTGTTCCGCAATATTTTTCGCTCGCGCGCCATTAACTGAACGCCTGGAACAAGCATATCATCATCCTCGTCTCCAGCACTCCAGGTATTATTTAGTGTTTTGTTTTCGGTAGTCACAGCAAACGTCAAATCTACTATTTTCACAAAAGAACTCACAGTGGTTTTAAATTCAGCAGAAGAAAAGCCAATGCCTAATATGGCAGACAGAGGGACTCAGTATACTGTTAATTAAGACCAGAAATTCTTAATGACTTACGAGTTTCTGTTAAGACATGATAAAGTTTCTTTATATATTGATCTTGATATTGTCTTCTCTTTTGTCAGGGTAAAGTGATTTACCATCAGACCATGACTCCTACTTGGCTGGAGGCGCATGCGTCATACATCGACAGTTCTCGTGCATCAACCGCTCAACAACTGACATTCAACGCGGGCTCGGTAGGGCAGGCCGCTCTTCTCAAAGTTCCTATGATTCCCGCTGGTGTCCTGAAAGTTTCCACTCCGCTGACTGTTGAGATCACAGTCGCTCATGACATCAGCATTGGAGGACAATCTGTTGACAGCGACATCAGATATGGCGTGTCAGACGGCATCAGGTTTATCGGGTTTGAAGCTCCTGACAAGGGGAATTACGTTAACCACGCTCCCTGTTATGGAGCTGAAGGGATGTCTGGCGCAACTTTATCTTCCTCCCAATACAACCCAGTGACCCCAAATCGCAGCGACTCTATCTACCCCGGTCAGCTTGTCTTCACTCTCAAGTTGGATGAACGCTGGGGCTCGTGCTACACTGCGCATGACGGAGGCTTCGTGAGGACCGCTGGCTACAAAAACCGACTGATGCTTAGCGAGGGACTCATCCTGGAAGTTTACAAAAGCAACAAAGAGGAAAGAGTTGGTATAAGGTTTATTAAGGTCTCCGTCACACAAGATGACGCTTAGAACGACAACAAAAGAAGGCTGCTTCATGCAGTCGGCATCATTAGTCAGGCTACGAACTTAAAAGGGATACATTTATAGCAAAAGAAGAATATGAAACATGGACAGTGCGTTTTTTTTTTCATAACTGGTTAATTAAAAGAGTTAAAGATAGAAGTACGAAGCATTTTATTTTATGTCTGTTTAAAGAATAAAAGACGGAAATATCAGGAAAATATCCGTTTTTCTCTTTCACTCTAATCTACTGTATTTCCCTTTATTTCCTTTTGAAGAAGGATCAGAAGAAGTAATTTCCAAACAAAAACAACCTTGAAAGACTCAAGCGCAGGAAAAAACCCAGAACTTTTGAGGATTGAAATAATAAACCTTAAAATTAAGAGTCAGTCTCCCTTAGATCCTCATTATCCATTTTTGTTCGAGAGATAGAATATTCGCTCATAATTATTCCTTTAACTTCCCTTGGCAAGTAAGTAACAAATATGGACTTAGATCGAAGAAAATCTTCTTCTTAAAATAAACTCAGGTACAATTTTTCTAAAACCCCTATTGGCTTCAAAAGACAGCGGCCAGATGGTGAATTTTGCCAAACTTGCAGCTGTTCGTTCGAAACATTCAAGTTCGATAATTATAAACAATGACCCTTGACCTTAATAATAACGTAGATTGTATTCATAATCTTTCATTAGCATAAGAAAATTGAGGGTACAAAGGCCAATTTGAAGCCATTTCGGCGAGTTAGCGACTCCGGCGTTTCCACTAAACTCCGAGAATAGGTTATGTTATAGGTTAACATATGTTTATTTAAAACTGAAAGGTCACTGTTTAGAGCTGCAATAAATCTATGATTGATTGTGTATAGTATTGTCCTTAAATAACGTGCTAGACCTTTTATTCATCGTTTTGCCAGCTTGGTGTTTAACTCCACCATTAGAGCATGGTATAAACCATGAAGACGACGTTCTTTGCCCCGTTTTGGATCACAGGAATAGTTTTCCTGGTGGTAGTTACGTTTTTCTGCCGTGTAAGTCAAGTTCTTTTTGTTTTAAACTTAGTTTCCCAAGTTTTTAAGTTCCTGAAGAGGCTTTTTGCCATTTTGCATCTGTTTTCTTAAGGCGCTTATCGAGATTTCTTACGAATTAGAGGAAGACAACATGACATCGTCTTATGAGAGTTTTGACGAACTAATACACACGAAAGTCAACACACGAAACACACGACACACGAAGAACTGTTTACCATTCGATTTCAGTTGTTACTTCTCTAATTTTCCTTTCCTCTTTTTGATCTCAGGTTGTCCATTTCTATTGCCCGCAGTCATCGTGTACAGCAGACTGTTGTAAAGCGCAGGTACGTCAGGTGTTTTGTCAGATTTAAGGCCATTTTCAAAGTAGCCCACAAACCAAGAACTTGTATTCCTTTGAAATTAGTGACAAAAGAGAGAACGAGATCATAGTTAAGTCCAATATTAAATCGAAAACAAAGCGCAAAGAAGTGATTTGCATAACACTTCTCAGCTTCATGTTCATTATTATTATTTTGCTCTTTTCACAGGGTAAAATGATTTACCATCAGACCATGACTCCTACTTGGCTGGAAGCGCATGCGTCATACATCGACAGTTCTCGTACATCAACTGCTCAACAACTATCATTCAACACAAACGCAGTAGAAAATTAAGCTCTTCTCAAAGTTCGCAAGATTCTTGCTGGCGTCCTGAAAGTTGCCACTCCGCTGACTGTTGAGATCACGGTCGCAAATGATGTCAGCATTGGAAGCGCAGTTGACAGTGCCATCGCATACGGCTTGTCAGACGGCACCAGGTTTATCGGGTTTCATACCCCTGATAAGGGGAATTATGGCGACGTTGCTCCTTGCTTTGGAGTTGAAGGAGTGTCCGGTGCAAATTTATCTTCCATGAGAGACAACCCATACACCCGAAAACCGAGCGACTCTTTCTACCCTGGTCAGTATGTCTTCACTCTCAAGTTGGATGAACGCTGGGGCTCGTGCTACACTACTCATGACGGAGAATTTGTGAAGACCGCTGGTTACAACAACCTACTGATGCTCAGCAAAGGACTCACTCTTAAAGTTTGTAAGGAATATAGAGAAGAGAGGGTTGGAATCAGGTTCATCAAGGTCTCCATCATAGAAGATGACGCTTAGACGCGACGACAAAAGAAACCTGCTTCATGTAATAAGCATCATTTGTCAGGCTAAGAACTTTAAGGGGATACAATTATAGCAAAAGAAGAATGTGAAATATGGGCAACGCGTTTTTCTTTCATATATATGGACAGAAGTTTTATGTCTGCTTAAAGAATAAAAGAGGGAAATATCGGAAATTATCCGGTTTTTTTCTTTCACTCTCAGCCACTGTATTTCCCTTTACTGTATTTCCTTAACAAGAAGGATCAACAGAAGTAATTAATTTTCAAACAATAACAACGACAACAACAACAAACCCTTGAAAGTCTCACACCAAGAAAATGCTAAAAGGTTTGAGAAATGGATGGTACTTTTTCATCGTAAATGACTAAAATAACAGTTAATGTTTTAGCAGGTCATGCAGCGCGACAGGTAAATGTCACGAAATAGCTTCGCTGTTAGGAAAATCTTTGTTGCTTTTAAAACATCAACAATCGTATTCGAAATAAATAATAAAATGTCAGTTAACTGTTAACTTTTCATTTGTCAGTTAAAGAGCCAGTGTCACCCAAAGCGCTTTGCACGCTTGTGTTTTTGTTTTGAAACAGCTTTTTGCGTTTGGCTGGCGTGTTTGCCGGACTTTTCGCAAATTATACCTTGCAAACTGGCTTTTCAGCGAGCTGATATGTACAACAGTCACCTCTAAAAACAGAAATATCTTCATCGCTAGATGTTACTGGAGAAATTAACTCTAGATCTGAATTTGTAGTCAACGCGTATGGAGCTATTATAACAACCGATCGATTGATCGATCAATCGATCTCGATGTACGTAAAACCAGAGCAGCCACTTCCACTCGATAAAAAAATAAAACCAAAACAAGTAGTAAGAATATTGACGTCTTCATCGCTAGATGTCACTGGAGAAAACTACTCAAGATCTGAATTCGCAGTCAATGCGTGTACATGAATATATTACAGTCCGATCGATTGATCGCGCGATCGATGGCATCGATCGCAGAACCAGAATAGTTACTTACACTTTTTGTAAACATAAAACATAAACAGAGAGTAAATACAAGGAATAATTAAGCAAAACACCACAAGCTCATGACCACAACCATTATTTTGGAGCAGGCCCGTAGTTACTGTTATTTTGTGACCACGATGTAAAGTAACGTTCCTTCTGTTTTCATCCGGCAACGAACGTGGTACTATTTCGGCAAACGCAGTGCCAGTACTGTTGCTGAAACCCACAGATGTTTTTCTTTCTCTCCACTACTGATAGACGGGCTCCTTCAGCCGTACACTGAACTTTGGCAGAGCGCGGAAGACTCGGCCTTCGCCTTAGCTTTCCTGAACCCTACGAAGCATCCAATTTAAAGATCTCCTTCCCCATCGCGAAAACACTTCGGACTGAATTCGGAAATATGCAAGAAATCGATACGACGGCACTTAAATGTCAAGTCAAAATTCACACTAGTGCTTTCGGATCGCTAACGGCAGCGATGGAAGAAGATATAAATCAGACTTCACAACAATCAAGAAAATGGCGGATTTTTCATATATGAAAAATGTACCTCGGGACGCAAAGCACTTTGGGTGACACTGGCTCTTTAAATAGGACAGTTAACTTCTAATATTTGGAACAATCAGTGAAGAGCTAATTTTTCGCCAATTGTCAGTTAACTTCTAATCCCACTAGCATCCTCTTCTGCTCTATTTCAATTGTGAAACAGTTCTAGAAGAGTCTTACATCACACTGCTTAATTTAAACTCAGACGGCTCAATGATCCTGACAAATAAATAAATAAATAATAAATAAATAAATAAACAAATAAATAATTAAATAAAATTAAACCGACTTGACACCTGTTCTAACCCAGGAGGAAATCCCCAAAACGAGAAAAACGAGAAAACGGAAATCTATGGATACTTAAGGGCAGAAATCAATAGATTGTTTGCCAAAAAAGAATAATAATAATAATAATAATAATAATAATAATAATAATAATAATGATGATGATGATAATAACAATAATAATAATAATAATAATAATAATAATAATAATAATAAAGGCAGAAAATTGATCTTTTTATTCAAAAACCATAAGGAAATGCTGTGATATTGAAACACCAAATTCCTACCCAGTAACAACCTAAGCCGCTGTCTGCCAGGCGAATGAAATAAATAGCCGGGATACATCAGTTCCATTTTAAACTTTACGCGAAGGTTTATTTACTTCCAGTATTTAGTTCCATTAAGAAACCAAATCAAGTGGATTCATTTAAAAAGAATGGGTGAAATAATTTGCATGGTATTTGTACTTCAGTTAAGCCATGTTTTGGCTCGTTAGAAAAGCAAAAAGGACACTTGAGTAAAGGAACAGAAAATCTGGCATTTTCAACCGCACAATTGACAATTGGTCTGCTGAAAAAAGAAATGAAGTGACTGCTTTCTGCTAGTGAAGATCATCGCAGTGAAGGTGTTTCAACCTAAGCGGTTGAAAAGAAGAAACCTGAAAAAATTCATGCTTGACCAGGAATCGAACCCATGACGTCTGCGATTCCGGTGCAGCGCTCTAACCAACTGAGCTATCAAGCCAACTGGGAGCTGGTCAATTGAGAGTTCGTATTTATCCCGTAGATGGTGAATAAATGAACATTAATATATGAAATCATATATTTGAACTGCGGATAAAGACAGAATTATCTGAAGTTCATCGCAGTGAAGGTGTTTCAACCTAAGCGGTTGAAAAGAAGAAACCTGGGTTCGATTCCCGGTCAAGCCTGAATTTTTTCAAACACCTTCACTGCGATGATCTTCACACAATTCTGTCTAACCCTATTCTGCCTTGGCCTTTTTGGAGTTTCTGAGCGTGGGGGGGGGGGGGGGGGGGGGCACAAAGTGGCCTCCTTATAGATCTCAAAAAGTATTAAAGCTCTTGCGTTGAAACTTGGCACGTTCGTAGCACGTCATTAGCTTAACAGATTGGGCTTATGACGTGACGGCTGCCGTCTAAGCTGATGATCAAAATAAGACAAACACCAGCTTGTAGCTCCCTAACCAATGTTGAAGGTATTCAAGATTGGCCAAACTCGCTCTCAGACATTTTGTTGCATTTGTGTTTTGGCAATTTGAAATGTTTACTACTATACTGGGCAGTGTTGGTGTTGTAGGCTACGAAATAGAACCAACTTTGCAGATTTAGTAAAAAGTTACTTCGCTTTTCAAGACATCATCAAGAGGCGTTTTCATGTATTCATTATCAGGCCTGCTCTGTTAACTCTCAGAGTCTAATATAACGATGGGTATTTCAAATACAGCCGGCTCAATCAAGAAATGAACTAAAACGCTTGAAATAACCTTTAGGAATACTGCACATAGTTAGCGTAGCGAAACACTTCAGATAGAATCGTCTAAAAACTCTTTCGATGGATAAGTGATAGTATATTTTTGGCATCAAGAGGACACTTTTAAGCGAATAGAATTGATTAAATAATCATGTATGAAATGTGTACGTGAAGCCAGGCCATTCTTTTGCGACTTGAAGAATTGACTTGAAATTGCCTTGCCTGTGATAGTTTAATTTTTGAAACTTTTTCCCATACAAACGCACAGCTTATTTATTGTACAATTTTGAAAGGTGTTGTTCCAAAACAGTTTTAACAGTGTCCATGCTCTCCCGGCCACTGAGCCAGCTAAAATACGTTACGTGCACAAATTATCGCTCACATCTATGAAGAGATGAAAAGATTTCTACATGTCATATACAATGTCTAGTACTCATATGTAACTGAAAAGCCCATCTTGAGAGCTGCAATAAATTTATGTAAGTATGTAGTGTTGTACTTAAATAACGCGCCCGCATCTAGACCTTTCATTCATAGTTTTGCCAGCTTGGTGTTTGACTCCACCTGCAGAGCACAGTTCGTCAGGTTTCCAAGACACTGAAGACATCATGAAGACGACGTTCGTTGCCCCGTTTTCGATCACAGGATTGGTATTCCTGGTTGCAGTTACGTTTTTCTGCCCTGTAAGTCAAGTTCTTTTACTTTGCACAGAGTTTTCCATGTTTATAAGTTCCTCAAGAGGCTTTAAATACGCTAGTTTGCCTCTGTTTTTGTACGGTGCTCAGCAAGATTTGTCATGGATTAGAGCAAGACAACATGATATTATCTTATGAGACTATGTGTGTTGGCTTGGTACTATTTTTACGCACGAGAGTCAATGCCTTTCCAAAGAAAAACTTTTGCCCATTTCACTTTAATTGTTATTTCTCTAATTGTCCTTTCCTCTTTTTGGTCTCAGGTTGTCCATTCCTATTGTCTGCAGTCATCGTGTACAGCAGACTGTTGTAAAGCACAGGTGAGTCACGTGCCTTGCTTGTCATTTCAAAAGTAATCAAGAAACAAAGAACTTGTATTCGTTTGAAATAAGTGACAAAAGAGAGAAAGAGATCAGGGATAAGTCCAATATTAAACAGATAAAACAAAGCGCAAAGAAGTGATTTGCATAACACTTCCTGTTCTTTACTATTTTCCATCTTTTTGCAGGGTAAAGTGATTTACCATCAGACCATGACTCCTACTTGGCTGGAAGCGCATGCGTCATACATCGACAGTACTCGTACATCAACTGCCCAACAACTGACGTTCAATGCAGACGCAGTAGATCGAGCTGCTCTTCTCAAAGTTCCCATGATTCCTGCTGGACAGCGACATCGTATATGGCGTGTCAGACGGTGCCAAGTTTACCGGGTTTCTTACTCTTTATAAGGAGAATTATGCTGACCAAGGCCCCTGTTATAGACATGAAGAGGTGTCCGGGGCAACTTTGTCCTCCATTCAGTCCGGCGAATCACTCCCGAAACCCAGCGACTCTTTTTACCCCGATCAGTACGTCTTCACTCTCAAGTTGGATGAACGCTGGGGTTCGTGCTACACTGCTCATGACGGAGGCTTCGTGAGGACCGCTGGCTACAATAACCGACTGATGCTCAGCGAGGGACTCACCCTGTAAGTTTACAAAACCGATAGTTCATTACAATGTAATATTAATTTTTCTTAAGTAGGTAGTTAGTCACACGTACACACGACCCCTCAAGCATGTATTTGCTTTAAAACAGATCGTGGTTAAATAAAGGTTTATTATTATTATTATTATTATTATTAGGGGAAAAAGTTGGGATCAGGTTCATCAAGGTGTCCATCATACAAGATGACGCTTAGAGCGTCATCAAAAGAAACCTGCTTCATGTAATCAGCATAATTAGTCAGGCTAAGAACTTTAAGGGGATACATTTATAGCAAAAGAAGAATGTGAAAAATGGGCAGTGGGTTTTTCTTTCAAAACTGGTTGATTAAGGGAGTTAACGACAGAAGTACGAAGCATTGTATGTTATGTCTGCTTAAAGAATAAAAGAGGGAAATATCGGAAAACATCTGTTTTTTCTTTCATTCTCAGTCTGCAGTATTCTCTTTATTTCCTTTAATTCCAGCGCCAGTCAGTGTAAGGCAAACTGCGGACTGCGGACTACAGACGGCGGACCAGGGGTAAAATGCAGACTTAGGGTAAAATGCAGACTACAGACTAAGGGGAAAAATAAGAGAAAAGACAGCCGGAAATACGTCTGTGCTCGTAGAAGTTCGTAGAAATCTATTAAAATCTATTTAATAAAATGTTTGGAATTTTTTTTCGTGTTCCAATAGGAACGTTTGTTTACTAATTGAGAAGTAGTCAAAAAGAACAGTTTTTCCACCAAGGATTATCCGGGATACGTTGTTCATAACAGAGTTTTAATTGCTTCAACTTCAAGCATGCAGTAGCTCGATTGTTCAGAATTTGATCGGACCACGCAAAACAACCTGTGTAATAGGCTAATAAGCTGGGACGGGAATAAACATAGTCATAAGAGCTAAAGATCTCAATAATCGGAGCCTGTAGTGTTCCGAAAGATCGCTTTTCTACGAATGAACTTTATTTGCGAACTAGCCGAGGTAAAAGTCTGACAAATCCCGCCGGCTACATGTAGTTCACTTTCTGTCACCCATCTAAGTACTTACCCCGCCGAACAGGGCTTAACTTCGCTCCTCGTACGGACAGAAGAACTTATGGTACCTTGATCATGGACTGGTATCTAAGAATTCGATTAGTTAGAATATTTTCCTTTTGCTTCCCATTTTCCTCTTTTTCCTAAATTTTTAAAATACATAATGGGCTCGAAAAAAAATTTGTGTAGGAGATAACAGAATGAAACGTCTACCATAATAAAGACATTCTTCCGATCAGTGAAGTTAAGCCCTGTTAAGCCCTGTTCGATGATCGCCGGGAAAGTAAATGGAGCCGGCCGGCGAGGTTTGTCAGACTTTTACCTACTATTTTTTTGGGCCAATTGTCAGTTAACTGCTAACATTATTGGTGCCCTCTTCTTCGTGACTTTACTTTATTTCTTTTGTGAAACAGATTTAGAAGAGCCTTATATCACAGTTTTTACTTTAAACACAGACGGCTCAATGATCCTGACAAATAATTAAAATTAAACCGACTTGAAACCTGGCCTAACCCGGGAGGAAATCCGCCAAAACAAGAAAACAGAAATGTAGGGAAAATTAAGGACAAAAATAAGTGGATTGTTTGCAAAAAACAAAAACAAAAAACAAAAGGCAGATAACGATCTTTTTAGACAAAAACCATAATTCAATAGAGCTCTCTCTAGGAAGATGCAACAAGTGTTTTCGCAGGTCTAGTGATATTGAAACGCCACATTTCTACCCAGTAACAACCTAAGCCACTGACCGCCAGACAAATAAAATAAATAGCCAGGATACATCAGATCCATTTTAGGCTTTACGAGAAGGTTTATTTAGTTCAGTATTAATTTCCATAAAGAAATCAAATCGAGTGGATACCTTCGTTTAAACAGAGGTAGTGAAATAATTTGCAACTCGGTATTTGTACTTTAGTCAAATAGTCCAGCAGAATGGTGAGATAATTGTGCATTTTGTTGTAAAAGCACCAAACTTGGCACAATGACAGTTTATGGCATAGTAAACAATATTGGATATGGACCCCACCGAGATCTATCCCATAATTCCCATTAGAGCAGGTTCAATTTCTAACACTGGGATTCCAGCATGAAAACGAGGCTGACTCAAAGTATTCCTAATAACACCTGTATTTATGTATGCAAAACAGCAAACCACCTAAAAATTAAAAGGGAAATACAAACTAAACATATATGACGGGTTAGGAAGGGCCACGTGACCTATCAGCATGGAAACGAGGCTGACAAAGAATATTTTTGATATTGCCTATTTTTATTAATGTCAAACGGCCAAACACCTACAAAATGAAAGGTCAGTGCAAGCCAGGGGCGGGGGAGAACACTCCAATAGCGCCTGGCACTTTTTTTGTATACCCATGTTCCAACGATAGATGACGTCACACCCGGTCCGAAAGCGTACAACTTTTCCCACGAGCGGGAAAATCAAACTTGACGGCTACAGTTTCGTTCACTCAGTGAGTAAAATGGCCATATATTTCAATCGGCTGCAAATTTTCCTTTTATTTTTCGCGAAGGTGAAGACAAATATGTACTCTTTCCTCTCATTTAATTGGTTAAACGAATAGACTTAATGAATATTTAAAAATGTGGTGTTTTTGAGCCTTGCCTTCTCTGAAAGATGTCGGTATTTCTTTCCCCCGAAGTTAAGAGAATTCTGTAATTCGCTGGAAATCATGAATTCAAGGTATGTAAAACTCCATTCAAATAGCCTATCCTGTAGAATAATAATTCGCTTATCAAAAAATTACAAAGGAAGCGTTCTACACTAGTGGGAGCCCCATTAACACTCTTCGTTTTTTGAGGAAACTGCTCAAGAATACAAGCTGTTTTAATAAGCATACCTTCGTTCACTTAAGCTTATTTGACCGCACAAATAGTCAAAAGAATACCGAGTGTATGTTATATCCCGTGGCTACCGAGACTTTGCTTCTCCTGTTTCTTTATTTATTTCGTTCCCTAATTAACACTGGAATACCTTTCCTCTGCTGTGATGAGTAAAGAACTGAAAACCCATTAAGTCTTAAGGTTGGTTTTTTTTTTTGGTTCTCCTCCAAATCCAACACTTACAAGTTCTTTGGGAATGGATTACTGACTACGGATAGGCATGGTGGGTCTGGAGGAGAAATTCCAATTTTTTTTTGTAAAAAAATTTCTAGACAAACCCTTTTAACTTAGATTAATTTTCAGGGCCCCGTTGAACTTAATAAAATCTTGAGACCTCCATGCCCCCCCCCCACCCTGCCATTTTAAGCAAAAGCAGTTATATATTTTTCAAGGACACAAATGTAGAACGACCTATCCTTCTGTAGTAGACTTCTTACTGTTAGATCATTTTATAACCATTTTAAAACCATTGTGTAGTTCAAGAAAAAATTCATACCCCCATGGAAGGTCATTGGAAATTCCTAGGGGTTGGTGGTCTCAAAAGCCAAAATTTTAGAAGCAAAGTATAAAGCTTAACTGAAATTTCTTGGGGGATGGGGGGGGGACGAAAACCTTCCGCAGGGGGGAGTGTGCATATATTCTGGAACTACACATTTAAGATTAGTTGGGAAATCATTGTTAGCAATCAATCAATGAGCCCATGACAGACAAATAAAAAAGAGAATGAATAGTGAGTATGACAGTGGAAGTAAATGAAAACAACTGGTTTGTTTGAAAAGAACCAATTACTCTTCAACAAGAACAATCATTGTCTTTATAACTTTAATGAAGTTGTAGTTTACAGTATTTATGATAAGTTGTAAACAACACAATGTATAGATCATTTCACTTATCCTAGGACTGCTCTATGCATAGTTATGCAGAGCTTTCTGTCTTAACCTTTCTATAGTAAGTTATAAATATTAAAAGTCAATAATGTCAGACACACATGTAGAAAAGGATTCTGAAGTCTTTCATTGTATTTTCTGGTACCATAAACCTACCTTTATATTGACATTACTTTGTTTAGTTGTAATTGTTTACTATGGTCCATCAGTTTTAATACCAAATTTATTGTTGTTGTCAGTTGGTGTCATAAAATCAGAAAGGCCTTAATCCTGTAAGAGATGCCTAGTTGTATAGCCTACTGGAATTGTCGCCACAATTTGCTATTTCCTTTTTTAGGAATCCAACTTTCTCCTCCAGCTACATGTACAAGTTCTTTGTATTTAATGACCTGTCCCTTATATAATTATCCCTGGAGGTACAGAGAACAGCCACTGCTCCCAAAGTAAAGAAGGTGCAAAGCAACAGAAATGGCAACCAACAGATGTCATTATCTTAGTCTGTACATTGCCTAACTAAAGTAACACTCACCACTGATGAACAGTCTGTGAACAGTCAACACTACACTATTATAACTTTCATAATGAACATTGAAGATGCCATCCACCTACTCAGTCTCAACAACAAACTTTTGGTGGCTCACAAATAATATGAACATAAACAGTTCAAAGCTGCATGTTGAAAACATACTTCATGTCTTCTTGATTTGTTGAAACCTGTGAAATAAAATGGAAGAGTACACTGTAGTCATTAGTTTTAAACCTTCATTTGGGGCTGTCATTAATGGCCAGGGATATGAGTTCTGGCTACTGACTTTGGTAGAAACAAGATACATGTACATGCATGTTGACAACACAAGAAAATGTCAGATCTCCGACTACTTTTCACATTTTACCCACCTATTACCCACCTTTTACGTACTGTTTAATAAACGAGCAGGAGTGTTTTATCGGATTTAAAACCACGAGGCGTAGCCGAGTGGTTTTAGACCCGATAAAACACGATCTGCGAGTTTATTGAACGGCTTCAAAAAACGATCTCATAGAATAATGAACTAATGATGCCATTTTCCCGTGCTATAACTTTATTCCATAGTCTCATCAAGAGAATGTCAAAATCGATCTCACAGAATATAAAGACATTCTTTCATGTTTTGTAGTTCCTATAGTCTTTGAAAAGAATAAAAAGTTTTGTTTAATGAGCTTCGGACCATTTTCCCGTGCTGCTAGTTCATGCTGCTAGATCTGAAAAGAATTATAAGATTAGATGAGTTGTATAGTGGAAACTTCATTCAATAGTGAGCTCGATGAGAACATTATGGCTTCGAAGCACAAGCGGACGTTTCGCAAACCCAAAAATGCTGAAGAAGAGAAACAACTGCTGGAAAATGCCGTACCAAAGTCAACACGTTCCGTCAATAAGTGGGCTATGAAGATTTTTCAGAATGGCAGTCAACAAGAGTAAATAAGAAAGCTTCTGAAGAGCCGAGCAGTTGTACTAATGACACATCACAAATTCAAGACTTGGAAACCGACGTGCTTGATATGACGGCAGAGTCGCTAAATTTTTGGTTAACAAAATTCATAATGGAAGTGTGCAAAGATACCGGGGAAAATTATCCTCCTCGTACGCTGTACAGCATTGTTTCTGTTATATAAAATGTTACCCTCATTAGTATTCTTTATATAAAGAATACTAATGAGGGTAACATTTTATATAAAAAATAGTAATGAGGTATATTACAATCAGCCCCGCTTTCCCCTGGGACTGAAATCAAATGCCGCCACCAGGCTTTTTAGATTGTTGATGTATTACCGGTTTTAAACAAGCATCCACGTGACTTATTTGCGTGATGTAATTGGTGGAAATGATCATTAATTATTCATGAGTTTTTGAAACCACCATTAGTGACAGCCCTGTTCATTTCATAATTACTAGACTTGGACATTAATGACTATCACAGTACTGTTTGTTGTTAATAAACAAAATTAGCATTTGGCAAATATTTCTGAACCAACAGTTTTAGGTTTACATTAATACTACTTGCCAAGATATTTTTGGACCAAAGCAAATACTGTCAAAGTAAATTTAATATATCTTTTATAATAATATATATAATTTCAATATAATGTACGCTCTGATTGGTTGAAACATCATGCTTTATCAGAGTACAGATGCACAGAGTAACCCGTGACGCCATTCTGTGCGCACTGGCAAGCTGAAAATCTTTCTTGTGCATGCTTGCAAGCTAGTAATAAAATTTGTTTTCTTGCAAATTAAAGCCAATTTCTTTACACATGTGAGCAAAGCTATATTATAAAACAAATAAAAAAAGCCAAAACCGTGCTTTGTTCTGTGATAAAACACGCAAGGAAGTGACGAGAGCACTCAAGAAGTAGGGAGAAGCACTCGCCTGCTGCTTGTGTTCACCCGACACTTCTTTCGTGCTTTAGTCACTGCCTTGCATCTTTATCACAGAAAAAAGCACGGTTTTGCCTTTTTTATTTGTTAAATAATCTTAAACAACAGGAAGTAGTCTCCCAACAAATTATTTTTTACAAAATGTACTTCAAACCAGCAGAAAGTTCACAAAGTAATGTGCTCAATACAAATCTGAAATTAAGCTGTATATTACCAGATTGAAGAAGGCAGAATAGCCAACGAAATTATTGTTGGCTACTCAACCTTCACTCTTTTCATCTGCTTTTTATTTAAGCAATATACCGCACATTTCTATGGTTTATTGGCTCAATAAACCATGCGGGATGTTTGAAGAACACGTGAAGAGATTGTCACAAGCCGAAGGCGAATGATTTACAAGCTTTTCGAGTGTTATTCCAGCAACCTATTGTAAGTGGTTTATTGAGCCAAAAAACCATATGATTTACGGGTATAATAATCAACAGGTATTGACCAATCACAGCGAGTACATTATCTTCAGTTATTGAATAATAAAATATATCTTATGGTTAAAATTTTCCTTTGATTTGAAAATTTACAAACTAATTTATTTTGTATTTTCCTCTGTCTTAGATCCATTTTCCATAATCTGAGACAAAGGAAAACAAAAACTAGACTGGTTTAAAATTTTCAAACCAAAGACAATTTTTTACCAAACATATACAGGGTATGTGTAATATGTATGGATAATACTGTATGTACCTTCAATTAATGTAAATAAATTTAAAAGCATAAGCTTTGCTAAGGGTCTGTGCAGGCTTTTTTTCCTTCATGTGAAGAGACCTGACAATTACACTTACTGTATGTTTATAGAGAAATCTGGTATAATGTTTAACATACAGCAAGTTGCAGGAACATCCAAAATAACTGCTCCCATGAGCAATTAAAAGTCCCCAAGTGTCTGTATAAGGAGACTTTTGTCATCCGATTTTATATTTCCAAGACAACAACAATGTAAAGAACAAATACCCACGGAACAAATTATGCACCAAATTGTTTGAGTCAAGCCTTTTCAAATAAAGACCAAAGAATTCATGCAGTATCAGACATGCATTACCTGTATATAAAACTTACATGTAGTAGTATTATTAATAAGAAGCATTGGAATCCCAAATCCTTGCATCTCATGGGGAGAAATAAATTGGGTGTGTAAATAACTGGGAGTGAAAAAAAAACAGAACTAAATTAACAATGTTTGGTTGGAGAAGGAAAATCAGTTTTGGTCAAAATAAAACACAACGAATTTTACAAGGCAATTAAAACAGACATCTGAGGGCACTGTCAAGTGGAAGATATTTATAACATTGCAGAACATAAGAAAAGTCTCCAAAAAGTCACCACACTTTATTCCCAAATATTAGCATTTATCACAGGGCAATTATTATGTCAGGGACGTGAAAAAATCAAGTGTATATTAACTAATCCTGATGGTATAAAAATCACTGCTTCTCACCAAGTTATTTCTTACAGACCTGCCAACCACCAAAACATGCAAATCTGGAGACTTTGAAAAAAGCCCAGAAAAACCTGGAGATTAGGACCTCAAACCTGGAGATTTCCAAAATATGTGTTAAATAAAAATAAAAATGGTAGATATCTTGTTTCAAGTATTCTTTACCTTATTTGTGCTACCTATTACATTCTTTTGCTGCATTTTTGAAGAGTCAGTTTCTGTTTCGCTGTCGACGCGAGGCACCAGTTTGAGTTAACTGTTCACAGCTCTAGCTTTCAGAGACCCAAGCACACCTATGTTTCACGGTAATGAGGTTGGAATTGTACCCAGGTTTCCCTCAAACATTAGATGTGATAAAATTCCCAAAAAATTGGCCATTTTTAACACAGATTTTTCAATGTTGCTTCATACTACCTAAATTGTTTGGCAATTTCAAGGTTTTCTGATTCACCATGAGATTTGGAGGCCAAATCATGAGACCGTGAGTTGATAGCCCAAACCGTGAGAGTTGGCAGGTCTGTTCTTAATTTTTTGTCATATTACAACTTTACATAAATAATACCCAAACAACACACCCACAACACACATTACTGATACAAAGAAAGTTCTAATATAAACTATTCCCTGTTTAACAGTATTTATCAGCGGTTGCCAAATGTCAACAGTTTAAGTTGATCCTAGGCCACAATGAATAAATTTTGTCCACATAACCGAGGATAAGCTGAACAAAATGCCTTGCAAGGCATTTAGCCCAACCATTTCAGCTTGTAGGCAACAAAGTTTTCATCACAATTTTGCACCCCAAGGCAAATTCCTCACTGCGTGTGGTAGTCATGAGAAACTTACTGAGCCAGATTTATCAATGAGGTTGCTCACTTGGCTTCAAAGGTTGGTGTTCAAAAAAGCATCTGGTAGTCATCTCAGTGAAGTAGTAACTTTCTAATGCAGTAGAAAAACTTGTAGAATTATAACGGCCAAAGCCAATTCAAGCTGTCTTTCTCCAGATTTCAAAAACAGGGACAGAAGACATCTGGCAGTGACAGAAATCTAAAAAAAAACAGTACTGTATTTCACGGCACTTATTAAATTGTTTGAAAGTTGTTAGTGCATTGCTCATTTCAGGGAGGCACTTATTTAAAACTTCCTATTTGGGAACATGTGCACAGTACTATGTTCACAAATGACATCCATAACATAGCCCTACCAGATTCCAATAAGTAACAATGACAGCAATAACAAGCCATATTAGCATTTCAGCATTAACAATGTCAAGAAACAAATAAAAATCAATAGTGCCGCATTGTTGCTGGGATGATGCAGCACTAATACAAGAGCGGCACTCTTTCAGGTAACTACGGTAAGTAAGTGGTAATGTTGAGAAATGCCATAACGCTTTCACCCACGACTTTGCTGGTGTAACAATACTAGACAGGGTCCCAAAGGGGTTTAGGGCTCCAGGGCTCTGGCCTAAAAAATGCAGGGCTCCAGGGCTCCAAGACAGAAAATTCAGGGCTCTAGGGCTCCATTGCTTCACTCCAGGGCTCCATTTAGCCAAACATCATTTTTGTTCGGGCTCCAAGTTGAGAGAGGCTTTGGGTTCCAGGCTCCACGACAAATATTTCAGGGCTACAGGGCTCCATAGACCCCCCTATGGGACCCTGACTAGAAGTATTTTCTCTCTCATATTAAACTCCACTGAAAACACTACCAGGTACCATCTTGAACTCCAAGTTGTGAAGTCGTGAGCATGACACACAGCCAGATTCTGCACACACAAAGAAGAATTTGTCTCAGAAGAAAGTTTATAAAAGATGTTGGATATTTTCTTCATGACATAATTTGAGGGGAAATTGTTATAAAAGCTTGATGAGCAGAATGCCTCAGTGTGAAGCTGTAAGTTCTCCTTTTCCTTATGTGTGTAATTGTGTGTGTGTAATTGACAAACTAGATTTCGGTTATTAAAACGCCAAACATTTACCAAACGATAACATTTATAAAGATTTAAGATTACTCCAGCAAAATTGCAAAATGGCCTAATTTCCCCGGGGAAACCGCAAATATGCAATTAATCCATTTTTCTTTATGGCATATAAGGCTTTTTGTATATAGCAACATAAATCTTTAAAGGAAGATAAAGAAATCGAATACCAACCTTGTAGCAGCATGCCACGGAGGTGTAATTATGTAGCGCTCCCAGCACTTTACGTTGAGTGTTAATAACCTTCCCGATGTTAACACTTCAAACTGTGACTTCCAGCGTTTTCTCCATTATATTCCACCCAGGATAGGCTATTGTAATTAATGCCTTCAGTGAATCAGAAACCGCAAGAGCCAAAATCTTGAACGCCACTCGTTTTGAAAGTGCGAAAAAAATCGCCATGACATTCCCCGGAGTTGTGTGTCATTTATCGTCAAAATGATACTCAGCATATTTGTTTTGCCAAAATATTGGCTAAAGTAGGTGGCTAAATACCTCTGCAACATCGATAATACACAACATACAAAATCATGGTTCACTGTTGGTGAAAATAACGAAGAAACTAAGTGGCACCAAGCGTCCATCTTGAACCTTCGCTGATCAAGCAGTTCAGCGCTTTTTGCAACCGGATGTGACGTCATATATCGTTGGAACATGGGTATACAAAAATTTGAGAAGTGTTCTGCCCCGCCCCTGGTGCAAGCCCAAAATATGTGATAGGATAAGAAGGGTCACGTGGTCTCTCAGCATGGTAATGAGGCTGAATGAAATATTCATATCATCATGAATTATGCCCGAAAACTGCTAATAAACACATAAAATAAGGCTACATCATTTCCTCTTTGATGTGTCACGTGAAGAAAAAGATCGCTGTTAACATCACAGCATGCGCTATCGCAATCGGTAGCTTTGTTCTTTTTAATCAAGCCAACCGTGTCATTTGTTGACAGCACTGATACATTAATCATTATAGCTATGCGAATACCTTCGCTTTAACTCAAGAGACCAAGTTAATACGTCTCATTAAACTGGCAGACTGAGCCGTACTTGTGCTAAAATGCGCTTTTACTTCGCTCCAAATGCCTTTCTTCTAGCGTGTACACTTTTCTAGGGAAAGTCATAACATGTGCCATGCCTTTATAGGGATGGCGAATGGTAAATCCCAGACTTACATTCTAAAAGCCGAGAGCGAGACTTTTAGGTGATTGTATCTCCAAGACAGTCATGATTAGGAAAAAATAGACTCCGAGATGACTCTTTAGAAACGCCGAGATTCCGAGACTCATAATTTTTCCTAAGATTCCGGGTATTTTTACAGGGACCATTCGCCAGTCCTTTAATCGGCTGCCGTACAAGGCAGCTCTGTGCGAATGCGTTTACATCTTCTGGTGCACCCTTTCTTGCTCTTACAACGTACCACAATTCAAAAGGTCTTGACAGTTCTCTGATGCTTGGGTAGGTCCCCTTACCCAACCCCATTCGCTTAGAGAAGGAAGTTGCAGTGACACTTCCAAGCACTTGCCCCAACAATGTCCGGCCTGGAACACTGCTCTTTTAGCGTGCTGACACAAGGCATCCGCTGTTGGTGGTATGAGATCTCAGTCCCTTCCCTTGCGTGTGAAGAGGTCCCTGCGTGCATCATTCACTGACGTACATGACATTGTGCAATCGTATCGCTCGAGGACCGGGAGAGCATCAGTCACGGCTTAAGTCGACGGGGCAGCGCTTACACTTCGGAAACGTACTGTCACATCATCGTATATCGCCCATGTGTCCCATGCTGTCTTTTTGCCTTTGTTAGCAAATGAGGACGTCTGGTCCGACCCGGTAAAGGCGTTGAACACAAGAAGAGCCCTTGATTTCTGCTGACCCATGCTAGAAGCATTGTCGTGTACTGGTACATAACGCAAATGCTTTCCAACTCCAAATGCTATCCAAAGCTCAGACAACGCCATCTCATGAAATATTGCAACGGCTAAAACCACAGCGCCAGTATCAGTAATCCGCAACATTATCTTCTTAAACCCGCACTTTGCTACATGAGCGGCATAAAGTAAGAACCTTGTATCGGCTTCCGTGTATTTCCACGGTGCCAGATCAGATATGACATCTCTTTGTTCATTGCTCACTACAGACTCGTCTTTTGTGTATATGACATGCTCCGCTTCAACTGTAGCTACCTGATCAGCAACGAAGTGGACTAGCTCTTCCTTATTCTCATCGACCCTTAGGAAAGAGACCCGGTGGCCTGGGTGAGGTGGCGTCAGGTTTGACACGCCTGCATATCCCCTTTCCTCTCTTTTGCTCCGGGTTGTCACCTTAAGCTATCCGCGATGTATATGTCCCATACGACATCAACTCTTTGGACAGTTTAGAGCTGACCTTCCACGTACCGAAGAAAGCCGGACACACTGACTCAACTCCTCGAATATCCTTGAAGGACCAGGATTCAGCATATTTACAGTAGCCGCGCCGTCACGTAGCAGAGCTTCTACTGATGGTCTTTCTGCTTGTACAGGGCTGATCTTTAAAGGAAAGGGCAGCTTTATTGATTTCGTGCATGTTCTTAGGTCACCAAATTGAGACAACGCTGGTGGAAAACTTTGATTCTCATGACAAAGGAACCCTTCTAAATCTCCATCACGAACTTGGCAGGAAACATACAGACGCGCAGAGAGAGAGAAAGCAGTTACATTTGAGTGATTTTATTTGCATCTTGTCACTGGATTTCGCTTTGGATGGAGGTGGACTACTGAACAGTGAGAACCTGTTTCTCTTTATTGGATCAAACTGAGATCTTGTCCGTTTCTCACGTCTCTCAGTAAGGAACGCCTGGTACTGCGCCTTGCCGATTTCTTTGATTATTCTAACGGTTTCTGAAGCACTGGAGTGACCAATGATGTCACGCATGCGCAGTAGAAGACCTTGCTCTGCTCCAGGAAAGGATTTCCCATTTCTTCGATAACACTGCATAGCGATTTAACTTGATTCTAGAATGTTACTTGAATCTCGCTCATCTGCTAGAAGGAAGGGCACTTGGAGCGAAAGCAACACTCATTTTAGCACAAGAGCGGCTCAGTCTGCCGGTTTAATAAGACGTATTAACTTGGTCTCTTGAGTTAAAGTGAAGGTATTCTGATAGCTATACTGATTAATGTATCAGTACCGTCAACAAATGACACGATTGGTTTGAATTAAAAGACAAAGCTACCGATCGCAATAGGTCATGCTATGATGTTAACAGCGATCTTTTTTATTCACATGACACACCAAAGAGGAAACGAGGTAGTCTAATTCATGCATTTATTAGCCGTTTTCGGACATATCCCAAGGAGCCCTACCTCCACGGTTCCTTATTCTGTTACCTTACTTAGGTCTGCAGAGCAACCAAATCTCTCAACGCCTGAAATCATGTACAATTTCATATACATATACAATTACATATACAATTTCTACTCTTTTGTCAACCTAAGATAATTTTTCAAAATAATTGCCGCATCAAATCTTTCTTTCCATACAAGGACCACTTGAACCTTTTCTAAAAAATCTAAAGTAATTTACAAAGCCAGTTGCTGGGACTGCAATGATTTCTGCATCGGTAAAACAAAACAACGACTTCACGATAGAAAAACTGAACACTTCAAGGCCCTGGTTAAAAATGACCACACGTCTGCCATTGCAAACCATGTCAAAACCACCGGTCACAACATCAAGTGGGATCATTTTGACATTTTGGCAAAACTGATTACCACTGCAAAATCAAAGAAACATTGTTAATCCAAGAACTGAAGCCAGCTTTTAATGTCAACGTCAGCAGTGAGAAGCTGATGCTTTATTAGTTAGCTGTAGCTTTTTATAGATTCACTGTTAAGATTGTTTTCTTAATCTTGGTTCCAGACCCGTTATCACTATTGTATAAAAGGTTTGTCAAAATTGTAACGGTCACTTTTGAAAAAGTATGTTGACTAGCATACGAAACGTCAAGTTTATATAAAAATGCGTAAGTTTATAATGTTTATTACCGCTGTTTGTGTTTTATTTTTGACAATTCATGATAATAGGAATATTTCATTCAGCCTCGTTTCCATGCTGAGAGATCACATGACCCTTCTTGACCCATCATATATGTTTGGTTTACATTGCCCTTTTATTTTGTAGGTGTTTGGTTGGCGTAAAATTAATCAATATCAGGAATATTCCTGCTCAGCCTCCTTTCCATGCTGATAGGTCACGTAACCCTTCTTTACCCGTCATAAGTCTTTGGTTTGCATTTCCCTTTTAATTTTTAGGTGTTTCGCTATTTTGCGCACATAAATATAGGTGTCGTTAGGAATATTTTGAGTCAGCCTCGTTTCCATGCTGGAATCCCAGTGGTAGAAATTGAACCTGCTCTAATGGGAATTATGGGATAGATCTCGGTGGGATTCATATCTAATGTTGTTTACTATGCCCTAAACTGTCATTGCTCCAAGTTCGGTGCTTTTACCACAAAATGTACAATTCTTATGAAATTTTGCACGATTCTGCTGCACTAAAACCATGTTTTGGCGGCTTAGAAAAGTAAAAAAGACGCTTGAGTGAAACAACAGAAAATCTGGCATTTTCAACTGCACAAGTGACAATTGGTCTCCTGAAAAAATAAAAATACGTGCATGACTGCTTTCTGCAATTAAACTTTTTCAACTCAGATGAGTCTATAAACAATGAGTTGAAGCCAAACACTTGAAACTACCTCTAGGATATTGTGCATTGTAAGCTTAAACCTTGAATGCGGAGATAAGGCCATGGAAACGAGGCTGTTTCAAGCTTATCAAAACGAGTAGACGGAATTGTCTAAAATAGTATATTATTTGCAGAATTGATTGAATAAAAACGAACCGGTATGATGAAAAAATACTTTAAGGCGGGTCAGTGTGGCTTTAAAGTTGATTTCAAAATTCTCTTGTCCGTGATAGTTTAATCTTTTCAACTCATTATCACACAAAAGAAAAGTTTAGGTATATTGTAAAACTTTGAGAGATGGGGTGAGACGTGAGCAGTTTCATGCGCGAAATAATAACAAATACTCGAGAAGAACAATACTGAAAATTGGGCGTAATACTTCTTCAATGTTGGAAGATTTAGCTAAACTGAATTATTGACAGCATTCGATGGGTTTTACAGTGACCACGTATGTACAGTTTTAACAAGTGGTTTTTCAGGGTGACAATAATGAGACAGATGCAAAAACTAAGAAATGACTGTCTTCGGCCCTCGTTTCATTTCTAAGCTCAAATGGACTTACGCTGATGATAAAAATAAGACAAGCACTAGCTTGTAGCTCGTTAACTAATGTTGAAGGTGCTCATGATTGACCAAACTCGCTATCAGTCATTTAGTGGCATTTGTGTTTTGGCAATTTTGAAATGTTTACTACTCTACTGGGCAGTGTTGTTGTTGTAGGTTGAAGAGAATTCTAGAGCCATATTTGCGGATTTAGAAAAAGTTACTTCGCTTTTCAAGCCATCATTAAGAGACGTTCATGTATTCTTTAGCAGGCCTGCTCTGTTAACTCTGAGAGTCTAATATAACGATGCGTATTTGAAACACAGACGGCTCAATCAAGAAGTAAACCAAAACGCTTGAAATAACCTCTAGAATACTGCACATAGTTAGCGTAACAAAACACTTTAGATAGAATCGTTTGAAAACTCTTTCGATGGTTAAGTGATAGTATATTGTTGGCATCAAGAGGACACTTTTAAGGGAATAGAATTGATTAAATCATCATGTATGAAATGTGTACGTGCAGCCAGGCCATTCTTTTGCGACTTGACTTGAAATTGTTTTGCATGTGATAGTTTAATTTTTAAAACTTTTTTTTCATACATACGCACAGTAATCTATTTGCAACGCTCTCCCTCAAACTTAAAGGATGTGATATGGGAGCCAGCTGTCGCAACAGCCTAACGAAAACAATCAACGCCCGGCCTGGACCCTAAACCCCAACACACCCAACACTCAAAAATCCCCAAAACTAAACACCCAAAACTAAAGACCTAAGATTTCTACTAAAAGACAAAACACTCATAACTGAAATCTCAGTGCACAAACACCCAAACTGAAGGCCCGTAAAACCGTCTGGATACCAGGAAAGAGTTGAAAAGCCTAGGGCCCATGTTATTATCAAAGCACATAAATATTGGGCTAATGCTTGCGGCTCCCGCCAATGCGGCCATTAAAATACTAAAACTTCAAAAACGGATATAGACGAAGACACATGCCGCATACGGCAAGCGAAAAGCAAACAGCAAAAACTAAAACTAAAACTTTTCTTTGGTATCTCCTTTTATTTACCACGTTTAACTTACATTCCAACCACACGACATTACATCTATAAACATTATTAACATTACGTTACATCGCTTAAAATATCCAAATAGAAAAATAAATCAACTAATTATGTAATTTTACTTTATATATTTGTTACTTACAATAAAAACTGAAATGTCTTAAACAAGACCACAACTTTCAAAAGAGGAATTAATACCTAGTGGCACTTAGCTTGTTTAAAGAATTTGTTTTGGATAAAATATTAGGTGTACAAATTCAAATAAAACTGACGCAGCACAGAACCGATAAAACGTACAGAAAGGAGCAGGCAAATCGAATGTACCACTAATAAAGCCAAGATAAAAGGATGAGAGAAGGTGAAGGGCAGACGAATGAGCTATATTTTGAGAAATCCAATGAAAAAGACTCTCAGGATGGAGCACGCATGTTTACAATTCCAAAACAAGCTATTCCAAGAGGACAAGTGTTTCTGCCGATTTCTCACAGACGTTGCAAGAATCTCTCTCTCTCTTTCTAGCCTTTGTTGTAAAGAAAATCATCGGTGTTGCAATCTGTCCAGGAAGAATCTGGATCGAAAGAGTGAGCCTTGAAGTGCCTCAGGTGTATACGGAAAGGACGGTTTCCCCTTGAGAAAGACACAGAGTTTCCTCACTTTCCCTCACACTTCAGTTGACTGTATGGTTTCGTAATTTATGAGCTAAATGTTTCGAAAAATTTGAATATAACAACAACTTTGCAGCCACATGACGGGAGTGCATCAGGTGCGCAAAATTCTTTAAACCTTCTCAAAACAGACCACATTTAATGGAAGAAATTGGTTTTGAAGCTCAAAAAGATCCTTTGTTGTATGTTTTTGTTACGGTTTATGGTTTTTAGAGTTGACCGTGCACAAACAACAACAGGTTTTGAATTTTGTATGAGCAGCTAAACAATAGAAGTGTTACTGTAGAGTTAGTCAACCATAGTGTATGAACCATAGTGTCTGTGAACCAAAGTGTGTGTGGTTATGCACGGTTGTGGTGCTTTGAGCATGTAAATTGCAGCGCCTTTGTTGTGGCCTTTGAAACTTGCAAAGTTTCATCACAAATCCCTCGATTAACTTTGGACAGACACACCGCTACAATACCTCTCTTTTACGCAGAGGCTCCTACTAGTAGACAACAGGGAAAGAAAAAACCAGCCTCCGCGCACTTTTTCTTAAGCGTGCAGTCAAGGTGTTACTGTAGGAGGCCTCTGCGGAGGAGAAAACTACAATTCACCAAAAAGTTGGTTTAATGATTCCAGATTTAGACTGAAACGTTTCATAACTCAAAACGTCTTCCGGACATCCAAGTCTCCAACATTATTTTACCTGACAATAACCACTACCTATAGATCGTTTTCACATGACTTCACGGCGGCCATATTGGTGTACCAAAGCAATGAAACAGCGGCCATGTTAAAGTACCAAGAAAATCTTGAGGGGGTTGGAAACTTTTCTCATGTAAAAACCTTCTTTTGTTCCAAGAAATCTGCATAGCTTCTGACCACGTGAGCGAAAACGATCTATAAGAAAGAGGCCCATTAGAACATCCAATGAGCGAGTATGTTTTTATGCCATCCACAAAAAGACCTCAGATAAAATTTAACTCTTATATCCGGTGTGCAAAGACCCTTGGAGGTGAGGGATCTGCAAAACAATTTGCCCAAACCTAGTTAAAAAGAGACTAAAGAAATGCTTCCATATACCATCACAATCATCATGTAAAAAATAACTTAGTACTCTCTTCATTTACGGGAGTGATAAAATATTTCCACAGCAAACATTTTGAGGCTTCCTGTACCATAATGATTAATCATTTCTGCCTTTTACACTCTATCTTTTTAAGATCGCAGAATAAATCATAAAACGTGGAATTAACCATCATTTTTTCTATCATTACCATCATTTAAAAAACCCTTACACATCCACAGCAAATGGATTCTATCGTCACTTACTATCAGTATCATCGCTTCAATAACGGTAGCGTCAGCCACTTCATTGAGACCTCCAGTATATTAACCATTAATCATTTCTGCCATTATCACTTTACCTCACGCTCTCAGTTAACTATCCCAGTAGAGATAATTAAACGATGGAAATAATTTCGTCTAAAATGCCTTCAGGTGCTAAAAGCGGGGAAGGCAATAAATGTACAAAGTCAATTTTGAAGCAGCTTACCTTTAAGATAGTCGTTTTTCGTCAAAGAGTTAGCCACGTTGCTGAGCATGTGCGGAGCACAGACTCTCTGAATTCCGCTAATTTCTCAGAGGAGCTCAGGTAACTTACAACTCTAGTGGAGTTTATGCAGTCGTATAAAACTAAACTGTCAGACGTCGACATATTTTTCATTTTCCCTGTGCCCGATCTATAGGCTTATAAATAGTTTTTTCTTTATGGAGGGGGGGGGGGGTGGGGGTGAAATTTGGCATAATTGACTTGAAATTCGCAGATTGAATCAAAAGAATCAAGTTCCTGGGATAATTCTGTGCCGCCATCCAAGATAATAGCCTTATCGCCTGCATCCTAGCTCCGCCTAGGAATTAAATTGCGTGGACTTCAGTGTCTCTCCCAACAGTAATACACAAAATGTTAGTGTTCTCCAGGAGCCCAAGGATGCTCCGAGATTATTTATTATTAATAGTGAGCGATTGCTCTGTAAAAGACCATTCAGTGCCATCAAAATCTGTCCAAAAGAAGAACTAATTTTTACCCATTATCTGTATAACGCATATCTGTCTACAAGCCTCATGAGTTCCCCAGTAAACCTGTTGAGGAAAGCAGAAGTTTGTGCTTGACTCCATGGGCGACTGCCTTATTGGGAAAACATCAAATCGCAAATCAGAATAATAATAATAATAATAATAATAATAATAATAATAAACATTTATAGCGCGCATTTTCTATGTGAATATATTCAAATGCGCGTTACAACGAAATACGAAAAAAATCAAACATAACATTTTTAAGAATCCTAACTGGCAGGAGGCAGACCAGTTGGCTATTTACAATGCGTGGAAGAGATGAGTTCGGAACTACCGAAAACAAATCCAGCTAGTTGTCAGAGCGGGACTTGAACCCGGGGCCTCCGGATTACAAGTCCAGCGCCCTAACCACTAGCCCACGCCGCCTCCTCCAGAAGTACAGAAGTGTTACAGCGCAGGCCTCAAATGTCAAAAACCGGGAATAAGAGAAAACAATTCTCAACTTTGTGAAGTAGACAAGAGAACTTTGTCACATGACCCGTTGTAAGAATTTCAAAGAAAACCTTCGTTAATTACCACAAAAAATGGTAGAACATGGCCGGAAGACAATCATTTACGGGACTTTTTTTAATTCTTTTGAGTTTTCTTAGTTAATATAATTTTTAATATACTATTTATTTACATAATATACCTTAACATCCCTCCACTTCTTGAGCATTTTTCTTGCAGAGTTTTCATCCGAAAGAGCAAAATATCGTAACTATACGATGTACAATTTTGGTAGAAAACTAACGCTTCCTCTAGGATCTCAAAGTCAGTGAGAGTCAGCTGACACCAATATTAACAGACCTTTTTATTATTATTACTATTACCGAAGCGCCTCTTCTGTAAACTCATTAAGCATTAATATTTTTGTCTTTCCGTCACCTTCATTTATACACCAGCGCACTTTGAGCCTTGTAAGCAAGTCTTGAACCTTATAAGCGAGTCTTAGATCTTATATTTAAAGATTTCTTGTCCCGGTGAATATAATGTCTAATCCATTTAAACATTTATTTGGAACTTTCTGGCATTGGATTTCTTTCTTTTCTTTTTGAGGAAACAAAAAGCCGAACGCGAGATCTTCTACTGCTTTCATAGCTTTCTTTTCCCTTACACAAGTCAGTAAGATTGCTTTTATTTGCAAATTCCTCGCTCAAACATAAAAATCACAGCAACTTAAAGAGAAACATCGGCGATCGAAAAACAAAAGCGTAAAAGGTGACCTTTGGCTGCCATCTCCCAGGCTCTAATAGAAGAAGAAAAGCCCCCGATTATCAAGAGGTTGCATAAGAGCAGGACTCACAGAGGACAAAACACATAGATTTCTGGCAAACAAAATGCGCTAACAAAATGAAGGAGTGGCTAGAGAAGGAAATAGAAATAACAGGGAGCCTGGGAGATGACAGCCTTGGCCCCGGTAATCCGAGTAGGGAATTAGACTCCCTTCAAGACTGTCAACCTCAGGACAACAGAAACCAAAAAAGAAGGATGGGGATAAACGACAGGAGAAGAAAAAACGAACGTTAAACTTAAAAATTGAGGCTTTATTTTCAGAACTTAATTAACTCGCGCATATTAACGCAACGATCTTTATTCATTAAATATTTATTCCATAGATCACATGGGAAAAATAAAAACGTATCCTTTAACGTGTAGTAATCTTACACGGGAACGTTGTGTCGGCAACAGCAGCACACCAAGCTAATTCAAACGCGACTGAAACAAGCGCCTACAAAGCCCCGGTGGTAGGAGAAGCATGCCAAACTAAAATGTAACTCACACAGGCAAAACCCCGATGGTAAGAGGAGCATATTCAGCAAAGTAAACGTGTCATTAACACGTCCGCAAGGTACACGTGACATAAACAAGCACCTGCAAAGACCGATGGCAAAAGCAGCAAGCAAATAAATACAAACATGTCACTAAAAGCACCTGCAAAGCCCCTATTGCAAGAGCAGTGTGCACAACAAATTAAAGCAACCGTAAAGCCCCGATGGCAAGAGCAGCATGCAAATGAATACAAACAAGCCACTAAGAGCACCTGGAAAGTCCCAGTGGTAAGAGCAGCGTGAACAACAAATTCAAACACCTGTAAAGCCCCGATGGCAAGAGTAGCATGCAAATAAACACAAACGTGTCACTACAAGCACCTGTAAAGCCCCGATGACAAGAGCAGCATGCAAATAAACACAAACTTGTCACTACAAGCACCTGCAAAGCCCCGATGGCAAGAGCAGCATGCAAATAAACATAAACGTGTCACTAAAAGCACTTGCAAAGCCCCGGTGGTAAGAGCAGCGTAGACAACAAATTCAAGCATCTGCAAAGCCCCGATGGCAAGAGCAGCATGCATATAAACACAAACCTTACACTACAAGCATCTGCAAAGTCCCGATGGCAAGAGCAGCGTGCAAATAAACACAAACTTTTAATCACAAGCACCTGCAAAGCTCCGATGGCAAGAGCTGCGTGAACAACAAATTCAAGCACCTGCAAAGCCCCGATGGCAAGAGCAGCGTGTACAACAAATTGTTCAAGCAACTGCAAAACCCTGATGGCAAGAGCAGCGTGCAAATAAACGCAAACTTTTAATCACAAGCACCTGCAAAGCTCCGATGGCAAGAGCAGCGTACACAACAAAATTCAAGCATCTGCAAAGCCCTGATGGCAGGAGCAGCATGCAAATAAACACAGACATTTCACTACAAGCATTTGCAAAGCCCCGATGGCAAGAGCAGCATGCAAATAAACACAAACTTGTCACAACAAGCACCCGCAAAGCCCCGATGGCCAGAGCAGCGTGCACAACAAATGCAAGCATCTGGAAAGCCCCGATGGCAAGAGCAGCCTGAAAGAAACGACAGGACACACACAATAAAAGCGCCGATAACACACAACGTGCTAAATAAACCGAACAGTAAGTGACACCCCGAGAGCACGTGAAGAATGCAAATAAACTAAACAGCTACATATCAACACGAAATAACCCTCGCAATATAACTGAGTAAGCGAAGAAAATTTTCCTAACTTAAAAGTAAAAACTGGCAAAAGCGATAAACAAACAGACAGAAAATCTAGAACCTACTGGCGAAAAAACGCTGTGAAAAAGTCTAAATACAACAGAAGTACAGGTAGAAGAGTTTGCTTACCGGGTGAAAGCGAAATTGCGAAGCGGTGGAGTGCTGAATTAACCACGTAAGCTTAATATAAAACGTACAGGTTCCCATAAAGCGAGAAGTAACACGAAATATGCCGAAGAAGAAGGTTCTAAGGTTCCCTGTCGGACAACCAGAATAGATGGGCCCAGCAAACTTGCGATACTGCGAAGAACGAAAGGTTAAAGAAACGCAACGTCGAATATAGTTCGGTATGAGGAATACGGTCGAGGATTCGTAAAGCCAGCAGCAGCACCAAACGGCTGGAGAAGAAAGGCCAAGAACGCTCTCTACATCTGAAGACAGGCGGAGTGGTTGCTGAGCCGGGGAAAGATTTGCTTAAGCAAAAGCCCTTATGGTCGGAATGACTGCCTGGCGCGAAGAGACAGGGAGTCATGGATGCTCATCGTTGTATACGCTTTGAGAGACCGCTGACAAATAGTCCTTATTTTTACTCGGCACTTCGTGCCTCGTTCGGAAAGCTTCGCTTTCCGACAAAAATCCGTTGCCCTTCGGGCAACGTGTTAGGCGACCGCGGAAGAATGTGCGGTTAACAGCAAATTTCAATATGGCGAACGATGGCGTACTAAGCGGGTGCAAAGATCGAGATCGAGAAATACAGTGTATGGAACGAGAAGAAAGCTGTTCAAATTGGATTCACAAAAGTTGCATTGGGCAAATTTATTGATCAAAATGACGAGGTTATGTATTTTACAAGGAAACATGTACGAAGGATAATTCTTGCGTACAAATGTAACTCCTCTGCACCCTGTGCAATGATCAAAGGTTTTCGTTCCAAAACAGTTTTAACAGTGTCCATGCTCTCCCGGCCACTGAGCCAGCTAGGGCTCGTGGAGTGACCTTTAATACGTTACGTGCAGAAATTATCGCTCACATCTATGAAGAGACGAAAAGACTTCCACAGGTCATATACAATGTCTAATACTCATTTGTAACTGAAAAGTCCGTCTTGAGAGCTGCAATAAATTTATGTAAGTATGTAGTGTTATACTTAAACAACATGCACGCATCTAGATCTTTCATTCATTGTTTCGCCAGTTTGGTGTTTGACTCCACCTGCAGAGCATAGTTCGTGTGGTCTCCAAGACACTGAGGACACGATGAAGACGAAGTTCTTCGTCCCGTTTTCAGTCACAGGATTGGTATTCCTGGTTGTGGTTGCGTTTTTCTGTCCTGTAAGTCAAGTTCTTTTGTTTTGCACATTTTTCCCCCCATGTTTTTAACTCATTAACGTCCGTGCTGGCCTGAGCCGGCCTTGATTTTGCGCGTGTTCGCTTTTGGCCCCAGCCTCCCCTAGAAAGGCTTTTTTGGTCCCCTTTTGTCCTAGTTGTCTTTGGGAATGTTCAACCAATCAGAATCCACCAACTGCGCATATATTTGAAGGCTTGAGGGGGTCCTAGAAGGGAAGACTTCCTGTCACTCTCCAAGAAGATCACATTTCACTCAAAATGGCTGCCGTGCTCTTCACGCGTGAATTTTCAAGATGGCAATATCTCACTCTCGGAAGGAAGGATTACCTTTTGAAACTTAAAATCGAAAGAAGAAGCTCTAAGGAACACTCGACAAGTTAAGCGATGGAATTTAGAGCTTTTAGAGCGAAGAAAACATCTTTCGAGGACGAAAAGCCGTTTTGTCAAAGCGAAGGACAATCTTCCATCGCAAGAGATTTTCGAACTGCGGACTTTCTGGGAAATGCTCAAGCACTTCTACGAGTCTACGGTAGAGTAAATTACACATTTGATTGTAAATTTTTACCGAAATAACTTCTTAATTGAAGGATTCTTTGTATTTCTTAAAGTTTTCGTAAAAGTTTTGAAAAACGTGCACAGTTCGCATCAGTAAATGCTCTTCAAAATAACTTGCACATCGAGCGAAATCGCTTGCGCGTAGCTTCCCTCGAAGAAAGAATTGAACGCGTTTGGTTTTCAGAAACGAATAAAGGCGTGGATTAATAAATGTGTTATTTAGAAAAGCTTACTGTCTCCTCTTCTGCGAATCTTCGTTCATGAAATTTCGAAAAATAGTAATCTGACCTAAACAGACACAAATCGTCTGTTGTGGTTTGATTTCACGCGCGAGACAACATGTGAATCTCTTGCGTAAATTTTCAAAATTTTGAATTCAAGATTGTATTTTTGGCTACTTCTTAATTGACAACTGGTGTATTTTATTCGAAAGTTAGAAATTCTAACTATTCTAGATCAAGTGAATGTTGTGTTTTCGAGCCTATAAATTGTCGTTTCGTACTGCACATGGGGTTGTTTATTACTGCTAATTTAGCGAATCAATCAAAAAAATTAAGTTCCCGAAGAAACTTTTCCCTAGTTTGCCTCTGTTTTCGTAATGCGCTTATCGAGATTTCTCATAAATTTGTAAAGCATGATGTAGGCGAATTACTACTTTTTCAAACGAAAACCATTGTCTCGAATTGCCTTTCAGACAAAAAAAAAATCTTTATGATGTTATTTCTCTAATTGTCCTTTTCTTTTTTGGTCTCAGGTCGTCCATTCCTATTGCCTGCAGTCATCGTGTACAGCACAGGTGAGTCACATGTTGTCCTTACCATTTTAAAAGTAATTTAGAAGCAGTGGAACAATAGATAGCCAAAGATCGGGACAAGTCCAATATTGAAAAGATAAAACAAAGCGCAAAGAAGTGATTGAACATTTTACGTTATATATGATTTGTTACTGAGAAATTTTTATGCCATTTTACAGGGAAAAGTGATTTACCAACAGACCATGACTCCTACTTGGCTGCAAGCGCATGCGTCATACATCAACAGTTCTCGTACGTCAACCGCTCGACAACTAACATTCAACGCAGGCGCAGTAGAAAATGCCTCTCTTCTCAAAGTTTCCATGATTTCCGTGGGCTTCCTGAAAGTTTCTGCTCCGCTGACTGTTGAGATCACAGTTGCAAATGATGTCAGCATTGGCAACACAGCTGACAGCGACATCGCATATGACTTGTCAGACGGCTCCAAGTTTATCGGGTTTTCTACCGCTGATAAGAATAATTATGGCACGACCTTCCCCTGCTTTGGGTCTGAAGGGACGTCTGGCGCAACTTTATCCTCCATTCAGTATAACCCATATACCCCAAAACCAAGCGACTCTTTCTACCCCGGTCAGTACGTCTTCACTCTCAAGTTGGATGAACGTTGGGGCTCGTGCTATACTGCGCATGACGGAGGCTTCGTGAGGACCACTGGCTACAATAACCGACTGATGCTCAGAAAGGGACTCACCCTGGAAGTTTACAAAGAGAACAAAAGGGAGAGAGTTGGAATCAGGTTCATCAAGGTCTCCATCATACAGGATGACGCTTAGAGCGTCAACAAAAGAAACCTGCTTCATGTAATACGCATCATTAGTCAGGCTACGAACGTTTAGGGGAACTAGATATATAAAATACGAAACATGAGCAGTGCATGTTTCTTTCATAACTGGTTAATTAAGGGAGTTAACAACATAAGTACAAAGCATTGTATTTTATGTCTGTTTAAAGAATAAAAGAGGGATATCGGAAAATATCCCTTTTTCTTTCATTCTAGTCTACTTTATTTTCCTTTATTTCCTTTTGAAGAAGGATCAAACAACTACAACAACAACAACACCTTAAAAGTCTAAAACCCAGAAAATAACAGTCTAATATACTTTAATCACAGACGGTTCAATAGTCTCCAAATAAAGCAAATTAAACTGACTTGAAACCTTGGCTAACCAGGAGGAAATCTGCCAAAACGAGAGGAGAAATCTAAGGACACTTAAGGGTAAAAATCAGTGGATTGTTGGTAGAAAAAAAAAAGGGAGAAAAAAAGGAGATAACCGATCATTCTACTCAAACCATAATTCAATATAGCTTTTTCCTGGAACATGTGTTTCCGCATGCAGGTCTAAGGAAATGCAGTGCTATTGAAACGCTGCATTTCTACGCTTGTATTAACAAACTAAGCTGCTGACCGCCAGACGAATAATGAAATAAAATAAATATCCGGGATACATCAGTTACATTTTAAGCTTTATGAGCAGGTTTAGATGGAACTGTATCGTTGATGGAGTAAACAGTATTTTTCCATATAGAAACAAAGTCAAGAGGACACTTTCATTCAACCCACAGTCACGGAACCAATTGACTATAAACGAAAGTCTCCATATGCTGTTAGCACCTATCGGCTTTTTAAGGATGACTGTTTTAGATTGTTTCTTTTTTAATTGCCTATAGGTATAAAGTTAAAGCTTTATTCCCGCTTTAGTGTGCTTTCATCCCCAGCTAAGAATTGCTGGAGTAAGCATTTATCACGAAATCCGCTAACAATGGTGTGATAGGATGAAAAGGAAAATTTTGGTCACAGCTAGTGGCGTAGGTTTTTCTTGTCAGTCTAGCCACCTTCATTCGTTTGCATTGCACCAAGTAAAATGAATTTTTCATCCCGCCCGTTACTGCGTGAACGCATCCATCCCAAAAGGCATGTTGTTTGTTTCAGTGTGGACGCTATGCGAAGGCTGCCGTTTTTTTCCTTTTCCATTTAAAACCAAGAAAGCAAAACCGAACTAGATCATAAAAATTAAAATGCATTAAACGAAAACTAACTCAACCCCTTGGATGCCTTCTTTGGTCACGAGTACATCTTGGTAAGAATTAAATTATTTGTAGTTCAGAAAAGCGGTGACTGCTATTCAGTAAGAAATCAATCTTAACTCTCAAAGAGAGTTTTTGTCTTCAGTTTTTCCTAACAGCAGTGGAGAAAAGGGAATAAACATTCAAGAGACAGGCACAGCTTTAAAAGGTTTAATAAATATTTTGCCACACCAACCATCCGACTATGCCATCTGCTCATATGCTGTGATTTTTTTTGGCTAGCTGTTTAGGCCCTCTCACTGTCGGTAACGAGAAAAAGCAGAATTAATTGGAACTTTTACGCCACGGTCAGGGAACCAGTTGACCGTAAAGGAAAGTCTCCATGGTGATGTTAGCAACTTTTCGGCTTTTTAAGGGTGTCTGCTTTGAATTATATTTCTTTTGAATTGCCTAGGGGGAAAATAAACTCCTCGTTAGAATTTTCACACGTGTAAAATTGAAAGGTTGAACCCGCTTTAGTGCTTGTTCCCCAGCAAAGAATTACTACAGTAAAAATTGTCACGAAATCCGCTGAAAATGGTGTGGTGGGATGAAAAATAATTTTTTTATCACAGCTAGTGTCGTAGGCTTTTTTTGTCAGTCTACCCACCTTCAGTCGTTTTCATTGCACCAAGTAAAATTATTTTTTTATCTCTCCCGTTACTATGTGAACCGCATCCACCCCAAATGGCATGCTGGTTTTGAAATTGTCCATACGTCTGTCCTACAACTCATGCACAATACATCATTTGGATACTTACTCCAGAGTTATCGAATCACTTATTGCTGAAGAGGTAAGTCTAGTGTCAGCAAATGTTATTTAAAAAATTCACACAACACGCTTAAGCAGCAGCTTAAAGGATACTGTAATGTTCTCTCTAAACTACTTCTAAGTAAAGAACATCCAAGATGGCCGTTCTGTACAACAACTCATGCTTTATTGACTGACATGAAAACGAGGCATAACAGCGTGTAACTTGGAGCCTGGTAACTAGCATATCCTAACATCTCCCTTTTTTATGGAAAAATAAACTAAGTGAACATCTCGGAGTCTGTCTCAAGAGTCTCTTTTTCTTAATGTCCATTACTTACATCAGCAACATAAATATCAACTAGGTTTGTTCAAAATTTAAAGTGTTCACCCTAACTGGTGTGGTAGTCTTTCAACCAAGCAGGCGGTCGAATGACTCGACCCTTCAAACTGACTCTCGCAGGATTCTCTGGCTCCTTAACTGGTCTTGAAGTGTTTTTATGGGAATCTCCGCGTGTCCGTTGCTGACTTGCAGTTGCTTGGCAACGACTTCCAGTCGTTTCAGCGGTCTTAATCAAGTCTCGCCTGTTTCTTCTGTAACTTGTTCCATCCGACACAACAACATAAGATCTGGGTGATTCGGTTACCTTGGTAACTTCAGCAGGTGTCCATGTTTTCTGTCCTGGCTTCCGGATTCGTACAGTGTCTCCTGTATTCAATGGTTGCAGGACTTTTCCATGTCGATTGTAATACTGCTGCTGTATTTCTGCTCGGCGCCTAAGGCCTTCTTTGATGTTGTCGGTTGGATACTGCGGCTCTAGTAATGATGGTGTGGTTGGTAGTCGAGTTCTTGTCCGCCTTCCCATCAGCATCTGTGCTGGTGAAAGGTTAATTTCCTCCATGGGAGTGTTCCGATAGTCTAGCAAAGCAAGATGAAAATCCTTGTTTTCAGCCTTTGCTTTCTTCAGAGTGTTCTTGGCTGTTTGAACAGCTCGTTCTACAAGGCCATTGCTCTGCGAATATGTTGGCGATGAAGTGATATGCTTAAACCCGTAATGCTTTGCTAACTCTTCAAACTCATGGCTACTGAACTCGGGGCCATTGTCACTGATTATTATCTCAGGAATCCCATACCGTGCCAAGTGTGGTTTGATGTGGTTGATTATAGTCTTGCTTTTACTGTTAGGTAAATGCGACACCTCAAAGAACTTCGAGTAATAGTCAACTATTACTACATAGTCTTGTTTGTCAAGTACAAAGAGATCAACTGCGATCTTCTGCCACGGTCTTCCAGGTAATTCATGACTCTTGAGTGGTTCTCTTGCTTGAGCATTTCTATACGTGTTACAGGTATTGCACTTGGATATCATGTCTGTTATCTGCTGGTTCATTCCTGGCCAAAACAAGACATCCCTGGCTCAGCGCTTGCATTTTCCAATGCCTAAGTGACTGCTGTGAATTTTACTAAGCATCTCTCCTCTTAGCGAATCTGGGACAATAAGCCTGTCAGACCTCAGCAGTAGGTCATCACAAACAGTGATTTCTTCCTTGAAATTCCAATATCCATGAAGCTCTGGATCTGACTGAGACTTGCTCTCCGGCCATCCATTTAGTACTGTGTTCTTGAGCTTCTGTAATGTTGGATCTTTCCTAGTTTCTTGTTTGAACTGTTCCAGTTTCTCCTCACTGACTGGCATGTTCTCAATGATGAGCACTTCAAATTCATCCTTTGAGTTGGCTGCGGTTTCATTTTGCCCTTCTGGGGCACGGCTTAGAGTGTCTGCAATGTACAAGTTTTTGCCTGGTTCATACTCCACTTGCAGGTCATAACGCTGAAGCCTTAACATCATTCGTTGCAATCTTTGCGGTGCTTGAAATAATGGTTTTCGGAACAAGGCTTCTAGGGGTTTGTGGTCAGTTTGGATTCTTACTTTCTTGCCGTATACATACTGGTGAAATTTAGTACATCCATACACGATTGCCAGTAGTTCTTTTTCAATCTGTGCGTAATTTCGCTCAGCGGAGCTCAATGATCTGGATGCGTAACACACCGGTCGCCCCTCCTGCAGTAGACATGCTCCAAGTCCGTAGGATGATGCATCTACTGATACTGTGGTTGACTTTTCAACATCATAATACTGGAGTATTGCATCACTTGTCAGCTTTCCTTTAATGGATCGGAATGCTTTCTCCTGCCTTTCTGACCAATGCCATGCCACGTCCTTGTGCAAAAGTTCTCTCAATGGCTGAGTTAGTTCTGCTAGGTTAGGTATGAATTTACTCATGTAATTCACCATTCCAAGGAACCTTAGGAGTGCTGGCTTGTCAGCTGGAGATGGCATTTCCTCCACTGCTTGCACCTTGCTAGGATCTGGTTTCAGTCCATTTGCTGTCAAGATGTGGCCAATGTACGGCACTTCGGTTGTCATGATCTTCATTTTACTTCGGTTGAGCTTCAATCCAACTTTCCTTGATCGTTTCAACACTTGCTCCAAGCGAAAGTTGTGCTCGTCTTCATCTTTTCCCCAAATAAGGATATCGTCTGCGATTGTCTTGACACCGCTCAGGTCCTCGAATGCTTGGGTCATTTTCTTTTGGAACACTTCTGGCGCTGAGTTGATACCAAATGGCATCCTTAGGTACTGGTATCGACCAAATGGTGTGTTGAATGTCAACAACTGCGTACTTGCTTCATCAAGTTTGATGTGCCAGAACCCTGACGTGGCATCAAGCACACTGAACACCTTGGCATCACTAAGTTCGGCTGCAACTGCTTCCACAGTTTTCATGGGATAGTGTTCTCTCTGGATAGCTTTATTTAGATCTCTGGGATCTAAACACACACGTACTTTGCCATTGGGTTTCTGCACTACTACTAAAGACCTAACCCATTCAGTTGGTTCATCTGCCTTGCGGATGACACCTAGTGCTTCCATGCGGTCAAGCTCTTCCTTAACGTTCTCTCTCTGGGTGAACGGTATTTTACGCGGTGGGTGAACCACTGGAGTTACGCTGGAATCAATCTTGATCCGATAAGCACCTTCCAAACATCCAATACCATCGAATACATCCTCATATTTCTTTAGAATTTCGTTGACATCCAGGTTACTGGTGTCACTGGATGAATTCTCATCCCTTTGGGTATCAACTGCACTGACTCTCTTGACTAAATTTAGATCATTACAGGTTTGAAGACCAATTACTGGTGTGGCTGGATGCTCAATGACATGAAACTCAACAGGGTGGAACTTGCCTTTGAGTTTCACAGGGAGAGTGGCTTTTCCCATTACTGGTATCTTGTGGCCAGTATACGACACAAGCCGGGTGTTTGACTTCCTCAGTTTCTCTCGTGTCAGCTTACAGTACAAGGAGTATGGTAACACGTTACATTGGGCACCAGTGTCCAATTTCATATTGACCTGGAGATTGTTGATAACAACATTTTGCATCCAATTTTTCTGGCTGCCTGGCTTAGCTCCTAAGACCCCAATAAAGAATTCATCTGTGTCTGAATCATCATCTAACCTGTATTCATCCACTTGTTTTGAGCTGTCCCTTGTCTTTGAACGGCACACTTTCGCGTAATGATTTCTTTGTTTGCATTTGTGGCAAATTTGACCGTATGCTGGACATTTCTTGGGCTCATGCTCTTCTCCACATCTTCTACAGTTGAATGATTTCTTTGTTTGCCTGGGTTTTCCTTTGCCCCCTTTTGGTTTTACTGGTGGCTTTTTTGAGTCACTCTTGACTTCGTTCACCTCTCGTTCATCCTGATCAACAACTATGTTTTTCAACTGATTGTCAGTAATTTCAGATGACTTGCAAATTTCGACTGCTCGCTCCAAATTCAAATCTTTTTCTCGCAGAAGACGTTTCCTGACTACATTGCTTCGGATGCCACACACAATACGATCACGAATTAAGGAATCTTGTAATTCTCCAAACTCACAGTTTCTTGCAAGCTTGCGTAATTCCGTGACGTAAGCATCAATTCCTTCGGTCGCTCCCTGCGCCCTCGTGTTGAACAGATGTCGCTCGTAAGTCACGTTCTTCTTCGGCGTGCAGTATTCTTCAAACTTGCTAATCACCACTTCAATCTTCGTCTGATCAGTGTCACTGAGAGCAAACGTATTGAAGATTTCCAACGCCTCTGGTCCGGCAACTGTTAGCAAACACGAACATTGCTGCTGCTGTGGTTTCTTGTCGAGACCCGTCGCGTTGAGATAAAGTCGAAACTGCTGGATCCATCTTCTCCAGTTTTCGGCAACATTTCCCTCGAATGTCATAGGATTCGGCGGTGGAAGCTGATTCATTCTAGCTTTCGTCTGACACCATGTAATGTTCTCTCTAAACTACTTCTAAGTAAAGAACATCCAAGATGGCCGTTCTGTACAACAACTCATGCTTTATTGACTGACATGAAAACGAGGCATAACAGCGTGTAACTTGGAGCCTGGTAACTAGCATATCCTAACAGATACGAGGTGAGAATAACCAGAAATGATTGGGAAGGAAATTGGATAAATTTAGATATGAAAAAGCTTTGCCTTCAAGGAATCTCAGTTTTGAAGACTTAATATGTTCTTGGGTCCCATGAAGTTCTCTTCAACATATTTTCTACTACTTAGTCAGCGTTTGATAACTTTTAATTCCAGAAATTGGTTTAATAAATTTAAGTCTAAGCAAAAACACGATGATAATGCTTTTTTAGAAATGACGAGAGGTAACCTACTGCTTTAAGGCACGTCGATACCTTTAAAGGTCACGAAGATACAAGTCTGTTATTTTATTGTCACTTAGGTAGCTATGTTACACTACAAGTACGATTTACTTATTTGGTTCGCACCTCCTTTTCAAGACTGCACTACATGAATTTGCATGCAAAGTTTCTGTATGTTCTTAAATTTGAAAAGAGAATTTTATAGCAATTGATGGCTTTAGTTAAACTGGCTAAGACTGATTAGCCTCCAACACAGAGATCTTTTGGGCTTGTCGACGGATAACCTCTGTTTATGGAAAACTTTAGTGACCGATCAAATTGCTCCTTCGATTTTCGAAGGACGTACAGGCGAAAATCTTCTAACATTCATGTTTTTCTTGAAACTTTTGCTGTAGCGAAGTAATGAGTTACTAGTGTCAGAAATGTGAAAAAAATGGGGGGTCACTGACTTCGTTTCGGCGATAAGATAGCTGAAAAACCACCCTAATTTTGCAAAATCGGGCACGAGATGGAAAACGAAGAATCAGAAAACCTCTGGACTTTTCGTCGGAAAATGTAACTGTTTCAAGCGAAATTGGTGGCTCACTCAGTCCAGAAAATGTAACCGTTTCATGCCAAGTTGGTGGCTTGCTCAGTCCAGCGATCCGGTCTCATGGTAGTCCGAGCTTCAAGGTTTTGTATGCTGTTGTGTTTGTTTTCGTCTAGTTTATTTATTTGTCTTTTTGCAATTTTTTGTGATATGCATAAGTTGATGTAAGTTCATTTTTGGCCATGGTAGTCCAAGTTACAATTTACAATTTCTTAAGTTATGCTTGTTAATTGTTGTTGTGGATTGATTGCATTTTCTTTTCACCTGGATTATTTTGTTGTGTTATTTTCTGTCAGGTGCAAGTACTGCTATAAATTAATTTATTTTAAGTGCAGTTTATGGTCTTCACTTTGTTTCTTTTTTTATTTTTCCTAGGTCGTCAGCTCTGGACTTAAAAAGTCACCACTGTCAGCTGTTAAATCACCTGTGCGACTGCACAAGTGGTCATTTGATGAGGAAAGGGCTTTAGTGGAGTTTGTTGGATTGGCCTTAATGGATCCAAAGTATGGCATCACAAGTACTACCCAGTGGCCGGCATTTCGTCCAAGCCATCACTTCTGGGCAGATACTGAAAGGCATATTCAAACAAGCACTTGCTCAAGTGTGCTACTTACTAGTGAGTACATGCCCAAAAATTCAATTATAATAATAATTCAATTCTAATAATAAATGTCCTTTATTTACCCTCGGCAAGTGATTATAGCGAGTTGCTAGTGGGGCAGAGCATTTTAAACCTTAGGAAGAAATATTTCAACCTGAACATAACAAAGTTAAAAATCCCAACTGGCAGGAGGCAGACCAGTTGGCTATTTACAGGACAGTGTGGCCGAGGAGTTGAACCCTAGTTAGCCATGCAACAATTCCAGTTAGCAATCAGAGCAGGACTTGAACCCAGGAACTCCAGATTTCAAGTGCGGTGTATTAACCACTCGGCCACACTTCCTCCTCCTTCACTCACATAAAACTTGTAGAAATATAAATGATTTGAGTGTGCACCATCAAGCATTTTTCAAGCTTCTAGCAGCTCAAAGCTATGAATTTCAACACAAAATTTAGAGTGTCACTTCAAATGGCAATATTGGTAACATCTCATTTTTATTGACTTTTTATTTAATGATCTTTTGTAGACACAAGGGTGCGAGCTAGGCTGCTGAATCATGTAAAGGTGAAGTTTAAGACCTTAGAAGCAGCAGAGGAGCATTACAAACTAACACTCAGCAACTGCTTGGAGGAGATGGGTCGGGGCAGTAAGAGTGTGTGCAGAACCCCTGTAAGAGTTGTTGACAAGGTGTCACAAACAGTCTCTGGGCAACGGAGTGGAATAGATGATGCAGGAAACGTATCCGCTAAAGATCCAGTAAACCTGACCTCTGTGATTGCTGGCTTGGATGATACAGAGTTGATCCGTAGAAACCTTCCGCACGCATTACAGAAGTGACCACAACATTTAACGTGTTCCTTCGGTCCTCCTCAACACTTCTAAGCTGGTCGCTTGAATTCATCACGACATTCCCACGGGAATATCATTGCTCCCAGTCTATGTTACAAACTACACACTAGACAGCATGTCGAAGCGCAGGCGGCCTAAGCTCAAGATAAGAGGCAAAGGCCACGAACATCGGCGTAATTTGGGTGATGTTGTGTCACAACGGTTTGAATTGGAAAGATTTGTACGGGAAGACAACGAATTTGTTTTAAACAGTAAAAATTATTATTGTTTGACAATAAAGTCGACAAACCAGGTTGCCTTGTTGTATTATTTGTCATTTGCCAGCTTCTCAGGCCGATTTCAGGCCATTTTGGCGAGTTCACAGTGGGGCCAGACCACCCCCTAAATGTTGCATGAAAAAGTGGGGTTTTTGGTTTTTGGTTTCAATAATTTTGTTACTTTTCATCATTTCTTTACCAAACTTGGTAATTTTATATGGGACTTTGTGCCAAACAATTTGACATGAATGGTGATGCCAAATGTCAAATTATGACGTCATAATTGGTGACGTCATATTATTCTCTAAAATAAAATTTTAGAATTTGCAAATTTTTTCTAGTGTTTTAGAAAGAACACGTCAAGAGGAGTTGAATGCTGAAAACAGTTTGTCGATGTGACAAATAATGGATGAGATATGGCATTTTAGATTTTGAAAATTTCACAGTCTCAAAATAGGGTCCCCCCTTAAGTAATACGTTTGAATTTAAGTGTTGTTTTGTTGCGTCAACGACACCGTTTAAGTTGCAGATAAGATGTCTTAAATGACGGAAGCTAAATGAAAAAGAAAAACTCGCAAAAAATTTTTCCTGCCAGAGCTAGAGCCCCCAAACCAGTTTTGTGACGTGATTAAGTGTCACGTGATCAATTTTGCACTTGCTAATATCATCGTTTTCAAGCCAAAAACTTAAAATCTAAAATGATACGATTTTTTGGAACAACAAGAAGTCCATTTTACTAGATTATTAGCTTGCATGGAAAAAAAACTGTACAAAAAAAATCAACAGGGTTGTTTTTAGAAGAAAACTATGGTTCCGGGGGGACACTTTAAATGTCTTTAAATTGCCATAACTCAAGATACGTTTGTCGTAGCGAGGTGCGGTTTTCAGCATTTTACTGTTCTTGCCAAGTTCTTTCAGATGACGTAACGTTTTATTTCAAATTTGAAATTTTCAGACAACTCGTTTTGTGACATCATCCATTATGACGTCACAATTTGGCCTTTTTAGTCATTCTCATACTTAAAATAAATTGGTCGACAACCCAAGGTTTTTTGCCAAGTTTGGAAAAGAAATATGAAAGAGAAGCAAAATTAGTCTAAATGACACATTTGGGGAGTGGTTTGGCCCCACCGTGGTTAGCGACTCTCCGGCGGAGTTTCGACTAAACTCGAGAATAGGTTATGGTATAGGTTAACATGTATTTATTTATAACTGAAAAGTCAATATTTAGAGCTGCAATAAATCTATGTGTGTAGTATTGTACTTAAATAACGTGCTGGAACTTTTATTCATCGTTTCGCCAGCTTGTTGTTTGACTCCAACAGCAGAGCACAGTTCGTCAGATTTCCAAGACACTGAAGACACCATGGAGACGACGTTCTTTGCCCCGTTTTGGACCACAGGAATAGCTTTCCTGGTCGTAGTTGCGTTTTTCTGCCCTGTAAGTCAAGTTCTTTTTTGAACTTGGTTTCTCAAGTTTTAAAGTTACTGAAGAGGCTTTTGCCAGTTTGCATATGTTTTCGTAAGGCGCTTATCGAGATTTCTCATGAAGTAGAGCAAGAACAACATGGTAAAAACAATAGAGTTCTTGTGTCGAAGGCACTATCGTGTGATAGGTTGCCCGAGGAAATTTGATGTTCACAACAAGGTCGAACATTAAATTTCCGATGGAACCTATCATACATAAGGCCTGAGACAGAAGGACTATTGTTTTTATTGTACAACGCTAAATTGTGAGTGAAAATTGTGACAGGCGGGCACTATGCGGTGATAGGCGCCCGCTGAGGAGAGACACTATCGTGTCACGTGATCGTCTTCGACCAATGGGAGCACGCCAAAATTGTTATTGTCAGTTGTTATTTCTCTAATTGTACTTTCCTCTTTTTGGTCTCAGGTTGTCCATTCTTATTGCCCGCAGTCATCGTGTACAGCAGACTATTGTAAAGCGCAGGTACGTCAGGTGTTTTTTCGACAGGTCTCAAAAACCGCTGAGCATGCGCGAGCTGTTCCCGCCATCAATGTTACAAAATGGCGGACGACAAATAAGGTTTTGCCACGTAGTTTCGCGTCCCGCCAGTCTGCTCGCGGAGAACTTCTCGTTAAAAACATGGGCTCAGTGAAACTAACAACTCTTCTTGTTTGTCTAGGAGTAAGTTCAGAGAAATCGGCAGTCATTATCCACATGATAATTTGAGTTTATTGTACTGTCTTGTAATCGTTCTCGTAGCGCTGTGGCCGACACCGACAAGGCCCGCGAAAATTCCCCGACAGCGGCTTGAAAACATTTACGTGACTTGAAACAAAACGGGGAAAACCCATCTCAAGTTAACACCAAGTTTCACTTTGTGTGTTCATCACAAAAATGTTAGGCGCCAAAGAACAACGGCTTGCCCAAAGCCGGAAAAAACAAGAATGTTTTCCACAATACATGTGCTGAGAAACAAACAGCACCACAGGATCAGCAAATTTATAAACCAGCTTCTATTTCAATGGTCACACCTATCTCGAGATTGTAACTCTGGGAGTGAAAGGGCTGAAGAATAGCGAAGTGAACTTAAATTCTAACCCGTTAATGTATTCCCTTCGAGAGCACCTCACATAGGAAATAAACGACCTCCACATATTGAAGTTAATTGGCATTTTTGGTGAAAGAGCTTGAAATCGCTTCCCATTGAATATTTTTAAGTGATAAGATTTCTAATGGATATTTTTCAGAGAATGCTATGTTAGAACAATTCCATCTCAAATCACTTCATCTGGAATCAACCAAACAAGAACGTCTGTTTTAATCACTGATGGCAGTCATGGGAATTGTGATGGAGCATGAACAAAAAAATCTGTCAAACTGAGCTACTGAATACACGAACAGCACAAACACCAAAAACACCTAAATGTATTTTATTAATGCATAAAACGTGGAAAACTCATGGAAAATGCCGTGATTTTAATAGATCTGGAACAGGACAAAATAGTATCTTTCAAACACAAAGTACACGCCCTTAGCAACAAAATTGTCATTGCAGCATAACTTCATTTAATACATACTCAAAAATGTAAAATTATAATAGCAAAGCAAAGTGCATTTCCTTGCCAATACAAGTGTACTCATTGTTTCTGCAGCCACCTTCTTTAGCTTGTGACATAGAGGTGGATCTTGAAGAACTCCTATTAGTTAAAAATTAATGGAAACACACATTTAGGAATGTATCAGACGAACCCTTCATTTATATTCCAACAGCAGACAGGTGCAATCCTTTGTTTTTTAGAGAACTAGGCTGACAGTTGTCAGATGAATCAAAATTCAGCAACTTTAGGCTAATCCTCAAGACTAATTAATGAAAGAACTTCACTATTGCAAAAGGAAATTGTTGAGCATTATATTAATCAAATAATCTAAAATAATGATATCACACAGAATTTAAATTTGAATTTAAAAAAATGGTTTAGAAACACAAAACACTGAGGTACGTTGCTTCAGAATTAAGTTCACTAATTAGGAGCACATGCTGCATCAATCAATGTTCAATGCTTCAAACAAGTAGTGTCTGAAAAGTGCAGATAGAGCAAATGGTTATAATCATCATTCATGCCCCTCTCACACAACTGCTTCTGACTCCCTTCCAAAGAAAGGATGGCTACAAAATTAATGTAGGATGGCTTGCAAGATGGAAAAAAGGCACAAAGATGTTGGGCTTTATTTCTCAAATCTTTATATACATGCTTTTCACGCCACCTTTCATCAGGAGCATTATAAAGGCGTCTATCTCAAGACAGACCTCAAAACATCAGTACACTCCACGGGACTGTTTCAGTATCAATGAAGAAGGTTATACAGCCAAAGAGTGTAGGGCAAACAGACATATGAAAGATCAATTAGAATAAATATTTGAATTGAACACTACTGACTTTTATGGCTGCCACTCTCTGCTTTCTACCAAGAACTTAACAGGCTGGATAAGAACATATCACTGAAGTCAAAAGCTGTGATAACCTGGAGAAAAAAATGTAAAACATAAATTTTACTTCATGTGCAATTGATTAAAAAACTTCTTGGCAAGAAATGTATCATGATGCTGGCACTCAGTAAATTTAGACATTAAAAAACATTCTGCAAATAGATTAAATCTATTTTGCCCACATGACCTGGTTTGATCACACAGGTCTTGAAAGTACAATGTAAAGGTGAAACCCTGTCTTACCAACCACTTTTTTTACCTGCAAATATTTTATGACACTTCTTTTTCAGGGCCGTAGCTAGCCGGGGGGGCAAGGGGGGCAGCTGTCCCCCCCCCTGGACCAGTTGAGCCAGACAGATCAAGTCTGTGGACTGAGGATTTTCATTGTTCAAAGGATTCGTTTTCTTTAGACTCAGTTATTTTGATTGTAGTGACTTGCACTTGTTTGCCATTTTCATGGCCAGGAAATCGGAAATAATGTTGTAAGCACTGAAAACACCTGCCTTTTCACACTTATTCGAGGTCGATTTTTCGGAGACATATCTCATGACAAGTGCTGAAAATAGCGTTTTGGAGCCTCCAAATTTGAAAATTTTCTGGGGGAGGATACCCCAGACCCCTCCACCAAGGCTCGAGCCCCCGTTTACAAAAGACCTGGCTACGGCCCTGTTTTTAAGCCCAGAAATTAACTCATCCAGTTATTCTCTGACTGAAATACTTGCTGAATGCAACAACCATTTTTTAATTAATCATTTAACATCAGGCCCATTGATCAGAGATCATATTAGTGGAATTCCCCTGTAAACATCAATCAACACTCTGATCCAGCTATTTGCAAAAGGTTTTTTGCCCAAAACTAATACAGTTGTTTCCTATTACTAGAATATGTCCTAAATGCAAAAACCAGTTGAAGCATAAATATTTTATCCACCATTAGCAATCATACTAGGGTTTTACTTTGAAAATTGTGGAGCTGTATACTGGTTCAAGTATACAAATAAATTTATTGCAAAACAAGTAAAATGCTGACAAAGAGATGGAATGGATCTTCATGGGAACAAAGTATATGGGAAAAGCTAACAATACACAAATCAATGAGCACAAGCAAAGCTTAATAAAAAATTGTCATCATGTATTGATCAACAAGTTAGCCTGTTCCAGGCCTTCAGATAGTGGAGCGCGAGCGAAAAATAAAGCGAGCGAAAAATAAAGCGAGTGAAAGAGCGGGAAAAAAAAGAGGGGAGACTGGGGGAGAGGACGAGGGAACGCCTGTGAAATTTTCTCAAAGGAAGCCGTTCCGGTATACCAGAATCTGGTATACCCTCTGATTGGCCAAATTTGACACCTCCTGTCAACACCAGAGGGTTGTTGACGCAGACAAGAAATGCGATATGGCGTGCCCGTGCGAAGGTCATCCTCCATCGAGTCACGCACGGTTAAATATCTGTTTACAGCAAGCGCTTAACTATTTAACAAATGTGGATACTTTGCAAATGGAATAAAAAGATTGTCTTCAAAACGTGTTTCTGGGAAGAGGTCTCATCGCCATTCTTCCAACAGGATTGGAAATAGCTTGATCTTTCAACTATTTGCAAGGTTAATCAATGCATTGCAAAGAAGCGCTGTTTCTAAGATAATTGTGGTCACTCCGCTTGTCGTAATCATGAAAGACCAAGTAGAACAGCTTCAAAGCATTGGAATTAGAGCGCTGGCTATCGAAGTAGATGAAGAAGAAGCAGGAGAAATGGATCGGCTAGATAATTTATGAAAGTCATGAAGGCCTGCTGGCGAAGGAGTGGAGGAAAGAACAACAACAAACATATCGTAGCCATCGCAATCGATGAAGACGACGAAGTTCATTCTGTCACGGAGTGAAAAGCTTTCTATTCATCAATTTGATAAACCGATGTGTATATAAAGTCGTCTGCGATTCTCGTTACCTTTGTTGGTCCAGTAGTGGAGATGACATTTGAAAATTTTACAATGTCCATTCGGCATGTCAGATTTCTTAAAGCATCATCAGTACTTTTCCCAACGCTTCAAACTCGGGAGAAACCTATTTCAGTGAGCATAATTACATAACTTTCTTGTTTACTTTGACCTGACCTTGGGTTCATGTTTCTCTGCCACTGTCGGCGGTCTAAAGTGGGCGGCATGGGCTTTTTAAAATTAATTTCACAGGCGTTCCCTCGTCCTCTCTCCCAGTCTCCCCTCGTTTTTTCCCGCTCTTTCGCTTGCTTTAGTTCCACTATCTGAACGCCTGGAACAGGCTATCAACAAGTGTGTTGATTAAATTTGTTAACCAATTAATAAAGCAAATAAACATGTTCGGTGTTGCTGATCTAAACACGACATAAGGCAGCATTTGTCAGTTAACAAAATTATGCATCACAGTGTTGACTTAAAGTATCAAAAATTCCAAACACAAAAGGCGGCTTTTAACTGATGTCAAAAAAGGGCACTTTTGAAGACGGTTTATAGCATTATTTGAGAATCAGGTAACACTCTCTCCTTGCCATTAAAGCAATTGTCAGTTTTTAAAAGAGCAGCACTCCACGTCAACATACTCGTACATTAAATGTGCAAAAACTTGATCAGCAAAGGAAAACATAACAACCACCGAGTGAATTCAGTATGTTTTACGATGATCAGTTATGAAATAGTACATCAATAGATTACTGACCTGCAACCATGAGATCACTCCCTTCTGCATGCCTTGTCCACGACAAAGTATTGACGGAAGATAAAATTTTAATGAAACAACGAGATCAATCCTTAACGCCGTCAGAAGATGCAGTTTGATCCAAAATTGGACTGCCGATAAGTATATTCAGTTTCTGAAGTGAACGGCGGCCAAAATGGCTTTTTTGAAACCCACTGAAGTCAATGTTCGATTCAAACATCATTTCCAGTTTAAAAAACTGTCTAACGTAACTTCGATCATCCGTTCAAAGTGAAATAATATTGCAGTTCCCGTGCATAAACAACAACAGCCCGTCCGCCATATTGAATTTTTCAAGCGTGAAAAAGCAAGACGCATGCTCAGTAACAATTCCGTGACGCTTTTGACGTAATATCTTTAAACCAATCAGCGGTTTTTGAGACCTGTCTGTTTTTTCAGATTTAACAAATTGACCCCTATACCGCTCGTAACCGCCCTTGTTTAACCACGTCCCTTGTACCACTTGTGACATCATCAGTTTTAACGGTCCTAGACAACTTTGACAACTTGCTTGTGCAGGGAGATGAGATCTTTCAAGCCATATCCAAATGAGCGCGATTCAGTCTAACAGACCAGAGAAAGAAGCAAAAAACCCTGTAACTTTGACCAGAAAATTCCAGTCAAATTCTTGTCCCACTACCCACTCGTACTTCCTTCACAAAAAATTCACGATCCTTGAACTTTTTGCAGAACTTTTTCCCACCGAAAGCAAGCCTAGTAAATGCCCAACAAAAGAAAAAAAGAACGGTGAAAGAAAAGCAAAAGAAGCGGGCAGGAGAGAAAGCAAAAAGTAAAAGACGAAGGGGCAGCGAAACTTTCTCGAAAAAAACACTCTGGAAATTTTGCTTTCTGCGCATGCCCGAACGTCGAGAGCTGTAATTTGGCATCAGGAACGAAAGCTAGTCTAGTTCTCGACTTGTAAACAACGTTTTGGACAGTTTCGATTCTTTTTGGCTAGACAGCGACCTAAGATCGGCTTGAATTGCTTCAAAAGGCATTTTTTGGCCAAATTTCCAGGTGTCAATGGGTTAAGGCCATTTCCAAAGTAGGCCACAAACCAAGAACTTGTATTCCTTTGAAATTAGTGACAAGAGAGAGAGCGAGATCAAAGTTAAGTCCAATATTAAACAGATAAAACAAAGCGCGAAGAAGTGATTTGCATAACACATTATGTTTATTATTATTATTTTTGAACTCTTTTCACAGGGTAAAATGATTTACGATCAGACCATGACTCCTAATTGGCTGGAAGCGCATGCGTCATACATCGACAGTTCTCGTACATCAACTGCTCAACAACTAACATTTAACGCAAACACAATAGAAAATGCCGCTCTTCTCAAAGTTCCCATGATTCCTGCTGGTGTCCTGTAAGTTTCCACTCCGCTGACTGTTGAGATCACAGTCCCAAATGATGTCAGCATTGGAAGTGCAGTTGACAGTGACATCGCATATGGCTTGTCAGACGGCTCCACATTTATCGGGAGTAGTAAATTGGGCCCATCTGGCCAAATTTCCCACGTTAATTTGCATACACACCCCCTGTTCTGAGTTGTGATTGGTTATGGGGTTGCGCATAGTAACGTCGCTGACCAGTAGGAAAAAGGGATCACGGGCTCATACAACCGGAAGTCACGTGTTTTGGAATGGGAAACCGCTGAGCAGTAGAAAAAAGGGATCGTGGGCTCATACAACCGGAAGTCACGTGTTTTGGAATGGGAAACCGCTGACCAGTGGGAAAAAAGGGATCGCGGGCTCATGCAACCGGGAGTCACGTGTTTTTGAAGGGGAAACCGCTGGCGAGTGTGAAAATAGGATCACGGGCTCAAGGTAAGTTAAAACCGCTGAGAAAACGCGGGCTCAAAGTCCAAAGTCCATTTGGAGCAACGGGGGTGGTCTTTCAGTCAAAGAAAAGGCATTTGTAAGTTGGAAACAAAATATTTTAATGTGGAACAAGACATATAATCCATGGCTTGCAGATGATGAGAGTTCCATGTCACAAGGGGGGAAGCATGGCGAAACAACATAAAAAAAATAATAAATACTTTATTGTCAAACTTTTTCACAACAAGTGAGAAAAAAAAATGAGTCCAAAGTCTAAACTGGATATGGTGGCTTGCGACGATGTGTGGAGGCATGATTCCATGAAGAGAGGCACCTGGTAGAGGACGAGGGCAGAATGACGAACTATGCAAGCCAGGCAGCGGCACGGAGTCCAAAGTTCAATGTCATGGGAAGGAACACGCGCCCTGGGAAAGAGTATAAGTCGATCAGAAAAGTACTAATTTGCAAACAAATAATTCTGACCTAAAGCATGACCTTTGTATTTTAAAACGAATGAAGCGTATCCGGTCGCCAAAACAGAATTAGAAGAACATAGCTTTCCAATTGACAGTTGTAAAACAGAATTAAATTTATTCACAGTAAACAGATTGAATTTACGACAAAATGTGTCAAATGTGTGCAACACTGTGCAATAATCTGTAAACAAAACCAAAACAGAATTTCTAGTAGTTTCGAAGCGGACACGCGTCTCCAATTACAAAATACAAAGCGACAAATAAAATAACAGCAATCAAAACAAAGGAAAAATGCCGATAAACGATTAAATGAATTTGCCTAGCGAACTTAAAGTGAAAGCACAAATAGATAAACTAGATTTGCTTGAATCACGAAACAGAATTATAACTCTAAGTTTATACTAAAATGATACGCTTAATAAAACTATACAGTAATTAACGAGGTCAAGTACCTAAGTTAATAACAGTAAACAAGATTAATTCTGAAGAATTTATAGGCGGCCGATGGTAACCGGTAGATATGGAGTTCCGCTTTTAGGCTTGGCTAAATCTATATATTTTTTTAGCTGACAGTAAGAAAAAAATGATGCTTACTTTGCGTGGAGGTTTGCTTGTTGTTGTTGTTTTCAAAAAGCCGCTCGCTTTTTTCTCGGCGAAAATGCGAGTTGTCATCTCGTTTGTCTCACCGCGTTACAGTCAGCACATCGTTGGACTGTGGAAAAAAGAAATACAGAGAGTGAGTAAAAATAAATCAAATAGTCTTTCGGGTAGAAAATGATTTTTTCACAACAACGCGGGGAATGGGAAAACATTGCGAGCTAAACAGAACCGCCTCGGTTTTCAAAAAAAAAAATAGAGCCATTGGAAAAACAACGAGTATTATAAGACACAGTGTTTTTTAATCGAAAAGTTCGTCGTTGTGGGAAAAACAGGCTAAACACTTCAATATTTTTAGCCGGCAGCAAAACACAACACTTACCTCGTGTTAAGCTTTCGCTGTTTTCAAAACATCCATTCGGCGGCTTCTACAGATAAAAATCTCCCACATTTTTTGCTGAAATCTTAGCTGTCATCGTTTTGTTTGTAAAGCCGAGGGTTGCTGGGGTAAAGCGATGAATAAATCTGTGAAAAAACTGTCGTAAGTCTCCCTGACCTTCCTCCATCTTGAAAAAAAGAAAGTTCGGGGGTAATTTTGCTGCTTATATAGCTAAACAGTATGACCTTATTTGGTTAGGATTGGTTGTGATTGGTCAGTCCCAGTCAGGCCATGGTCAAGGTCCAAGGCCATGGTCAAGGTATCAGCCGATCAGAAGCAGAGTTTCACAACAACGCGGGAATGGGAAAACATTGCGAGCTAAACAGAACCGCTTCGGTTTTCAAATTTTTTTTTTGAGGCGACAAAAAAAAAATAGTTTCATCTCAACTCTCCAGAAAAAGTCAACGGACATGACGTGGTTGTTTTTTTTTTATAGAGAAAGCGAATCATTAATTAAATCCTGGAGCACGTGGGCTCAGAGGAAAGAAAAGAGAGGACATTTCGTGACGCTTACATGACGTATCAGAATAGGCCTCTAGCTAGGGTGGGAAACCGCTGACCAGTGGAAAAAAAAAGGATCGCGGGCTCAGGATGGAGCAAAACTGCTGAGGAACGCGGGCTCAAAGTCCACAGTCCAATTGGAGCATCGGGGGCAGGTATAAAAAGGTAACCAGAGGGGTTAGGTGGTGATTGTGACCATGAGTTTTTACATCACCCTTATCAGTGATCAAGCACAAGGCACGAATCAAAAATTTACTGCCAGACTTCCTCATTCACATTATTTGGTGGAAGATGATTGGGAAGCGGCCTTGGTTCATATCTCACACCCGGCTTTTTATCAACAATTGGGAGATCAAACCAAGCAGAATTGGACGCAAGAAGATAGTCAAAAACATTGGATGAAAACAGATATCAGATACATACCAAAACGTGCTGATGGAACGGCTCCCATTCAAGTGACCAAACAAATCCATTTACCGCCAGGGTATTACCACAATTTGAAAGAGGCATGGATTGCCATCGCTTACGAAATAGAAAAACAACACATGGAAGTCATGATGGATATAGCCAAAATGGACGTGGACGATCTAGGGAAACGACAACAACTAGCCGCTCTTAACCTGGCTCAACCCTACGTGAAAATCACCAATGCCGGCATCGCCTCCGAATTAGATTCGTTGTATGTACTCATACCAGCCAACATGCAATTTGAAATGGAATGGAAATTGGCCAGCCTGATGGGACTTGTCAAAGATGGAACGCCAACGCAGAGAATTGTCCAAGAAAAAAATTATCTGGTGAAACATATCGTGGATTACGACGATCGCCACAAATGGACACCCACCATAGGGCCTGTCAACAAATATCCACCGCATGGCATCGTCTCTGTCAGCTTTACCCACCCCGATTTCGAGTATGAGTTGTTCTTGGGTCCTAATCTCAGTCGACAACCATTTCCCACCACCCAAACCGTCAAACCGCAACAAGGACGACAACAACTCATGATTTACACGGATCTCGTCATTGACAGCGTGGTTGGAAATCAAGAAAAAGGTTTTTTACGTGCCATTGATGCTGGCAATACCGATCATCAGTTTGATACCACGCAACGGATGTATTTTCCTCTTGGCAAAACCATCTTTGACAGCATTGCCATTGACATTCAAACAGCGAATGGACAGCCGGCTCCTTTCAAACAAGGCAGTACCATCATTACCCTTCAACTCTCCAGAAAAAGTCAACGGACATGACGTGGTTGTTTTTTATACAGAAAGCGAATCATTAATTAAATCCTGGAGCACGTGGGACCTAGCCCGGTTAGCTCCAGAACAGGCTAACTACTTAGATTGGTTTGTTGAAAGAGATGAGGAATAAAAAAGGCTTACCGCTATCCCGTTTACTTGACATTCTTGCTTGCTTGCTTGCTTGCTTGCTTGCTTGACTGCTTGCTGGCTTGGGAGTGAAAAAACGGGGAGTGGAGGCGGTTTTTTATAGAGATCCTCGCAAAGTATTGTGGGTCAACTAGGGTGGTGGGACCACCCTCCCCCCTCCCTAGATAGGCCATCAGGCTTTGCGGGGAATGATCCCAGAGACTATAAAACAGATCGAACCTCGAGGTGGGTCATCTCAAGATGGTCTCTCGTCAAGACGACTTACTCCAAGAGATTGAGGAATTTGAAGCGGATCTCCCATTTTATTGTGAGTCAAGGCTACTGTGAGTCAAGACAAAGTATTTATAATCCACGTGCAAACTCAGGGTTGTGAACTTTTTTATTTTAATTAAAAAAAGAGTTGATGTTTTTTACAAATGGTGGTCTGTGTTCTTTGCCACGCGGGTTGGGGTGCTCCTATTTACAATTGAAAAAAGCTATCTACAATTTGAAAAAATAAAAAGTAAAAAGAAAAGCTATGTACAATTGGAAAAAATAAAAACTAAAAAAAAGAAAGCTATGTACAGATTGAAAAATGAAAACTAAAAATTACAAATGAAAGTCTTCCAGTTCCATGCGTAATTGATCAATGTTCTCGGGTAGACAGAACGTGCGATTGAATAAGGCTTGAATTTCGGCTCGGGTTTTCTCGTCCACATCCCGGGATCCCACGATAGCACTGCTTTGATGAAGGGTGGGCTTTTTAGGTCCCCAAGGAACAAATTGACTGCCAGTCACTAGGGTGGCGGCATTCTCGTTGACTTGGTAGTAATGGTCCGAGCGGTACCATGCTTGACTGGGTATGTCAAAGAGATAGACGGGTTTGCCTTGATCCATAGCCAATTGCACAGTCCAACCAGTGCCTCCTTTCACACGTTTATGATCCGGTTCCAAAATGCCAAAGGCATAGATCGTATGGGCTTTTTTGGCAATTTGATAATTGCGTTGCAGCAATTGCAGGGTGTAAAAATGACTGGGCATTTGTTTGCCTAGTTTCTCAGCCGCCTGGTGAAGATGTGGGTTGGCCAGCATCAGGACTTCCACCGTAGAAGGGGTGATGAAAGTGGCTCGAGGATGGTTCGGGGGGACCAGGACTTCTAGTTGCATCCCAAAGTGTTTGGCATGTTCTTCCACGAGGGCATCCGTACCTTTGGCTCCCCCTGTGTAGACCACATGGCCATGACCCACTTGCAGTTCCAAGGCACCGAGATCTTGTTCTCCGATCATGTCGATGTTGGGGGGCATTCGTTGGGAAATACGTAGCCGGTGTCTGGGCCTGCAATAGCTAGAATCTCCGTGGGAGTCAACCCTAAGGCCAAACCGAAATCAATGACGTGGTGCTGTCGGCACTGTTGGAACGTGAATCCCGCTGCTAGACCTCGTTTGACCCGTTCAGCCAAATAGTCTTCGGTGGAAGCAAAGTCGTCTCGGTTGAGATCTTGGTAGTAGTCCATCTACTTGGAATGACGAGTCGGAGGACCCAGGGAGCTCCTTAAATAGGGACAATGGACCAATGGGAAGACAAGAGGACCTTAGTTGAATAGGGAAAAGCTGACCAATGGGAAGATAACAAGTCCTTATTTGGATTGAATAAGCTGACCAATGACAGGCAAGGGCCCAACGTATAAAAAGGCATGGGCAGTGGGGGTGAAATCAACCTTGAGTACGATGTCTGTCGATCGGAAGAGAAAGCCAAGCGTACACCCTGCGGGGAAGAAGAAGAAGAAGAGCATTCAACATATGACGCCCGTGGACTGTGATCCTGTGGTCTGCGACGTGGTGGAAGACACCCGAGCTGCCGTGGAAGACATGATGAAAGAATTGAATGACATGGTGGAGCAATCACCACCATCACCTCAATTCACTCTGACGACCGTGTATGACAATGCGGAGGACTATGCTCAAGCGAAAGCCGACAGAGCCCTAGCTAGTTCAGTGGACTATATGGTATGCCCTTGTCATGAGGTGCGTTTGGAGGCCCGAGAATCTCAAAAGGGATGGAAGTATGTGAAATGTCCCATGCAACCGTGTTTGCTGTTTTGTGGACAAGATCAAGTTCTGGAGTATATGAAAGCCGTGTATAGTCAACCTGATGTAGAAGTGTTGGACATGTGGGGTGGTTTGCAATGCTTTTGCCGTGAACCCGCCACGCTTCAACAGAGTCATTCGACTCAGAACCCCGATCGCTTGTTTCTGACTTGTTCCAAGAAAACGTGTGGCTTCTTCCGATGGGCCGATCAACCCTTGGGTCCCAAGTACTGGACTTGGTTTCATGACAACCCTCCCAAAAAAGCCGACCAACAAGCTGAACCACCCACCCGTGATGCTCAAGGATATCCCAAACGTGGAGTAGACATCCCTGGTCCTCCAGTCCAAAGGAAAGAGGACGTGGAACGAGAACGGCCCCTGACAGATTATGAGAAACAATTGTTACGAGAAATTCAAGAGCTCAAGAACCGTCAGGAAATGATGGTGGCCCCAGCTCCACCACCCCCTAAGTACAGTGACAGTGTTGACAACTGGCAGAAAGGTCTAGAGACCATCAGCTGTGGCCGTCTAGGTCTCTTTTAAAAAGGAGTAGGAATAAAATTTTTTATCAATGTCACCATGGAGTCTGTGTGTTATGCGTGGGATTCTGTCTTGTCCCTGGTACAATGGCAATGTCATCAAACCCTTTGTCAAGTCTTATATGATCACCAACCCGGCACCCAAATCCCCATACCCCCTTGTCCCGAGGACACGCATCCTCTCCACCTCTTTGAAGAAACCCATGTCGACCGCAACCTGTATCGATGGGTGGTGTTTGTCTTATGGTTAAAAGCTCACCCAGAGGCATGGCGATGGTATCGAATCATTCAAAAGGTGCATCCCCACACGGTCCCCACCATATCGACCTTATGGGGTGAATGCCAGAACGTATGGCCCCTCGAAAGAAAAAGGTCTCCCAACCATGGTTGAGTCAGTACCACGATCCTCGAGCCCCCGGCAGTTTAGGAGGGGTGCAACGATTTGCTAAAGCCCATCGTCTCCCTTTGAAAAAAGCTCAACGGGTCTTGGAACGGGATTTGGCCTATACGTTACATAAACCACGACGTCGTCGTTTTCCCACCGTACCCGTGATCGTAGGAGGATTAGATGATCAATGGGTCGCGGATTTAGTGGAAGTGCAACCCTTGGCCAAGTATAATCGGGGCATACGATACTTGTTGACGGTGTTGGATGTGTTGTCCAAGTACGCGTGGGTACAACAGTTGAAAGACAAAACCGGGGTGGCGTTGGTCCATGCCTTTGACAAGATTTTGAAAGAAGGACGACGTCACCCGAATCGATTGCAAACGGATCGAGGGAAAGAATTTTACAACCGGACGTTTCAACGATGGCTTGACGAGCAAGGCATTCAACATTTTTCGACCGAAGGGGATGCGAAAGCCAGTGTGGTGGAACGATTTAACCGCACCTTGAAAGAACGGTTGTACCGTTATTTGACCGCGGCCAACACGTTGAAATTTGACGATGTCCTACCCGAGTTGGTGCAGGGGTATAATGCCACCCGTCATCGAAGTATTGGTATGCCCCCCGAAAACGTGACGTGGGACAACGAAGAAGCCGTGTGGAAACGATTGTATGCCAAACGGTTGAAAGACAAGAAAAAACCTAAATTCAAAGTCGGAGATCGTGTACGTCTCAATAAGATTCATCGTACCTTTGAAAAAGGCTATTTACCCGGTTGGACCGAAGAAGTGTTTGTCGTGCATCGTGTGATCCCGGGATCCGTGCCCACGTATAAGATTCACGAATGGGATGATACCCCCGTCCAAGGTACGTTTTATGAAGAGGATTTACAAAAAGTCCATGTATCCGAGGTGTTTCGCATTGAAAAGGTACTTAAGCGACAAAAAGATCGTTGGTTGGTCAAGTGGAAAGGGTGGCCCGACAAGTACAATAGTTGGATTCGTAGTCAAGACGTCACGTCTCTCCAACCACCCCAGAGGAAAAGCCCACCCAAGAGGAAAAACACAAGCCCACCCAAAAGACGACGACGACGCGACTAAAAAATGACGTTGGTGCCCAACTCTTCGTTTTACGTGACGTTGATGAGTCATGCGAGTACCAAAGAGTTTCCTGGGAACAAGAGTCATCATTTCAGAAACCGATTGCCTAAACCCATTCGATTTATGGGACGAGGATGGATGGTAGGCATGGTGAGTTTATCCTTACCCACCATTCCAGTGATAGCGGAAGAAGGAGGCGTGGGCGATTCCCATCCTCTGTTGTACGTACGATGGCACGAACGGGTGTATGCCCAAGACGATCAAGGCAACGATCGATGGTGGCATCAACGTCGCGAACTCACTGTCTACGGTCGAGATATGAGAAAGGAATTGGCCTCGTCGACGGGATCGCACTTTTTTCATCAACTGGTGTACCGTTACGAGCAAAGCCGTGCGAAACAAACCGAACCCAAAAACAAATGGACCGAGGACAATGGCGTCAAATTGGTCCCGACCTTTGAATGGACCTCCGAAGGGGATTTGTTATTGAATACGACCAATGTGGATTACAAACGACAAGTAGCGCACGTGTCATGGGGTAGAACCTTGGCTCTGAGAATGGGATGGATTGAACAAGTGTCCCCCGGTCAGTATCGATTAGGTCCGAATCTCTTGCAAGAATTTCAAGGTATTTCCACCATTCCCACCCCGACGGATGTCCGCGATGCCGCCAACAAGCCCATCTTTTGGAAAGTGGAGGGGGATTATGTGAAGTTGAGTCTATCGTGCCCTTGGCGGTTTGTGAATTTGAACAAGACCTTTCGTCCCTCGTTGGAATTTCCCTCGGCGCGTCCTTTGCATGTGTATTGTGATGTAGGGACCAGCAGTATGGTGGGTGGTCGTATCACTGATCTCTTACGAGAAATCAAGTACCAACCTCAAAACACCACCCACTTTGAACCTCGACATATTCAATATGTCCCAGTACGCAACGAAGTGGTGGAAATCGTGGAAACCCAGATGGCCGAAACCAATGGGGATCTGGCCAAGTTTGGTGAAGGACATACCCTCTTGACCCTCCACTTTAAAAGGGAAGTGGTAGTGTGAAGAAGAAAGAAAAATGTCGTTCTACGTGACGTTACCGAGTCATGCCAACCGACGTGAATTTCCCAACAACCAAGCCAATTCCTTCAAGATTCGTTTACCTCAACCGTTACGGTTACAAGGAGGTGGATGGCAAGTGGGTTTGAGTGCCATTTCCTTACCTGATACCCACGTCAATTTGTACGAGTTGGTGCAAAAAGATGGGTACATCCTGTCGACGACCTGGGACCAAACCTATCCCAAACCGGGTGGAAAAGACGGGGAAACGGTCGGGCGAAGAGATAGCGCGCAAACCCTCATCAATGACATTCAACATTTGGATTGGGTGGTGGATGGGGTGAGTTTCATGAAAGCCGCCATTGCTCACTTGGAACAACGACGCAAGGAAACGGCCATTCAAGGAGGTCGGTTTACCAATGATCAAGGCAAACACAGGTACGTCAAGTTTCGTTGGGAAGGCGAGGATCTCATCATCGACAACACCAATGTCTGTCATTGCAAAACCGACACGCCAGCCCTGTACATCTACACCAAGTTGGCTGTCAAGATGGGATGGTTACGTAAAATTAGCAGTGGGTTGATTTTGGGACCCAACTTACAACAAGACTTCATGGGGGATCAAATCCCCAACATGACAAAACCCGTTGGCAACGATTGGAACGATGTGGACGACGATCAACACAACCCGGTCTTTTGGACGGTGCGTTCGTTTTCACCGGATCATTTACGATTGAGTATGAGTTGTGGGTGGCGTTTCACCAACTTGAATGTGGCGTTTCGTTCAGTGGTGGGAGATCCCTCGCGATCGTTGCACGTGTACTTGGACGTGGCAGGCAGTATGATGGTGGGCAATCGCGTGACCGATTTGTTGCGAGAAATCCATTACAAGCGGGAAGGCAGAGGTACCATGTACTTTGAACCGTTGCACATTCATTACCTACCGCTTCGTAATGAAGTGGTGGAAATCATTCAAATGCAAGTCACCGAAACGTCTGGCACCGAGGATAAGTTGGTCAGGTTTGGCCAAGGCAACACCCTGGTCACCTTGCACTTCAAAAAGACATAAAAAGGGAAAAGGGGGATGGTCAGTCAAAGATGCCAAAGACAAGAGCACGTCGAAGAAGAAGGCAACGAGGCGGTCTCTTGCCTCTGGCCGCTCTCGTGCCAGCCTTGATGGCTGTGGGGAAAGCCGCCGCGTTGGGAGCAGTGGGTGGTGCGGCGGGTTACGGTGGTAAAAAAGCCATCGAAGCAGCGACCACTCGGAAGAAAGGCCGATGACGGTATAAAAAGACAAACGGGGTGACGTGAAGCATAGACCTTGGTGAAAGAGCAAAGAAGACAACCATGCGAGGGGGAAGTTTGACACGATTTCGGACAGACAAGTGGTATGATCAACATGGCAGTGGGTTGATGAGGGAGGTCATGCGTGGTGGGTTCCAAGGCCTTAAAAGCACGCGAAATCCTTTAAAACTGCCTAGTAATATCAAGAGAGGATTGAATGCAGGGTTAACACGCGGTGTTAAACGCAAAGCCGAACAAGTCATCAAAAAAGAAATCACCAAACAAGCCAAGAAAGCCTTGAATCAGAAGAACGTGAAAGACGCCGTGCGCGTGGCCAGTGCTTTGTTTCCCAAGCAAGTCAAACGTGCGCGAGATATTTTGGGAGTGTAATGGATCCCGTGCATTCACGACCTCGACGGATTCGTAGTAATCGAGGGTTGTCTCAATGGGGAGGACTGTATCCGTTTTGGAAACTCAGGAGAGGACAACGTGGTGGCTGGTTGAGTGCCGAGGTGATGAGAGTCCCCGGGTTTGATTTGAGACAACGTTTAGCACGACGACGACGACGCTATAAAAACCCCTCACGACGACGACGGGGTACCAGTACTCGACGACGACGTTAACCATGCCGAATGTGATGTCACGCGCGACAGCCCCTACCTACTCTGAAGGGGCTGCCCCAGCGCATCCGCGTTCCGAAGGGACCGTCAACTCAGCGTTACGGATTTTCAAGGTGCCACCGACCGACATTAGCATCAATGCCTATCGCATGGTCACCATCCAACCCACCACCACGGGTATCAATCCCATGGAATTCATCATACCGGGGTTGGACGATTTTGTGGATTTGGGACGCAGTTACTTTACCATGGAATTGAGTTTGAAAAAGGACGATGCCGGGAACTTGAACGCCGCTCAAAAATTGTGGCCCGTCAATAATTTGGCCCATTCCATCATCAAACAAATTGACTTGCAGTTGAATGGCACGTTGATCAGTCCACAATCCGACACTTATCATTACAAAGCTTACCTAGAAACCTTGCTGAATTATGACCGAGAAGATGGCAAGACCGTGTTAGGACCCCAAGGCTGGTTCAATCAAGTGGATTTCCCACCCCAATGGACCGCCACCAACACAGACAAAGCAGGAGACCATGTAGCCTGGCAAGCTCTCAGTGACAATCACAAAGGGGCCTTGGACGCCATGGTAGCCGAAACCGCCAAGTATGCTGGAGGTGTCACCCACAGTCTAGTGTTTACCCCGCACTTGGAAGTCTTTCACACTGGCAAATTGTTGGTGCCTGGCATAGAAATAAAGATGAAATTTCATTTCAACAGCCCCAGCCTGTTTTTGAATGGAGTGGCTCTAGCTGGTCGATTGATCGAAGGGGATGTGAAACTACGGTTTCATCTCTGTCAACTGCGTTTGAATGACGCCATCTACAGGAGTTTATCTGAAAAAAGACACAATGAAGGCCAAGTGGCGGCTTACCCGACCGTCCGTAGTGAAATCCGGACTTTCAGCATGCAAGGCAACGTGGTCCGCTTTGATATCCCTAACCTGTTTCAAAACAGAATACCTGACCGATTGATTGTGGGGTTGTTGGACAGCCGAGCCTTCAATGGAGATGTGACCCGAGATCCTTTCTGTTTCCAGAAATTTGGTCTGAGTTCCATTCGACAGATTGTCAAAGGAGAAGAATACCCTTATGAAACCCTACAGTTAGTGCACAACAATGGCACCCGAGATAATCTAGGCTACTTCCGTTTTCTGCAAGCCAGTGGTGCTTGGTGTAAAAAGAAAGGCAACATGGTAGAACTGCTGGATTGGGGCCAAGCTAAAAATTGTACCTTGTACATGTTTGACAATGTGGCCAATGGATGTGCTGACAGTCAAAACCTCAACCCCAAGCAAAGTGGAGATTTACAATTGGTCTTGGAATTTGGAGCCCAACCCGGTACCAATATAACCGTGCTCGTGTATGGTGAATTTGAGAACTTGCTGGAGATTGACAGGAACGGAGCCGTGTTGTATAACATTTACCAGCACTGAAGATGGAACATGTGGCCTTGAATAATGTGCAATTGGATTATTTAGCCCGAGACGACCCCCAATTGAACCCTGTCTTTTACGGGACGGTGGCCTGTGATCGTTTACCCAAGAGTCCTGTCAAGACCCAACCCCAAGGGTACATTGTGAATACGGACCCACACGATCAACCGGGACAACATTGGTTAGCGGTATGGACGGATGGAAAGGTGTGTGAAGTCCTGGACAGTTATGCCTTGCCCTTGGACACGTACGTGCAAGCCACCCCGTTACGAGATTGGATTGTCAACCATTGGAAGTATGTGGTGACCAATGGCAAGTCCCTCCAAGCCATTTCAAGCAAGAGTTGTGGTGATTACGCCTTGTTGTATTTGAAAGCCAAAGCCCGTGGACGGACCTTGCAAGATTTTTTAAATGAGTTTTCGGATCATGATTATGTAAGCAATGACCATCAAGCCGGTCAACGCCTTCAACAATTGATTGTAGGTCAAGAAGCCAGATGGTATCAACTGTGTTGTCAATCGTATCATCAATGTAATCATTAAATAAAATATGTTGGAAAAAAGTGGTGTTGGGGTCGTAGCTCAGTGGGTAGAGCCTTTGGATCCCCCGAAAAATAGGTGTTGGGGGATTGTGCGTGGGTTCGAGTCCCACCGATTCCAATAAAAAGGTGCCTTTTTTTTTCTAAGGGTAGTTCGTCATCATGCAAACGGGGAAACCGTTTCGTTTTCATACCCCCTCCTCTATCTTGGTGGTGGGTCCTTCGGGATGTGGTAAAACCGTGTTTACGGAAAAACTCTTGGTAGACAACCCAGACTTGTTTGAAACCCCACCGACCCAAATGCATTATTGTTATGGGGCCTGGCAAGATCGATTTCAAGGCATGCAAGATCATGGGGTGGTGTTTCACGAAGGCATTCCCGATCATGAGGCCTTAGTGCAATGGTTTCCTCAAGGACAGGGGGTCCTGGTCTTGGATGATTTAATGGATGAAGGGAGTCACGATAAACGCGTGTTGGATTTATTCACCAAACATTCCCATCATCAAGGAGTGACCGTACTATACTTGTGCCAAGACATGTTTCCCGTGGGTCGCTATGCTAAAAGTATATCCCGCAATGCCCATTACATTGTGGCGTTCAAGAACCCCCGAGATCAATTAGGGGTACGCAATGTCATGCTGCAATCGTTTCCGACCACTTGGAAAGACACGTTGGAGACGTTTCATCAAGCCACCACACGACCGTATGGGTATTTGGTCTTGGATTTACATCCCGCCTCCTCCGATCAACAACGTGTGTTGAGTCACCTGTTAAAAGACGAAGGATGGACTCGCGCCTATCAAAAACGACTATAAAGGCACCCTTGGAACAGGAAAAAGAGCGACCATGGCCGATGACGATGACCGTCAACCTCCGCAATCGTACGATACCGTTTCCCCCGCTGGTGTGGGGGCGACCACCAACAATCAAGTGTCTCCAGGGACCATCCAAGAAATTTTGGCTACAGGGGACCAAAGCTTGATTGAGCTAGCCTTCGAAGAAATAGAGGATGCGGGTGATTATGATGCCCTCACCAGATATCTGGAAAGGCTCCCTGACCTCGGGGCCCCTGTACAGGCCTCTTCCCCAGCCGGGGTAGGAAGTCCAGGAAGTCAATCATTCCGTAGCATACAGACCACCCCGGAGTCTTCTGGTGCTCGAACCCCTGCGAGTCCTCCTAGCGTACCCTTGGCAGCGGGTGTTCGAACAGCAGCGGGTGCTGGGGGTGATGGTAATGGACGTGGTGGACGTGGTGGTGGACGTGGTGGACGTGGTGGCGGACGTGGTGGTGGTGGTGGTGGTGGGGGTCGTCGTGGACGACGACCGAGACGAATACGAGGACGACGACGAAATACCCCCACTTCACCTTTGACACCTACCTCCAATCCAGCTACCCCTCGAGGATCTTGGACGTCTGGGAGTCCACCCCCTCGCACCTTGCGTCAAGCGGATTTACAACGACGTTTACGGATGATGTTACAAGATCAAGAACAATTAGCCCAAGGACGTGAAATTGCTAATGTTACCATGACCAATAGCATTGTGACCAGTTATAAACAGGGAGGAGCACCCAGCGTACAAACCTCGTCGTCCCGGGTTTCGCCGTGAGGATGAAAACCGTCGTGTCGTTATTGAATGGATCGAAACAGCATGGTCTTCGATTCCCCCCAGAATTATTACAACGTATGGATTCCTTGTATGCGTTTTACCATCAACAATGGTGGTGTTATCGAAAAATGTTGAATCATTACAAGTGGATGAATGCCTTGTTCAATGGCATGGCATTACTCCTGATGGCTGCAGGCATGATTGCGGGTCCGCTTTTGGAAAACAGTACATTGGTAGCGTGTTTGGCGGCCGTAGGCACCGTGGTCAAAGGATGGAATGATTTTAAACAATACCGATTTAAAGTGACCATGAGTCGATTTGCGTTTACCACCTATGCCAAAGCCTTGACCGAATTGAAAACCCATGTGCGTGGTGTTCCCTTGGAGGATCTGGAACGATTTTTAATCAAGATGCAAACCTTGGATGATACCATTGTGGATTTCACCCCTCCGTTACCCAAACGATGTGTGCAAGATTACCACCGTCATTTTGTGTACCAACCTTTGGAAGCCCTATGCTATGTAGACGGATGTCCTCGTCCCTTGAGACCCAAAGATTATTGGATCAATAAAAAGCCACTCCCTCCTAGTCCCACACTCTTAGAACCATGGCCGTCCAACGACGACGACGACGACGCAGAAAAAGGAAACAAAGAGGAGGGGCTTTAATTCGTCGCAAACCCCGTTTGGTGGATAAAATTGCCCATGGCATGAGTATGTTTCTATCAGGGCCAGCGCCTGGGTTTGGACTCGCTTTAGGCAAATTAGGCGGTCAAGCCTTGAAAGGCATTACCGATAATGTACAACATTACCGACAACGAGGTGGGGGTTGGTGGCAAGATTTCAAACGCAATACCCGTCAAGGCTATAAAGAGTCGCGGGATGCCATCAAACAAAACAAAGCCCTTCAACGTCTGTTGACGAGCCGTCCATGGTATCCTTGAGGAGAAGACGACGACGACGTCGTCAACGAGGCGGTTTTTTAAATCTATTGGTCCCCGTCATGGTAGGATTGGGGAAAGCCGTGGCCTTGGAAACGGATAAACGTATAAAACGCACGATCCAAAAAGCCAACCAACGGTATCGTCGTCGTCACCGATAAAGGATGCAACGTCTTCGACGTCAATTACCGTTTTTACGGTCCATGTTACAAGAAGCCAATGGTTCCAAACGTCAAGAGTTGTTACAACATGCCAATGCCGATCAAATCAATGCTGTGAGTGAATTGGTCTTGAACTTTTTAAAAAACAAGATTCCTGTGACCCCACCCATGCTGGCTAAACTTCAACCCTATAAAAAGGTGCTACGTGATTTGGGACGTCGTCGACATTCCGTGAAAAAACGTCGTCAGTGGTTAGTCCAACAAAAAGGACGTGGGTTGTTTCAAGGACTTCACGAGGTGTTATGTCAATGTGTTCGTTAACGTGTCAAGACATGGAAGCATAAATATCACCTGTTGTGAAAGCTGTCGTGCATTGGAAGACCATGGACGAGGTCTACATGATTCCCCACCAGGATTTGGAACAACTCATTCAATATTACAAAGGAGAACTCACCGAAAATGCCTTGTTGAACAAAGCCGCAACGCTCGCCGCCAAAAAACATGTCTTGTTAGCCAATCAACAATTACCCCCAGCCTTGGTCAATGCTCAAACCAAACCGTTGAGTCAAGAATTGACCAAGTTAACCAAACGCATTCGTCAATTTCCCGGAGGCGTGGGGGTTGGAGCGCCGGGTGGTCCACCAGGTGAAGAAGGCGAGGAAGAAGCCGGGGATTTGGTGACGGGACCCGTGGAACAATGGTTGAAGCGCATGATAAAAGGCAGCCCGTCCACCCCCAAACCTCCCATTACCCCTGCAACCAAGAAAGGCAAAGGAGCAGCCACAACCAGTAAAATTCCCATTGTTAAGAAAGGGAGCCCATCCACCAGTCGAGGGGATACCCGGTCGCGTTTAGAAGTCAGTCGAGAACAGCGCAAGGCTTTGGAAAAAAAGATAGCCGAAAGTGGTAAAGGCAAAGGCAAAGCACCCGCCCGAGAAGTGGAACGATTGAAACCCTTACCCGGTTGGGAAGATTGGGCCCAAGGTAAAAAGTTACGACGTCGATTGGATTACGACACGGACTAAAAGATGCCCACCAAGAGGAGGAGAAGGGGACGCACCCAACGAGGAGGAGCCTTGGATGTACAAAAATGGATTGCTAATACGGGGAAGGAATTTCATTGGCCTGGGTATCAATACATGGGCCCTGGCACCCATTTGGCCAAACGTGTGAAACGTGGGGATCCAGGGATCAATCGCTTGGACCAGATTGCTAAACAACACGACATTGATTACAGCCGTGCTAAGAATTTGCAAGATAAATGGAAAGCCGATACCAAGATGATCCAAGCCATTGATCGATTACCCGGCAAGAAAACCAAGACGGAACGGGTGGTCAAGAAAATCATGCAAACCAAGAAACGTTTAAAATTGTAATTTAATGACCTACAGAACCCGTTGTGATGTAGACAAATGATCCACCTTGTTTTTTTTTTCATACAAAAATAAAATCAATACAAATGTTAAAGCAGTCTCTTGTTTTTTCATTCATTCAATACGGTTTCTAGCAATTGTTCGTATTCCTCAGTGGACATGTCCTCCCAAAAGTCTTGGAGCTCCACACTCCTTTCTAAAGGGTCCTCTAGGGTCGCTATCAACTCGTCCAACCAGGCTATCACCTCGTCAGATAAAGCATCCTGTTCCCACACAGGGGGTTCCACGGACATCATGTCCCCCGAATCCAAATTCAGGACGGTCCAACTTTCCTCCTCTTGTTCTGGGATGTCCGGCATGGTTCAGGGGAGGAAGGCGGTACACGCGGAGGTGTCAAGGGCCTCTTAAATTGAAAGCGCCAATACTCGCAACAGTAATCCAATCCTTCAATGAACCACGCTGTGGTCATTTGGGGATAACAGCCGGGCGACCACTGTTCTTCGACTTGGGCCTTTCGTGCCGCCTGGGCTATCTGTTTCTGCCGCTCTCTTTCTTTCAACTTTTCACCAAAGCAAGTCACGCCTTCGTCAAGAACACAGTCGGTCTTAATCTTATTCAATACCTGCTCCACTTCTAGATCCGCTTCTAAATCCTCCTCGAACTTTTCAAACTCTATGAGTAAATGGTCTTGACAAGAGGCCATCTTGGGATGACTCACCTCGAGGTGCGATCTGTTTTATAGTCTCTGGGATCATTCCTCGCAATGCATCATGGCCTATCTAGGGAGGGGGGAGGGGGGTCCCCCCACCCTAGTTGGCCCACAATACTTTGCGAGGAATGACTTTTTTCCCTATAAAAGCCGGACATCCACCACCAGTTAGTTCATCTGATCATGGCTTCTCAGCCAGAAGAAGAAGCCGAAGCAGGTCCAAGTGAACTGACCACTGAAGAGATTTTGGCCTTGCTATGCCTAGCCACCTCGGATTCTGAGAAAGAAGAGACGCCAGCGAATTCCTCTGATGAACCTTTGTTATGCCATGAAGAGATGGCGGACAGTGACGAGGATGATTTGATCTGCCACGAACTCCTGGATGACGATGATGAGGATTGTCAACACGCTTTGGATTGCTTCGAACGCCAACGTGCCTTTCAAACCCAACTCCTTGAACAAAGTGGCGGAGGATTGAATACCAATGAAGAGGGTGCCTTCGACTTTGAACTCGAACGTTTTGTGGATCGGAGGAGTCAACGCCTGGGGGTGCGTGAACGTCAATTCAATACCCGTTTACGTCAAAGGGGGAACTTGATTCCAGGTCAAAACATTACCCAAGCTCTCCAAGACGGATTACGTCGAGCGGTGAATCAAGTGTTAACCACCACCCCCGACCTCCACGATGAAGATCGTCTGTACTTCACCATCGCCTCGGACAGGCTCCACAATAATTTTCAGGGCTGGGGATTACGTGCAGGTGAATGGCGTCGAGACACAGAGCGTGTGGAGGCCCTGTTCCAACGTTTAGCCCAAGCCCTCAACAGCAACGAACAATTTGAAATGGACGATTCCTTTCAAGTCTCCATCACTCAAGTCCATCATGCTCCTCAAGGCACCGGCAAACCACGGCGCGGAAAACCAGGCCATACTACCATGACCATGTTGACGAGAAATAAAAACAGTGTCATCCAAATCCAAAACGACGATGCCCTCTGTTGTGCCAGAGCCCTTGTGGTCGCCAAAGCCAGAGTGGACCAGCACCCGAAATGGTCATCCATTCGACAGGGAGGCAAACTTCAAAGGGAACTTGCGTTGCGGCTCCATGACGAAGCTCGCGTCCCTCCAGGTCCTTGCAGCTACGACGCCTTGACGGCGTTCAGTCAAGCCCCGTCCCTCACCGGTTACCAGATCCTCCTGGTCGATGCGCAGCGATCGTTCCACATCACGACCTTTGGACCCCTTTCTGACAAACAACTGATCCTGTTGCACAACAAAGACCATTATGATGTCATCACCAAATTGCCGGGGTTTTTCGGGTCCAGTTATGTCTGTGCGGATTGTTGGAAACCCTACAACACCGAGGGGATGCATCGATGCACCAAGAACAAGTTGTGCGGAGCCTGTCGACAGAAAGATTGCCCCGATTTCCAGTATGCTTACCCCCGACACCTTAAAGCCACTCAACGTTGCGAGTCGTGTCATCGGGACTTTTTCGGACCCGCGTGTTTGGAAGCCCATGCCGGCAAGACCCACGCTGGCAAACCCATCACAGACTCCAAGTTCTCCGTGTGCTCTCAACGACACCGATGCCGTGACTGTTATCAACAAAATGTAGGCTTGTCCAACATTGAACGTCACCTTTGTTGGCACGTGGATTGCCCTTCTTGCCATGAGTACGTACCCATTAAAGACCACCGTTGTTTCATACAAAGAGCCCCTCAAGACAAGAAGAAGAAAAGAAAGAGGACACGTCAAAAGGGTCCTCGCGCTAAACGAGGGGCAGCAGCAACCGCGACACCTTCTGCACCCGAAGAGGAGGAGGAGGAGGAGGAGCTACCACCCTTGCATGTCTTCTTTGATATTGAAGCCATGCAACCCCAGGAAAAACACATTGCCAATCTCGTCGTGGCCGAAACCGATGACGACGTCAACCATCCAACCCAGCGGTTCTTTGGTCCCTTCTGTATCCGAGATTTCCTGGAATGGTTGGATAGCTTGACACTCAACGATACCCGTCAAGTCATTGTGTTGGCCCATAATTTTCAAGGGTACGATGGGTACTTTATCCTCCATCAATACTATGATGAAACCGGATCGTCCAACAACTCCGGAACGGATGTAAACTGCTTGAGGTGAAGCACGATCGCATCCGCTTCATTGATTCCATGAGTTTCTTCCAGATGCCTTTGTCCGCGTTTCCCAAAACCTTTGGCTTGACAGAACTCTGCAAAGGGTATTTCCCACACAAGTTCAACGTACCCGGTGATGAGCATCAAAACTACGTGGGCATCCTCCCCTCACGCGATTACTACATGCCCGAAACCATGTCACCCCAAGACAGGCAAGCCTTTGAAACCTGGCATCAAGAACAACGCGACAAGGGCGTGGTGTTTAATTTTAAAGAAGAGTTGACCGCCTATTGTGAATCGGATGTACGTCTCTTGAAACAAGGATGCCTGACTTTCAAACGCTTGTTTGAAGACTTAACAGGATTTAATCCCTTTGAACACATCACCATTGCCTCAGCTTGTAATCGAGATTTACGTAGGAACCGGATGATCCCTAACAGTATTGCCAGTGAACCCGTCCGTGGTAGTTGGAGAAACAAGATCAATCAGTCCCTCCCAGCCCTCCACTGGTTAACCTGGTGCGATCACCAACTACGCCAACGCGCCCTCCAAGATCTCAACCCCGACGATCTCATGGCCGGCGCCTATCCAGACCATCATCGCCAGTACGTACAACATGTCCGAAATGCCGGCGAGTATAAGATCCCCGGCACTAACACCCATGTAGATGGTTATTGCCCCGACACCCACACCGTCTACGAATTTCAAGGGTGTTTCTGGCACGGATGCCCCACCTGTTACCCCAATCGCCATGAAAAACATGCCAGTCACTGTGATCGGACTATGCAAGATGTCTACGAGACCACCCAGCAAAAGACCCAACAATTAAGAGACCAAGGGTACAAGGTCATTGAAATGTGGGGATGTGAATGGGACCACCTCCAACAAACCCAACCAGAGATTGACTCCTTCGTCCAGGGACTCGACTTTATAGAACCTCTAAAACCTCGAGAGGCTTTCTGTGGGGGTCGTACCAATGCCATCAAACTCTACCATCATATCACCCCCGGCCAAAAGATACACTACATCAATGTCACCTCCTTGTACCCCTGGGTGAACAAGAAGTGTGTGTACCCCAAAGGACATCCCACCATCCTTTCCCAACCGGGTCACACCGACATCCATCAGTACTTTGGCCTCATTCAATGTGAAGTCCTGCCCCCCCGTGAATTGTACCATCCCGTGCTGCCTTACCGCCATGACGACAAACTACTCTTTCCACTCTGTGCCCGTTGTGCGGAAGAAGAAATGGCCAAACCCCTTCTAGACAGATCCTATCATTGCCCTCACACCGACGAGGAACGCACCCTCGCCAGTACCTGGTGCAGCCCCGAATTAGTCAAAGCCGTCGAGCTCGGGTACCAAGTCCTGTACATCCACGAGGTCTGGCATTTTGAAGAAACCTGTGAGGGGCTCTTCGAAGATTACGTTAATACCTGGCTTAAAATTAAACAAGAAGCCAGTGGGTGGCCTAAGGACGACATGACAGAAGAAGAAAAGCAAAGTTACATCGAACAGTACTTCCTGCATGAAGGCATCCAGTTGGACTACCACAAGATCGAATACAACCCGGGCCTGCGTACCCTAGCTAAACTCATGTTGAACTCCATGTGGGGCAAGTTTGGACAACGCCTTAGCAAGACCCAAATCCAAACCTTTGATGATCCTCAAGCTTTCCACCAATTCTTAGAAACCGATACCCTCGATATACGTCACGTCTCCGTGATCAATGATGACATGGTCGAGGTGTTCTACCAACATCAAGAAGAGGACATCCCCGTCTCACCCAACCTGAACATCTTCGTGGCCGCGTTCACCACCTGTCACGCCCGACTCAAACTGTATGAAGCCCTGGAATCCTTGGGAGAACGGGTCCTGTATTACGACACAGACTCTGTTATCTTCATCCAAAACGAAGGCCAAACCAATCCAGAATTAGGCCGTTACCTCGGTGACTTCACCTCTGAGTTGAGCAAGGACGAGTACATTGAAGAATTTGTGAGTGGGGGCCCCAAGAATTATGGGTATACCACTAATCAAGGACACGTGGAGTGCAAGGTGAGAGGGTTCCGTCTCAACAGCGAGGGCAAGACCCAACTCAACTACCACATCATGCGTCAGAATGTCCAAGACGAAATCCAGAAACCCCTGCTGAAACCCCGACAGATTCAAGTCACCAAAACTCATCACATCGTACGCAAACCAAAAACCTATGAGTTGTACACACAGCCCCAACACAAATGGTACCAACTGGTATATGACAAGAGAGTCCTGGATCCCCAAACCTTCTTCACCTACCCTTATGGATACCAGTGAAACAATAGGAACACTCATATCAAAGAGGAACTTGTTGTTGTGAAAAAAATGTGTATGACAAATAAAAAGTATTTATTTAATTTTTTTGTGTTATTTTTACTCAAAGGACTACCCCCGCTGCAAAAATTGGACTTTGGACTTTGCGCCCGCGTTTTCTCAGTGGTTTTACTTCCTCTTGAGCCCACGATCGATTTTTCCAACTGGTCAGCGGTTTCCCATTCCAAACCACGTGACTTCCGGTTGTATGAGCCTGCAATCCCTTTTTTCCCACTGGTCAGCGGTTTCCCATTCCAAAACACGTGACTTCCGGTTGTATGAGCCCACGATCCCTTTTTTCTACTGCTCAGCGGTTTCCCATTCCAAAACACGTGACTTCCGGTTGTATGAGCCCGTGATCCCTTTTTCCTACTGGTCAGCGACGTTACTATGCGCAACCCCATAACCAATCACAACTCAGAACAGGGGGTGTGTATGCAAATTAACGTGGGAAATTTGGCCAGATGGGCCCAATTTACTACTATCGGGTTTCATACCCCTGATAAGGGGAATTATGGCGACGTTGCTCCCTGCTCTGGAGTTGAAGGAGTGTCCGGTGCAAATTTATCCTCCATGAGAGACAACCCATACACCCTGCTATGGAACTGAGGGCTGTCTGGTGCAACTTTGTCCTCCATACGTAATGAGTATCGTCTTCCCAAACCAAGCGACTCTTTCTACCCTGGTCAGTATGTCTTCACTCTCAAGTTGGATGAACGCTGGGGCTCGTGCTACACTACGCATGACGGGGGATTTGTGAAGACCGCTGGTTACAACAACCGACTGATGCTCAGCAAAGGACTGACTCTTGAAGTTTATAAGGAATACAGAGAAGAGAGGGTTGGAATCAGGTTTATCAAGGTCTCCATCATAGAAGATGACGCTTAGAGCGTCAACAAAAGAAACCTGATTCATGCAACCAGCATGATTTGTCAGGCTAAGAACTTTAAGGGGATGCATTTATAGCAAAAGCAGAATGTGAAACATGGGCAGTGGGTTTTTCTTTCATATAGATAGAAGTACGAAGCATTGTATGTTATGTCTGCATTAAGAATAAAAGAGGGAAATATCGCAAAACATTGGTTTTTTTCTTTCATTTTCAGTCTACTGCATTTCCCTTTATTAACTTAAGAAGATGGATCAACAAAAGTAATTTCCAAACAAAAACAACAACAACAAACTTTGAAAGTCTTACACCCAGAAAATAAAACTTTTGAGGAATGGCTGGCACTTTTGCATCGTAAGTGACTCAAATAACAGTTAATATGTTACCAGGTCATGCATCGTGACAAGTAAATGTCACGAAATAGCTTCGCTGTTAGGAAAATCGTTGTTGCTTTTAAAACTGATCAACAATCGTATTCGAAATAAATAATAAAATGTCAGTTAACTGTTAAATTTTCATTTGTCAGTTAACTACTAATTTTTCGGCCAAATATCAGTTTACTGCTATTTTTTGACCAATTGTCAGTGAACTGCTAACCCCACTGGCATCCTCTTCTTCGTGACTTTGCTCTATTTCTTTTGTGAAACAGATCTAGAAGAGTCTAATATCACAGTGCTTACTTTAGAGACAGACGACTCAATGATTCTGACAAATAAATGAAATTAAACAGACTTGAAACCTGGTCTAACCCAGGAGGAAATCGGCCAAAACAAGAAAACGGAAATCTAGGGATACTTAAGGGCAAAAATCAATAGATTGTTTGCAAGAAAAAAAGGCAGATAACCGATCTTTTTAGTCAAAAACCATAATTCAATAGAGCTCTCTCCAGGAAGATGCAACATGTGTTTTCGTTTTCCAAATTTTCTACGCAGTAACAACTTAAGCCGCTGACCGCCAGGCGAATAAAATAAAAAGCTGGGATACATCAGTTCCATTTTAAGCTTTACGAGAAGGTTTATTTAGTTCCAGTATTTAGTTCTATATAGAAACCAGATCAAGAGAATACTTTTATTCAAACAGAATGGGTGAAATAATTTGCAAGGTATATGTACTTCAGTTAAACCAGGTTTTGCTGCTTCAGAAAAGTAAACAAGAGGCTATTTGTTTAGCCTTCAATCAGGCCGTAAACAGCTTGAAAGCACGAGAAACCCCGAAACAAGAGCAAATTTGCATCAAAAAGCACAAAAACGTTAAACTCCAAGACACTCACACCCTCGTAAAAGGTTCACAAAAGCGCGTGCAGTCAATTTTGTGCAATCGCCAAAAGATTGCGTATTCTCGTTCCCAGAGCTCTCGCGGCCTTACAATCGCGACACGAACAAAGAGAACCGCACGGCAAACCTTGACTCGTGGCCTCCGGTCCGAGTAAAAAGACGCTTGAGAGAAGCAACAAAAAACCCCCCGGCATTTTCGGCATTTTCAACCGCAGAAGTGACAATTGGCCAGCTGAAAAAAAAAATAAATGACTGCTTTCTGCAATTAAACTTTTTCAACTCAGATGCTTCTATAAACAATTAGTAGAACACACTGAGACGTCTGGACCCAGAAAAGAAGCCGAACACTTGAAACTACCTCTAGGATATTGTACATGATAATGCGGAGAAGCCCCTGGAAACGCGGTTGTTGTAAGCTTATCAAAATAACGTCTAACGGATGGTCTACCTGCTGAATTTTACAAATTCTTTTGGAATGACATCTCAGATACGCTTGTAAAGGCTCTAAATTATGGCTATGAAATAGGGCAACTTTCCGTGAAGCAAAGAAGAGGGATAATTAAACTTTTACCAAAGAAAGATACGGCACCTTATTATATTAAGAACTGCCGGCCCATTTCTCTACTCAGTTGCGAGTATAAGATCGCGACCAAGGCTATTGCGAACCGAATTAAGACGGTGATCCCGAAAATAATCAATTATGATCAAACGGGCTTCATAAAGGGCAGGTTTATCTGAGAAAACATTCGCTTGATTGATAGTTTGATCAATTTCTGTGCAGAGAAAAATGCTCCAGGCCTTCTCCTCTGTCTACATTTCGAAAAAGCATTTGACACTTTAGATTATGGGCCTTTATTAGAAAAGCCTTGCAGCATCTTGGTTTTGGGCAGTCATTGATTCACTGGATAAATGTCTTTTACTGCGGTGCCGAAAGTTGCGTTCTGAACGATGGATGGGCGGGAAATTTCTTCAAGTTGTCCCGGGGTGTAAGACAAGGCTGCCCCCTTTCCCCCTACTTATTCATTATTTCGGCTGAAATCCTGGCGGCAAATGCTATCCGAGCTAATCCAAATATTAAAGGGATTATTGTTAAAAACACCGAAATTAAGTTATGCCAATATGCCGATGACACCACTTTAACACTAGATGGCTCCGAGAAGTCCTTCCAGGAGGCTTTGTCGATGTTAGAAACATTTGGAAACGTGTCCGGCCTCAGGCTCAATTACAAAAAGACAGAAGCTTTCTGGATAGGCTGAATGTCTAACAGTAAAGCCATTCTCTTTCCAGAAAAGAACCTCAAATGGCCAGAGCAAAAAGTAAAAGCTGTAGGGGTCTGGTTTTCAAACGACCCACAAATATCCCTATCATTGAATCTTCTCGAAAAATTGGAAACGGCAAGAAAGTGCCTTACCTCGTGGAGTCTCCGAAGGTTAAGCCTAATCGGGAAAATCGTAGACTGCGAGCAGTCTCTCTTTTGCTCTAAAATCCCTGCCGGAGGAGCGGCGAGAAAGCGAGTATATCGTACTCGCTTTCTCGCCGCTCCTCCGGCAGGGATTTTAGAGCAAAAGAGAGACTGCTCGCAGTCTAGGAAAATCGTTGTTTTAAACAGCCTTGTGGCATCACAGCTAGTTTATGCTTTGACATCCCTTCAATCAAAAGAGTCTATTATTAGGGAAGTAAATAGCCTTTTCTCTGATTTTCTATTTGACGGAAAAAGCGATAAAATAAAGCGAAAAGTTATGATAAACGACTTTAAAGACGGCAGTCTTAGAATGTTGGACATTGAGTCTTTTAATAAAGCCCTAAAGTGCTCTTGGATTAAAAAATATTTGGACGATGAGAACAAAGGCAAATGGAAACTTTTCCTGGATTTGGAATTGGAATGTTTTGGGGGGAAGATGTTTTTTACTTACAACCTGAGCAAAAGTGACCTTCTAAACCGCGTTCATTTTAAGGACCCTTTCTTAAAGGAAGTTCTGAATATCTGGACCGAAGTTAACTTTGAACCCCAGTTTAAATCGGTTGAGCATTTCCATTCTCAAACTCTTTGGTTTAATTCGGTGTTTAAAATCGCCAAAAAGACTTTTTTTTATTCTGACTGGTCTAGGAGTGGCATTAATCAAGTCAGGGATTTGCTAAAAGACGATAACTCCTTTCTCTCGTACCAAGAATTTAAGGCAAAATTTAAATTCACACCGTGCCCTCTTACCTATTGTGGCGTTATTTCTATTCTTAAAACTGTCACAAAGTCTCTGCGAAATAACCCAACGGAAACGATGAAGCACGAACCAATGACCTCTAAGCTAGAAAAGGCAAAAAAAGCAAGTCAACTCGTATACGAGGTCCTTGTAGAAAAAAAGGGATCTTTACCTGCCAAGAGTCAAGAAAAATGGATGTCGGATTGTAATTGTACCGAGATAAATTGGAAAGCAGCTTATCTGTTAACCCGCTAGTGTACTAATAGTTCAAGGTTGATTGAGTTTCAATTTAAGCTTTTACATCGGAGAATTCCCACAAATTCCTTCTTGCAAAAAATTGGCTTAAAGGAAAGCGGCAAATGCTCTTTTTGCGGTGTTGAACTTGAAACACTTACCCATCTCTTTTGGGATTGCGATGAAACCCAGTGTTTTTGGTCTAAGGTCGTGGCTTGGCTGAAAGAATGTAAAGTTGTACAGGAGTCTTACATTCTAGAGATAACGACGGCTCTGGGCCTGAGGCCAGATACATCGAACTTGAAGCTACAAATTAACTATTGTCTCCTGCAAGCAAGGTTCTTTGTATGGTGTTGCAAGGTGAAGGGGAAAACTATAAGTTGGATCAATTTTAAGCAAATTCTCAAAAGAAACTTTGAAATAGAAACAGCAGGCCACCAAAATAAATTGGAATTGAAAAAATGGACCCTTTTGTCCCCCTCCCTGTAGGCATTTTTTTTTTGGTTACCTGTTTTTCTGGACGAATGTGACCCCAAGCTCTCTCTCTCTAAACGAGAACATAAGGCAATATATACGGTGTCTATAATGAAAAGCACGATGCACGTCTTGCCCCCTCTTTTCTCTTCCTAATTTCGTTTTTCCTTATAATTTAACTTCCTTCTAGTTTCTGCTTTTGGATTTTGTCTATTTGTGTATTTAAGCTTAAAAAGATATTTTTGTAAATATTTGTAAAGCCTTGTTGTGTAATGGAATAAAACATCCTATTATATATATAAAAAAAAGCTTATCAAAACGAGTCAGACGAAGTTGTCTAAAATAGTATATTTTTGGCTTCAAAGGGACACTTTTATCCAAGCAGAATTGATTGAATAAAAACGAACCGATATGATGAAAGAATACTTTAACCCGGGCAATTGTGGCTTTAAAGTTGATTTGAAAATTACCTTGGCCGTGATAGTTTAATCTTTTGGACTCATTATCATACAAAAGAACTGTTTAGGTATGTTGTACAACTCTGAGAGATGGGGCGAGACGTGCGCAGTTTCATGTGAGAAATAATAATAAAACTAGTCGAGAAGAACAAAACTGAAAATTGGGCGTAATACTTCTTCAATGTCAGTAGATTCAGCTAACCTGAATTATTGAAAGCATTCGATTGGTTTTACTGTGACTACGTGCGTCAGTTTTATCAAGGGGCTGTTTTAATAAAGCCGTTTTTCAAGGTGACAATTATGAGGCAGATGCAAAAACTAAGAAATGACTGTCTTCGGCAGTCGTTTAAGCTGAGGGATGATAAAAATAGGACAAACACTTGCTTGTAGCTCGTTAACTAATGTTGAAGGTGTTGATGATTGACCAAACTCTCTCTCAGTTATTTAGTGGCATTTGTGTTTTGGCAATTTCGAAATGTTTACTACTATACTGAGCAGTGTTAATGTTGTAGGGATAAGGAAAATTATGGAGCCAGCTTTGTGGATTTAGTAAAAAGTTACTTCGCTTTTCAAGCCATCACTGAGAGACGTTTTCATGTATTCATTATGAGGCTTGCTCTGTTAACTCTCAGAGTCTAATATAACAATGCATATTTCAAACACAGACGGCTCATGCAATCAAGAAACAAACCAAAACGCTTGAAATAACCGCTAGAATACTGCACGTAGTTAGCGTAACAAAACACTTCAGATAGAATCGTCTGAAAACTCTTTCGATGGTTAAGTGATAGTATGTTTCTGGCTTCAAGAGGACACTTTAAAGCGAATAGAACTGATTAAATAATCATGCATGAATTGTGTACATGCAGCCAGGCCATTCTTTTGCGATTTGAAAAATTGACTTGAAATTGCTTTACCTCTGATAGCTTAATTTTTTAACTTTTTTTTCATACAAACGCAAAGCTTAGTAATTATACAATTTTGAAAGGTGTTGTTCCAAACAGTTTTTAACAGTGTCTATGCTCTCCCGGCCACTGAGCCAGCTAGGTCTAGAGTGAGCTTTAAAACGTTACGTGTAGAAATTATCGCTCACGTCTATGAAGATTTCTGCGTGTCATTACAATGTCTAATACTTATTTGTAACCGAAAAGCCCACCTTGTGAGCTGCAATAAATTTGTGTAAGTATCAGTGTAGTGTTGTACTGAAATAACGCGCCCACATCTAGACCTTTCATTCACCGTTTCGCAAGTTTGTTGTTTGACTCCACCTGCAGAGCACAGGTCGTCAGGTTTCCAAGACACTGAAGACACCATGAAGACGAAGTTCTTTGTCCCGTTTTCGATCACAGGAATGGTATTCCTGGTTGTGATAAGAAATGTAGGGAAACTTAAGAGCAAAAATCAACAGATAGTTTTTCAAAAAGAGGCAGATAAGTGATATTTCTACTGAAAAACTATAATTCACTAGATCTCCCCGAGATCTCGTTCCAGGAACATGCAACATGTGTTTTCGCTGGTCTATTAGGAAATGAAGTGATATTGAAACGTCAAATTTCTACCCTAGTAGATTGCCAGGCGAATAATGAAATGAAATAAATAGTCGGGATAGATCAGTTACATTTTTTGCCGTACGATAAGGTTTGGTTGGAACTCCATCGTTGATGGAGTAATTAAACAGTATTTGGTTCCATACAGAAACTAAATCAAGAGGACACTTTGATTCAAACAAAAGAGTGAAATAATTTGCATGGTTTATGCACTTTCAGTCAAACCATCTTTTGGCGGCTTAGAAAAATTGAAAATATGCTTAATAAGTGAGGCAACAAAAAAATGGCATTTTCAACCGCACAAGTGACAATTTTAGGTCGGCCGAAAAGAAAAATGACTACTTTCTGCAATTAAACTTTTTCAACTTAGATGGGTCTATAAACAATTAGTAGAACACCACAAACACTGAGACGTCTCGACCCAGGAAAGAAGCTGAACACTTGAAACTACCTCTAGGATATTGTCAGGAGCCATAATCGGGGATGGAGACCGTAACTAAGTGCCATTTTCAGTAGTGGTGTTGGCCCCATCAAAAAAGACAAATGTGATATTTTTAGAAAAAATTGCACCATCGCGCGTGACACACGCGCGTATGTGTTGCGAGGACTCCGCGCAGAGAAAAACAAACAAAATGGCGTCGGAAATTACCTTCGTTGGAGATGAATAAATTCAATTTCTGTCATCAGTGTCACTTCCTAATTTGAGGCAAACCCTTGGGGAGAATTTCTGGATAGTGACTCTGGATATGAGGATTATACAAGTGATTCCGATGATGGCAGTGAGAATATTTTCGAAAAATCCTGTGGCGAAGATGTGTCGGACATGTCGGACGAGGATTTCCCCGTTAGACGGAAGAAACGTTTTACAGGCCAAAAAGGCGTCGAACTACGAAAAAATCAGTTGAAGGCGAATCAGACAGGAAAAGGGAAAATACATCTCGAAAATATATTTCCTCTGAGGACGTACAGAGATTGAAGGGCAGCCGCAAAGACTGTAAAATGATTTTTCAAGCACGTAGTGAAGAAAAGTAACGCACTGATAAATCGTTGTCACTTTTTCCACTGCAAGAAAAATAGTAACATATATTCAAATACCGAATCAGTAAAAAAAACTTTTGTCAAGATTTCTCAGCGTATGTTTTCTGAAATAATGCCCGCCTTTACCGAAATGTTTATAATGAAGACATAGTATAGTGAAAAGCGCGCTTTGTTTTCAAGCAAATGCTCTCGCGGTGCGTTATCAATCGTCGACAAAATAGAGAACTGGAAAAACACTAAGAAAAAAAAACTACTTCCGTCGATGAGAAGGAGAAAGATGAAGTGAAACTCCATGCTGCCCTAGTGCTGAATATTACTTTCTGGGCAATTTACGAACCTAGAAGGGATACATAGCGCAGTGGACGTGGCAGGGGTTTCAACTACAGAGTAAGCTTAATTTTTTTTTCTCCGCCCGCAACCCGGCGAGAAAAATCACTTTGTATCGAAGCAAAATTAACGAGAAATTACAACTGAACGTCACTGAGACACAAATCTAAGTTGTTTCAGAGTGCTTGATTTCTTAGGACGAAAAGAAACGGTACAAATAGAATTTTAAGCATTAAGCGTTGTGTTTACAATTTCTTTCATCGTCAAGTCAATCACTTGTTCTTAAAATTTCAAACAGTAGGTTTTATACGGAAGGCTTTGACTCCGAAATATCGAGACAAGACAAAATAAAGCACAGTAAAATGGGAAAGAAGCATTTAATAAAAATTGTCTGACCCTTTTTATGGCGAGTCAGTGCAAAAATCATGCAGCAGTCTGAACAACAAGCATTGAACAAATTCAGTACCAGAAAAGGCGACATTTTTTGGCTATACCACGCAAAATTGACACTGGTTTACCTGTACTCGTTGTGGCTCTATCTGTGTTCCCTTGAGCAGCTCCAGACATTTAGACACAAGTCGGATGCCATGTAAAATACGTTGAATCGCTTTCACAGTTGTTTGAGTGTTATTTTTACCATTCCGTAGGCGGGCTCTAAACTGAGAACAACTGCGTTTTGTGGTTTGCGTTTAAAAAGTAGGATGGTGAATTCTAATGTTCCTCACCTCCGTAGTCTTGTTTTAGTGAGCTGCATAGAAATTATCGTTCAAGTTTAATTATTAATTCTGTCTTCAGTTGGATCAAACAAACACATGATGGGTCTGTTGTCAGCGTTGTGCGAACGGAGCGATTTCAAACTCGTTCATTTGAACTCCCGCAGCCATAACGGTGAAATCGAACAGCTTCAATCCGCTTTGAACGACGATTACAACAATTTTCAGGAAAAATCAAACACGTAGCACATTTCAGAGCCCATAATTGGAAGATTTTTCCCAAATCTTGTGCTTGTACGTTTACTTAGGAGCAGTTTCATTGATTCATTCAGCTCCGCAAAGAAACGCTGCAACACTTCGCAAGGTTTTGGCGCCTTTTTCGGTCAGTCATGTGATCGCGATCGATTCTTGTTCCCTTTTATCTCGAAGTTTCTCTCTCTTTTTTTCTCTTTCTTGATTTTATAGCAATTAGTGATTGCGTTTTTAATAATTAAAACAATTATGTACTCGGGCATACTGGATATCAAATAATTATAACCACGCAAATTTGCGTGTAGCCACGCGCGTTTATGACGTTGAAGGCGGCGCAATTTTTTCTAAAAATAGTACATTTGCCTTTTTCGATGGGGCCGCGTGGACCTTGCGCTTACGGTCTCCGTCCCCGATTATGGCTCCTGATATTGTACATTGCTTAACCTTGATCCCAGGGCCTTCTCCGCATTGAATGCGGAGAAAGCCCTGGAAACGAGGTTGTTTTAAGCTTATCAAAACGAGTCAGTTGAAGTTGTCTCAAATAGTATATTTTTGGCTTCAAGAGGACACTTTTATCCAAGAAAAATTAATTGAATAAAAACGAACCGTTATGATTAGAAAAAATACTTTAAACGCGGGCCATTGTGGCTTTAAAGTTGATTTGAAAATTACCTTGTCCGTGATAGTTTAATCTTTTGGACTCATTATCATACAAAAGAATCGTTTAGGTATGTTGTACAACTTTGAGTGATGGGACGAGACGAGCGCAGTTTCATGTGAGAAATAATAATAATAAAACTACTCGAGAAGAACAATACTGAAAATTGGGCGTAATACTTCTTCAATGTTGGACGATTTAGCTAACCTAATTATTAACAGCATTTGATTGGTTTTACAGCGACTACGTACGTACAGTTTTAATAAGTGGCTGTTTTCATAAAGCCGTTTTTCAGGGTGAAAATTATGAGACAGATGCAAAAACTAAGAAATGACTGTCTTCGGCCGCCGATTAATTTCTAAGCTCAAATGGATTTAAGCTGATGATAAAAATAGGACAAAAAAATAGCTTGTAGCTCGTTAACCAATGTTGAAGGTGTTCCTGATTGACCAAACTCGCTGTCAGTCTGTTAGTTGTATTTGTGTTTTGGCAATTTTGAGATGTTTACTACCATACCGGTCAGTGTTGTTGTTGTAGGCTAATATAAGGAAAATTATGGAGCCAACTTTGTGGATTTAGTAAAAAGATACTTCGCTTTTCAAGCCATCATTAAGAGGTGTTTTCGTGTATTCATTATCCGGCCTGCTCTGTTAACAGAGTCTAATATAACGATGCGTATTTCAAACACAGATGGCCCAATCAAGAAATGAATCAAAACGCTTGAAATAACCTCTAGAATACTGCACATAGTTAGCGTAACAGAACATTTCAGATAGAATCGTCTGAAAACTCTTTCGATGGTTAAGTGATAGTACATTTTTGGCATCAAGAGGACACTTTAAAGCGAATAGAATTGATTAAATAATCATGCATGAATTGTGTACGTGCAGCCAGGCCATTCTTTTGCGTCTTGAAAAATCGACTCTTCTACGGAACGTCTACCGCCCACTTTTTTGATCGATTGACATTCAACAAAACAGCCAGTCAAGTTTTTTCTGCTTGCACGATCCTCGGTCTGCAAATTTCCCATAATGACCCTTCCCAAAACGTAACGCAAAAGAAAATCACAGGCTACGAAATATATCTTCTAGGCACTAGCGCTCAAATTTACAGGAGTGCTAACTTGAAGGTTCCGTTATTGTGCATGGCTGCTCAGTCTGAGTTGAAACTGAATGAAAATTCAGAACACGACGAGGTTGTCATGTACCAAATTAGGCTGCATGCTTGAATCCTTTCATTTCAGGAGGTATATTCTCTACGCATTTGTCACCGATTTTTGAGAGGACGGATAAAGCGTTAATCGTTTCACGCAGAGCTTTTTTCGGCTTTTCTTAGGAAAGTGTGAAAATCTGTTTAACTGTTGGAAATCAAGCTATCATCGCTTCTAATGAAGCCATGGTGAATATTGTAAAATGACACTATGCTCTGAATGAAAGACATAAAGTTCTGGTTTTCGTCGAAACGTGATTCCCTGAAATAAATAAAAGACTGAATTTTGTGACATTCCGCCACGAGTAAGTTGATCAGGGTCTGGAAGGGTATTCTCGGGATCCGGGATTTGACCAAAATACGGTGCGGGATTCGGGAAAACGCAAAATATCTTGACGGGATTCGGGATTCGACTGCCACCAGGGAAGCGGGATTCGCCAAAATTTGGGCACGGGATGCAGGATTTTTGGCCTGTCTGTCGGGAATTCGGGAAATCATCACGACCAAATAAACGTTCTAGCGGAAAAAGCGAATCAAACAGGCGAGCACAAAATATCAATCGAAAGGGCCAATCTACATCTTAAATTTATTAGCTTTTGCAGAAATTAGTCTTTTTTAATGTATATTTTGGAAAGAAAAAGCGGGATTCGGCATAGGGGTCAAAAAAGTACGGGATGCGGGATTCTCGTGAAAAAGGGGCGGGAATGCGGGATCAGGACCCCCCCTTCCAGACCCTGGTTGATGTATACAGTCTCTCACCCCTTGCCTAGCCGATGAAATTGTTTTCGACGGCAAAGTTGTGTTCGATTTCGAATTTATCCTCGTTATTTATCCTCCGACTATTCTTGGAGGTTAACAAAGCGTAAATCAAGGCGTATCAGAGGAAGTGATCTAATGTCTCTCAATAATTCACGCGAATTTCCGTCCATCCTGTTAGTAAACCTTTTCGACTTTGCATACAGCGGGTAAGACTAAGCTCTCCAAGAATGGAAAGAAAAACATGAGGTTCTTTGTTATCCTGTTGCGATCAACCAAAAACAAGAAGCAGTGTCTCTGGCTTTTCTACACAGGTTATTCGAGCAAAAATATATGCGTGCGAGTGTGCGAGCGATTGAGACTATAATAAAGCCATTTGATTTTGATTTGTAAAGACCGCCTGCCGCGAGAAAACGTGCCTCGCTTCTGCAGTGAGCCGAGCACAACGAGTGTGTAACTGTGCGCCCCAAAATGTATCATTGTACAATCTCTACAGGAATTATGGTCACAAGCTGCGTGTATTCCCTTCCAACTGATAAAATTTTCTCCCTATTTCGAAAAGTTCGGGTTTCAGTATCTTATTTTATTTATTTAATTTGCAATGTCTGCTATTTCTAGTTTCTTCGAAAGTTCTAAAAACGTACAGAAACCCATCAACTGGTACGGGCGAAACTCGATTTGTGTTTGCTCAGCGTATGCCTGTATAAATATTCTCGCGCGAGTTTTAAAAGACCCAGTCAATGCGTCTGTGATTCTTGTCACCTTCTTCAGTTGCAAGTTTGTACCGCATTCTTAGATTTTATGAAAAATTTCTCGCTTCCACAAATCATTGTTAAACTGAATTAGACTAGGGGAAGTCTCTCTTTTCGCACTGACAGGGACAGTCGAGGAAAACGAGCAAGCGACCGCGAAATCGTCTGCGGGGTTGAAACGTGACGCGCGTGTCGAGCCGCTAGTGTAGTGAGACTATCCCTGAGCGGAAAGAGAGACTGCTCGTAGTCTATAAGTGAATTTCAACATATACTACACGTGATGAACCCTCTTTGATACATGTAAATTCGTAACATAAACCTTCAAATGTAGTTCTTTCCGATCCTGATATTGAGCAAGCGGGAAACATCTCCCAAGACTCAGCGAACTTTTATCACTGCTTTACTGACAAACGAAAGCAGCCATGAGGACTGTAGAGGCGAGAGTCAGTGGATTTCTAATTCCCTTTGAGCCCTTCCCCCTCCCCCCCCCTGTCAGTTTTTGGAAAGTTGCAAACCAAATATTTCTTGGCTTTTATCCAAACATTTTCTCGAAACTTGCTGGGCGGATTAGGGTCATTGAACACACCATACTGGGTGGGTTCGCAAGTGAACCCACCGGGTTTCAACTTCTTTTATTTACTTTGACACAGTTTTTCACTAGCTAGCTCTGGCATGGCGTTAAGGCAGGACAAATTTCAAAACAGTCAGGTATCATATACTAAAACTAAAGCAATTACAAGATGCAGACAATCAAATGAGCCAATGAGAACTCGTAGCAAATACATGTGACCAGTGCCAAGAGTCGAATAAACAACATTCAAGGGCGAAACAAAATTTAGTTGTCATTGCAGTGTACGTTCTTAAGTCTACTTAACTGTCTTAGTAGGCTGCCAAATTGTTTGAAGACAGTTTCCTAACACATAGGGTTTCAGCCATAGCCTTCTCGCCCTCTTCTCGGCCGGGTCATAGTTGTTGTTGTTCTGTTTTTCTTGTGTGTGTTTTTTTTGTTTTGTTTTTACCAACTGCTCTTGGTGAAGCGACATTTATTTCTCGTGACAGCAGCAGACACAAACTGGCAAATGTGTCACCTTGGCAGCCCCGCTAATAAAAGATGTGTCATCTTAAAAGCAGTAATGTTTGCCACCGTCATAAAGAAACAAATAGTCTTCCACTGATTGAGTTTCAACCAGGGTTTTAACTCTTTCTTTTTGTTTTCTTTTTTTTATTTCTCGTGAGAGCAGGAAACACAAACTGGCAAAAGATGTGTCATCTTGGCAGCCCCACTAATAAAAGATGTGTTATCTTAAAAGCAGGAATGTTTGCCACCGTCACAAAGAAACAAATAGTCTTCCGCTGACTGAGTTTCAACCAGGGTTTCAACTCTTCTCTTTTTTTTTGTTTTTGTTTTTTGTTTTTTTTTTCCCTCAAACTTCATTGCTAAACCCAACAGTCAAATACTAGTCGCATCCAACCAACAGAACAAGCGTCATTATTTTGCTTTTCGTCGCGTTTTCTTTTTCTTTTCTTATTTTTCGATTGTTTACACCTTGAGCGGTCTCACCTTGCCGCAGATAAATCTTATAAATGAGTTTTTGGTTCGAATTTCCTATTTGATTGACCAAAATTGTTTGGTGATGACTTCTGAATGATGCGTAACACTCCTCTATAGGAAAATCAAGTCACGTTTTATTATGACCTGATGACATGTATAAGTCTGTCCTTACGTCTCCTCGGTACTTGTTTACATTTGATGCAGTGATATTTCGATCATAAAGCAGCAGATTAAGACGCCTTGCGGTAAGCCTATTAGATACGCTTGAAAGACTCCTCACAAATTCTTAGAAAAGTTTTCTAAGAATTTGTATGGGACAACAAGTAGTAATACTGGAGTTCAACGAATACCACCTGGTACGTCATCAAAGTCCCGCACCTTCGCGCCCCCCACAACCACCACCACTGCCCCACCCCACCACCACCGGGAGTTTGATGACGTACCAGGTTGTATTCGTTGAACTCCAGTATTACTACTGCGCTTGCTGATCATTTTTGCTCTGCCAGTGTTTTGTTTTCCCCAGCCGGCTTCCCCATTGTTTTCTTTCTGAGGCCCCCATCGGTTTCTGCTTTCACCCCGCGTTCTCCAGCGGTTCTGTGTGCACTCCGTCGGGCAGCACCCGCCGTTTGTCATAATAGGCGCTCAACCCCAGCTTTTTTTGTTTATAGCTTACTATTTATTGAAATTATGAATATATGAAATTCATATATTTGAACTGCGGAATGAAGAAATAAATGTACAGAAGATCCTCGCAGTTATTAACGCAACTTATGCAGTTACGAAAAGAAAGCCTGAAAAAATCAGGCTTGCTGGGATTCGAACCCTGACCTCTGCGATACCGGTGGAGCGCTCTAACCAATTGAGCTAACAAGCCAACTCCCAGTTGGCTTGTTAGCTCAATTGGTTAGAGCGCTGCACCGGTATCGCAGAGGTCAGGGTTCGAATCCCGGCAAGCCTGATTTTTTCAGACTTTCTTTTCGTAACTGCATAAGTTGCGTTAATAACTGCGAGGATCTTCTGTACATTTATTACTATTTATTCGATGTCGTTTCTGGACCCATTGTTTGTCGCCATGTCTTTGTTTCCATTCAAAGCGTTTTCTTAACGCTGCCAGTCCATTTTGTTTTGCTTGTGCGAAACCCCTTTTGAGCTGAATTTTGTTTTTCCCTCTTCCAATTCATCAACAAAATAACATTTCGGGCAAAGAGCAATCATTCTCCAGCCTTTACATTCAAGTTTAAACAAACCGGAAGTGCGTCCGCTCCATTTGTTCCAAGTCAACCATTCTTTCTTTTTTTTCCTCAAATTTTGTTCTCATTTCAGGGCGAACAATGTCTTCCAAACTTTCGCCCGAAATTGCCATATAAAGACTGTCCGTGTCCATCTGGATCAGTTCAAAGTTATTGCGGTCAAAATATTGGTCCAAAAAGTCATAATAAAACTCGAGCATCCGCAGCTTGAAAACTTGAAAAGGGCGTCTGATTGTGATTTTCAATCAGATTGCCGTAGGCGCTGTTTCCAAGAGGTTTGGAAATCAGTTCAGCAAGCAGAGCTTTGTTTTTTTCAACATCTCCTGTTCGCCGGGCTTTGGTTACTTCCTGCACAAACCATTCGAAAACAACGCGAAGTTCATAGTCAATGGTGCGATAAACAGCTGTGATTACCGCCCCGTGTTCGACGTACCAACGCAAAAGCGGGGCGTAAATTAACATTTTTTTGTACAGAAAGGGCCCGCACAAGTTTTTTTCCTTGCCCCCGAATTCTTCCTGTGCGCTTCAGATAATCAAGCATTTCCTGCGCCACCGCTTCTATCGGAACGGGCTTATTTATAAAACAAGGACACATTTCTTCGAACATCGGCCACAAAGCTTTTGGAATTTCTATGTCAACTTCAGCAAAACCAAACCAGGTTCCTTTTTTCACACTTTCTGTCAACCAATTTGCGGCGCCCAAATTTTGATCATCGGGGAAATGAACAACCCTTTCTTTTCCGCAATGCATTTCAAACGCCATTGTGGACAATTAAAGAGCGTTGGCGTCTTTGCCAACAATTTTTTTGCAAACACGCGCGTCAGCAAATTGGTGAGATCTGATTTTTGTTTCTCCCGCGACGTGTCGACGCGTAAACACAAGGCTTGGCCCACCAACAACAGCGTTTTTCATAAGCTTCTTTTGCATGGGCTCCAAAGATCAGCGCCGCGCTCGATGGAACCTCGAAGCAAATAATACAAACCGACCCCAAGAATACTTACAGCGTCTTTGAAAATATCGATCCTTTTTCAGCGTAAGAACCTCGCATTTTTTTCAAAGCCTCCAAAGCTGGAACCACATCAAGATCATTATGATAACGAAGCCAGTCTGCAAACGTTTGCATCCCTTTTTCTTCAAACAAACGTTTACATTCTCGCCATTCATCCAAAGTTAGCAAATACCTTCCTTTGTTTTGAGAAAACCACTCTGGATACTCCGGCAAACCTGGGTATTCAAGTTTTTCAGGTGAATCAAACCAATCGTACGGCAACCACGATTTTTTGTTTTCACATTCATAAGCTTTTATCTACTTTTCGTAGCAGGTTCCAGGTCCTAGGTAGTTTAAAATGTCAAGAAAACGAAACTCGTTTGTGAGAATGAACATGAGTTTGTTGCCGTTTTTTGCCACTCTCACTTTTCCTGTTGTGTCAGAAAGCTGTTCAACAAAATATTCTCTTATCACATTCAAATCGTTATTTCCTGAGCTGAAACCAAGAACTGGCACCTGGTTGCACCATTCTTCTATTTTTTTGCGTTGATTTTTGGGCAAAAACCTCAAATCTCTTCGCATAAATTCCGCTCGCACATTTTTTCTGATAACGTTTCCACGACGCTGAAGCTCTTCCATAAACTTGCGAACCAGCTCTTTTGGGTTTCGGTCTCAAATATGTGTGGGTTCGTTATTGAAAGTGTCTCCAACGCTTATTGAAATCCCGACTTGCGCGTTTTCGATTGTAAACATTTCTGTTCGTTCTTTTCGATAATTTTTGTCTCCATACGATTCAAAATCATAGAAAATCGCGCGGGGGAAAATTTTGGTTTGTTTTTTTGGCAAAACTTCGTTCATTTTCTCAACCTGACAAGACCATTTTTCCATCACCTGAAACCCTGCATCTCTCAAAGCTCTGCCCGTTGAAAACCCCGATTGTTAAAATGTTTTTATTTTTGCTGGAGCATTGCGGCGAAGATGCCAAAAAACTTCATCGTTTTGCCGCTCAGGCTTATAAACACGAATCCCCAACCAGCCTGAAAACTTCACGTTTTTGTTCACAAATTTTTCAACATCATCAAGCTGGTCAAGAGAAGTTTTTGGAGCATCGTTTGGAATTGACAAGAAGTTATAAAAACCCTTCGCCATAAACGGGCAGCGTGGGTGCTTCTGTCACGCCTGGCTCCTTGATGCACGGCAATACACCGCAAAAGGCATAAGTTGTCCCGAAAAGTGTCCAAACAAAATATTGCTTGCCCACCGCGTGCAAGATTTCGCAGCCAGTCGGGCAAGGGGCCTGTTCCAAGAAGTGGCTGGCGGTCAAGAACAACCTTGAGATCAACTCGGAAAAACTCTTTAAACACCCATTTGGTTGAAGGGCGATGTATGTTGTCGGGGTCCAAACGTTTCGCTTCTTACTGTTTGATCCAAAGTTTTGCGTCAGAAAACCTGTCAAACCAAGGCGAGCCGTGGTTTGTCCAATCCACGTATGTTGATCCGTCTTCGATGTGTTCCAACACCGACCCAAAAGCTTGTTTCGCATAAAACGATGTTCGAACGTTTGCACGAATTTTTTCCATGAATTTTTCCACAAGAGATTTTTCAAGATCGCGGGTGATCCGCCAAAGGATATAACGGCACCCCTTTTTGTCTTCACCCTCTTGTCTCAAATCACTAAACAATGTCAAAACCACGTCTCATTCGCTTGTTGGGGGTTGGTTTTGCGGCTGCACAGGGTCAAACTGCCGCAAAAGCTCCCGGTTTTTTCTTTTTTGACTCGGTGGTGGTTTTGCAACAAAAGCTTGTGGAACAAGAGGTTTTGGCAAATTTGGGGGGAGGGGTTGTTCCAGCGCGTTTTCAACAACTGCTTGAGCGGCAGGGGGCTTGGCTGTGATCAGCTGTTCAAGTTCAAACAAAACTGCTGGGTCAATTTTGGGGAGTTGTTTTTCGAGCTCTTTTGAAACAACAAACATTTTGCGTATATTAACACATATAAAATTTGGTGATCAAATCTTTAATTGGGTGGTCAAAAGTTCGGCCAAAACGCGGTCAAAAGCTTTTTTGGCCTTTTTTTTTTCAGCAAAGCCGGTCCTTGACCGAGCGGCCGCCGCAACGGACACAAAGGCGGTACCCAGAAAAAGTGGCGACGCCGCAGCCGTCGCAGGGCTCAGGGATTCTGCCGCCTTTTTTCAGCTGATAATTGTGTGGGGTGCAAAACCTGCCGACGCACCGTTTTCCGCTACCAAGATGGCAACCGCACAAGCCGCTTAATAATTTTTATAAAAATTATAGCTGGAGTTTAATGAATACCACCTGATTGTTACACCTTTGTTTTCCTTTTTTAAACCTCCCAGCATACAAAACGAAGCAAGCCGTTGGGAGGTTTAAAACACGAAAATAAGACTCTGAGAATAAGGTCGAACAAGGGCAAAAACAGGGGAGCGCCCGAACCTTTTTAAACCGGATAACCGGAAGGGGGGTTCACTATTTAGATAGAAACGGCACCCCTGTTATATCGTTCGAATAGCGGCTATGGTCCGTGGATCAAACAACTGTCAACTTTCTGAGGCCATTTATAACCTCCCTCCAGAGCTTTGTGAAATAATTTACAAGGAGTATCTCGCCATAACACTGAGACAGCGAGCGGCTCTGGGCTGGGACGAGGTGCATGAGGCTCTTAAAGAGGTGCCTTTCTGCGAAGAACAAGGACGAATCGTAAATGTTTTGTTTTGTAAGAAATGTGTCACTTGCGGCCGGAATGGGCTCTGTTACGCGTGTAACAAAAATGGAGTTTATTACTATCTCGGCTATCCTGTGTTTGACTTTTACGACTACGACGAAATCTTTCAGAAATACTGGTAGACAGAGGTCATCCACTTCGCCGTCGCCTCCGAAAAACGTCTCTTGTAGTTTCATTTCCCGAATCTCGGCTGGCGCTTTTAATTAACATTTGAAAACAAAATATTTTTATTCATATTTTCAAATCATGATCGTAATAACACATTTTATTTCTTTTCTTGTGAATTAATATTTCTCACTGGTGTGTCTTAGATAGGTGAGGGATATAACACGCGAAGTTGTTTAGTGTTTGAAAGAACAAGAGAAGCGATGACCGGTCCGATGCGGTTTCCTATTAACAAAAGACGAAAGACCTTTCATATTTATGTTCCAGAAGGTTCTCTATGCTGTCATTAATTAACAATGTGGTTTCCCGCCGTCATGCACGTGTTCCCATACCTGTTTCGTGCTTATTGACGCCCACGTGTACTTATTCTAGAAAATTCTCACAGCAAATATTAATACAACACACTTAAAAATCTATTCAGTTGCTTCATTTTCGAGGGAATAGACAATTCTTGTCGTTTGGTTAGAACAGAAAAATGGACAAGACGCCGTTTTTATCCTTTCGAACTGAACTTGGGAAGGTGAGAGATGTGCTCGTGAATGCTTCAAACGGGAGTGAAGAGGTTACATCGCTATTCGAAGAGTTGTTAAAGATTTACCCTGAACTACACCGCACTGAAGAGCTGTTGCCTGATTTGGTTTTAAAGCCGAAAGAAAAAACATCAACAAAAAGCAATGCTGCGAGTGTAAAACAAAAAAACTGAAAGACAGCATTCAAAATTCTGAGCGATTTAAGGATTACTCAGAAATAGAACTCATTTTACACAATGAAGAGACATGTTTAAACACATTACGCGAACTTGACTCAGCTGAGAGAGATGCAGAAAAACGACTTGTTTACCTTTCATTAGTTTTGAAACACACTCACGAGTAATAAACCTTATGTGCAGTGTGTTATGTCGGGAGGTGTTAGCAGCTCAACAAGAAAATAATAAATTGTTTGCAAAGTTGCAATCATTTTGTTAGCGTATATAATTACTTTGAAAATCTACAACGGAGCGAATGTTTCTTCATATTTTTTACAAATAGATGGCGGAATCTCCATGCAATGATCAGTGACGAAATTATCTATCATTTTCAATCTATCAAGAAGGACCTTTTACATGTATATCAACAACCTCGTTCCCAGGACTTTTTCCCTTTTTTAAATTTGGGAAAAAGGGAAAAAGTCCTGGGAACGAGGTTGGTATATCAAAAAAAATAAGTCAAACCAAATTTTTTTTTTGAGTTTATTAGTTTTTGATTCTTGGGCACTATTCCTTTCTGAACGAGATTCTATTTATTATATTGTATTATACATTGTATGTAACCATTAATAAGAAGATGGTGTTATGAAATTGTTGTAAATAATGCAACTGAATGAAAAACTTTCAATGTTTGACGTGCAACAATGCATAAGAAATCATTGTATTAAATGTTATTCTGATAGTATTTTTGAAATGGCATTCAATTTTATTAATAGTAATGTCTGGGCAATTTGCCTGGCTGCAGCTAACCTGTCAGTAATTTAATTTCCTGGCCTGTGACCTGGCTCAGCAAGGTTTTCAAGCCCAGCTTTGGCCCCGGTCTGCCACGGCCAGGCCAGGCCGGGCTGGCCGCCTGACCACGGCTTCCCCGGTTTTTTTATCCCTTGGCCAGCCCGGCCAAAGCATGGCTTGTGGCCGGGCTTACCTCGGCTTTCAGGCCAGGCTTTGGCCCCGGTCTACCCCGGTCTGGCCAGGCTCCTGATGCAAGGGGTCTTGTGAGAGATTGTATCAGGCCCTATTTTAGCGAGCAACCAACGTAAGAAAATATGAGAGCGATGCTAAAATTCGGCCTGATCGCAGGTTACTTTACCTGTGATAGTTAAATTTTTTAAACTTTTTTCATACAAACGCACAGCTTAGTTATTATATAATTTTGAAAAGTGTTGTTCTAAAACAGTTTTAACAGTGTCCATGCTCTCCCGGCCACTGAAGCAGCTAGGTCTAGAGTGAGCTTTAAAACGTTACGTGTAGAAATTATCGCTCACATCTATGAAGAGAAGAAAAGATTTCTACGTGTCATATACAATATCTAATACTTATTTGTAACTGAAAAGCCCCTCTTGAGAGCTGCACTAGATTTATATAAGTATCTAGTGTTGTACTTAAATAACGCGCCCACATCTAGACCTTTCATTCACCGTTTCGCAAGTTTGTTGTTTGACTCCACCTGCAGAGCACAGTTTGTCAGGTTTCCAAGACACTGAAGATACCATGAAGACGAAGTTCTTTGTCCTGTTTTCGATCACGAGTAATTAAACAATCAGTTTGGTTCCATATAGAAACCAGATCAAGAGGACACTTTGATTCAAACAAAAGGGTGGAATAATTTGCACGGTTTATGCACTTTCAGTCAAACCATCTTTTGGCGGCTTAGAAAAATTGAAAATACACTTACGTGAGGCAGCAAAAAAATGGCATTTTCAACCGCATAAGTGACAATTTTAAGTCGGCCGAAAAAAAAAAGACTACTTTCTGCAATTAAACTTTTTCAACTCACAGTGTAAATTCAGAAGTTCTGTTTTAGCCCCGAAAATGGGGCCGTTTCGGTGAGAACATACAGTGCTTTTTTGAGGGCTAACTTGGCTTTCTATTTTAAAGCCATAATAGCCCTATTACAGGGGCTGAGCCGGCACCAAAGGGCCAAATTGGGTCACACTGTGTGCTGTTTCGGCTTTCAATGGGGTTAGTTCTGTCCCAGTTGTGGCTGAAATAGCCCCACAATGGGCTGATGAGCTCCAGGGGCCTCAGGGGCTAATTTGGAGTTTTGGGGCTGAAACAGATCTCTGAATTTACGGTGCAGATGGGTCTATAAACAATTAGTAGAACATACTGAGACGTACTCGACCCAGAAAAGAAGCCAAACACTTGAAGCTACCTTACTCTAGGATATTATACATTGTAAGCTTAACCTTGTTCCCAGGGCCTTCTCTGCATTGACTGCAGAGAAGGTCCTGGAAACGAGGTTGTTGTAAGCTTATCAAAACCAGTTAGACGAAGTTGTCTAAAATAGCATATTTTGGCTTCAAAAGGACACATATCCAAGCAGAATTGATTGACTAAAAACGAACTGGTATGATAAAGAAATCATACTTTAAGGCGGGCCATTGTGGCTTTAAAGTTGATTTGAAAATTACCTTGTCCGTGACAGTTTAATCTTTTGGACTCATTTTTATACAAAAGAACAGTTCAGGTATATTGTACAACTTTGAGTGATGGAGGGAGACGTGTACATGTTCACGTGAGAAATAATATTAAAACTACTCGAGAAGAACAATACTGAAAATTGGGCGTAATACTTCTTCAGTGTTGGAAGATTTAGCTAAACTGAATTAATTGACAGCATTCGATTGGTTTTACAGTGACCACGTACGTACGGTTTTAACAAGTGGCTGTTTTAATAAAGCCGTTTTTCCGGGTGACGATTATGAGACAGATGCAATTACTAAGAAATGACTATCTTCGGCCGCCGTTCAATTTCTAAAGCTCAAATGGATTTAAGCTGATGATAAAAATAAGACAATCACCTTGTAGCTCGTTAACCAAATAGAGTGTTGAAGGTGTTCATGATTGACCAAACTTGCTCTCAGTCACTGAGTGGCATTTGTGTTTTGGCAATTTCGAAATGTTTACTACTATACTGGGCAGTGTTGTTGTCGTAGGTTAAGGAAAGCTATAGACTGAGCCAACTTTGTGTATTCATAAAAAGTTACTTCGCTTTTCAAGCCATCGTTTAAGAGGCGTTTTCATGTATTCATTGTCAGGCCTGCTTTGTTTAATATAACGATGCGTATTTCAAACACAGACGGCTCAATCAAGAAATAAACCCGAGAAAACGCTTGAAATAACCTCGAGAATACTGCACATAGTTAGCACTTCCCATAGTTAGACGCTTCAGATAGAATCGTCTGAAAACTCTTTCGATGGTTAAGTGGTAATATATATTTGGCATCAAGAGGACACTTTAAAGCAAACAGAATTGATTAAATAATCATGTCGGAAATGTGTACGTGCAGCTAGGCCATTCGTTTGCGACTTGAAAAATTGACTTGAAATTGCTTTGCCTGTGGTAGTTTAATTTTTTAACCTCTTTTTCATACAAAAGCACAGCTCAGTTATACAATTTAGAAAGCTGTTGTTCCAAAACAGTTTTAACAGTGTCCATGCTCTCCTGGCCACTGAGCCACCTAGGGCTAGAGTGAGCTATAAAACGTTACCTGTAGAAATTATCGCTCACATCTATGAAGAGATGAAAAGATTTCTACATGTCATATACAATATCTATTACTTATTTGTAACTGAAAAGCCCATCTTGTGAGCTGCAATAAATTTATGTAAATATGTAGTATTGTACTTAAATAACGCGACCGCATCTAGACCTTTCATTCTTCGTTTCGCCAGTTTGGTGTTTGACTTCACCTGCAGAGCACAGTTCGTCAGGTTTCCAAGATACTGAAGATACCATGAAGACGAAGTCCTTTGCCCCGTTTTCGATCACAGGAGTAGTTTTCCTGGTTGCGTTTTTCTGCCCTGTAAGTCGATTTTTAAAATTATTTTGAACTAAGTTTTCCATGTTTCTGAAAAAAGTTTCTGAAAAAAGTTTCTGAAAAAAGCAATTTCCCGAGTTTGCTTCTGTCTTCGTAAAGTGCTTTACTGTTAGAGCATAATAACATGATATTCTCGTGTTGGCGAACTACTAAATTGTCACACAGAAGTCACTGCCTTCCAAAAAATGTTAATCAATCGATTTCAGTTGTTATTTCTCTAATTGTCCTTTCCTCTTTTTGGTCTGTTCTCAGGTTGTCCATTCTTATTGCCTGCAGTCATCGTGTACAGGAGATTGTTGTAAAGCGCAGGTGAGTTGCGTGTTTTGCCAGCGTTAAGAAGCTGTATTCGTTTGAAAAGAGGACCAAAAGAGAGAAAAAGATCAAGGACAAGTCCAATATGAAACAGATAAAACAAAGGGCAAAGAAGTGATTTGCATAACACCTCATGTTCTTTATTATTATTTTTTCTCTCTTCACAGGGTAAAGTGATTTACCATCAGACCATGACTCCTACTTGGCTGGAAGCGCATGCGTCATACATCGATAGCTCTCGTACATCAACTGCTCAACAACTGACATTCAACGCAGGCGCGGTAGATCGAGCTGCTCTTCTCAAAGTTCCCATGATTCCTGCTAGTGTCCTGAAAGTTTCCACTCCGCTGACTGTTGAGATCACAGTTGCACATGATGTCAGCATTGGCAACGTACTAGACAGCGACATCGTATATGGCGTGTCAGACGGTACCAAATTTACCGGGTTTCTTACTCTTGATAAGGGGAATTATGCTAACCAAGGCCCCTGCTATAGATATTAAGGAGTGTCCGGGGTAACTTTGTCCTCCATTCAGTCCGGCGCAGCGCTCCCGAAACCCAGCGACTCTTTCTATCCCGGTCAGTATGTCTTCACTCTCAAGTTGGATGAGCGCTGGGGCTCGTGCTACACTGCGCATGACGGAGGCTTCGTGAGGACCGCTGGCTACAATAACCGACTGATGCTCAGCAATGGACTCACCCTGGAAGTTTATAAAAGCGATAAAGGAGAGAGAGTTGGGATTAGGTTCATCAAGGTCTCCATCGTACAAGATGACGCTTAGAGCGTCAACAAAAGAAACCTGCTTCATGTAGTCAGCATCATTTGTCAGGATAAGAACTTTAAGTGGATGCATTTATAGAAAAAGAAGAATGTGAGACATGGACAGTGGGTTTTTCTGTCATAACTGGTTAATTAAGGGAGTTAAAGACAGAAGTACGAAGCATTGTATGTTATGTCTGCCTAAAGAATAAAAGAGCGAAATATCGGAAAATACCGCGGTTTTTTTCCTTTCCTTCTCAGTCTACTGAATTTCCCTTTATTTCGTTTTGAAAAAGGATCAAAAGAAGCAATTTCCAAACGATAACAAGAACAACAGCAACAAATCCTTGAAAGTCTCACACCCAGAAAATACAGCACTTTAGAGGAATTAAATAAACAAAATTAAGCCCATAGGAAGAAACTTGCCTTTTTCCTGTCGTAATTCTAGTAAGTTTATGTGCTCTTTACTCTTGTTGGGGGCAGCGGCGGCAGGCGAGGAATTAACGGACTCAAAACCCATTAAATCACAAAAGAACACACACACGATGTAAGGTAAGTGAACTTTATTTATCTAGCTTGCAGTAGATCCCAACTTGGGATAAAAGATGCAATATTCCGTATTTTATGGAGCATTTCTCGCAAACACTTGAATCAAGCCGAGGTCAGCCGTTACAAATTACAGTAAATGTATGAGATCAAATAGCGTATCGTGACGTCACCCGGCCTCAAACAGTCCGGATTGTCTGCCTGTGATTTTATCAAAGCACAAGAGACTGGTGGAAATCCTATTCACATCCTAGCAATCTATCACCCTTCCACTTTACAAAAATGTTATTAGATTTTTTCTTTGTTCCTGGGGGGACCCCTGGCCTTCTATTCTTTGTAAGGGGGGAACTCTACTTTTGAAAAACTGAAAATGAGACATCTTTGACGAAAACAAATTCTAACTGGTATTCACATTTTGATTAAATTCGAAGTTGTACATAAATATTTGATCCTTTCTTAATCTTTTGATGCTCAAAAGTCCGCGGTCACTCAAGTGGTTTTTGCAGGGCACGTGATTTAAAACAGGCAAAATGACAATTTTCTATTATTTTTAGTGGCCACTTGTCAGAACTTAAGGAATGCAACAGCAGTTATATACCATTATGCTGTTTCTTTATCATCTATAGATTGCTATTATTTCCCTTTAGTAAGATTATTTCGTAAATTGAGAAATATTACTTTTTCAACATCACACTCTCATAGGGGACTGTTAATTTATACAAAACAGTACTCAGTTAACCGGTTGAGAAAACTATAAAAATAAACTGGACAGTCGACTAAACTAAAAAAATGAGCTTTATAAGAGACAATTGTTGTCTGACATATCAGGGTCGTAACGAGGTATATTTTTCCATCACTGATCCCATTTTTTGGCCAAAAATTCTGATCCCTGATACCCAAAACGTAGAAAAATCTGACCCCTGATCCCACTAAAATCTTGTAATCTCGGGACACCACTTAACCCTATTTAGCCTGGGGGGGGGGGGCACATTGTGCCCGCGCTGACTTTAACGAATTATAACTTTTAAATGGGCTAGACTGAATAATCACCAAATCTCGTGACTTTTCCTAAGATTTATCATAGAAAATTTTCCTGTGTCAATGACGTGTCTATGATGATTAAGGTTTCCATAGCAACCGTCTACTCAGACGTGTATTTTGACTATTTTCTGTCTTTTTTCAGTCTTTTTCAGTTTTTTTCCCTTCGTTTCTAAGAAGAAGATAATATTTACTGTTGTGTGCTTTTTTTGACTAAGTATGTTTCTTAGAACAAAATCATATAGTTTTGGTGACGTCATTGTCAGCTGTATGACTGCAGGCTTGGGATTCAAGATGGCGGCCTCAAACTCAAACTGGCACGTTTGTGACGTCACGACACGCCATAATTGACACGTTATAAGCCCAATCTGTAACCTATTGACGTTCTATAAACCTGCCAAGTTTCACCGCAAGAGCTTTAATACCAGGCTCAGAAACTCAAAAAAGACCAGACAGAATAGGGTTAATATCAAGGTTAGCGTCAGGGACAGGAACTTTTTATTAGCAAGTTAAAGTTAAGGGTGCTTACTTGAACAGGGGCAGATGGAGGAAAAATTGTAATAGTTCTCCTATAACATGACCGCCGAAGGTTCGAGCGCTAGTGGGGTTTTGGGGCGTTCGGGTACGCTGGGGAGGCAGCGTGGCCGAGTGGTTAGTGTGCTAGACTTCGGGTTCGTAGGTCCCGGGTTCGAATCCCATACTGAGCACTTCATGGATTTGTTTTACGGCAGTCCCGAGTTATGAAATCCTTCGGCTACGCTTGTCAATAGCCAACTGGTTGGCCTCCCGCCGAGGCACGCCTCTAAACTAGCTGGGCTATCGTAAGGAAGAACCGAGGAAAATGGCAAACATCGGCAAACAGTGGCAGACATAAATAATTTGTTGAGGTATGACTGGTTAAGTTTAAGATTAGGGTTGCCCTCTGGGATATACTTAACTGCTAAATCAATGGATTCCTCGAGTGGTATTTTAGTGAATAAACGTAACTTTCCACATCGAACGGAAACCATGAAATAACCATGGGTGGATAAGTTGGCAATTTCGCTGACAACTATAATGGAAATGGAGAAAGGCAATTCCTGTCAATCGCGTTCATGACAAAGTGTTTCACTATTGTGTTTTCAGTCATGCAGTGCAGCTAACACTGTGTCTTCAAGAGTGGCACTCTGGTTGTTCTGGAGACCAGAAATAGGAAGTACGTGACCTGTAACACAACATGACATTACATTTGCCAAACAAGAAATAAAATGAACTTAAAGCTGGGCAAATGCAAAATAGCGGCAAAATCACCATACCATCGATTTTCTTCCGTTTCCCTATGCCTCCAGAGAGAGTTAAAATGTTGAAACTATAGGCCAAATCTGAGAAAGTGCACCGGCTGGTCAAACCAACAACAGCGCGCAGGTATCCCATTAGTCAAGGAGTCGAGGTTCACCAATACAGCAGAAACCACAATCGGCTCGCTGTATTGTATTCAGTGTAATAGGTAATACGAGCGGGAAAAACTACTAATTAAAATGACAGCGTGACGGAATCAAAGAAGCGGAGAAAAATGAAAAGTCAGACACAGTTATATCCTTGGAAATCGTGCCTTTTATTTTTTTCCTTAAAGGCCCATAAAGGCGTAGAAAAGTCCGATCCCTGATCCGTTAAAACATGTTAAAAAATTGTTGATCCTAATACCAGGACTTGTGATCCCAGATCCCGGGACTGTGATCCCAGATCCCATATACCTCGTTACGACCCTGGACATACCATTTTGTAAAGTAATCAGTTCAAGAGCGGCCTCAGAGCCAACCTAAGTCGCGCCAAATTCAGAGATCCTTCAAGGTTCCATTTCGGTGACGATGATTATTATCGCCGGATCAAGAGTTCAGTTCTCATCCTTGCAGCAGCCGCAAATGGTTTCATTTACAAGGATCCTCTATCCAGTTTGCTGCAACCGCCAACAGATCAACCAAAACACAACAAACAGCTCCCAGAGAAGCAAACATCACTCCATACTCTACCAATCCTGCTCTGGCCGCCATGTTGGATTTCGTGACATGAGTACTTCGCGTCTTTCCGGTATCCATTTTTGTCACCTGCTCAGAAATACTGTTTTTGATCTGGCTCGTTCTTTCGAATTTAAAGCAAGTTCAAAGTGTTTAACTATCACATTATTTCATAGAATTAGCTGACATAAAGTCCATTTTCGGGGATTAAAAGATCCAAAAAATGCATTTTTGGGCATGATTCCCTCCCCCCCACCGATACCAAGTTCGGTTTATCACGAGAAATGAAAAAAGAAAATTAATTATGATTACTTCCACCAAAAGGACTTACTTCACACAAAAAATGAAGGGAAATTTATTTTGACGATTTCCAATTTTGCTCAAACCTTAGCGGCATTTGCTCTTAAAAACTCTGCTAAATAGAAATGTTTTAAGTGAAGTTGTTAAAGACAACAAAGAGGGAGCATTTTTCAAATTGTTCTGAAGAACGTGGTTTAGTACGGGTGCGTATTAAAAGCTCATCTGTCAAGAGCCTAGATTACGTAGCGGAGGGTATTCTTGTAGAAGGGTCGATAAATGGGTTGTACTTTGGTGCCCTCTCTGATGAAGAGATAGTTTATTTTTGGCATCAAGAGGACATCTTTATCCGAGAAGATTTGATAAGACAATCACGTCTGAAAAAAAATCTTACAGGCGGGCCATAGTTTGCAGCTTTACATTTGATTTAAAATTGCCTTGATTGTGATAGTAAACGTTTCTGGACTTTTTTCGTACAAAAAAACAGGGGAGGGTGGGGTGAGACGTGCGTAGTTTCATTCATCTTCTGAACAGGTGAAAAACAAAATGACACGCGTGAAACGACACAGAAAATCTGGTGTAATACTGACTTCTTCGAAGCTGGCAGATCGAACTTTGCCTGAATTGTTGACAACTTTTAACTGTGTATTTTTAGTGATCACAATCTTCACGAACTTAATTGGTCACAACCAAAGTCTTTTTTTCTGTAGGGATTTAACACGATAGACAATCTGAGTCAGGTGCCAGAGACGTGAAATGACCGTTTTTAAGCTGAAATGGGTTTAAGCTGGTGGTGATAAAACTAAGAGCCCCACTCGCTTGTAGCTCGTTAATATTGATCACATGAAGCTTTAAATTCGTTTATAAGTTACCAAATTAAACTCGCCCTCAGTTACTTGCAATTGGTGCTAGCATTTGTTGTTTGGCGCTCTTGACATGTTTGCAACAGACTGATAAGTGTTGTGGGCTACGAATATTGCTGGAAATGATTTACCTCTTATTAACCGAGCTTAGTCGGTCTGTATGGGAGAATCTTGACCGAGGTCGTGAGTACAGACCGAACGCAGTGAGGTCTGTACACACGACCGAGGTCAAGTTTCTCCCATACAGACCGACTAAGCTCGGTTAATAAGTTGTTTATTATATGGCCAAACAAGAAAACTTTAATTCGCTTAATGTAAATGGTTCGTACTAGCTGACATTTTGCTTGCAAAAGTCGATGAGCTGAACTTAAATCTGCCAAAGTTTGCTCGTCCTCTACCTTTTTTCTCGTCAGGCTTGTTGGCGCTTCATTTTAGTATTTTTAGAAGGAAATAGTCATTATTTTTGTAGTTTAGTTTGCACCTTTATCACCGCAAAATGTAACCGATCTAGATGCCGGTCTAGATGGGAAAATCTAGCCCGCTGTCAATATCGATTTCAGCCAATCAAATTCGTGAATTCGGTAGTTCCCAGTCCTTGTGAGACACGGCCATATAATAAAACATATTACAGTGCCAACTTAGTGAATAGTTACTTCGTTTTTCAACCCAACTCGCTCGTAAATATGAAGAAGCTTTTTACAGATTCACTGTGAGGACTGCTTTTTTTAACTCTCAGAGTATAATATAACAATGCTTATTTCAAACGCAGACGCCTTAATTCCGAATGAAGCTAAGCAAAACACATATTAGTGAAGAAATACTTGATCCTGTCTATTTGAATCAAATAACTTTTAGAATATCGCACATTGCAAGCTCAACAAAACGATTAGATGAAATCTTCTGAGAACACCACTTAGTCTTTTGATGATGAAGGAATAGTCATACTTTTAATATCAAGAGGACACTTAAGTAAACCAAAATAGAATAAAAATAATCACGTATGGGATGACGTAAAAATCACACAGGCCGTCACGCGATTGTTTGCGACTTAAAAATTTGATCTGAAGTTACCTTGTCTGGGTAATGGTTTTTTTCTTAGCATGATACTTCTTTTATAGGATAAAAGGTGCAGAGCTTCATTATTTTCTGAAATGGGTGGGCGAAAATTAAAATAAAAGAAACACAAGTGAAACAAAGAAATCTCATATTGGCCTAATACTTCAAGGTAGATCGAGTTATAAATTACTGACAACTTTCAACTGGATTACAGTGGCCACAGTTTTAGCCAGCTACCGTTGTCACAAAGCAACACCTGTTGCTATCGTTTTTTAAGGCTGGTGAAAGTTTCAGTGAAGGACCAATGGGCCCTCAGCACCCGGCTACCTTAGGGACTTTTTGCTCATTAACAACACACAGAGAAACTTTTTTTCGTGCATGTAAGTCCATTTCTACCTCGCTTCCCAACCATCACATTTTCAAGTAATAAATTGTTTTTTTTTTTTTTGCACGGGTTAGTTTAGCTTAGCTACCGACCAAAAACAGTAGTTCGGGTAAACTGTATCTGGAGGGCAACCGTAGTTGATTGATAATTGAAACCTTGAACTTTAGACGACAAGGTCCTTGAGTGATCATAAGGATAATAGCGCTATATCCAGTCGATATATTGGTGTGTGCCGTGCCAAAGAGCATGGTTTAGGTGCTGTTTCAAAAACAAATAAATTATTGATTTTGTCTTTTCGGACTAAAATATGTAGTATGAATTCTATTGATAACCATGGAATGACTATCCAGCAGGTCTCAGGCAGGTTTTATGTAAAATGGTGTAAGGGAATCTAGAGGGATGTGGAAAGTGGTAAAATGTGGCCTGAAAAGTTTTAAGGTTGTTGTAAATGGGGCACAAATAATCTTTTAGCAGTGTCCCTCGCTCACACGGCACATCAGGATATATAACATATAAGCTCTGGCGTGAGAACTTTAAAACGTTACGTGCTGGATTTTTCGTTCATATCGCTGAAGAGATGAAAAATATATATATTTCACGTACAGAGAGTCAGTGCTTTCAAAAAGTTTAAAGGAGTAAAACATCTCGTGAAATTGATAACCTTTAGCCTGGTAATGCCACAGGACCCCCAGTGTCTTAAGGGAAGTAGTTCGCTTTAACTTGGGAACGCTTAGAATGGATATGTATGTTGTATTGGAAACATTAAAAAGCGTGAAAAGATTGTTAAGGTTATGTGGCAATACTGCCTTATACATAATTTTTTCCCTGCCGTTTGTATAAGCGGATTTCTTAAGTTAATACGCCGATGGACTGTTGCAAGAGCGCAAATTTCTGATAAGGGAAATGAATTTGCGATCACAATATATGAGATGAATATCGAAAACATCTTCAGTATCGCTTCTTCACCGGCGGTAAGAATATTTCATCTACACGGCTCAACGGCATTGGCATGTAAATATTTTTTCGCCTGTTTCATGGTATGAACGAATTTCTTGGCTGAATAAGCTATTTAAAATCTAACACTGCAGATCGTAGATTTCTATGAGCGAAAAGAATTCAGAAGGAATGATAAGATAAGTACCAAAAAATGTCATACATTTTAGAAATCAGTCCGCCAAAACTTGACCAAAATTTACACACTTTTTCTAAGGTTGGTGAAATCTCTTCAACTGTGCAGGTTTAGAGAGACTGAAAAGGTTTAATTACATCACAAATATACAGATTTTACAAGGATTTAATTAATTTTCTGTAAGTCTGATTTTCCAGTGATCAAGGGGAGTACGCTGGACAAGAATGAGAAAAGTGATGTAAGCTTTTCTCATTATTTCCCCCTTTTATTCTCAGACATGACATACAATGCTTCATGCTTCTGCCTTAGACTCCCTTATTAACCAATTATGAAAGAAGACATGCACTGCTCATATTCGTCTTTAAATGAATCCTTTAAAGTTCTTGACTAGACTAATGATACTAATTACATGAAAAAGGTTTCTTTTGTTGTCGCTCTAAGCGTCATCCTGTATGATGGCGACCTTGATGAATCGGATTCCAACTTTCTCTGCTCTATTTGCTCTATAAAACTCAAGAGTGAGTCCCTTACTGAGCATCAGTCAGTTATTGTAATCAGCGGTCCTAACGAAGCCCCCGTCATGCGCAGTATAGCAGGCGCCCCAGCGTTCATTAAACTTGAGGGTGAAGACAAACTGACCAGGGTAGAAAGAGTCGCTTGGTTTGGAAAGACGATGCTCATTACGTATGGAGGACAAAGTTGCACCAGACAGCCCTTCAGTTCCTTGGCAGGGAGCATTGTGCTCATAATTCTTTTTATCCGTAGTTTGAAAGCCGATAAACCTTGTGCCATCTGACACGCCATATCTGATATCGCTGTCAGCTGTGTTGCCAATGCTGATGTCGTGTGCGACTGTAATCTCGAGAGTCAGCGGCCTACCAACTTTCCGAAAGCCAGCGGGAATCATGGGAACTTTGAGAAGAGCAGCGTTGTCTACTGCGCCGGCATTGAATATTAGCTGTTTGACGCGTTTGACAGCTGATGCAAGAGAAATGTCGACGTATGACGCATGCACTTTCAGCCAGATAGGAGTCAAGGTCTGATGGTAAGTTACGTTTCCCTATTGCCAAAGAAAAACAGAACAAAACAAAACAGAACAGAAATACCCAGTTACTAAGAAAACTCTAAAGAATGCCATAACACTTACTTTTTTGCGTTTTGCTTTATCTCAGTGCTCAATCGAGATCATCTAAGTGGCTTTGACTGATTTTAAACAAATTGCACTTGAGGTCACCCATCGCTATAAAAACGCGTGACTTACCTGCATTTTATTGGACTCTGCTAAACAGTATGACTGCAAACATCAACAGGCGTGGCAATTAGAGCAGAAGCAAAAAGACAATTAGAAAGATAAAAATTAAATTGAATGGTTTGAGAATGTAAAATCAACGTTTTTGTTAAGAGTTTTAAGTAAGATTTTGTAGTTATGTCTCAACAAGAATACTGTAGAAGGTACTTGCTTCATTTTCAGTCAACTGAAACAGTACAAGGCTATGTAATGTTGTTCATTGTGTATTTTCCCTTTAAAGCCATATGTTTTCGAGAAATATTTGTAAAAATGTAATAAGCCTACACTTATAAAAAGAATGTCATTTCATCTTGCTCCCATTTAGGAGAATTCTCAAAGAGCACCTTAAAAAATGAAAACAGATGCAAGCTGACGAGACATTTTTCAATCAACGCGTCTCTACAGAAACCAGAAATCCTGAAAAACATCAGTGGAAAACAACAGAACTGTACTCGTCTTACAAGACAGAAAAAGGCAATCACAAACAGGAATGCCATTCCAGTGATCGGAAAACGGGAAAGGAACGTCGGCGTCATTGTTGTCTTGAAAATCTTAATTCAGCCGCCTTCAGATGCTTAGTGCACTTGAAGTGGAGTCTTAACCAACACGACAGCTAACGGACGAAACAATGAATGAAAGGTCTAGATATTCTACAACGGATGTAGTTATCTTCGCATCTGAGCTTCCGAGATGAACGATAAGTAATGCGCGTAGGCCATAAGGTTTAAACGCTCTCACCTGCCCAAGCTGACTTAAGGCGTGAGGATATTGATATAACGTACATTCTGAGCTTAACGAAACGGTCCAGTCTTCATGCATACACATAGACTTTACAGAGTAGCCTTGGAGAAGTAAATAAATAAATAAATAAAACAAGAAAAAAGATGTATAATGTATGCACATTAAAATGAACATTACATCTGATACTGATATATTCGAATCTACGTACAGCTGGTCGCATCCTGCCCTGCAAGCAGAGGTTTCTAATGGTCGCTCTATGTTCCGGCGGGCGAATACCCTGCAAGCAGAGGTGTCTTGGTCGCTCTTTGTTCCGGCGGGCGAATACCCTGCAAGCAGAGGTTTCTTGGTCGCTCTAATTATTGTTCCGGCGGGCGAACACCCTTCAAGCAGAGATTTCTTGGTCGCTCTATGTTCCGGCGGGCGAATACCCTGCAAGCAGAGGTTTCTTGGTCGCTCTTTGTTCCGGCGGGCGAATACCCTGCAAGCAGAGGTTTCTTGGTCGCTCTTTGTTCCGGCGGGCGAATAAGTAACCTTTGCGCAAAACCGTCCGATTTCCTGTCATGCATGTGCAACATTCGTCATACGCATCGTCACTTCCGTTTCTTGCATATTTTGTACACGCGCTCATGCGTCAGCTTAAACAAAACCTGTGAACTCCATGAAAACGTTACTTGTACCCAGTCTGTTTGAGGATTACTTCAACTTCAGGATAAATGTGAGTAAAACAAAGCTTTAATAATTGCTGTGTTGTTTTTTGCTGGTTTTATGAGTTGGGAGAAGAGGTGCGCACAACACGTTTGCAAGCGTCTCACAGCGCGCGCTCTTTTTGACAACATTCACGGCATGCGTCAGCTTCAAAACGTGTTGAAAGCCGGTTAAAACCAGAATTTCTAATTAATTCATCCAAAATCCTGGAGGGCGGCAGAACAAAGCTTAGAACCGGACGGTTTTGAGCAGAGCTTACTTACTCGCCCGCCGGAACATAGAGCGACCAAGAAACCTCCGCTTGCAGTGAAGTCGCAACCTAGGTTTAGTTGCCGTAGTTTTTGCTTTAATTCAGCCAGGTAAATTAGTTATCCTGTCTGTCTGGAAGGAAGTTCCATAATTTAGCAGTATAGTATCTAAAGGAATGTAGGCCATATGTTGTTAACGGTTTAGGAAGGCTCAGAATGTTGGTAATTGAATTGTCAGAAAACGCAAATGTTGGTAAACGAATTGCCACAAAGTGCTCTCGAGGATGGAGTGTTAAGAGGCTGTCTCCCTAAGAGTGTTCCACTCGATCTCGGACTCAAAAATAGATTTCCTTCAAATTTCTACCACAAATACTACTATCTATCCCTACTACTAAAATGAAAGAGATGTCGATGGTGGTTCAAAAAATTATACAAAGTACTTTCCCTGTTTTTGCTATGAAACCGATTCTGGAGGTCCAAAACCTCGAATAGATGCTGCAGTTACTTTATTTACCACTTACCTTGTTCGATAAATAACTCTCCCGTCCGGCAAAGGATTCGGCGGTTTCATCATAGAGGTGATGAAAAAGTCTTTTTCTCTTGGTCATGAGATAACACGAGGAAGCTATAATCTCTATAGTGCTTTCAGCTATACTTTAAATTCACCAGTTCCAGTCGCCGTGAGTCTTAAGGGGAAACAAACGAGAAAGAAAACGATTCCAACCTCAACCTGGGAGTCGCGTTACACTGTGATCAGTAACGCGATATACAAATGTTCGTCAACAACATTTTATTTTTAACTTAAAAATAACAATGACAGCGAGCAGCTAATACGGCAAGAGCTTTAGGATATATATATATATAAAATCACTGTCTAAGGAGAGGCTTGTCACAGAGGGTTGTCATTTCTCGCGGTCAGGATACAAAATTAATTTATATTTTAAATTTTGTCCTTTTCCACCCTCCCCCACCCTAAGAATGTACTTTCTAAATGGTTTATTTTGATTGCACGAACAAAGGTTACAATAGTTCAAGTTATATTACAACAAAAGGTCCTAAGACACATCTTTAGACGCGCAAACTGTACTTATTTTAGGAAGGTGGTGTACTGACTGAAGCTGGAGCAGGGAGGAGTCATTAGGTTCCGGAAACCATCTCTGCTGGTCTACCCTGCGACACTCTAAGCCCCGTACGTAGTAGAAAGGAAATAACTTTGCTTGACTAACTGAAACCAGCTCTAAATAAAGGAACCCTGTAGAAGACAGAGGCCATAACGGCTGAATTCCCCATCCAGCGGCTTTCCCCTTTCAAAGTCAATAAGGGAGTGGCCATGAAAGGGGAAGGGGGGGGGGAGGGAGCGGAGTAAAGTTATGTCCTGGTAGGGGCAGATGCGACGCAATATCCAAATGACGTTAAGAATTTATCCATGTGCGTCAATGATTAAGGTCAGTATTCGCCAAACCTTTTTCTTTTTTTTTTCTTCGACTGATTTTCTTGTGAAATATCGATGCCTGCCTGCCACGCGAAAGAGGCTCTTTGCTTGTGCGCGAGCCTCCCTTCTCCTTACTTGTAATTTTCAAGCTCATTCCATTTGTGCCCGTCCGTTTCGCCCAACCAGCAAGAAATAGGAAGCTGTTTTCGCTTGTGTTGTTTCTATAATATGGGATATGTTTTGGGTCTGTGCTTTTTACCTCAGCTTTCCGCATTCCTCTAGGCTATTTTTTTCTGTCGGCGTTAACCCTCATACGTACAAGCAATCTCATTCCCCCACTGTGATACAAGGGATGGGGGTGATGGACTCTTGGATTTCGTTTTGTTACAATATTTCGAAAAAATTTCGCCTTTTGAAGATAGCCTTAAAGTGCTCTACGAGATGAGGTAGAAAGTAGTTATTATCATACAAAAACGGTCGAAATTGAAAATTTTTCATGCTAGACGAGTAAAGAAGGAGATATGCTGTTTGTCGATATCGTATACTTTCTCACCGAAAAAAGTTGAAAACATGCATTTTATATCAAACTTTGCCATAATGTGGCTAACGGATACATACTTAAAGCTTCTGAAAACGGCAGGTGCTGACAAAAAATCTGTTTGAAGAAATTGATAGCCTGCAGGCCTCCTCCCCCTTCTACGTCCCAGGATCATAATTAAGCATCATTTTATTTACAACACCGACACTCGTGAAGAACGTCTTTCACCAAATGAATCAGGTCCGCATTTCGATCTTTTGCTCGAAAAAGAACCTCAAAGTGGTGAAGTATTGTTTTTAGCATTGCGACACTGAATATGCCTATTTTTTCTGTTCTTATAATAGTCACAAAAATCATAGGCGTCAAAACTATGGGATTTGTGAGCCCGATTTCTTCATTTATATCGTCCACCAAAGCGCAGCAGTCTCATACCAGAATTGACGGCCTCAATATCTTGATTTTCATCTTCTTCTGGCCGCGCTGTCGCATCCGTTGATGCAGTGCTAGCATCCTGGCCGCGGGACTTCTGTCGTGAAGCTAAAGAAAAGAAGCTGATAATCTGGGTCTTCGTGAGCCATTCCTCTTTTTCAAACAGCCTTTCGTTTCTTTCATTTCGTGTATTACGTATGCTATTTGCTTGAACTTGATCTGGGTCAGCCGTTTTCCCACGTCCAACTTTGCCGTGGTCTTGTGGCCAGGATTCAAAATTAATTTATAGTTTAAATCTTCTCCTTTTTCACCCTCCCTCATCCTTCAGAATGTATGTTCTAAAGTGTTCATGTTGATCGCACGAACGAACATTACAGCACTTCAAGTTGTAGTACGACAAAAGGTCTAAAGTCACATTTTAGACGTGCAAAGTGTACTTAGTTTAGGAAGGGTGGGGTAGACTGAAGCTCCACAGGGAAGAGCCACTAGGTCCCGGAAACCACCTGAGCTGTTCTAGCCTGCGACACTCTAAGCCCCGTACGTAGTAGAAAGTGAAACCAGCTCCAGTAAAAGGAACCCCAATGAAGACAGAGGTCATGACGGCTGAATCACTTATTTAGCGACTCGTTCCTTTTAAAGTCTACAAGGGAGTGGCCCTGAAAGGGGTGGGGAGGGGTATGTCTTAACAGACGCAGATGCGACGCAATATCCAAATGAATGATTTAGGCCAGTGTTCATCAAAGCTTTCGTTTTTTCTTTGAGATGTTGTCGTGTAATGTCGTTGCCTGACAAGCGAATAAGCCTCTTTGCTTGTGCGCGAACCTCCCTAATTTTCAAGCTTATTCCCTAGTTTGCAGTTTGCCAGTTTGTCCGTTTCGCCCTACCAGCTCGCGAGCAATCACGGGCTGTTTTCGCTTGTGCAGTTTCGGTCATATGGGATACGTTTTGCGTCTGTGCTTTTTTCATCAGCTTATTGCATTCCTCGAGGCGGACGGAGACTTCGCGTGCAGACCACTCTGAATATGGACTTCGAGTTAACATATGCTTTTTATATACTCACTCGGTTCCACAATATAAAATTTTCGCTATCTTAAATGATTCGTACTAATACTGCCGGACGAATTGACTCGAAAAGCATAACGCTTGCATCCTGAGAACCACAAAGTTTATACTGCTTGAGACCACGGAACTGCGGAATCATTCGATTTTTCTGAAAAGTTTTGAAGACCAGAGCTTTTTTCCATTCTCATATCAATTCCAAACTGGCGGAATGACATTGCTAAGTTCACAGATTGAAAACGTTGAGCGAAATCGATTGTAACAGAGTAATATTTACGCTAGTCCGCTATACACTCAGTCCCATGTTCCAAGTTTGTATTCCATAATCGGAAGTCCGTTGTCCGCAGTCCGGAAATGCAATTTTTACTGGCCTGTTTATATTTTGTAACACAAGTCGTGAAACATTTAATTCATCAGTTGTTCTCCAGAAATATAGCGACTGGATCTCGGTACCTTCCTTATAAATCGCTACTTGTCGTCTTCGTATCTTGTGATGAACAAAAAGACTGTACGTTGCACATTTTATGAACCGCCAAAGCGTTCGACAGAAAGAGTTTTAAATAACAAGGTAGGCGTCAAATGAGGTGATTTCTCAGGTCAAGGAGCATAAGAACAGATGTTGATATAGCAACATGAGAAAGAACAGGCCATTGTATGTAGAAATGTAATCAGATTTCCCTTCATTTGGGTAGAATTATTGATAAATTAAGCGACCATAAGAAGACAACAAGTCTTCCGACTGGAATGGTAGTCTATGTCACGCAAGACACCATTGGCGAAAATGGCTTACTAAACTTCGACACAATTTCTCAGAATCGCTTTCTGCCGCAAGTTTTATTACATAATTCTAGGAAACAGTGCTTAGTCTATGCCTAGAACGGGTTTTTATGTGTGGCCTAAGTGCCTCAATTGAGAATTTTGGCATGTTTCAAACGCACTATTTCATCCAGTTCGAGTGACTTATTAAATTAGTTCATTTATCATTTTCAGTTTCACACGATTTCGATCAGGAAAATGTCCAAATGCTACAGGAGCGGTAAAAAGAAGTAATAAGCTATCAAATGGGTGTAAATGTGAAGGTTGTGATGGTGCAAAGTCTTTTTAAACGATAATTGAAAAACCCCGTACTACGGCGCCCAAAATAGCCAAATTTTAGTCACTTACGGTATACTGACAATCAAATCCTCAAACCGGAGCAAAATAAACTTTTGGATCATTTCAATTGCATTTTAGTAGTAGGGTTAGATAGTAGTATTTGTGGTAGAAATTTGAAGGAAATCTATTTTTGAGTCCGAGGTCGAGTGGAACACTCTTAGGGAGACAGCCTCTCAAGTATTTAGTTCTACATAAACAGAATTGACTGAATAAACACTAAATTAAATGGACTTTAGTACATTTGTTCAAGAAATCATTTCAAGCTTTGATTTGTTGTAGCTTGTTGTGATAGTTCATATTTTTGGAATGGGTACCTTACAAAAGATTAGTTTATTTTTATGCAAACAATTTTTCATGATGTACCTGGGCGAATTATATGCGGTGCTTTATTTTTAGTTCAGTGTCTACATAGGTGTCGAGAAAGGTGTCGAACAAGTTTGTAATCTGTTCGCACAACGGAGCCATCATTATGCATGTTCGTGTTTGATTGAACTGAAGACAGAACTAATCTGAACTTGAGGCAATTTCTATGCAGCTCAGAAGCAAGATTACTGTAGCGAAGAACATTGGAATTCACCATCATAATTTCTTAAACGCAAAGCGCAAAATGCAGTTGCTCTCGGTTTAGAGGTTGCAGACGGAATGGTAAAAACAACATTCAAACAACTGGAAAAGCGATTCAGCTCCGTTTACATGGTATACGATTTCTATCTGAGCATTTGGACCTGTTGGCACACAGAGCTACAACGAGTGCAGGTAAACCAGTGTCAATTTTACGTGTTAAACAGGGGCACCCAACGACAAATTTAACGGAAATGCACTATTTCTTTGAAATTACAGAAACTACAAGCTAATTCAGGTCTTCTAAAGTATTTTTCTGCCTTGCTGGGAAAAAGTTATCTGTTCCTTTTTCCCAGCACGATTCCCATACGAAAATTCCCAGCCAGCAGAAGTATCTTAGTTTCGTTCCCAGCCAGCTAGACAAAATACATAGAAATTTGATATTGATGTTAAAAGGAACTTCTAGTAACCACACCCTTAACACCTAACAACTGGGTTTGATATTTATACCTAATCGTACCTTTTTGGTACGCTTCGGCGGCATATCAGGCGAGTTTGGTCGAGCCATGGTTCGTATTTTGGCGAGACGCACTCGAGCGATTAGGTACGATTAGGTATTACCACACCCAAATTCGTCCTGAAACCCGGCGTTTTCTCTTTTTTCAGTTACCGTGATCAGTCAGACGTTGTGGAGCGACACGTATTTACACTTTTCTGGTCGTCAATACTCTTCTCCAACTCCTCATCTGCCATTTTATTTAATTCTTTTGTTTGGAGTTTCAGTTTCTGAATCTTGGAAGTCCACGTTAAGAAAGAAATTTGGAAAATCTGGCTCCATTTTGAAACCAAAAAAGTTTCAGCGCTGTCCATAAAGTTCACGCGAGCGCCCGCCAGTGTAGCCTTACTTTCTCGTTTAACAAATGTAATAGTTTTACGTTTCGTTGTATTTCTGTTGTAATTTTCGCCTCTAAAGTCTGCAAAAAAATGCGAGTTCACAAACTGTCCATGATATCGTAGGAAATCAGGTCAGTGACTCGATATCGTAGAAAATCATGACAGTAAACAAGACTTCTGATTGGCTAATTCACAATTTGGATACGGTAAATGGACAAATACCAGATTTCAGGTAAACAACATTACCTTACCAACGATAAAAACTTATTATCAAACCTAGTGGCTGGTGAAAAATGAAACTCCCTGACTTTGAGGTAAAAAATAAGAATCTCCCTGACTTGATGCAAAATTCCCCGACTTCACCCTGACCTTGAAAAATTTATTATTTTATTGACTTGTCCCAGACCGTGGCAACCCTGTAATTAAACTGAACAGAATTTTAAAAAGAAATAAGGGAGGGTGCAGATGTATTACGTGGTGGCCGTTACAATAATTAGCGACACAACAAATATTTCTCCAGAAAGCTGTCAAAGCCAAGCATTTTATTTGACCAGCCTATACACACAAATAGCTGAGTAACCATCGGCTTTTTATTTTCTCCAACGCCTGCAAAATATAAAAAAAAGGGATGCATAAATAAAAATGAGTTAATTACCGTGAGGTGGTGTTTCATTACCTAAATGTTTTGCACAAGATAGGTTATTGATTGACACGCACGCGAAAAAAAAAATGGGTAGAAATTAATTTCTAACCATTTAGAAAATTTTGTTACAGTTACACTCAAAACATGCTGCACAACACCAAACTTCTTTTCAAAACACCACTCCAATCTAGTTTCAAAGAAAGCCAATTAACATTGCGATTTCTCTCAATTTAAAAATTTCATAATTGGCTAGGTGGGTGAGACTTATTTCTGCACGAACGTTTATTATCATGAAATTTTCGCATTTCCAGTCAAATAAACGTCCTCTATAGCTTACCACCTACTGAAGTCCATGCTGAATGATCTCCAACAAGAATTTTCGCCTGAAGTAAGGAGTGTCCATGTATGACCATGTCAAAGGTTCGCCACGGAAGAAGCTTCTCGCTGCCATGAGAACAGCCACACCACAACTCGATGATCCGTCTCCAGAAGTTGGTTGAGATGGCATACCAAATTGCTTAAACTGAAATGGCTCCCACGCTTTGACATCAAACAATTCAGATCTCGACAAAGAGTAAAGGGCACTGATCACAGCCCTAATGACATTTATCAACCCTGCAGGGGGCTTCATGTGGAAACCATCGTCATAGAAGACAGACTTAGTTTTCACCTCCATTTTAGCAAGACCCCAGTGAGACGCATGTTGAAGAAAAGTTGGAAAAAGAATTGTTTGCAACTCTTTCACATCTCTACCACAGCAAGACCGTTTGACAGAACTGGCAATCATACTTCTACTGCAGCCCAGAAGTATGGAGTCCACAGCAAGACAGGTGCTTTTACCGGAAAGGGTATTGCCTTCCCCCTCAAAAATGTTCATGAGGAAGTTCATAACATCATCAGTGAGGTATCTCTCTCCGATGAGACAAGTAGCATTGTCAATTGTCAATTGAATCCGGTCTCTAGTTGCTAAGAATGTTCGAGTTAGATTTCTCTGATAAAGCATAGAGTTAACCAAGGTCAGTTTTTCTTTATCACTGATACCATCAACATCTTTCTCCAAATATTCCTTTTCTGACTTAAAGTTTTGCTTTATATCTCGAAAGACGTAATAGTTGCGAATAACTGGTAAACTTTGAAGACAAAATTTACCTATTGAAGGGAATTTCAGGGAATAGTCACTACAGCCCTCATTAATTTTTTTCCGCAATGCTTTCTCGCCTTCATTAAACACCGACAAAGGTGGAAGAAAAGCAATATTAGAAGGATCGGAGCAACCAACAGTTCCCCTTTCCAAAGTAAAGTGAGTTGAAACACGAACAACTGGCAACTGTTGGAGTGCAATGTGTGCACGTGAGCAAATGAATTTGCTCCCCCGTTCTTTGAGATCTTCCATAAAAAGCCTTGCAGTTGCACCCCTGTTTTCCACACAAAGTGGGACATCCCCATCAGCAACAACAGTGATATTTTTATTAGAGGTCAGGTCTGAGCAATGATCAGTTGCTTTACCACCCGTTTCTTGAGTTTCTTTCGCACAATAAGATCTAGAATTTGATGCCTTTACACTCTTTCCCCCTTGATCATGCGTTGAACTTCTGAAAGTTTGATGAAAGCGTTTGGTATACTTCTGCTTGGGGGCTCCTGCATTTTCATCAGTCCCAGACGCATCAATGTTTGTACAAGATTTACGCTTCCTACCATAACGGGATACACTAACATAGTTCACTGGCATATTAAATGAAGAAGCTGGGAGCCACAGATCATCGCTTTCAGAATATCCCTTGAACCGGACAAGATACTCAAAGGTTTGAGTTAAAGGATTTAGCCGCCTATCAACAACCTGCTCAACCTCATAGTACCCTCCCTCTGAATCCTCACAACACTCTTCCTGCTCATCTCCAATGAGGGAAGTGCAATCCTCTGAAAAACTGCCTTTGTTTTCAAGGGTTTCAGAATCTGACGACTGAAGCATGTCCTCAAAAGGAAGATATCCTTTTTTGGACAGCAAGCTGGCACTTTCTATGGAAAGAGAGAACCTATCTCCATGACAACTTAACTCCGCAACAGTCAAAACTGCAGAAAGAGATCGCCAATGACTCACAGGAAGTTCTGATGGCACAACGTAATATCCATTTACTCTACTGTACAACGTGAACCGAGCCATAAAATCTTTCCCTTTCTTGGAATTTGCTGAGCATACATCATTGCCATCACAAGACCTTAGAGCCACAACTTTGCAAATCTGAAAACAAGGCTTTTCTTTGACCTGAACTTTCACAGCAACATCACAAAACAATTTAATATCATTTTCAGGGTCATCAGGCCCATGATCAGGAAGATGCTTAGCAGCAATGTGCCTCTGGCCACGGTTACGGGAAATCCATTCTCGTGGAAGCAGCAGTTTCAAAGCTTTTCCAATATGGATGTAGCTCATCTTGCCATTATCAAGCTTCGTTATGTGCCATTTACTTACTCTCTCTAACAACATGTCAGGCTGGTCGCCTTCTTCATCACTCACAGAAACATCTGAATTTTCTGCCACATCATCACTGGATGGCACTAGATAAGCATCATGAATCAGTTCCTCTTCTGAACACTGATCTTCAACAACACCCTCACGGTTTTCCAAATCGACAAACGAAAGACCTAGTTTGTTGTAATTGTTAGGTAGACAACACTGCTCTGAAATGAATTTAACACCATCAACAAAGTCAAAGGTATACGGCTTTTCCCAAGCATCATATTTTTTTAAGCATTCAATTGCTACCTTTGGAGCATACTTTTCGAAAAGAGCTTGGGCTTCTTTAACACCCTCATGGTGCGCATGTTGCTGTTCTCTTCGAAACGCTTCAAATGAGGAAGGATAAGTGTAATTTTTGGTACCTTTCGCAGAATGCGTTTGGAAGTTATAGTTTTCCTTTCGCCTTTTAGATGAAGGAGCGATCTTCACACCTTTACTGGCAAGTTGCTTTTCAACACTCTGGTTAAACTGAACAGCAGACACTTTGTTTAGCATGTCACCAAATGTTGGCTGGGAATTAAGAGACTGGATTTGGTTTGTTTTGCCTTGAAGTTCGCTAATCATCCTTTCTGTTGCTCGTGTTCCTGCATTAAACAGTGAACTCCAAGAAGGTCCAAGGTGGGGAAAATGCAAAAACAAAGCCAAATTATAAAGTGTGGCGGCTGCAAAGAGAACCTCAGCTGTAGTCTCACAGCCATAGGTCAGAAAATGACCTCTTTTACTTGAATCAGTTTTGGCACCTTTGGCTGCCCTCAAGCGTAGCTTTTTCAGCTCGAGAACTTTCTTCCACAATCTTAACACTGTTATTCCTTTTGAAACTGACTTCTGCACTTGGGTAGGGGTACCAAACTGGATGTCTCTAAAAGGCTCGATTAACGAGACAACAGCCCTTATGTAAAGACTGGTTCCCTGAGAACCAGGGACATGTTCATCAAGAAGGTCTGCTATCCTCAGTGTAAACATGCGATCAGCAGCATCAGAGTTCTGGTCAAAAAACTTGCCCAGCTCAAGGTCCAGAGAGCTGAATCCACACACAACCCCCCTTTTCTCACAAATATCTTTCAAATGTTTAAGATGCTGGATGCTGATCCACGAGCAAGGACCCTTCTTCTCTCTCCAAAGAGTCATATCCAAAGTTTCGTACTTAAGGCACTTGGCAAACAACCTTCGTTCGTGGTCCCAGTCGAGAAAAGAAATAAAAGGAAGAGAAGAATAGTATGGGGCTACAAAACGCTCTTCTTGGATGCCTAGCCTTAAAAAGAAGACACCTTCTTTAACATGGCGCTCTGTGGGAGTCATTGAAATCACAGATGCATGAAGTGAAAATCCAGCTGAGTCAGTTGAGAATCCAATAAGCGCTAATGGTTTATGCCTACGCGAACCATTTTGATTGTAAAAACTTAACCACCTCAATTTTTCAAGAAACTTGAGAAGATGTGTAGCTTTGTAGCCACTGTTAGGGGTTGGCCACATGCAGTGAGCAACGTCAGGTTTTTCAGTACTGCAAAGAGCAGTGAAATTATGGAGGGAAACACTTTTGGCAAGGGAATCTGAGTTAATAAGCTGCTCAACAAGCCTCTTGAGAGCAGAGAATTCATCCACATCACCTTTCTCATAGTCAACTTTGGGAACTTTTAGAACCTGGTTATCCCAAGTATCAACATTTGGATTCCAGCACTGCCCAATCAACTCTAAGCTCCCATTTTTATCAAGCCTGGGCTCAATAAAACGCAAAGCTCTTGCTTCGTCACTGCACTCAATAACAGGAAGACCTTCATACTGAGAAATGGCCCTTTCAATTGCATCTATGTTGAAGCCAGGTTCTAAACGTATTGATTTCACCTGTTTTGAAGCTGTCGTACCAGAAGGCAAGCCAAATATGTCAGCAAGCAAAGCATAGTTCTTCAATCCAAGTCTGTTCTTGTGCAAAGCACTTAAATCCTTGATGATATCAACATATTTGGTGTTATTCTTGGATTTCAGCTTCGACACAAGATTTCTCAAGACAGTTACTTGAACAGGGTTGGACTGAGAAACACCTGACCGAAAGAGGTTCACAACATCTTCAACAAGTTTTGCTTCATCACCCTTAAGACAAGATTCCAGTAAGAGATCTGACCAAGATTTGGGTTTGTTTACCAAGTTCATCAGAGATGAGGATGTTTCACTGATTTCCTTTTTAGCTTTTTCTGACAATTTAAATGCTTTCAATTCTTCACCGTGTTTCGCATAGTCACTTCGAAAACCTTTCATTCCAACGCGCGGCATACCATCAGCATAAGTTGCTTTTGTTCTTTTTCTCTTTAAATTCTTTAGGTTTGGTAACTGCCCTTGGCAGTTAAGGCACGTGTATGGATGTTTGCCACTAGTGAATGCAAATCCCAGGCATGGTGGATCTAAGCTCTTAATGCCACCATCAACATCAAATTTTTGGCCATCAATTGAAATAGTTTTTGGATTGGGGATGTAAACAGATTTCGGAGATTTTTCTGCCTTTTCTTTTAAGGACTGGTATTCTCGTGGGTGACGCATTTTCCAGGTTTTAAATTTTCTACAGCTTGAGTGGCCACTCCTAACACATCTGATAGCATTTTGGAGGACCAACCTTTGAAAAATTCCATTTGCAGTCGTTCTACGTATCTGTTTGTCATTCTCAAAATGTTTTACGACCTCTGGATCTCACAGAAAGTGACACTGAACTCTTTTGTGTGGCCCATTACTGGATCCAGAGGTCTGTTCTAGTTTAAATGAACATTGTCACATTTTGAATTTTGAGACCTCAAAAAACCATCTAACGTCTGCTGCTTGGAAGAATGCCGCTTAGTTTGCACAGATTTTTTCATTTCATGGCCACTAGACAACACAAAGGCAATGGCCTCTGAATGGCTTTTTGACACAGAGTGCTCATACACTTGGCGAAGACCAGAAAAAGTAGGAGTGTAGCTACTGGACAAGATTTTGTCTAAAGCTGCACCCTTGCATTTTAGAGAAGCATGTGCAACTTTGTTTTTAATTGCCCACTGCTGATAAGGAACACAGATTTCACAAGTGATCGAAGAAACACTTTTAGGGCAGGCAAACTGAGGATATAAAGAGCCAGGTCCACCACATTTCAAGTATTCACTTGAACCAGAGGTACCAACAGCTGGGGGGTTAAATGAGGCAGCAAGAAAGGCTCTAATTGTATTCAGCTTGTTATTTTTACAAGGCCCAACTTTGCTGACAAGGTCTTCATCTAAATTACCCTTGTTAAAAATTGACTCAAGGAAAGAATTGCACGATTTTGGTTTACCAGGTAGTTTTCTGGGAAGAATTTTTTTGAACGGATCTTTCCACTGGTCATTGTCAAAGAACAGCATGCCATTGAAAAGGTGTGTCTCAGCTTCTATTCTTCTGAAGCCACATTTATGATGGGAAGAAGTTTGAACATTATGGTCATATATGACAGACACCTCTTCATCTTGCCCAGTGTCATCCCCATTACTTTCAACAGTGCTACCACCCTCCTGCTTCTTCACAAACCCATCAACTGAACCATCACCATCACTGTTACAACTATCAGTGCAGTCTGATTTGCTTTCAAAAGGAACAGCATCATCATCATCATCATCATCATCATCTCTCCAGTCCTTCAACACATCAGACAAACCAGTTTCTGGGATACTGCAGTCAGATTGTTTTTCAAAAGCACAAGCATCATCAACATCATCACTTCCCTGATCCATTAACACTTCAGGCAAACCAGTTTCTAGGGTGCTACAGTCAGCTTTGCTTTTAAAAACAGAAGCATCATCATCACCATCACCATTTTGCTGATCCTGTGGTGCAGTCACTATGGTGCTACAGTCAACATCTGCACCTAACTCAGTTTCTGCAGAGTTTGAATTACCATCATCCTCTAACACACCAGCTGAAAAAGCTGATCTGACACTGCCTTTGTCAGTATGGTGGACATTACTACTAAGTTTAATTTTTTTGTTTTTTGGCTCACCCTTGTTAAGTGTTAACTTTCTTTTCTTTTGCTTAAAATTAGTTTCAGATATGTTTGTGCAACATGTTTCTTTCATTAAATTCATTTCTGGTTTCTCATTTGATTGTTCTTTGGTCTCAGATGGGTGATCTTTTTTGAAACAGAGAAACCGGTAGCCAAATTTCTTCCCTTTCTTTAGGTAAGGAACCACATTTTTAAATGGACCACATCCCATTATTCTCCCAAATTCTGCAAAGAAGACTTTGCGGGGGACTTCTGGGTTTTCAGAATTAAACTTCATGAAGAGGTCCTCTTTCAGGATAACATCATTCACGCTTTCTGACTGTCGTACCTTTCTCACTATCCACTTTTCAATCACTGACATCATTAGAAATGTAACAGAGATCCCTCGAGCCTAAAGAAAGAACAAAAATTATAAGTTACCACCCCTCCAAGTTTGCAATTTTCTTTGCTGCCACTCATAGCTTAAATAACAACATAATGCAGTCAAGCTGTAAAACAGAAAGAGAGAAAATTAATACAGATCCATGAAATACTAATAACTGAGACTTTCCAGTTCATTAAACAATGCCTTCCTATTCCATCTTACATGTAAGTCAGCTACGTTGTTTGGCAGCAATGAGAAACACAACCACAGCATTGAGCTTTACCGTAAAATAATTTATGTTATTAACAGTACCCTATATTCAAAACGTTTTGAAGCAAAAAGGTTTGACTATTCAAATATTATGTAACTTTCTCAGCCTGTTAACAGATGCCCAGTTTATTGTGGGCCATTTAAACACTCAAGCAAGGAAGTTTCAAAAATATAATAATAATATTAAAATGCATTATTAAGTCAAGCAAACTCCATTGAATTTTGAGAAAACTTAACACTGCAAAAATTAATCTTGATTGCCATAAAAATTTGCCTGCCAATATCAGGTGTCATTTCCTTTGAATATGTAAATATCAAGTAATAAATGTAGGACATCCCTTGGGTTTACGTGACCTATTAAAACAAATTGACAATGTGTAGTTCCAAAAAGAATCCATCCTTCACCCATGGAAGGTTTTTGTTTTGCACCCCCCCTCCAAGAAATTCCAGTTTAGCTTCATACTTAGCTTCTAAAATTTTTGCTTTTCAGATCTCCCCTCCCCCTAGGAATTTCTTGATGACCTCCCATGGGGTGGGTATGGATTTTTTCTGGAACTACACAATATTCACTTTTAGTAATAAGTATGACCAACTGGGCAGCCATGCAGCATGCAATTACACTTTCAGTTATGACTTGAGCATTTTAAACCACCCAATAACCTTACAACAAGTGTCAACACTCCATTCCCAATCTACCATTTACTGAAAAGAAGACCAGCAATTCTATTCCAATACCTGTGACTGGAACAAAGCTAATTGTCAGGGAGGCAAGTAAACAAACAGAAACACATATGAAAACAAAAACAATCACCAGGCTACTGATTATGGTAAAAGGATGGATTAACAATACAAATCATACAATACAGAACATTTTGTTCTCACACAGTTGGTGGTGGTGGTGGTAGTGGTCATAATAGTAGCAGTTTTAAACAGGCATGACTGCTTCCAGTGCAGCTATGCATGCACAAAAAGTGAAGCGATTCAATAACACTCACTGAGCCAGATCTCCCAACAACCTTCCTCAACCAAAGGGAAAAGACAACAAACAACTTCATGGAAGTCAAACAGTCAAAAGAGCGAGAAATCAACAAATGCCCACTCTCACATGCAAGAGAAAAGAGGAGAGAGGGTAATGATAAAGAACAACCAATAAATGCCCATCCTCACAAGCCTAACTCAACCTAATGAAAGAGAAAGGGTCACAAGAACGAACAACCAATGAATGTCCGTCGTCACAAGGCTAACTCAACCTAATGGAAGAGAAAGGGTCACAAGAACGAACAACCAGTGAATGCCCGTCGTCACAAGCCTAACTCAACTTCAAGGGAGAGAAAGGGTCACAAGAACGAACAACCAATGAATGCCCGTCGTCACAAGGCTAACTCAACCTAATGGAAGAGAAAGGGTCACAAGAACGAACAACCAATGAATGCCCGTCGTCACAAGCCTAACTCAACCTAATGGAAGAGAAAGGGTCACAAGAACGAACAACCAATGAATGCCCGTCGTCACAAACCTAACTCAACCTAATGGAAGAGAAAGGGTCACAAGAACGAACAACCAATGAATGCCCGTCGTCACAAGCCTAACTCAACCTAATGGAAGAGAAAGGGTCACAAGAACGAACAACCAATGAATGCCCGTCGTCACAAGCCTAACTCAACCTAATGGAAGAGAAAGGGTCACAAGAACGAACAACCAATGAATGCCCGTCGTCACAAGCCTAACTCAACCTAGTGGAAGAGAAAGGGTCACAAGAACGAACAACCAATGAATGCCCGTCGTCACAAGCCTAACTCAACCTAATGGAAGAGAAAGGGTCACAAGAACGAACAACCAATGAATGCCCGTCGTCACAAGCCTAACTCAACCTAATGGAAGAGAAAGGGTCACAAGAACGAACAACCAATGAATGCCCGTCGTCACAAGCCTAACTCAACCTAATGGAAGAGAAAGGGTCACAAGAACGAACAACCAATGAATGCCCGTCGTCACAAGCCTAACTCAACCTAGTGGAAGAGAAAGGGTCACAAGAACGAACAACCAATGAATGCCCGTCGTCACAAGCCTAACTCAACCTAATGGAAGAGAAAGGGTCACAAGAACGAACAACCAATGAATGCCCGTCGTCACAAGCCTAACTCAACCTAATGGAAGAGAAAGGGTCACAAGAACAAACAACCAATGAATGCCCGTCGTCACAAGCCTAACTCAACCTAATGGAAGAGAAAGGGTCACAAGAACGAACAACCCATGAATGTCCGTCATCACAAGCCTAACTCAACCTCAAGGGAGAGAAAGGGTCACAAGAACGAACACCCAATGAATGCCCGTCGTCACAAGCCTAACTCAACCTAATGGAAGAGAAAGGGTCACAAGAACGAACAACCAATGAATGCCCGTCGTCACAAGCCTGACTCAACCTAATGGAAGAGAAAGGGTCACAAGAACGAACAACCAATGAATGTCCGTCGTCACAAGCCTAACTCAACCTCAAGGGAGAGAAAGGGTCACAAGAACGAACAACCAATGAATGCCCGTCGTCACAAGCCTAACTCAACTTCAAGGGAGAGAAAGGATCACAAGAACGAACAACCAATGAATGCCCGTCGTCACAAGGCTAACTCAACCTAATGGAAGAGAAAGGGTCACAAGAACGAACAACCAATGAATGCCCGTCGTCACAAGCCTAACTCAACCTAATGGAAGAGAAAGGGTCACAAGAACGAACAACCAATGAATGCCCGTCGTCACAAACCTAACTCAACCTAATGGAAGAGAAAGGGTCACAAGAACGAACAACCAATGAATGCCCGTCGTCACAAGCCTAACTCAACCTAATGGAAGAGAAAGGGTCACAAGAACGAACAACCAATGAATGCCCGTCGTCACAAGCCTAACTCAACCTAATGGAAGAGAAAGGGTCACAAGAACGAACAACCAATGAATGCCCGTCGTCACAAGCCTAACTCAACCTAGTGGAAGAGAAAGGGTCACAAGAACGAACAACCAATGAATGCCCGTCGTCACAAGCCTAACTCAACCTAATGGAAGAGAAAGGGTCACAAGAACGAACAACCAATGAATGCCCGTCGTCACAAACCTAACTCAACCTAATGGAAGAGAAAGGGTCACAAGAACGAACAACCAATGAATGCCCGTCGTCACAAGCCTAACTCAACCTAATGGAAGAGAAAGGGTCACAAGAACGAACAACCAATGAATGCCCGTCGTCACAAGCCTAACTCAACCTAGTGGAAGAGAAAGGGTCACAAGAACGAACAACCAATGAATGCCCGTCGTCACAAGCCTAACTCAACCTAATGGAAGAGAAAGGGTCACAAGAACGAACAACCAATGAATGCCCGTCGTCACAAGCCTAACTCAACCTAATGGAAGAGAAAGGGTCACAAGAACAAACAACCAATGAATGCCCGTCGTCACAAGCCTAACTCAACCTAATGGAAGAGAAAGGGTCACAAGAACGAACAACCCATGAATGTCCGTCATCACAAGCCTAACTCAACCTCAAGGGAGAGAAAGGGTCACAAGAACGAACACCCAATGAATGCCCGTCGTCACAAGCCTAACTCAACCTAATGGAAGAGAAAGGGTCACAAGAACGAACAACCAATGAATGCCCGTCGTCACAAGCCTGACTCAACCTAATGGAAGAGAAAGGGTCACAAGAACGAACAACCAATGAATGTCCGTCGTCACAAGCCTAACTCAACCTCAAGGGAGAGAAAGGGTCACAAGAACGAACAACCAATGAATGCCCGTCGTCACAAGCCTAACTCAACTTCAAGGGAGAGAAAGGGTCACAAGAACGAACAACCAATGAATGCCCGTCGTCACAAGCCTAACTCAACCTCAAGGGAGAGAAAGGGTCACAATAACGAACAACCAATGAATGTCCGTCGTCACAAGCCTAACTCAACCTAATGGAAGAGAAAGGGTCACAAGAACGAACAACCAATGAATGTCCGTCGTCACAAGCCTAACTCAACCTAATGGAGGAGAAAGGGTCACAAGAACGAACAACCAATGAATGTCCGTCGTCACAAGCCTAACTCAACCTCAAGGGAGAGAAAGGGTCACAATAACGAACAACCAATGAATGCCCGTCGTCACAAGCCTAACTCAACTTCAAGGGAGAGAAAGGGTCACAAGAACGAACAACCAATGAATGCCCGTCGTCACAAGCCTAACTCAACCTAATGGAAGACAAAGGGTCACAATAACGAACAACAACTGAACGTCTGTCGTCACAAGAATGACCAGAAATTTGCGGGCAATTAATGTCCCAAGCAGATGCATGTGTGATGCTGGCCATTGCATGCTACACAGTACAAGATGCACAGTACAAAATAAACAGCAAAATCGAAAAAGAGACTCCTTCCTTACAGACAATTGAACAAACTTAATGCCATCTTACAAACAAATTATTGTCCTCAATAACCCAATTTCTTGGTGAATTAGTCTACAACAAAGATACAAATCCAATTACCATGCCCTAAAAAGGGGAAGGCAGGAGATTTTCTGTTGTACACAACAATGTACATTTTTTTGACTGCTAAAACAGAACCAACACATTTTTAAAAAAACCATATGTGTCCTTGACACAGCTATGCATGTACGTGTAAGGATGTAAACAGCACAGCTCTCTCACCATGCTTAAACATTATGTTGCTTTAGTTAAGACTTAAGTTAAAAGATGAAAATAATTTTTAAAAAAGCTGTCTTCCACACAATCACATGATCCTAGTTGCAAATGATGACTTCAGTTTGTTTGAATACAGCAGGATGTATGACAGCAGAGTTTGTAATTGCCTGTGTTTGCTTTGGATCATATGGACACATTAAGACCATATTCAAGTGAAGATCATCACTTGAAAGGAAACTTGAAGGAAACTAGCCTTACCTTAAACAAAAACTCCTTAACCTCTAAGCTCCATGAGTGCCTCTAAACTCCGTGAGTTATATTCTATAGCAAAATGAGAATAAAATTTGGTAAAGAAAAATACAGTTTTCCAGAATTTAATTAGTGTACAGACTACTTAGTACGAAAACAACTGTACTAACTATGGACATGAAACTTAACCCTGCGACACCTTACAGTGCCTCTAATATTTGTATCAAAAATCATGTTACGAGGAAAAAGGAAATTATGGCCCGGCATAAATTTTCTTGATCAGAAAACAACTTCTCATAACTAAATATTAAGAATTAAGTGGAGGTCAGTAAAGAGAATATGTATGTTGTTGTTGGGGCTTCAACAATCCACTAGAAAAGCACATGGAAAGAAATTAAAAACTCACCTTTCGATCAATAATTCCTGTATACAAAAATATATAAGCTTTAATGACTCGCCATTCCCACACTGTTTACAGCTAAAATGAACAGAAACAAAGGATTAGCAGAGGCCATATGAAAACTTCGGTAGCTAAGCTTAAATAGAACCCATGTAGGGAAATATAGTTCACTACCATCAGTACAGCTTCAAAACGAATAATGTTAAGTATACAGTATAAGTAAACATACAAAACCTAAAAATGACAACAAAAACTACACAAGGCAATGAAATGTGCCACCGCACAACCAGAATAAACTTAAGCTTAACTGTTGATATAAAGATTCGTGAACATCAAAATAAGACCAGATAACGCCACGAAGGAAAACAGTTCTAGGCAAATGCAAACAACGCATTCAATCAAACGCACGTTTTATCTTTAAGTAGAATTAAATACATTCTCTGCGTTCTCAAAACAAGGAATTCATCAGATGGTAGCGAGCGGCATGCAAGCAAACTGATTTAGCGTAGCCAAATAATAAGCTATAGATTCTGACATTATTCTGTGACGGGTGTTACTAAAACGAGTAATGCAGTAACGAGTAACGAGTAACGCAGTAACGAGAAAACGAGTAACGGGAAAAATTTTCCAAGGGTAAAAAATAGAAAACGAGTAAAGGGAAAAAAATTTGAAAGGCAGAAATAAAAAAAAAAGTGTAACGGTTAAAAAAAAAATTAAAAGGGTGCAAATTACACTGAATAATAATAGTTACCTAGGCAATGTAGAATTCTGTTAAATAAAACGAATAATACGACCTGAAAGCCTTTGATGTGTGTTGGTGAAAAATGTATTTAATGTCATTCTCGGGCAGGCTCCATAAAAAAGCTATGAAGAAGTTTTTGTCCGAATTTAATGAATTAGTCGATATATATATTTCAATTCCCCGTTCTCACTGCAGTGTGCAGCGATGGTGCATTCGCTAGACTTTTAATAGTAATAGGCAGTGTCTAGATACCTGGCAGCCCGGTACGGATGTTTCAAGACTATTAAATACCCGGGAGTCCGAAAGGCTTATTCTAACGTTCAGAAAGTATTCGATATTTGTTTAGAATTGCCAGGCTAATAATAATAATAATAATAATAATAATAATAATAATAATAATAATAATAATAATAATAATAATAATAATAATAATAATAATAATAATAATCATGTCCGTCAGCAAAAGCTGTTATAAGTGGGTGCCCTGGGCAACTAAACATAACAAATAATAAGTATATTCAAAAAAGTAAGTAAGTAACGCTATGAGAAAAGTATTTTAGTTTGGTAGTTGACGAGTTTTCTGAGCGTGTGCATACTAGAAAATTGCGATGTTTGCGACACTTTGTTTAATAAAGTTATTAGCAGCTAGACCCGCCAGTCAGAAACGCACAGAATTTCTCATTCAAACGTCCCGGGGGTATTACAAGTTTGTTTAGAATTATTAAGCAATTTAAAAACCCAATTTGGTTTTGTAGGTGACGAATTTTCTGAGTTTGTGCACAGTCGAAAATCACTATTTTCTCGACACTTTTAGCCAGAGCCGCCAAGTTTGAGTTTCGCTTCATTCCTGCAATCGCTTTTATGTATAAATACTGATTCATTAACAGAAACACTGATTAGTCGTTTTTGTATCAATATCACTGAAATATTAGTTCAATAATTTGAAAAATGTATTTGAAACCTCTGAGGGAACTGCCGGGCATGTAGACACGGTTATTAAGGTAAGCTAAATACCCGGCACTCTGGTTTCGGAGAATTATACAGTAATTATTGAGGCAACCCTATTATTAAGGGCTTCCTATTAAACTTTGTATAGTGGTGGTAAGTGATTCGAAACTATCGTGGTTTTTTTGGGCCACTTTTACAACTCTACAGCGTCCGTGACATGTCACAGTATGGTGGCGTGACGGCTCGGGTCAGACAGGGATCAAGAAAGCTACTAACAGCCCCGGGGGAGGTACTCTCCTATATGGCCTTAACGCGGACGTGCGGCCCGATAGGGTATGGTTTTCAGAGGATTTTGTCTTGAACGGGGTATCGATTTCATCAATTTTTGTCTTAAACAGGGTATCTTTACACGACCTTATGTATTGATTAACTACAGAACCCTCACAAAAAGCCAAATTTTTACCAGTTTGCCAATGTTCAGCATATTGAAACAAGAAACAGTCTCTGACTAGTCCATTCTAGCCGTAAGGAGGGTATGATGTTGAGTTAAATGTCTTAGACAGGGTGCAAAAAATCCAAAATCTGTCTTTAACAGGGTAGCAAAATCAGATATTTTTGTCTTAAACAGGGTCAGGGTTTAAACACCCGGGCCGCACCTCCCTACCCGAGATTCTGCTGAGTGCCCCCCCCGGGCTAACAGCTATTGTATAGCTTGCTAAAGCTCTGAAAGTTCGACAACTACAAAACCAAATTGATCTTTTAATCGCTTAGTAATTGTAAACAATCTTCCAGTTCTTTCAGAACGTTTGAATGAGAAATTCTGTGTGTTTCTGACTGGTGGGTCTAGCCACTAATAATTTTAAGTGTCGCCAACATCGTAATTTTCTAGTATGAGCTAGTATGCACAGGCTCAGAAAACTCGTGAACTACCAAACTAAAATACTTTTCTGAATCGCTTGGCAATTCTAAACAAATATCGAATACTTTCAGAACGTTAGAATAAGCTTTTTGGTCAAAACTCACCGAAAATTTCGGACTGCCGGGCATTTAATAGCCTTCAAACATCCGTACCCGCCTGCGGGGTATATCCGTTTCTTTGGGAGAATCCGAAAACGGATTCGTGATCCCAGATCATATGGATTCTTTGACACCAAAGAAACGCAAAATCCGAAAAAGGATTATTTTGTCATGACAAGACAGGCTGGAGGCATGCAATATATATATCAGAACGATATTTCTCTCGTACTGCCCTAGAATTCAACTAGAATGGAATACAAATAATTTATAAACAAGGACAGTATCTGCAGTAGTTCAAGTGAACTTGTTATTTGCCTTCACAATTAGCAAAATCTGGTCCCTGAATTACAGAAATGGTACACAAATGAAGTTATCCTGATGTGCCAATGCTTCTGTCTGTACTCAGTTTGGAGAAAACTTTTCAAATATACGGAACGGAATAATCACCTGAATATCGAATGTTTTGTCACGCAAGATCGAGAAAAATTCGCATGGAAGACCGCTTGACAGATGTACTATTTTCGGATCCGTCCCCCAAAGAAACGCCAGGATCATGAATCCTAAAAATCTGGATTTAGATTTGATCTGATGTATCCACTCGGAGTGTGGATTCTTCAGATCACTAATCCCTGATTAATCCATTTTCGGATTTAGGTAAAGAAACGCAAAATCCGTTTTTGGATACAAGAATCCGGATTTGGATTTTCCCAAAGAAACGCACCCTAAAAAATAAGACACTGCTTATTACTAATCAAAGTCTAGCGAATACACCATATCGCTGCACACTGCAGTGAGAACGGGGACTTGAAATATATATCGATTAATTCATTAAATTCGGACAAAAACTTCTTCATAGCTTTTTCGTGGAGCCATTCCCGAGAATGACATTAAATACAACATTTTACACCAACACACATCAAACGCTTTCAGGTCACATTATTCGTTTTATTACAGTTCTACACTGCCTAAGTAAATATTATTATTCAGTGTAATTTTCACCCTTTTCATCTTTTACCGTTACTCTTTTTCTTTTAATTTTTGCCTTTCAATTTTTTCCCGTTACTCGTTTTCTATTTTTTACCCTTGGAAAATTTTTTCCATTACTCGTTTTCCCGTTACTGCGTTACTCGTTACTCGTTACTGCATTACTCGTTTTAGTAACACCCTTCTGTGACTATAAAATGTCAACCGGTTTGGCAAAGGAACTTCTCAGCATTGTTAAAGCTCTAAAAGGTGATCCCTCTTTGGTAAATTGAGTAGCTAGTGGTCCCGTAAATATTTGAAAAATCTTAAACCTTTAAGCTTAAGTTCATGGGTGATTTTAGAAATCACGATTTTCCTTCGTCCTTTGTACTATAGCAACAGACAAGAGCCCGCCTTTGGATGTCAGTTTTCTAGGTTTTCTCTCGTCATTCTCGACTCCAGAAGAGTCTGCTTTTACTGTGAGAATGTCGAACAAGCATTTTAAGCGTTTATAATTTTGCTTAATACGCCTCACCTTGATATTAAAGAACAGAGCAAAGATGGCTGGCTCGGGTGGTCGCCACAAATTTTCAGTCTAGCGAAACAGAAAACGGAAGAATTATTACTTGAAACGCCAGACGTTATGTTATACAGATATTAAAAGAATGGTACATAATAACTGGTCTCACCTCTGCATGAATGATCCATGAATATTTATAAAATAACGAGCGCGAACGACGACCAACAGCTTAACGGAGTGAAGGAACGCCAACCGTCAAACCCGCCAAACAGGATTCTAACAGGTCGTTGCAGCCTCATTACCAGGCTCCTAAGTTAGACGCGGATTTCAAGCCCCAAAGTCGAAATTATAAAAATCATGTATTGTAGACAGCAAACTTGAATTCATAATCCCGCCAGCTCCGAATTAATAACTCAGCAACCCAAAAATAGAAGAGAAAAATCTAGAGAAAAACTCGTAACAGTGATTTTTTCCAGCTACAAGTTGCCTAAAAAAATTTTCCAGCATGAAGGCTAGTTTCAAAAAAATTCCCAGCCAGCACGAAATCCTATTAGGAACAGATTTTGAAGGGAACAGATCCGTTGAGTGCCCCTGGTTAAAGCCGAAAAAAATCTCGCTTTTCCTTCCTTCTTGGTAGTTTGCAGCTGTACTTTTTTTAGCACTTGTTTAGACCGCTTCATGATTTTCGCACCGACTCGCCATGAATGTGTGATAGTTTTTATTAAATGCTCCCGCCCCATTTCACTGTGTTTTATTTTATGTCTTGTCTTGATATTTTGAAGTGGAACGCCTTCCTGATAAAACCTACCGTTTGTTCAATTTCAATGATCGACGAGACGATCGATGAAAGAAATTAATTGTAAACACAACGCTTGATGCTTAAATTTCTATTTCTGCACACTTTCTTCAAACAACTGACGACGCTGTTGGTGATGCTTGTTGGTGACGTTGTTAGAATTTCTGCTTGATTTAAATTCGCTGCTAAGTGATTTTTCTCGTCCATTTTTCTCGCCGGGTTGCTCGCGAGGAAAAAACTTTCAGCTCACTTTGTTGATGAGTGTTCATTGACCATATTTGGTCGCAGCAGGTATATGAGCTGATAGCCTAGCTCCGTTCAGCCAATCAAAATGCTAGAAATCCAATATACCTAGTCCAGTTTTTAATAATGTACATTATCAAATCTTTTTTAAAACGAGTTACCTCTCCTGCTTCGCTCTCAATTCGTCAATTCGCTCTCCGCTTGGTACTCTTGAAATGATTGCCACCAGGCTGGCTAGCATATATTGTAGTCTAAGGGACAATGAAAATTGTTGAAATAAGGCATTATAGTGCTAAGTTTGCGGATTCAGGGAAAAGTTATTTCGCTTTTCAGCCCAGCCCACTCAGTGTAAAGCCCTGGCCGAAATGGAGTCGCAAGTTATCGCAAGTTGAAAGCTTAATTGCATTAACTTTCGACTCCGTGTGGCCATGACTTGCGTATACTTGCGATGGCTTGCGATAACTTTCGTTCAGGTTGATCGAGCTAAAATTTGCATGCAGGTGTCAACGCAAGTTTTTCACCGTTTGGCCACCCAACACAAGCCGGTCTCAGTATTGTTTTCCTTTGTACGGGCGCACGTGCAAGGCTGCACTGAAATGGCTTTCTTGCTACTTGCGCTGAACTTGCGTCTTCTTGCGACTCCGTTTGGCCTCCCATCGCAAGTTTGTGCACCGAGAAGTTCACATTTCCTAACTTGCGTTCACTTGCGACTCCGTTTGGCCAGGGCTTAAACATGAAGAGGCCTTTTTATGGTTGGTTTCCATATGACCGCTACGATCGCTACGATTGCTACCACAAAAGTTAAGCTGTCGTTGCGACTTTGACCGCTGAGCAGTTTTCATATAGGCTGCTTTCAATATAATGGCTGTAATCGTTAATTACAATCGCTAAAAAGTGGTTTCCACATAATCGCAACGATTGCTGAACGTCTCTTTTAGAGATCGCAGCGTTTGTAGCGATCGTAGTGATCATATGAAAGCCAGCCTTTAGAGTCTAATATAACAATCACGACGAAGTGATAGCGATATTTTTGACATCAAGAGGACACTTGAACCGAAGTAGAAATTGATAAAATGATCACGTATGGAATATGTAAAATACACACAGATCGTTGCAGGATTGTTTGCGACTTAAAAATTTCATTGATTTGAAGTTACCTTGACTGTAATAGTTTTGTTGTTATTGCTGTTGTTTTTTAAGTGTAATACTTCTTCAATTGTGGTGAGACGAGCAGAGTTTCATTTTGTTCTGAGAGGGTGAAAAAATCAAACGACACTTGCCTGAAACAATAAAATCTGGCCTAGTACTTCTTGGTCAGATCGAGCTTTGGATTATTGACAACTTTCAACTGGATTGACTACAGTTTTACCAAACTGCTGTTGTCCGCACCACACGCTTACCATTCTCTGTTTGTGTGGCGTGCATTTGTCATTAATTGCCGTACCGGTTTATGAACCAGCAAAACGTTAGCCTGGTAATGCCACGGGACTCCCAATGTCTTAAGGAAAGTAGTTCACGATAATTAGAGAAAGCTTGGAATGTTAAAAATATGTATCAGCTAGCATCGCTACATAACTTTAACAACCTTTCCAGCCTTTTTACTCTCTCCATTACAATAGACAGACATATCCATACTAAGTAGTAGTAGTAGTAGTAGTAGTAGTAGTAGTAGTAGTAGTAGTAGTAGTAGTAGTACTACTACTACTACTACTTCTACTACTACTACTACTACTACTACTACTACTACTACTGCTGCTGCTACTACTACTACTACTACTACTACTTCTACTACTACTACTACTATTACTACTACTACTACTGCTGCTGCTACTACTACTACTACTACTACTACTACTACTACTACTACTACTTACATCTCTACTACTACCAGTTACATCTGATTATTTAAACCAGCTAAGAAACTTTAATGAAAGACGCAATTTAGTGAAGTTTAGAGTAAGTAATCACAAACTTATGATTGAACTAGATCGATATCAAACCGATCATATGACCAGAGAAACTAGATTATGCCCATTGTGTAAATCAAATCAAGTAGAAAATGAAACTCATTTCTTGTTGCAATGTAGCAAATACTCTCTGCAGAGGCAGACATTCTTCAATCGAATCAATGAAATAATACCTGACATTGAAAGGAACTCAACCTCAGAAAGCATAAAACTTCTCATGAACTCTAACGACTATCATGTGAATAAGCTAGTAATGAAGTTTATTTCCTTGTGTATGAATATACGTGATGCATTGTTATTATCAAGTGAAAGTGATGTAACTTAAGTTCATTAGCATAATATTAGAGTACTATTAGTCTTGTTTTGTTATCAATTACTATAAATATGCTTTTGCAATACTGTAAAATCTTGCGGTCATGCAAATAAAGCAATTTACCACTACTACTACTACTACTACTACTACTACTACTACTACTACTACTACTACTACTACTACTACTACTACTACTATTACTACTATACTACTACTACTACTACTACTACTACTACTACTACTACTACTGCTGCTGCTGCTGCTGCTGCTGCTGTTGCTACTACTACGACTACTACTTCTACTAAGTGAAAAGGATAGAAAGTTTGTCGCATTATTGGCCCATACATATTTTTTCTTTACGTTTGTATCGGCGAATTTGTTGTGTTAATACCCTATTTGAGAGCTAGCAGAGAAATGAATTTGTGGTCACAATTACACGAATATCGAAAACATCTTCAATATCACCTCTTCACCAGCGGTAAGAATATCTCATTTACACTGCTCAACATTCGCATGTAAATATTTTTTTGCTCGTTTGTACCAACAAATTTCTCAGCCAAATAAGCTATTTAAAAGCTAACAAATGGTAGATTTCTATGAATGAAATGAATTCAGAAAGACTGATGAGATAAGTATCGAAAACATGTCAGCCGGACATTTTAGAAAACAGTCCTCCAAAACTTGACCACAATTTAAACTTTTCTTAGGGTTTGTAAAATCTCTTCAAATGTGCAGGCTTAGAGAGACTGAAAGGTTTAATTACATCGACGGTATAGAGATTTTACAAGGATTTAATTAATTTTCTATAAGTCTGATTTTCAGTGATCAAGGGGAGTTAACACTGAACAAAAATGAGAAAAGTGATGCAAGTTTTTTCCCATATTTCCTTCTTTTATTCTCAGACATGACATACAATGCTTCATGCTGCTGCCTTTGACTTGCTTATTGACCAATTATGAAAGAAGACATGCACTGCTCATATTCGTCCTTAAATGAATCCTTTAAAGTTCTTGACTAGACTAATGATGCTAATTACATGAAAAAGGTTTCTTTTGTTGTCGCTCTAAGCGTCATCCTGTATGATGGCAACCTTGATGAACCGGATTCCAACCTTCTCTGCTCTATTTGCTTTATAAACCTCAAGAGTGAGTCCCTTGCTGGGCATCAGTTGGTTATTGTAATCAGCGGTCCTAACGAAGCCCCCGTCATGCGCAGTGTAGCAGGCGCCCCAGCGTTCATTCAACTTGAGGGTGAAGACAAACTGACCAGGGTAGAAAGAGTCGCTTGGTTTGGGAAGACGATGCTCATTACGTTTGGAGGACAAAGTTGCACCAGACAGCCCCTCAGTTCCATAGCAGGGAGCATTATGCCAATAATTCTTTTTGTCCGTAGTTTGAAAGCCGACGAACTTGGTGCCGTCTGACACGCCATATCTGATGTCGCTGTCAGCTGTGTTGCCAATGCTGATGTCGTGTGCGACTGTAATCTCGAGAGTGAGTGGCACACCAACTTTCAGAAAGCCAGCGGGAATCATGGGAACTTTGAGAAGAGCGGCGTTGTCCACTGCGCCTGCGTTGAATGTAAGCTGTTTGACGCGTTTGACAGCTGATGCAAGAGAAATGTCGACGTATGACGCATGCACTTTTAGCCAGATAGGAGTCATGGTCTGATGGTAAATTACGTTTCCCTATTGCCAAAGAAAAACAGAACAAAACAAAACAGAACAGAAATACCCAGTCAATAAGAAAACTTTAAAAAAATTCCATAGCACTTACTTATTTGCGTTTTGCCTTATATCTCCGCAGTGCCCACGCGAGGTCATGCAAGTGGCTTTCGTGCCACTGATTTTAAGCAAATTGCACACGAGATCTCAGCTTGTGAAAGAAGGACACCCATAAGCGATAAAAACTCGTGACTTACCTGCATTTTATTGGACTCTGCTGAACAGGATGACTGCAAACATGAACAGGAGTGGCAATTAGAGCAGAAGCAAAACAGACAATTGGAGACATAATAATTAAATCAAATGGTTTGAGAATGTAAAATCAACGCTTCTGTTAAGAGTTTTAAGTAAGATTTTGTCTCAACAAGAATATTGTAGGCAGTGCTTGCTTCATTTTCAGTCAACTGAAACAATATAAGGCTATGGAATATTGTTCATTGTGTATTTTCCCTTTAAAGCCATATGATTTCGAGAAATATTTGTAAAAAAAGTAATAAGCCTACACTTATAAGAAGAACGTCATTTCATCTTACTCCCATTTAGGAGAATTCTCGATGAGCACCTTAAAAAATGAAAACAGATGCAAGCTGACGAAACGTTTTTCAATCAACGCGTCTCTACAGGAACCAGAAATCCTGAAAAACATCAGTGGAAAAGAACAGAACTGTACTCGTCTTACATGGCAGAAAAAGGCAATCACAAACAGGAATACCATTCCGGTGATCGGAAAACGGGAAAGGAACGTCGGCGTCATTGTCTTGAAAATCTTAAGTTAGCGGCCTTCCGATGTTTAGTGCACTTGAGGTGGAGTCCTAACCAACACGACAACTAACGGACAAAACAATGAATGATAAGTCTAGATGAGTTCACGTTATTTATGTACACTTAAAAAAAACAGAAATCAGATATTCTACAACGGATGTGGTTATCTTCGTATCTCAGCTTCCGAGACGGAACGATAAGAAACGCGCGTGGCGATAAGGTTTAAACGCTCTCACCCGCCCAAGCTGACATAAGGGGTGGGTCAGCGGGGATATTGATATAACGTAAATGTTGAGCTTTAAACGAAACGGTCCAGTCATCATGCATACACATAGATTTTATTTTAACTCGAATTTACAGGGTATCCTTGAAGAAGTAAATAAATAAATAAAACAGGAAAAAAGATGTATAATGTATGCATATTAAAATAACATATCTAATACTGATATATTCGAATCTACAGCAGGTCGCATCCTGTCCTGAAGGCAGACGTTTCTTGGTCGCTCTATGTTCCGGCTGGCGAATACCCTACAAGCAGAGGATTCTTGGTCGCTCTTTGTTCCGACTGGCGAACAAGCCTCTGCGCAAAACCTTCCGATTTCCTGTCGTGCATGTGAAACATTTGTCATGCGCATCGTCACTTCCGTTTCTTGCCACACGAAAGATTAGCGCGGGCGAATAGTGCAATCAAGTTTCATTTTTGATTCAGTGTCCACATAGGTGTTGAGAAAGGATTGAAAATTACAAATGACTTCTTTCTTTCTTTACAAATGTCTATTCTCAGAATATTCTATCATAAAAGTGCAGTAAAACACAGACAGGCCGATCCAGAAAAGAGGCAGAACACTTGAAATTACCTCCAGGATGCTGTGCATTCATTTGTAAACTTAGCAAATTGATCAGCTCATATTGAATTGTCTGAAAATCCGACTCTGTCAATGATACAGTCAGTGATATTGTATTTTGGCAACAAGATCCGCATGGAATTGACTAAATAATCACGAATAAAAAGAATCATTCGACCAGCCACGGCTTATAGCTTAAAAGTTAATTTGAAATTGCCTTGACTGTGATATTTTGGGCTTTCTAACTGATACAATAAAACAGCTTAAGAATTTTGCACATTAGCGAAGCTTTTAACGAGTTGCCACTCCTGCCTCACTTTGAGTTATTTAGTGGCATTTGTGTTTTGTCACTCTGAAATATTTGAGACTGGCTAGTACTGTAAGCTAAGGAATATTGCTGAAATAAAAGACACATAAAAGTGCTAACTTTGTGGATTCAGTGAAAAAAAATTTGCTTTTCAACCCAACTTACTTGTAAACATTGAGAGACATTTTGTGGATTCATTATGAGACTGTTTTGTTAACTTTCAGTGAGTCTAATATAACAATGCAAAAATGAAGCAAAACACTTAGCTCGAAACAGTTCCGATGGAATTTTCTAAAACACCACTCAAAATTTCGATGACGAAGTGATAGCATATTTTGGACCTCAAGAAGACACTTAAACCGAAATAAAATTGATAAAATTATCACGTATGGAATATGTAAAATTTACGCAGGCCGTTGCAAGATTGTTTGCGATACAAAAATTTGATTTGAAGTTACCTTGACTGTAATAGCTTTTTTTTTCTTAGTATGATACTTCTTCGATTGAGATGATACGTCATCGTCATCATCATCATCACATCCCTTATTTAAACACGATAAAAATAAAGCAAAATGCTTGTGGGGTCGTGTGATATAGATTTAGTACATGCAGAGCTGCAGAGCTTAGATATAGATATAGTACGTGCAGAGCTTCATTTCTTTTTGAAACGGGTGAAAATTAAAATAAACCAGTGACTTTTGGCAATGAAGCTTAATTTTTCTTTATCTAGTGTTAGTTTAGTTTAGCCACCGACCTACAACAGCAGTTTGAACAAACTGTATCTGGAAGCTGGCATGCGCAGGTGTTGTTAGCTATCGACCAAACCTTGAGCTTCAAGGGGTGATAATTATGATTCATAAATTCATATTAGCTGCACTAGTGTGTGAGACTCCAAGGAAGATAATTATAAGAATAGGCGAAACAAGGGAAAAAGTAATTAGAGAACAAGGACGAAAGACAGAACCGTAATCAAAGCACTTCCTTATATAAGATATAGCAATGGGCCATTCTGAGTTGTCTTGTGCCTCTTTTTTAAAGCGGGTTTTGGTGCACAACCTTTCATATGAAAACGAATTTTCATTCACACGTAAATAAAACTCATCTTCACATAAAAGGTTTTGCACCACCCTCGCTTTGAAAAAGAGGTACAAGACAACTCCGGAATGGCCCATTAGCACCGATGGGTATCGAAAGTGGAAAAAAAAGCAAATATGCCGAACTGTTCAAGCTAATGTTGTAAACTCCAGAGTAGACTCGAGCGTTGGTTGAAGGTTTATTAACTTGGCCTCAGTAAAGTTAACACCAAGCATGTCAACTGATATAAATCTTCCCTCCTGCGAAAATCAGCGGCTATAAGTTAAACTCTTCAGTCCTAGGAAGTTTGACAAATTAATCGAAAACTACCGAGCAGTACTTTCCTGTGGTGCTGTTTATTACACTGTACAAAGTGGTTTTAACTTTGGAGTCAACGGATGAAATCCTAAAGTGTGACCATTCAAATGAAAGCTGCTGAGCAGTACGTTCCTGTGGTGCTGTTTATAATGCTGTACAAGGTGATTCTAACTTTGAGTCTGTGGATGAAATCCAAAAGTGTGACCATTCAAATGAAAGCTACTGAGCAGTACTTTCCTGTGGTGCTGTGATGCTGTACAAGATGGCTCTAACTTTTGAGTTTGTGGATGAAATCTTAAAGTGTGACCATTCAAATGAAAGCTACTGAGCTGTACTTTCCTGTGGTGCTGTTTATTATGTTGTACAAGGTGGTTTCAACTTTTGAGTCTGTGGATTAAATCCTTAAGAATGACCATTCAAACAAAAACTACTGATGAGTACTTTGCTGTGGTGTGGTTTATTTTGTCTGTTGTTTAATTTTTTTGAGGTGGCGAATTAAGTCCTAAACAGTGGTCATTTACTCTGAAAACTCTTCATGTACTACCAATACGATACGATATATAGATATGACACGATACGATAGGACACCATACAATATTATTATAATTATAATTAAACACTTTTATAGCCCTTACATCCACTAGTTGTTCGTGGCGCTTTACAGCGCTCCCTATAGAGGCTTTTCAGTCAACAGTACAACATTACCCGATTTACTAACATTAATTTATGAGTAACACGTGATCATCTAAAACACTTTACATTAACCTAATGTGACTGGCAAAGCTCACATCAACCGAAATTTATTCCAAAGGAAGGCCGTAAGGTTGCATTTAAAATCAATTAAGGCCGCTCAAACTGCTCATGAATAAATTTATAAGGCAAAATTTTGGTGGAGGTCTTACGTTAAAAAACTTTATATCTTGAACGTTTGGGAGCCCATTCCGTTGAAACTTAGCAGAGAGCTTGGAGAATGATGGAAATGCAACAAGGTTGTTTTTGGTTTGATAGATTGCCCTTCTTTGCGATACTATGAGATCCCAAAGTTAAGATTTCGTAAAACGCGACCCCGTGTCCAAGTTTTCTCCTCGTGGAGAAGGCAACACTTCTTGATTTTACCACAAATTGATCAGTTAAACCTCTATTGTGTCACAACAGAAGCCGACTATAGAATTTCGAGTTCCTTTGAAAGCTGTAAGTTTTTAAATTAGTAAAATCGTCACCGTATAAATTTGAGCCTTCAAGATTTTGTTAAAAAGCCTCTTTTAAAAAATTGCTTCTGTTGTGACAATCTACAATACACCTAGTTTATTTGCCTGTCAGTGTCAGTTCAGAAAATTCTATGTCGGTGCTGTATTCTTGGACACCAAATTGGTAGTTTTAGGGCTTCCGAAGGCTTACCGAATAAACACGAATGTTCAAGGTTAAAGATTATGCTAATTATGGAAATTAAATTCTAGCAGCTATTGTTCACTGTCCAGAAAAGAACAATACGTTGCAATTTAGAGATCGAAAATATTTGGATTGAAGAATTTAAGCTTTTCCGAAGCTCCATGTTAGCTATAAGAAGTATTATTTTAGTTTTTGTTTTGTTTTGTCGGAAAACTTCTAAAAAGTTTCTATTAACGTTTGAACGTAAAAAACGCTGGACGTCAAGAGTATTTTTTTTATTTAAAAATGTTTAAAAGTCACAAGATATCCGTGGCACACGATTTGACGCACGTGCAATTATTGACTCAGAAACTGAAAGTTTTACTGAAGAGCCTATTCATGAATATTTCGCGCAATGTCGCTACCATTCGTCGCACTTCGTGCATAGGCTTTAAATAAACGAATACTGATGACCTAGTTTCTCACCCGCGGCCTTAAGTAATTTAAACAGCTTAACTTATTCGACAGACATACAGTTCAATCTATAATGGAAAAACCTCTGACCAAACTTAGTTTTAAATAGTGTTTTCCTTCGATGCTGTTGATCCTGAGTTATCTTGTAAAATGTGGTTCTAGACCGACGCTCTGGATATTGAGTTTAAGGACGAGACTCTGAAGTCTACAACTGGCCATTCACAGGAAAGCCAAAGACCAATACTTAATGAATTGTCACTTCCAAGGCAGGGGAGTACAGTGGTATTCGTGACGTTCCATTCAATAAAAGCTAAAGGGAGTGAGGTGCTCGTGGGAGAAAGCTAAGACGTCAGCAAGTAATTGCATGAGATGGCAGTTAATTACGCCAAATCATCAGCAGCCCGATATTTTAGGTAAATAAAAGAAATCAAAGTAACTTATCCAATCGGCCACTAAATGACCGAAGTCCACTATATGACCGGTTAAATAAGTCCGATCTTTTTTAGCGAAGCCTGCGGGCAAAGCCCGTCAGCGGAGCTCCATTGCTAAGGAAATTTGGTAACCTATCAATCCGAGAAATTTTGATTGTGACGTAACAGTCACGTGACCGTCCGTCCGTACGTCCGTACATCCGTACGTCCCTCCGTCCGCACAGACTCTCTGAGAGGGGGAGGGGAGTCCCAAGACAACCCGACGGGGGTAGAGAATGCCATCTTTTCTTGGCGGGAAATCGCGCGGTGCTTTTGGGCAACCGGCGTTTTTCTTGGCAGGAAATCGCATGACCACCGTCGCTTTTGAAAAAGAGGTTTCTTTACAAGCTTAAGCTTCTTTAGAATTTAACGATTGCTCGAGAGTACTGAAGTTTTATACTTGACAAAAAAAACATCTAATATCTATAAATGGAAAGAAAAAGTTCAAAAGAATACTGGTACAAGGCGAAAAGTTCAAGTTACGAAAGCTGCCTTCAAAAGACTTCATCGCTTTGTTTTCTTCACGGCGGAGAGTTTGCCCTGTTCTGAAACACAACCGAGTAAGTGAAGTTTTTAAAGGGTCTAAGGTACATGATTTCGAGTATTATGGTGAAAGAAATTACGTTTTGAAATGGAAATTTGATTTATGCCATTAGAACTCTGTCATTTGCTTTTGCCTTTAAAAAATTATTAGAAAACGCGCTCAGATTTGTGACAGATTCTTGAATATTTTGCCATGCTCAGCCGATTTCACTCGCGTGGACCGACCTACGATTTTGGAAGTGTAACGCGAATTGTTTTGTGTTTGTTTATTCATAACAGTTAAGGTCTAAGCACAGCCGCAAGACAACTGCACAAGCTTTGCTTTCAATTTTGACTGTCCAGTCCATCTCTTTGTGCAACTGTCGATTTTCTTGTCCTAGAAGTTTTCAATAGTAATAATCTTTTAAGCGAAGCAGTTGTTGGTCTAAAGCTATTTTATCCCAAAAGCGTCCGAAAACAGTTTTGTGCAGTCCTCAAAGCGCCTAACTTGATGCTTACTTCGCATCCGCAAAACTTATGCCAGCATAATTAAATTAAGGCGTGTTTGGTGTTTCTTTGTTTTGAATCTTGATGGTCTGTAGTTAGAGAACGAAATATAACAGTTATTTGAAAAACTGTAAGCGAAGCAGTTGTCGGTTTAAACCTACTGTATCCGAAAAGCTTCCAAAAACAGCTCTGTGCATTTTTAAAAGCGCTCGAATTTCAGACAATTTGCAGCCGTAAAACTTATGCCACAGAGTTAAGAATGTTTGGACGGTGTTTGTTTGTTTGTTTTCAATCTCGATGGTCTCAAGTTAGAGAACGAAATATAAGGGTTACTTAAGTAACTATAAGCGAAGCAGTTTTGAGTTTAAAGCTATTTTATCCGGTAAGTAATGTGTATTCCTCAAAGTGCTTGAATTTTTTCGCGGCTGCTAAAACCTACGCGACATTTCTTCGATAAGTACATATTACAAGTGCTTCGAAGCTCCCCAGATCCTTTCTTTCGGGTAATCCCAGTAAAATACCAGTGAAATGTCAGTATAAATTTTTGACCAGACTAATATTTTTATTTAGTGGCAGTTCATGTTATTTGTTAACATCCGAACGCGATGAAGATAACCCATTTAAACAGTCGAATAATTTTTATTTTGTTTTTGTAATTATGACCGCCGTTTCAAGTTCATTCAAGCGAACAGCCAATAATCCAAGGAGATTTGACAAGCCTTGACAGTTAATCCCTTGCGAACTGAATTCCCAGAAAAGATGGAATTCCTAGGAATTCTTAAGAATTCCTAGGAATTCCAAACGATTCCAAGACATGCAAATTAGGAAAAACATAAAAGCTTGGAATTTCTGGGAATATATGGCAATGTGTTAAAACTGTACTTGGAATTATTAGAAATTCCTAGGAATTCGCAATAATACCAAAACTGATAATGAAAGGGCTTGGGAATGTCTGAGAATATATGGGAATGGCTAAATTAAATGGCTTGGGCTAATAAAAATGGTTGGGAATTTATGAGAATAAATAGGAGTGACTAAATTAAATATGAGAAATATTGGCAATTTACTTGGAATAGCCACTTTAAGTCCCTGACTTAAATACTTGACAGACTTCAAGTTGAGGATATTTCAGTAAAATGTCTTTGGAACTTCCAGGAAGTTATGAAAAAGGACATTTAATGTATCACACAGTCAAACAAGTCTTAAATTGTTTTCTAAACATTGAGGTATTCCTGAACCTTTGAGGACAGGTCAGGCAAACAAAATTGAAGGTACATACATGACTCAAAAATTAATAAATAAATAAATTCCTTGTGTAAATTATGTGTTCGTTCGCTTGTTGAATTGAGGACACCAACTGAATAAAGGATGAATACATACATGTACCAAAGCAGCAAAAACATCTTATTATGCTACTATTTTCTGTTTACAAAAAAAGTATATCCTTAAAAATTGTCCATGACTCAAGTAACTATAAAGTATCTTAAAAAAAATATTGTTCATGACACAGCTTCAACCACACTCCATTGAAGTTAGGCAGTGTACTAGGCATGGATTTGCAGAGTTCCCTTTGAGAAAGAACACTTTTTTCCACAATGTCCTCTTCCTTTGCCAGTTGAAATTTACCTCTGAAAATAAAGAATAAAATAAAAGTAAACGAGAAGTCATGAAATGATGCCTTCAAATAAATACTATTATCATACCACCGTACGAATTCACTCATGCAATTTTATTGAAAACATACTCAGGAGATGATGTGTGTAGGGGCAGATACATGTGGGTTGGTGTGAGCTGGTCCAGAAGAGCTGTCCAGCTCCGCACACATTGTCACCTGATTACTATAGTGTGCACGCAAGTCTTCATTCATTTAGTATTTATCAAGACCTTTCCATAACTTTCCAATCAAATTCAGCCTTAAAATGGTGGTATGATAAAATACTTCTTGACCACGCTGTAAGTTAGGTCAGGCCGGACGGCAAAATATTTGGATCTCGGTCATGGCGCATGGAACTATTCTGCTCGTATTCCACGCGCTAGAGCCAAATACTTTCCCATCCAGCCCTCCCACTCAGTCAATAAGTACACATTATTATTAGGAGACAATTACACAACAACGACTTTTAAGAGCGTATCATGTAATTGACGACAGGACTTGTGATTATTTCACTCTAACGACTTCACGTTCTTGTGGATTTCATGTTAGTAAAGAAAATGAATACAACAGTAGGTAATGTCGAGGAAGGGATTTAAGAACCCCCAGCCACTTATTTACAAGTGCATCAATGTTTTGAATATGAACAAAAGAGACCATTCTTATTCAATGACATGCAAATGGGGTCAGATATTCTTAATTTTTTGCTTGTCGACCACAGGGTCAGCTGTACCCAATCTTTTGACTGAGTAACAGTTTGATTAATATTAATGTTTGTGCTGCTGCACTGTATACAAAGCGAGCTGTTGTAAAGATCGTTTCTGAACTGGTTGCAGAACGAGAGTGCTCCTTGATGATATAAAGCTGTATAAACTCGAGCATACAAACAATTCTTTTATTCAACCTATTTAGTGGCAAGAAAAGTCGATATCTCCGAATTATATTCTATATTCCTCTAAAAGTCTAACTCATTATTAAAATTTGAATATGTTTCAAATGAAGCTCCTTTTTTTCACAGGATGTTTATGTGTGGGCGCCATACTCGGCTTTTCTGTCGACACAAAATGGGCCATTCCATGTAATGTCTGCAACTCCCCCCCTCCCCCACTCCCATTGAGGTACAGGGAAATCCTAAAGGGAAGGGAGGGGGTTTCAAAGTCATTTATGAAGGACTAGCTATGTCGGTTCCTTTGATCTCTCAAAAACATCTCCCTTTTTAGTGGGGGTGCATAAGACATAGTTTAGAATCTGTTCAAGAAATTAAAGATTAATACTGTACCTTTATGTAAGAGAAGGTAGCTCTGCAACGAATACTACAACTCTGCAACCACTGGAATTAAAAAACTATCCATGTTTTCCTTTCTGGCGTACATAAACGACACAGCGATAGCCACCAAATACAAACACTCCGAACACTCCAGGAAAGAATCACTGGTCACTGGTTACGCGCGCCTGCAATTTTCAAGAGTGCGGTTGTAAGTCACATGACCTCTTGAAAGCGGCCCGGTCGCATGGCTGTCTAACCGGTGAGGCGGCCATTTTCAAATGACGTTGATACGTGTGCCAAGAGTTGCAAGGTTTTTCCGCCCTGGTTGCAAGTTTATCATACGCGAAAATGGTTTATTACACTATTCTTTTGGACTACTTTCGCTTACGATAAGTGAGGCTCAACCCAAATTGCTTCAGTGGAAGTTGATAGTAAAGATGGTGGATAATTGTTCGATTCAAGATGGTTGTCAACAGACTAACCGATTTCAAGGTGAGTAACTTACATTTTATTTTCTATCGAGGGCTTAAACAAATTAGTTCCCTTCTTTGCGACATTCTGCCAAATGAGTGTAACAAGCCTTAATACAGTGTGTAAAGCGTGCAATTCTTCAAGGAACAGAAATCAAAAGGGCCGTTGTTCAGTAAAATTGCCCCCAGGGTGGACAGTGTTAATTCTCACTGGTTAAAAGGGCTATCGTTACTTTTAGGGGACTCGCGCTACATAGAAGAAAAACCAGTGAAAAACTGTTTGAATGCACGCGCAAAAATGACGAGTGACAAATTTGACGACGAGCGTTTATTAGCGAGAAAAACAAATGAAAACAAAATGAAAAACGGTTTAACACTCATCTACAGTATTTAGGGTTAAGCACTGATCGATAGTGATTAGGCCTAAGAACTCATCTATACTTCTGTTTAGGGTTAAGCACTGATTCTACGACGGTTAGCTTTGTTATTGTTGAATTTAGTTATTTCTAAACTTTGTACAATTAATTGAATTCGTCATTTTTGCGAGTGAATTAAATTCGTCATTTTTGCGCGTGCATTCAGACAATTTTTTTCTCTATACAGCGCGAGTCCCCTAAAAGTAACGAAAGCCGTTAAAAGTACTAACGAATTCAAAACCATGTGTTCGTAGAGTGACTAACGCTTTTCATAATAAGTTTAGTTGAAGGTAATTTCATGTTGCCTACACGCTAAGCAACAATTCAGTTTCTCTCAGATATGTGAGCACATTAAATTGAATGCATTAAAAGCCTACATCTGTAAATTGTTCTTCAATGACCAGTCAAAGGCGATTGAACTTGAAATGAACATACATTTGCCAATTTAGAAGGAGTGAGTTCTTAAACGTTTTGTGTGATTTAAATATATTATTGATTTTTTAATTCAAAGATACTGATATGTAACAACATGATTTCATAAAATTAGAATGAGACCTAGAATCCCGTGTAAAATACCTCCATGGAATTCCATGGAGTTCCATGGAATTAGATGGAATATTTTCCATGGAATTCCATGGAGTATTAGGACATGGATTTCCGTGGAATTCCATGGAGTTCCATGGAATTCGTTGGAATATTTTCCATGGAATTCCATGGAGTATTAGGACATGGATTTCCATGGAATTCCATGGAGTATTTTCCAACTAGCTTTCCATGGAGTTCCATGGAATTCCATGGAAAAAGAGTACCAGGACGAGTTTCATTGAAGGTGACCCAGAGTCCGTCTAAGGATAAATGTTTAGAAACGGACAGATTATCATTCAGTTTTTAATACATAAAATACAGATTTAATTGCTAAAAGAAATCATTAACTTTTCAATATTTACAGGAACACAGTGCTAGTAAGAGAAGGATTCTTAAATATGTTATAACTTTGTGCTATAATTGTAATATACATTACAATTGAAGTAAAATGAAAATTGGCTTCTAACATAAACAACACAATTCATTGGTGAAGCGACAAACTAAACAATTCCGTAATGCTACTTAAAACGGTATTCCTTTGAAACATTCTCACTAATTGCACACAAGCTTATTTACACAGTAGAACTAGAGACACTAGACACATTGGACAGAGAAAAATATTTTCACTAACGAATGTTGCATCAATTTTCAAATTGCCTGTTAATACTACAGACAAGTTTTCAATTATACTCCCTAACTGTATATTGATAAAAATTATTAAAAAAGCAAAAAAATGATTCCAGCATACCTCATGACAGACAACTCTTTCAATAACATTACCCCGCTTAAACACGGTTTTCAGATCCAAAGGTTACGAAATCACTGGAGTACACTGTAGGCTATTGACTCTTTTCTGTTACTTTTGAGGCGATTAAAATTTCGATTGTGTTTAGTTGAGAAACTCTCATTCGTTTATATTCCTGAGGGTAAAATGTAACTCTTAATAAGTCCACATTTCCACTTGAACTGTTGAATCGAACTGCTGTTGCTCCAGGGTCCCACTGCAGTTGCTCATAACCTCGATTTCATCGGTTCATTTTGATCCAAAAATCCACGTACAAGGCTCAAAACATTTCTAGAGACATAAACTAACCTTAAAGCTACAATTATCCAATTCTGTTTCAATCTGAAAGAAGCATTTTCATCCTCAAACCATACACAGATGCTAATGCTACGCAACTGTCGCAACTGTCACTTCAAAATGGCGCCTGTGTTGATGATACAGAGGTCACATGACTCAAGTGACAACTGCTGACCACTGAATGCGGGCACTTTGTTTTGGGCGCTCGGATATCACATTGAATTGTTGAATTAAATGGTTATGCTCATGATTAAAATATAATATACAATTATTTTGCTACTCGGAGTGACTGTAGAGGTAATGTTAGGTATGTATTTTACTATTTATTAATTTATATTGCTAGCTGACAGAATCCCATTCAAGCAGTCAGTTATTTCCCAAATTGGACAGCTTGTAGTTCTGTGCAAAATATAATTAAATGATACAGTAATTTAAAAAATCCTCTGACTGCCAAAAAGGTCACTCAGTCTCTTTTTTTTTTTTTTTTTTTTTTTTGTAATTTGTTTATTTTTTTCAACAACAGGTTACAATACATACAATAACTTACTTACATTACACGTTACAATACATTACTTATACTTACAACTTAACTACATGACTATTTACAATACACTACTGGAAGTATATAGCTTAGGATAACCTGCAGTACACAACTTACGATTATATTACATTACTTCTTACATTACACTACAAATTTACATTTTTCTTAAAATTATAAAACACAAAGACAGCGCAGTGCATACAGACATTATAGATGTGTAACAACATACAGTTCAGTAAATTACCTTTAATTGATTAAATAGTTGTTCCAAAAAAGAAACAAGAAGTGCCGTGTGCTTGCCAGCTATTTTAAAAAGAGAGGAGGTAACCTAACAAATCTTTCCATTTGTCATAATGAAGGTTGATCTTGTTATTTTCTTTAGCAATTAAACGTTCAGAATCAAACACTGCTTTCAAAGTTTTTGTGAAACTGATTGCGCTGGGAAGAGAGTTGTTATGTTTACATCTGAAAATATGTTGTTTTCCTAATAGAATTAGATGATTCTTTAGAAATACATTTTCAACTGTGTCGGTGATCCCTAGGATCACTTCTCTTTCAATTAGCTCATAACCCCCCAATAGATGCTTAACTGATTGCCAAAAGTTTGCTACCAAAGGACAATGGAAAAAGAAGTGGGACATGTTTTCCTCAGAGGATTGGCAGAAAGAACAGAGAGGAGAATTGGACTTGCCAATTTTAAAAAGGAAATCATTTAATGGAAGTATTCTATTTAGTATCTTGTATTGAAATTCACGCGTTTTGGTGTCTATTGCGCATTTAAAAGCATTGCTATAAATTCTTTTCCAGTCAAGGGCTTGCTCTGTAGAAGCATCAGTCTCAGTCATCAGTCTCAGTCAGTAGAAGCATCAGTCTCTGATCTTGCCAGTTTGACTCTCCTCAGAAGTCACTGATAGGCAGCTGTACCGTCAAATTATGTATGCCCTCGCACATGAAAGATACACTGTTGTCATTTTGAATAATTATTAGTTGGGATAACTACCTCTTTTATTTTCAAACTATTATGTGTCACACAATGAAATTCAGCAAGCTTCCATGGAACTCCACCAATATTCCAATTTGAGACTTCAAATCCAGTGGACTCCATGGGTTTCCATGGAGCTTCCATGGAACTCCACGAAAGTCCTTGTGGTTTCCATGGAACCCCATGGAACTCCATCGAGCTTCCATGAAACTCCATGGAATTCCATGGAGCTCCATGGAATTCCATGGAGCTTCCATGGAACTCCATGTAATTCCATGGAGCTTCCATGGAACTCCATGTAATTCCATGGAGCTTCCATGGAACTCCATGGGGCTTCCATAGAATTCCATGGAATTCCATGGAATTCCATGAAATTCCATGGAATTCTATGGAATTCCATGGAGTTATTTTACACGGGATAATAGCAACTTCATGTCTTTCCCATTTGCATTTGACACTGCTCCAGTGGCTTAAGGTGGAATTTTGTGCATTTCTAAAAGTTTCCTTTTTAAGGGGTTTGCATATGGAAGATTTTCATTGCAATCAACAATTTTAAAGTGGTTACCAGATTCATGGGTTTGTTCCAAGCATTTGTGAATGTCCAGTGTGTACCTAGATACATGTATTGAGCAATAATTTATCATGTGGGCATATAAAACCCCAAGACGTGAAACTCACATTGTCAAGAGGGTTAAAGACAGATGTTTGATTGAAGCAGAGTTCAGCCATCTATTACACGCTGCATAGCTTTAACAATGTTAAAACTTCAATTTCTTGACAAAAGGGGTCTTTGGATCACACTCCGTGATGCGAAACACAACACCCTGCGACAGAATTAAACACAATATTAAGCCGGACAGGGGATTACAAACATCAGGAAAGAAACTCATCATGTTGCAGATTATAGTAATTTAGATTCTTTAATCTGTGTCAAATTCAAATATGAGAGGCTGAAAAACCTATCGAGTTCTTAAATGAGGTAAATTCAACGTACCTTATATGTCGCTTAACAGACAATCCTAGGTCATATTTAACTGAACTCCATCATATAGTGATCTGAGAAAGATTGATGTGACCTCAAGATCAAAGTCTTGGAAATGCGACATTATTTTAAGTTGTAATGCTCAATTCAGTCACCATTTGAAAATCCTCCAAACTAAACCCACCACAAAAATGCAAGGAGCAGCATTGGTCGAAAGACTGAGATACACACATGTATATAAAGTGCAGTGTACAAAGATGTGAAGTAGGAGTCATGCAGGCCTTCCAACCCCATTTTATAACTGAAAGATTCACATGGTCTTTGGATATGAAACTTGCAATAACAAAGAGTATCGAGCTGCTACCTCAGAAGACTAATCACCCTTACATTATGCATTGCAAACATCTGTAACCAGGAACAAGCGATACCATCTTCCCACAATGACAAATAGCCGAACTCAGTGTAACAATGACTGCAAGATAATGCCCATTGCATGGTCAAAAAAAGATGTTACATTTCCTGTCATTACAGAGATCCCAAGAAGATAGGCTTGAAAACCACCATGCACTAAAACCAGTGTGGCTGATATTCCAAAAAATTACACAAAACTGCAATCGCTAACCAGACGCAACCAGCTGAGTCTCGTTAAGAAACTGAATCGATTGAAAAACTGACAGACTGTGAACAATTGTCCTATTTTCCTTCTCGCTAAAATTAGAAGAAGAAAGAGACTGCTCGCAGTCTAAGAAACCGAGAAAGGTGACAACCAGTAACACCACTTTGCTTGTTATTTGTCACAATAATAAAGTCTGTTATCATGTGTCATTTCAAGCCAATCAGAATGCTGCGTTCATGGACGAATGTGGAGAATTCAAAATTCAGTGGCTTTTCTGCAGGCTCACTTTTCCTCGCACCATTCTCACCGGCCCGCTTTGCTTGCCGACTTCCGCCGCCAAGATACTTGCACGAATAGCACACTGAGCCTGCTCGCAGGCTAGATTCTAGTAAGTTCTTTACACGACTGGCATGAACCAAATATTAATTAAACTTACTGAACAGCTTTTGTATCACCTTAATTTTTTTAAGGTCATTGCCCTGTATTGCATTGCGCATCCTTAATGCGCACGATTTGTGGCGTCATTAGCGCGCGCATGTCTAGGGAGTAATGGATTTCCTATGAGGCTAAGCTCACCAGGGAAAAGAAAGGTTATTTACTCTTAAACAAGCATGGTGACCTATCTTTTTTTCCACTTATTTTTGACCTACCATTCATCCTCTTTTTGTTCAAAGAGTTAGAAAAAAAAACACATGTTCAAAAAAAAGGTTATTGCTAGAAACACATTACTGATGGAGATGAAACCACGACCTCGAGAACACGCACGTGAGTTGAAGTCAATTTCATCTGATGCTTCGAGCATCTGCCGTAAAACATCTAGTAAATTGTTCCTTGTTATCAGTATTTCACATCTAGTAGATTGTTTCAAGATTTGCTTTAATTAATATGTGCTTCCTGTTCCTATGGAAAGTAGCATAAACTGGTCAAATACACATGTGTTTGTCAGGCGAAATTGCATGGAATTATTGGGTAACTTAAGACGATGATATCTCGTGAACGGACATGGGGACCTATTCTTTTTATTTTATATTTCAAAACATTGCACAATAGATAACAACTTGTGAAAGTTTGACAAAAATCATATGTTAAATTTTATTTCGGGGGAATGACCTTAATTCTTGTTTTCATTGCAAAATTATTGAAAAGTCTGTTACACAATCAACTGGGCTAGATGGCTGACACTGTTAGTTACATACTAGAACTTAAATTTCAGTTAAAACTGAACCTCTGCATGCATATGTACATTGCTCCTTCAACAATCTCCTAGGATCTGCAAAGTACTGTACGACATGTACTGTGGTGTAGATAGAATTAGAATATGGTTTACGTTCACCTTAGCTTAATATTAGTGCATGGTAAATAAATTTATTGTTTATGAGCCAAAGTTTTATTAATCAGAATATTTTTCTTCAGGGTCTACATATGTACACTTTGTATGTACTCCCAGTTCTACGGCAAAACAGTTTGTTGGTGCACATTGTACATGGCAAAGAAATGCATCACACTTGATCAGGTAAGTTACTCAAACATATACATTAGAATCCTCATTGTAACACTTCTATTTGTATTGTTTAGATCTGTTTTCTTTAAACATACCGGTAGTACGCAGGCTTTTAGCCAGGAATTGAAAGTTAGCCGTCCAAGGAACATGTTTCTTGCAAATTATTTAAAAGATTAAGTAAATTTTATTCAAATTTTTCCAAAAAGTGGGCGTCCAGGCATCTAAAACCTTGGTAGTATGTGTAACATGTAATTAGGCTTTGGGTCACAGGCTGTTCTTCAGGGATTATGACAGAATTACGTACACAGAGTTTGGAGTTGCTGAACTTTTCCATGGATTCATGTCATATCAAGGCAATATCTCCTTAGTGATAACTGCTTGAATTATTAAGACATGAATACTTCATGTAGATTATAGTGGACTACATGTACATGTACATTGTGACTACAGTATTGAACAGTCACTGAAACAAACACCATGTGCTAAATATTGTAAATAACTACAGAGATTGGTCATGCATTAACCAAAAATGATTATATTTTTTAAGATGGTGGAGTAACCAGGATGAAACATATTAAAAATTTTAAAAATGTGCTCAGCATGTTGTGTATAGCAAGCAGAACATTTATAGTAAATAATCCCTTGACTTAAATCAAACCCCTGGCCTTCGGCACTCCAGCTGAACTACATGATACATTTTACTAAATAAATTAAGCTGCAAGGAAACTGGTAGTGAGGTAGATAATCTTACTACATGTAGGTTCATACTACATCATGTCCTGCATTTTGCTAGAAAGGGCAGTGTTGAGGGCATACTGACTGTATGGTGACCTTATAAGCAATGACCTACAATGTAGCTCCTTCTAGACTCGTGTAAGCTTCATTCTGTACAATTAGAAGTGGTTAGAGCTCCTGATTGGTAAACGGGAACACCTCAGATTCAGCTTTTCTGGGGGTCTCATGCCATTTCAACACCTGCATCATTCTACACTCATAGGTCCAGGTGGATGGTAAAATACCATGTATTTGGCTCTCAGGCATGGCACACAGACCTCCTGCATTTGGTCGATACTCCAAACATTAAGCCTTAAGCCAAACATTTTCTTGTCTTACCTTCCCACTCATTCAATTAGAACATACTTATTAGTTTGAGAATTTTGAGAACCCCATACATGAACATGTGAAAGCCATCACCATGTATTCACTAACTACAGTGTTCTTTTATGGTGTATCAGAAAATTTTTCTCTGGTCAGTGGTTTTAAGGATTTGAAATGGTCTATCACTGTAATGCTAAAGCAATGTGAATGTCACTCAAGTGAGAGCTTAGCTTCAGATATCATTCTTATTGTGCCACTCAGGCCTCCACATCTTTGGAACACACTACTTGACTGTTTACTTTATTTTGTTTACCACTTGAACTGTAATTGTAAATGTATGTTGTGGTTCAAATTTTTCTTTAGTTTGAAACTTTTCAAACCAGATTAATTTTTATTTACCTTTGCCTTAGATTTTGGTAATGAATCTGAGACAAAGGGAAATAAAAATTATACTGGTTTGAAAATTTTTAAACCAAAGAAAAATTTGAACCACATCCTGTACATGTACATACATGTATGTACCTTATATTTTATTGAAAATTAACGCTGCAACCTATTAATAATGTTGAGTGTATGACAGGTCTAGAATTTATATAAAATTTCGATTTTTTTCCCTAGGACCACATGTATAAGGCCATCAGAGGACCGAACTCAGAAGACTGCTAACAGCAAGTGAACTAAAGGCAGCCAAAACAGATAAGACCTATATGTAAAATCAGTGAAGGCGGTACTTGATGATTGTTGAATTGTATTTCCAATTTTGCCTCATAAACAAAAATATAAGGTACAAAATGATATTGAACTGATTTTATCATTTAACTCCTGTTGAAGATATGTTGAAAACAGACATTCTGAGGTAAACTGAATGTGCCCTTGAACCAAGAGCCCAGGAAAACTGGGGTTTTGCCCCGGTCCAAGCCTGGTTAAAAAACCAGACCCTCGATTTGTCTACTTTAAATATCAGCAACTGACCTTTAAATTGAGGGATATTGTATCGTGTCCAACAGCTGTTTTTTTGTTACCATTTTGGGTCAAGTTTCTGTTTCCCCCACTTATTTAAGAAATTCCCATTTATTCCCACAAATTCCTGACCATATTCCTATTTTTTCCCACATATTCCCAAAAATTCCAAGTTATTCTTTAACATTCCTTGGAATTCCTAGGTATTTCTGAAAGTAACTGGGAATTCTATCTTTGATTTTCTTTTAGTTGGAATTCCTAGGAATTCCTAGGAATTTCAAGACAGTACCATTTAAGCTTGGAATTCCTAAGAATTCTTAGGAATTCCAAGTCCAAATGTACCGTGAAAATTCACACCTCAGATTCTTAGGAATTCCTAAGAATTTTTTCCTAGGAATTCTTAGGATATTCTTAGGAATTCCTAGGAATTCTCAGAGTTATTTCGCAAGGGATGACAGGATATGGAAACATTGCAAACACCAAGCAAGACGGCTCGTGAGTAAAATAATCAAGCAGTGCTCAGCCTCTAGAATGACCTTTCGAGCTTGGTTTTACAGAACAGATCCCCAAAATATTGGAGGACAATTCGGAACACTTTCAGGCTTTTTGAGAAACGCCTTTCGAAAGCGAACGAGCCAAAAAAAGCCCCGAAATATAATTCAGACCGAAAAGTTTCAGGACTATTTTTGAGAAACGAACACCAGTTTATTCCTTCGCGGCTCCGCTTTTAGGCTTGGCTAAAGCTACATATTATCACTTGTCAAAAATATCGGATTAACGGTTATATTTAGTGTTTTGAGGACTTTGACCAGAACTCGGCCGAAATAGAAACCAAGTGTCACAACTCTTGGCTTGGTATTCTGCGCTCCCGGTATATTAAGGCCGGTTGAGTTTGCGAAGTACAGAGCTCTTACAGAATAGGGTAGCGTATTTCGAATTGAATCGCTTTGAATGATTGAATAACTCTATTTAAATTAAGTAGAGTGTCGGAGTATTAAGCTTGCTTAACGAATTGTGTATACTAAATTAAAAATGCTTGCTTTTAATAATAGTTCGAAGAAAAGAATCTCCTTTGATTTTCTTGAATTTGTCAACTGATATCGGACTGGCGGTCATTTAGTTTTCTTGAGGACCTTGTAATTGACCGGCTGCTGGTCATTAAGGATTAAGCCACAGCGAGTATTATATTTGTCCAATATGCTGGTTAACAGATTAGATTTTAATGTGTTTCTTATAGGTTCTAAAACCTTGTGCTTACGTTTGTATATAGGTTATATTAATAGTAATTTAATCATTATTCCTTGTTGTTGTTGTTGTTGTTATTTTTCTTCTTCTTCTTCTTCTTCTTCTTCTTCTTCTTCTTCTTCTTCTTCTTCTTCTTCTTCTCAGTCTTCTTCTCCTTCTCCTTCTTTTTCAGTAAAAACTGGAACAACGGTTGCAAATTCGTAAATAGTTTATCGTTTCCCAAGCGTCTCAAAGCAAGAGAAAATGTTTAATGACTGAGACTTTAAACAAACAAATTTATAAACAACTAACATTAAAGGACAAAACGATACTTATTGCTTTTGTTCGAAAAAGGAAAAATCAGCTCTTGGCAATAAGAATAACTTTTTAGCGAAGATAAAAGCTATTGAGTTTGAGGATGAAATTCTGAATTCAATGAAATTGTTCAGTCAAAAGCAAAGAACCGAAAACTGGGTAATACGGGGGAAACATAATTACAAAAAAAAACCTCCACAAGGCATCTTTAAACGATAATAACAATAAACAATATATTCTGTAGCGTCCTTTCCGCTTTACAATATTAAAAAGTACATATATATATTTACATATAAATGTCCTTAAACTGCAATGCTTAAAAGTAGAATGCTATTTCTTGGAATAAAGTAGCTGCAATTATGTTACGTTGTTGTTACGTTGGCTTGCGTCATCAAGACATTTATAGTCCGTTGTTTGAATTAACAAGAGTTTAAAAGGCATGAACACCTCAGCCATTGAGTCACTGCAGGGAGCGCTGGAGGTATGTTAGCTGTGAAGTTTGTTCTTTATCGTGTGGCTGCCTTTTCACACTTCTTTCTACCTCCATTGTCAGAGCAGTGTGCTGGACAAAGCACCTTATAATGATTTCTTTTGGTTGATTAACAGGGCAACACTGGCAGTTTTAAACTTATTCTCAATTTGCCAACTGGTAAGTTTTCATGTTTTTTGCAATTATAACCTCACAATGTTTTCTCGTTGTCGTGTCAGACCTTAATCCAGCATGATTTCGTAGCTTAGGTGTTACTTCTGTTACGTCTCTAGCTTTCATTTGAATGGTCACACTTTGGGATTTCATCCACAGACTCAAAAGTTAGTACCACCTTGTACAGCATAATAAACAGAACCACAGGAAAGTCCTGCTTGAATGAATGAATGAATGAATGAATAACTTTATTAAAGTGTCAGGGTGGGTATTTAGCTTGCGACAGCTAATTGGGGACACTCTTAAGTAGTACATTGGGCCCAGATGGATCCCTGGGCCTCGTTTTGATGTAAGGATGACGTCATAACCGGAACCGGAAGTCACGTGTTTTTAAGAGGGGAAACCGCTGACCAGTGGAAAAAAAAGGATCGCGGGCTCATGCAACCGGAAGTCACGTGTTTTAGAATGGGAAACCGCTGAGCAATGTGAAAAAAGGATCGTGGGCTCAAGGTGGGTTAAAACCGCTGAGAAAACGCGGGCGCAAAGTCCAAAGTCCAATGTTTGGAACGGGGGTAAGTATAAAAGGGTAAACCCTAGGGTTAGGGAGTAATCACGATGAGTTTTTACATTACCCTGATCAGTGATCAAGCACAAGGCACGGGACAAAAATTTACGGCTCGACTTCCTCGTTCCTATTATTTGGTAGAAGATGATTGGGAAGCAGCCCTAGTTCATATCTCCCACCCGGGGTTTAATCAACAATGGGGAGATCAAACCAAACTGAATTGGACGCAAGAAGATAGTCAAAAACATTGGATGAAAACCGATGTGAGATACATACCAAAACGTGCGGATGGAACAGCTGCTATTCAAGTGACGAAACAAATCCATTTACCCCCAGGGTATTACACCAATTTGAAAGAAGCATGGATTGCCATTGCGTACGAAATGGAAAAACAACACATGGACGTCATGATGGATATAGTGAAAATGGAGGTGGACGATCAAGCGAAACGACAGCAACTCGCGGCTCTCAATCTGGCTCAACCCTACGTGAAAATCACCAATACAAGCATCGCCCCCGAATTAGATTCGTTGTATGTACTCATACCAGCCAACATGCAATTTGAAATGGAATGGAAATTCGCTGGACTGATGGGACTGGTGAAAGATGGCACACCAAGTGAACGCGTGGTCCAAGAAAAAAGTTATCTGGTCAAAAATATCGTGGATTACAACGATCGACACAAATGGACACTAACCCGAGGTCCTGCCAACAAATACCCACCGTATGGCATTGTGTCCGTCAGCTTTACCCACCCCGATTTCAATTATTATTTGTTCTTGGGACCGAATCTTAGTCGACAAGTCTTTCCCAGTACGCAAACGGTCAAACCGCAACAAGGACAACAACAATTGATGATTTACACGGATCTGGTGTCCCAGAGCATTGTGGGAAATCAAGAGAAAAGGATTTTTACGTACCTTGGATGCCGGTAATACCGATTATCAATTTGATACCAAGCAACGGATGTATTTTCCTCTTGGCAAGACTATCTTTGACAGCATTGAGATGGACATTCAAACATCTGATGGACAACCGGCTCCTTTCAAACAAGGGAGAACGATCATTACCCTTGAACTGTCCAGAAAAAGTCAACGAGCATGATTGTGTAGAGAATCAATAAAGATCACAACAACAAAGTGTCATGGAACATCTTTTATTGGTCCTTGGTATTGTTTGACAACAAGTGAGTCCAAACATGGGGTCCTTACTGAGAACTCAAAATGTTCTTCATGTGTGAAAGGACTTCGCTTTGGGTGTGGCCAAGAAAATGGGGTATGTTGCTGCTTGTATCCGGAAACTTGAAGATTTTTCCCCAGAATCCTTGAACGGCTCCGGTGCCTGTATGACAAATACCATACCACAGATGACCATTCCAGATACGATTGACTTCTTTCACAAATTGGGGGTCTTCTTTCCAATCGTAATTAAGGATTTCAATGACTGTGGTGGAATGGCCTTGTGGGATGTAAACACATTTGGTGATTAGATGAGGATTCTTTCTCCAGTTGTCAGCACAGGCTACATGACAGGGGTATTTGCAGCAGATCAATATGATTTGATTGCTGACACTTTCCTGACAGACGACACACGGGTAGGTGGGGAAAGGATTCAGTTGTTTCATCCTTGAAATGACTTCGCTTGGGGTGTGGCCAAGAAACTGGGTTTCTGTAGATTGGGAATACCTGTTGTGGTGTTTTCCCCAGAACCCTTGGACGCCTCCCGAACATATTGGTTCACCGCACTTCAATTGATAACCGATACCATACCAGAGAGGATAGCGGTGATGTGTGACTCCCGGATAAGTATTGAAGTACCAGTTACGTTTGACTTCTTTCACAAATTGGGGGTCTTTTTTCCATTCTTCATTGAGGATTTCAAGGACTGGGATGCTATTTCCGTATCCACAGCTAAAGCAACCACAATCAGGATCGGTACTTTTTTTTCCCCACAGGGTGGCACAGGTTAGATGACAGGGTTGTTCGCAGCAGGTCAAAATGGTTTGTTTGGTGACAGGTTCCCTACAGGCCACACATGGTTTGGATTGAGCCATGAGGTGAAAGGATCACTTGTTGGGCTTCTGGACTGAGGCCTGGATCATCCAGGGATTGTAACATGGCATGGGGAAGGTGGTGTTTTTATAGAGAAACAAAAGGGTCACGTGGGAGGGAAGGGGCCAATGAGAGAAAGACCCCATCATGCTTTGGGAGGGGAAGAGGTGGGGGGACCCCCCTCCCCCCTCCTTAGATAGACCATCATGCATTGCGCAGATCGGGGTATATAAGTCAAGGGAGACCACAGGACGCCATTCCTAGCTTTGAGTCTGGTCTGAGTGACTTATACTTGTTGTGTGTGGTGAAAATGTCCGAAACGAGAAGGCCATTGGGTTCCCTTGCCAGTGAGGTGAACGTGGGAGGAGAAGAGTCGTTGAGGAGGAGAGTGGGACCGGAGAGGACGCCCATCCAACGCCAGACCATGCGCATGTATGAAAGGAGACAGGAGACATGGCGTCGGTTAAATAGAGATCGTGTGGCGGCCTTTCTTCGTTTATTTTTGTTGTACCTGGTGGAGGGGGAGAATGGTGTTGGACGCCCTCATCCCGAGACGGTCCGATCTCTGAACAAAGCATTGGTCCGTCGGGTGATTCCCTGGATAAAGAACCATTTGACGTGGACGACGATGGAGAGGTATTGGCCCATGACATTGTCACAATTTAAGGAACTGGACCAGTACTTGAGTGAGCACATGCCCCGAGTCCACAGAGACGATGATTGGGGAGCCCTGAGTTATTTTTTTAAAGTGGTGGTGCAGGAACGGAGGGACGAATACAAACGCCTAGAAGAGATGGAGAGGGAAGCGATGGAGAGTGTACGGCGTGTGTTACAACTGTAAATAGACTTTTGAACATTTTTTATTATTGTGAGTCAAGGCTACTGTGCGTCAAGAGACATTATTTATGATCCACGTGCAAACTCAGTGATGTCATTTTTTTTTTTTAATTAAAAAAGAGTTGATGTTTTTTTACAAATGGTTGTCTGTGTTCTTTGCCACGCGGGGTGGGGCGAGCCTATTTACAATTGGAAAAGATATCTACAATTTGAAAAAATAAAAATTGAAAAAGAAAAGCTATGTACAATTGGAAAAAATAAAAACTAAAAAATATTGAAAATAAAAAATTACAAATGAAAGTCTTCCAGTTCCATGCGTAATTGATCAATGTTCTCGGGTAGACAGAACGTGCGGTTGAATAAGGCTTGAATTTCAGCTCGGGTTTTCTCGTCCACATCCCGGGATCCCACAATAGCACTGCTTTGATGAAGGGTGGGCTTTTTAGGTCCCCAAGGAACAAATTGACTGCCAGTGACTAGGGTGGCGGCATTCTCATTGACTTGGTAGTAATGGTCCGAGCGGTACCATGCTTGACTGGGGATGTCAAAGAGGTAGACGGGTTTGCCTTGATCCATAGCCAATTGCACGGTCCAACCAGTGCCTCCTTTCACGCGTTTATGATCCTGTTCCAAGATGCCAAAGGCATAGATCGTATGGGCTTTTTTGGCAATTTGATAATTGCGTTGCAGCAATTGCAGGGTGTAAAAATGACTGGGCATTTGTTTGCCTAGTTTCTCCGCTGCCTGGTGAAGATGTGGGTTGGCCAGCATCAGGACTTCCACCGTAGAAGGGGTGATGAAAGTGGCTCGAGGATGGTTCGGGGGGACGAGGACTTCTAGTTGCATCCCAAATTGTTTGGCCAGTTCTTCGACGAGTGCATCCGTACCTCTGGCTCCCCCGGTGTACACCACATGGCCATAACCCACTTGCAGTTCCAAGGCATCGAGATCTTGTTCTCCGATGATGTCAATGTCTGGGGGCATTGCTTTGAGAATGAAGATCTAGAGACCAAGGGAGCTCCTTAAATAGGGACAACGGACCAATGGGAAGACAAGAGGTCCTTAGTTGGATAGGGAAAAGCTGACCAATGGGAAGACAAGAGGTCGTTATATGGATTGAATAAGCTGACCAATGGGACGATGAGACGTCCTTATATGGGTAGGATAAGCTGACCAATGACAGCCAAGGGTCTAAGGTATAAAAAGGCATGGTCGGTAGGGGTGAAATCAACCTTGAGTACGATGTCCGTCGATCGGAAGAGAAAATCAACCCATCCCCCAGAGGGGAAGAAGAAGAAGAAGGCCATTCAACATATGACGCCCGTGGACTGTGATCCTGTGGTATGCGACGTGGTGGAAGACACCCGAGCTGCTGTGGAAGACATGATGAAAGAATTGAATGACATGGTAGACCCAACGCTTGAATTCCCCCCTGAATACATGGTGACGAACGTGGCAGAAGGCAAAGACCCAAGTCCACCTCCACTTCAGGATGACAATGATGGGTTGAAAAGAATGGTGAGAATGGCGACGATCTTTCAAAGCCCTGGGTTTCAAAACCCCAAACCTGGTCCCCCGCCCAGTTCAGTGGACTATATGGTATGCCCATGTCATGAGGTGCGTTTGGAGGCCCGAGAATCTCAAAAGGGCTGGAAGTATGTGAAATGTCCCATGCAACCGTGTTTGCTGTTTTGTGGACAAGATCAAGTTCTGGAGTATATGAAAGCTGTGTATAGTCAACCTCATGTAGAAGTGTTGGACATGTGGGGTGGTTTGCAATGCTTTTGCCGTGAACCCGCTACGCTTCAACAGAGTCATTCGACTCAGAACCCCGATCGCTTGTTTCTGACTTGTTCCAAGAAAACGTGTGGCTTCTTCCGATGGGCTGATCAACCCTTGGGTCCCAAGTACTGGACTTGGTTTCATGACAACCCTCCCAAAAAAGCCGACCAACAAGCTGAACCACCCACCCGTGATGCTCAAGGATATCCCAAACGTGGAGTAGACATCCCTGGTCCTCCAGTCCAAAGGAAAGAGGATCGACCCCTGACAGATTATGAGAAACAATTGTTACGAGAAATTCAAGATCTCAAGAACCGTCAAGAAATGATGGTAGCCCCGGCTCCACCACCCCCCAAGTACAGTGACAGTGTGGAGAACTGGCAGAAAGGTCTAGAGACCATCAGCTGCGGCCGTCTAGGTCTCTTTTAAATGAGAGAACGAATAAAAATGTTTTTATTTAGTCCATGGAGTCTGTATGTTATGCGTGGGATTCTGTCTTGTCCCTGGTGCAATGGCAATGTCATCAAACCCTTTGCCAAGTCTTATATGATCACCAACCCGGCACCCAAATCCCCATACCCCCTTGTCCCGAGGACACGCATCCTCTCCACCTCTTTGAAGAAACTCATGTCGACCGCAACCTGTATCGATGGGTGGTGTTTGTCTTATGGTTAAAAGCTCACCCAGAGGCATGGCGATGGTATCGAATCATTCAAAAGGCGCATCCCCACACGGTCCCCACCATATCGACCTTATGGGGTGAATGCCAAAAAGTATGGCCCCTCGAAAGAGAACCCAACGCTGGAGTTCGTCGTCATCATGGTTGAAGAAAACCAAACGCCCTGTTTCGTCAACGAAGAAGAAGGCCAATGTCTCGCAACAATGGTTAAACCGTTACCATGATCCTCGTGCCCCGGAGAGTTTAGGTGGGGTGCAACGATTTGCTAAAGCCCAGGGTCTCCCTTTGAAAAAAGCCCAACGGGTGTTGGAACAGGATGTGGGTTACACCTTGCATAAACCCCGACGTCGTCGTTTTGCTACCTTACCCGTGATCGTAGGGGGGTTGGATGATCAATGGGCCGCGGATTTAGTGGAAGTGCAACGTTTGGCCAAACATAATCGGGGTATACGCTACTTGTTGACCGTCGTGGATGTGTTGTCCAAGTACGCGTGGGTCAAACCGTTGAAAACCAAAACCGGCGTGGCCCTCGTGAAAGCCTTTGAGAAGATTGTGAGACAAGGAGGACGTCACCCGAATCGATTGCAAACGGATCGAGGGAAAGAATTTTATAATCGGACCTTTCAACGATGGGTCGACGAGCAAGACATTCAACATTTTTCGACCGAAGGGGATGCCAAAGCCAGTGTAGTGGAACGATTTAACCGCACCTTGAAAGAACGGTTATACCGTTATTTGACCGCGGCCAACACGTTGAAATTTGACGATGTCTTACCCGAGTTGGTGCAGGGGTATAATGGCACCCGTCATCGAAGTATTGGTATGCCCCCCGAAAACGTGACGTGGGACAACGAAGAAGCCGTGTGGAAACGATTGTACAGCAAACGATTGAAAGGCTACAAAAAACCCCAATTGAAGGTGGGGGATCATGTCCGTCTCAATACGATTCATCGTACCTTTGAAAAAGGGTATTTACCCGGTTGGACCGAAGAAGTGTTTGTGGTGCATCGTGTGGTCCCTGGCCCTGTCCCCACGTATAAGATTCGCGAATGGGATGAGACCCCCGTCCAAGGTACGTTTTATGAAGAGGATTTACAAAAAGTCCATGTGTCCGAGGTGTTTCGGATCGAGAAGGTACTTAAGAGACAAAAAGGTCGTTGGTTGGTCAAGTGGAAAGGGTGGCCCGACAAGTACAATAGTTGGATTGCTCGTGGAGACGTGACATCCCTTCGACCCCGCAAACGACGACGACGCCGCTAAAACAATGACATTGGTGCCCAACTCTTCGTTTTACGTGACGTTGATGAGTCATGCGAGTACCAAAGAGTTTCCTGGGAACAAGAGTCATCATTTCAGAAACCGATTGCCTAAACCCATCCGATTTGTGGGACGAGGATGGATGGTGGGTATGGTGAGTTTATCCTTACCCACCATTCCCGTGATAACGGAAGAAGGAGGCGTGGGTGATTCCCATCCTCTGTTGTACGTACGATGGCACGAACGGGTGTATGCCCAAGACGATCAAGGCAACGATCGATGGTGGCATCAACGCCGCGAATTCACTGTCTACGGTCGAGATATGAGAAAGGAGATGGCCTCGTCGACGGGATCGCCCTTTTTTCATCAACTGGTGTACCGTTACGAGCAAAGCCGGGCGAAACAAACCGAACCCAAAAACAAATGGACCGAGGACAATGGCGTTAAATTGGTTCCGACCTTTGAATGGACCTCCGAAGGGGATTTGTTATTGAATACCAAGCAAGTGGATTACAAACGACAAGTAGCGCACGTGTCATGGGGTAGAACCTTGGCTCTGAGAATGGGGTGGATTGAACAAGTGTCCCCCGGCCAGTATCGATTGGGTCCGAATCTCTTGCAAGAATTTCAAGGCATTTCCACCATTCCCACCCCGACGGATATCCGCGATGCCGCTAACAAGCCCATCTTTTGGAAAGTGGAGGGGGATTATCTGAAATTGAGTCTATCGTGCCCTTGGCGGTTTGTGAATTTGAACCAGACCTTTCGTCCCTCGTTGGAATTTCCCTCGGCGCGTCCTTTGCACGTGTATTGTGATGTAGGGACCAGCAGTATGGTAGGGGGTCGTATCACCGATCTCTTACGAGAAATCAAGTACCAGCCTCAAAACACCACCCACTTTGAACCTCGACATATTCAATATATCCCAGTACGCAACGAAGTGGTGGAAATCGTGGAAACCCAGATGGCCGAAACCAATGGGGATCTGGTGAAATTTGGTGAAGGCCATGCCCTCCTGACCCTCCACTTTAAAAGGGAAGTGGTGGTTTGAAGAACAAAGACAACATGTCGTTCTACGTGACGTTACCCAGTCATGCCAACCGACGTGAATTTCCCAACAACCAACCCAATTCCTTCAAGATTCGTTTACCTCAACCGTTACAGCTCACGGGAGGTGGTTGGCAAGTGGGGTTGAGTGCCATTTCCTTACCGGATGCTCGCGTCAATTTGTATGAGTTGGTGAAGAAAAATGGGTACGTCATGGGGACGTCCTGGAGCCAAACTTATCCCAAACCGAATGGAAAAGACGGGGAAATGACCTCGCGAGTAGACACCGCGCGAAGCATCATCAATGATGTGAAAGATTTGGATTGAGTGGTGGATGGTGTGAGTTTCATGAAAGCCATCATTACTCACTTGGAACAACAACGTATGGAAATGGCCGTTCAAGGTGGTCGGTTTACCAATGATCAAGGCAAACACACCTACGTCAAGTTCAAGTGGGAAGGCGAGGATCTGCTCATCGACAACATGAATATCTGCCATTGTGGTACCGACACGCCAGCCCTGACCATCTACACCAAGTTAGCGCTCAAGATGGGATGGTTACGTAAAATTGACAATGTGTTGATTTTGGGACCGAACTTACAACAAGAATTCATGGGGGATCAAATCCCCAACATGACAAAACCCGCTAACAATGATTGGAACGATGTCACCGACGGTCAGGGGAACGCGGTCTTTTGGACGGTGCGTTCTATTTTACCGGATTATTTACAATTGAGTATGAGTTGTGGGTGGCGTTTCACCAACTTGAATGTAGCGTTTCGTTCAGTGGTGGGTGAACCCACACGATCGTTGCACGTGTACTCCGACGTGGCAGGCAGCACTGTGGTGGGCAATCGCGTGACTGATTTGTTACGTGAAATCCAGTACAAGCGAGAAGCACGCGGCAACCTGTATTTTGAACCGTTGCACATTCAATACATGTCTCTTCGTAACGAGGTGGTGGAAATGATTCGCGTTCAAGTGGCTGAAACGATTGGTAGAGGAGGAGACTTGGTCAAGTTTGGTGAAGGTCATACCATTGTCACGTTACACTTCAAAAAGACATAAAAAGGGGGTGGCCAAGGGAGTGTCCCAATCACAAGATGCCCAAGACAAGAGTGCGTCGAATGAGACGAAGAAGAAGAAGGCAACGAGGGGGTTTATTCCCCCTGGCGGCCCTCATTCCAGCCTTGATCGCTGGAGGAAAAGCCGTGGCGTTGGGTGCCGCGGGTGGTGCCGCGAGTTACGGGGCTAAAAAAGGGTTGGAAGCCGCTTTTCGGAAAAGAAGACGATGATGACGGTATAAAAAGGGGGTCACGTGAAGCACAGACAAAACGTTTATCCCTGGTGAAGAAGACACCATGCGTGGGGGAAGTTTGACACGATTTCGAACCGACGAGTGGTATGATCAACAAGGCAAAGGATTAATGACGGATCTGATGCGTGGGGGGTTGCAAGGTCTTATAAGGACGCGAAATCCTTTAAAACTGCCTAGTAATATCAAGAGAGGCTTGGAAACGGGTTTGACACGAGGTATCAAACGCAAAGCCGAAGACGTCCTTAAAAAGGAAATCACCAAACAAGCCAAGAAAGCGTTGAGTCATAAGAACGTGAAAGACGCCGTGCGTGTAGCCAGTGCTTTGTTTCCCAAACAAACCAAACGTGCACGTGATATTTTGGGAGTGTGAACATGGAACCCGTGCATTCACGACCTCGACGGATTCGTAGTGATCGAGGGTTGTCTCAATGGGGTGGACTGTATCCGTTTTGGAAACTCATGCGACGACAACGTGGTGGATGGTTGAGTCCCGAGGTGATGAGAGTCCCCGGGTTTTTTGATTTGAGACAACGTTTAGCACGACGACGACGACGCTATAAAAACCCCTCACGACGACGACGGGGTACCACTCGACGACGTTAAACATGCCTGACGTGAGTACGCAAACCGCCCCGGCTCACGAGCGTTCCGAAGGGACCGTCAACCCTGCATTACGGATTTTCAAGGTGCCACCGACCGACATTAGCATCAATGCCTATCGCATGGTCACCATTCAACCCACCACCACGGGTATCAATCCCATGGAATTCATCATTCCAGGGTTGGACGATTTTGTGGATTTGGGACGCAGTTACTTTACCATGGAATTGAGTTTGAAAAAGGATGATAACGGGAACTTGGTGGGCAATCAGAAATTGTGGTCCGTCAATAATTTGGCCCATTCCATCATCAAACAAATTGACTTGCAGTTGAATGGCACGTTGATCAGTCCACAATCCGACACTTATCATTACAAAGCTTACCTGGAAACCTTGCTGAATTATGACGAGAAGATGGCAAGACCGTGTTAGGACCCCAAGGCTGGTTCAATCAAGTGGATTCCCCACCCCAATGGACCGCCACCAACACAGACTATGCAGGACCTGATGCTGCCTATACCGCTCTCAGTGCCAATCACAAAGGGGCCTTGGCCGCCATGGTAGCTGAAGTGGCCAAGTATGCTGGAGGTCTTACCCACAGTCTAGTGTTTACCCCGCACTTGGAAGTCTTTCACACTGGCAAACTGTTGGTGCCAGGCATCGAAATCAAGATGAAATTTCATTTCAATGGCCCCAGCCTGTTTTTGAATGGAGTGGCTCTAGCTGGCCGATTGATGGAAGGGGATGTGAAACTACGGTTTCATCTCTGTCAACTGCGTTTGAATGACGCCATCTACCAGAGTATATCTAGCAAAAGACACAATGAAGGAGAAGTGGCGGCTTACCCGACCGTCCGCAGTGAAATCCGGACCTTCAGTATGCAAGGCAACGTGGTCCGCTTTGATATCCCTAACCTGTTTCAAAACAGAATACCTGACCGATTGATTGTGGGATTACTGGACAGCCGTGCCTTCAATGGAGATGTGACCCGAGATCCTTTCTGTTTCCAGAAATTTGGTCTGAGTTCCATTAAACAGATTGTCAAAGGAGAAGAATACCCTTATGAAACCCTCCAGTTAGTGCACAACAATGGCACCCGAGATAATCTAGGCTACTTCCGTTTTCTGCAAGCCAGTGGTGCCTGGTGTAAAAAGAAAGGCAATATGGTAGAACTACTGGATTGGGGCCAAGCTAAAAATTGTACCTTGTACATGTTTGACAATGTGGCCAATGGATGTGCTGACAGTCAAAACCTCAACCCCAAGCAAACGGGCAATTTACAACTGGTCTTGGAATTTGGAGCTGCCCCCGGTGTCAATATAACCGTACTCGTGTATGGGGAATTTGAGAATTTGCTGGAGATTGACAGGAACGGAGCCGTGTTGTATAACATTTACCAGCACTGAAGAAATGGAACATGTGGCCTTGAATAATGTGCAATTGGATTATTTAGCCCGAGACGACCCCCAATTGAACCCTGTCTTTTACGGGACAGTGGCCTGTGATCGTTTACCCAAGAGTCCTGTCAAGACTGCCCCTCAAGGGTACATTGTGAATACGGACCCACACGATCAACCGGGACAACATTGGTTAGCGGTGTGGACAGATGGAAAGGTGTGTGAAGTCCTGGACAGTTATGCCTTGCCATTGGATACGTACGTGCAAGCTACCCCGTTACGAGATTGGATTGTCCAACATTGGAAGTATGTGGTGACCAATGGCAAGTCCCTCCAAGCCATTTCAAGCAAGAGTTGTGGTGATTACGCCTTGTTGTACTTGAAAGCCAAAGCCCGTGGACGAACCTTGCAAGCGTTTTTAAATGAGTTTTCGGATCATGATTATGTAAGCAATGACCATCAAGCGGGTCAACGCCTTCAACAATTGATTGTAGGTCAAGAAGCCAGATGGTATCAACTGTGCTGTCATCCGTATCATCAATGTAATCATTAAATAAAAAAGTTCGTTGGAAAAACGGTGTCGGAGTCGTAGCTCAGTCGGTAGAGCCTTTGGATCCCCTCGAATACATGAGGAGGGTCGTGCGTGGGTTCGAGTCCCACCGATTCCAATAAAAAGGTGCCTTTTTTTTCTAAGGGTAGTTCGTCATCATGCAAACGGGGAAACCGTTTCGTTTTCATACTCCTTCCTCTATCTTGGTGGTGGGTCCTTCGGGATGTGGTAAAACTGTGTTTACGGAAAAACTCTTGGTAGACAACCCCGACTTGTTTGAAACCCCACCGACTCAACGGCATTATTGTTATGGGGCCTGGCAAGATCGATTTCGAAGCATGCAAGATCAAGGGGTGGTGTTTCACGAAGGGATTCCCGATCATGAGGCGTTGGTCCAATGGTTTCCTGAAGGACATGGGGTCCTGGTCTTGGATGATTTAATGGATGAAGGGAGTCACGATAAACGCGTGTTGGATTTATTCACCAAACATTCACATCATCAAGGGGTGACCGTCCTATACTTGTGCCAAGACATGTTTCCCGTGGGTCGCTATGCTAAAAGTATATCCCGCAATGCCCATTACATTGTAGCGTTCAAGAACCCCCGAGATCAATTAGGGGTACGCAATGTCATGCTTCAATCGTTTCCGACCACTTGGAAAGACACGTTGGAGACGTTTCATCAAGCCACCACACGACCGTATGGGTATTTGGTCTTGGATTTACATCCCGCCTCGTCCGATCAACAACGGGTGCTGAGTCACCTCTTAAAAGACGAAGGATGGACTCGCACCTATCAAAAACGCCTATAAAGGCACCCCCTTGGAACAGGTAAAAAGAGAGAGCAACCATGGCCGATGATGATGACCGTCAACCTCCGCAATCGTACGATACCGTGTCCCCTGCGGGGGTGGGGGCGGCCAGCGGCAATCAAATGTCCCCAAGGGCCTGGCAAGATTTGTATTTCACGGGAGACCAAGGCCTTCTCGACGTCGCCATGGAGGAAATGCATCCTGATCCCCTCTGGGAGTTTATGGAGTCCCTCCCCCCTATCGGTAGAGATGGTTCGCCCCCTGCCCAGGCCTCTTCCCCAGCAGGGGTAGGAAGCCAAGGAAGTCCATCATTCGGTAGTATACAGACCACCCCACCGTCTTCCGTGGACAGTCCACCTACTTGGGGAAGCGCACGCGTGTCACCCGATCCACGAAGAAGAACAGTGGCGGGTGCTCGAACAGCCGCGGGTGCGGGGGGTGATGGAAATGGACGTGGGGGACGTCGTGGTCCTAGGACTAGAGGTGGTGGACGTGGTGGTGCTGGTGGTGCTGGTGGTGGAGGAGGAGGTGCTGGGGGTGCTGGTGGTAGTGGAGGTGCTGGTGGTGGTGCTGGTGGTGGTGGAGCAGGTGGAGGTGCTGGTGGTGCTGGTGCTGGTGGTGGTGGTGGTGGTGGAGGAGGTGGTGGAGGAGGTGGTGGTGGCGGTGGCCGTCGTGGTGGCCGACGTGGTAGACGACGACGACTTTTCCCCGGTTCACCTAGGACACCTTCCTCCAGTCCATCCACTCCTCGAGGATCTCAGACTCCACCCCCTCGTACCTTGCGTCAAGCGGATTTACAACGACGTTTACGCATGCTGTTACAAGATCAAGAACAGTTGGCCCAAGGACGTGAAATTGCTAATGTCACCATGACCAATAGCATTGTGACCAGTTATAAACAGGGAGGAGCACCGAGCGTACAAACCTCGTCGTCCCGTGTTTCGCCGTGAGGATGAAAACCGTCGTGTCGTTATTGAATGGATCAAAACAGCATGGTCTTCCATTCCCCCCGGAATTATTACAACGGATGGATTCCTTGTATGCTTTTTATCATCAACAATGGTGGTGTTATCGAAAAATGTTGAATCATTACAAGTGTATCAATGCCTTGTTCAATGGCATGGCATTACTCCTGATGGCTGCAGGCATGATTGCGGGTCCCCTTTTGGAAAACAGTACATTGGTAGCGTGTTTGGCGGCCGTGGGCACCGTGGTCAAAGGATGGAATGATTTTAAACAATACCGATTTAAAGTGACCATGAGTCGATTTGCGTTTACCACCTATGCCAAAGCCTTGACCGAATTGAAAACCCATGTGCGGGGTATTCCCTTGGAGGATCTAGAACGATTTTTAATCAAGATGCAAACCTTGGATGATACCATTGTGGATTTCACTCCTCCATTACCCAAACGATGTCTCCAAGATTACCATGGTCATTTTGTGTACCAACCCTTGGAAGGCCTATGCTATGTAGACGGATGTCCTCGTCCCTTGAGACCCAAAGATTATTGGATCAATAAAAAGCCGCTCCCTCCTAGTCCCACACTCTTAGAACCATGGCCGTCCAACGACGACGACGACGACGCAGAAAAAGGAAACCACGACAACAAGGTGGGGGTTGGTGGCAAGATTTGAAACGCAATACCCGCCAAGGCTATAAAGAGACGCGAGACGCCATCAAACAAAACAAAGCCCTTCAACGTCTGTTGACGAACCGGCCATGGTATCCTTGAGGAGAAGACGACGACGCCGTCGTCAACGAGGCGGTTTTTTAAATCTATTGGTGCCCGCTATGGTAGGATTGGGGAAAGCCGTGGCCTTGGAAACGGATAAACGTATAAAACGCACGATTCAAAAAGCCAATCAACGGTATCGTCGTCGTCACCGATAAAGGATGCAACGTCTTCGACGTCAATTACCGTTTTTACGGTCCATGTTACAAGAAGCCAATGGTTCCAAACGTCAAGAGTTGTTACAACATGCCAATGCCGATCAAATCAATGCTGTGAGTGAACTGGTGTTGAACTTTTTAAAAAACAAGATTCCTGTCACCCCACCCATGCTGGCTAAACTTCAACCCTATAAAAAGGTACTACGTGATTTGGGACGTCGTCGACATTCCGTCAAAAAACGTCGTCAGTGGTTAATCCAACAAAAAGGACAAGGGTTGTTTCAAGGACTTCACGAGGTGTTATGTCAATGTGTTCGTTAACGTATCAAGACATGGAAGCATAAATATCACCTGTTGTGACAGCTGTCGTGCATTGGAAGACCATGGACGAGGTCTACATGATTCCCCAAAAGGACTTGGAACAACTCATTCAATATTACAAAGGAGAACTCACCGAAAATGCCTTGTTGAACAAAGCCGCGACGCTCGCCGCCCAAAAACATGTGTTATTAGCCAACCCCCAATTACCTCCAGCCCTGGTTAATGCTCAAACCAAACCGTTGAGTCAAGAATTAATCAAGTTAACCAAACGCATTCGTCAATTTCCTGGCGGGGTGGGGGTTGGTGCCCCGGGTGCCCCGGGTGGTCCACCAGGTGAAGAAGAAGAAGAAGCCGGGGATTTGGTAACGGGGCCCGTCGAACAATGGTTGAAGCGCATGATAAAAGGAGGTCCGTCGGCTCCCAAACCCACCATTACCCCTGCTACCAGGGAAGGCACGAGAGAACAGAGACCTTCTACCAGTCGAGGAGAAGAGAGACCTTCTACCAGTCGAGGGGACGCGTTTACAAGTCATTCGAGAACAGCGCAAGGCCTTGGAAAAAAAGTTAGCTGAGAGTGGTAAAGGTAAAGGCAAAGGCAAAGGCAAAGGCGTCTCCCGTGAAGTGCAACGATTGAAACCTTTACCCGGTTGGGAAGATTGGACTAAACCCAAACAGCCCCGACGGAGACGTTTGCAGTACGACAGTGAATAAAACATGCCCACCAAGAGGAGAAGGGGTATTAAACGGAAACGCCCCCAACGAGGAGGGGCCTTGGATGTACAAAAATGGATTGCGAAAACTGGCAAAGAATTTCATTGGCCCGGTTATCAGTACATGGGCCCTGGCACCCATTTGGCTAAACGTCTGAAACGTGGGGATCCCGGGATCAATCGCTTGGACCAGATTGCTAAGCAACACGACATTGATTACAGCCGTGCCAAGAATTTGCAAGATAAATGGAAAGCCGATACCAAGATGATCCAAGCCATTGATCGATTACCCGGCAAGAAAAACAAAACGGAACGGGTGGTCAAGAAAATCATGCAAGCCAAGAAACGTTTGAAATTGTAAACATTTTTAATAAACACAGTTACATGTTGAGTAAAAAATAAAAAATGAAAATGTCAATCACTGTCTCATTTTGTTCATGAGTTGTGTCTTCAAAAAAAAAGTTCTACCACAATGTTCTACCACAATGTTCTGCCAAATACTGAGACGAATGAAAATATCTGCCAAATACTGAGACGGAAAATGTTTACGTTACTAAATCATACAATACATCCACACCCTCGTCGGGTGACATGTCATGAACGAGGTCTTCGGGGGGCACCAATGCCTCCAAATCAAAGGAACAAGAGTCCTCCAGTAACTCGGTCCACTCGTCAGGCGATATGTTCTGCAACAAAGAGGAAAAGTCCTCCAAGTCAGGGGGGTTCATGACTTGCTTGACCCCCGAATCCATATCAGTTAGAGTATAATCCTCAAGAAATGATTCACAAAAAGAAAAGTTCTCAGGCGTTACAGGCATGGATTTCATAAAGTCCTCCAATTGAATTGTCAGTTTCAATGGTCCTAATGCTTTGATTTTCTCTTCCGTTTTCTGCCTCTCTACAGAAGGTAAGGAGGCACAAAAGTCATTCAAATACGTTTCCAGAGAAGGTTGCGTCCTACAAACCGTAAGGGGGATGGTTAGTGTGAAAGGTCCTAAGGCTTTCAATTTCTCTCGAGTTCTCTTTTTCTCTGCCAGGCGGGCTCGATAGCGCCTCCCCTTCTCCCTCAACGCCTCTCGATGGGTCTCCCGATATTGTTGCTCATACCTCAGGCACCGTTCCAGATTGTTTTCCCGGTAGAGCCTTGCGGCCTCCTTCAAGCGGGCTTGATTCCTTTCCCGGTAGCGCTTGCCACACTCCCTCAAGTGGTCACGATTCTTTTCCCGGCGGAGCCTTCGGGCTTCCTTCAAGCGGGCTTGATTCCGTTGCTGGTAGGCCCTATCGTACTCCGCCATCCGAGCTCGATTTTGTTCGCGGTACCGCTTTTTTTGCTCCGCAATCTGGGCTCGATTCCTTTCCCGGTAACACCTGGCAGCCATCGCTATGAAGTCTCGGTTCCTTTCTCTATACAATTTTTTCCCGGCAAGCACTTGCTCGTGGTGTTCGGCCCGGTACCGTGCACTTTTGATGATGTTGCGTGATCGTTTAGCCGTAACGTCTGGCAATTCGTCGTCGTCGTCGTCAACGTCGTCATATGGGTCATAGTCCTCGTCCTTGTCGTCAACGTCGTCGTCGTTTGGGTCAGAGTCGTTGTCGGGGTCATAGTCTATGTCGTTCAAGTCGTCGTTCGAGTCATTAAGGTCGTCGTTGTTTGGTCGGTACGTCGTGCGTCGTCGTAGGTTGCTGCGGCGGAGGCCCTCTCTTTCTGTAGACATGGGGCGATGGTGGTGGTGGTGGTGCTGGCGGAGGTGTAGCTGGACGTTTAAATTGGTACCTCCAGTAATCACAGCAATAGTCGAGCCCCTCGATGAACCAATCGCAGGTCATTTGAGGGTAACACCGTTGATGATACGGACGCGCCTGTTCTGCTCGGCGTCTCTGGGCTTCGACTTTTTCGGGCTCCAGCTGCTTCAATCGTTCAGCAAACTCAGAAAAGTTTTCGTCCTCCAACAACTCCCTCTTCACTTTCTCTAAGACCTCCTCCACTTCTAAATCTACCTCAAACTCTTCGAATCTTTCCAACAGCTTCTCATTTCGAGAGTCCATGTTGACATGTTCCAGCCCGAGGATCGATCTGTTTTATAGTCTCTCATTCGTTCCCATCATGCCCATGGACCCCCATTAGAGAGGGGGGAGGGGGGTCCCCCCACCCCGTCCCACCCCTCCCTAGGACACCCTGTGTCCGGGTAAGGTAATTGGCTCCTTCCCCTCCCACGTGACATTTTGGATCTCTATAAAAAAACGAACCCCGATCTCCAGTGAGTTCATCTGATCATGTCCTCTCACGAAGACGACAATGTGGCGGGGCCAAGCGACCTCGCTACACGCCGTGAGATCATGTCAATGCTTGGTTTGGAGATAAGTGATTCAGAAGACGACACAAATTCCTGTGTGGGACCTTTGATTTCGACCGAAGAGATGGCCGACAGTGACGACGACATTTGTGAAGAGGCCTTGGACCAATGGGAACAAAGTGGGGGTGGATTGGATCCCTCTGCGCAAGTTACCTTCCAATTTGACTTAGAACCTTTTGTGAATCGGAAGAGTGATCGCATGGGGGTACAAGAACGTCATTTCAAGACCCAGTTAGGGGGACCTTGATTCCAGGTCAAAACATTACCCAAGCTCTCCAAGATGGATTACGTCGAGCCGTCGATCAAGTGTTAACCACCACCCCCGACCTCCACGATCAAGATCGACTCTACTTTACAATAGCATCCGATCGCCTGCACAATAATTTTCAGGGGTGGGGATTACGTGCAGGTGAATGACGTCGAGACACAGAGCGTGTGGAAGCTCTGTTCCAACGTTTAGCCCAAGCCCTCAACAGCAACGAACAATTTGAAATGGATGACTCCTTTCAAGTCTCCATCACTCAAGTCCATCATGCTCCTCAAGGCACCGGCAAACCCCGTCGTGGGAAACCAGGTCATCCCACCATGGACCTGTTAACCAAAAATTCCAAATCCATCATCCGGATTACCAACGACGATCAACTCTGTTGCGCCAGAGCCCTCGTGGTCGCCAAAGCTCGCGTGGACCAACACCCGAAATGGAACAGCATTCGACTAGGAAAATCCCTCCAAAAAGAAATGGCTCTCTTACTTCATCACGAGGCCAAGGTACCCTTCGGTCCATGTGGGTATGATGCCTTGACCCAATTCAGTCAAGCTCCGTCCCTCACCGGTTACCAGATCATCCTGGTGGATGCACAGCGATCGTTTCACATCACGACGTTTGGACCCCTACGAGACAAACAACTGATCTTGTTGCACAACCAAGACCATTACGACGTTATCACCAAATTGCCGGGGTTTTTCGGGTCCAGTTATGTGTGTGCGGATTGTTGGAAACCCTACAACACCGAGGGACTGCATCGATGCACCAAGACCAAGTTGTGCGGAGCCTGTCGACAGAAAGATTGTCCAGACTTTCAACATGCTTACCCCCGACACCTCAAAGCCACTCAACGTTGCCAGTCGTGTCATCGGGACTTTTTCGGACCCGCGTGTTTGGAAGCCCATACCAGCAAGACCCATGCTGGCAAACCCGCCACGGACCTCCAGTCCTCCGTGTGCTCTCAACGACACCGATGCCCTGACTGTTATCAACAAAATGTGGGCTTGTCACGCATTCAACGTCACCACTGTAAGCACGTGGATTGCCCTTCTTGTCATCAGTACGTCCACGCCGACCATCACCGTTGTTTCATACAAAAAGCCCCCAAACCTCAAGACGAAAAGAAGAGAAAGAGGACCCGTCAAAAAGGTCCTCGCGCCAAACGAGGTGCCGCGGAACCCCATGCCTCCGAGGACGAGGAAGACCTGCCTCCCTTACACGTCTTCTTTGATATCGAAGCCATGCAACCCCACGAAAAACACATTGCGAATCTCGTCATGGCCGAAACCGAAGACAACAATGAACCCAAGCCTTTCCCAGGTCCCACCTGTATCCGTGACTTTCTGGAATGGTTGGATACCTTGACTCTTCACGATACCCGTCAAGTCAATGTCATCGCTCATAATTTTCAAGGGTACGATGGGTACTTTATCATCCAAGAATACTATGGTGACAACCGCATCGTCCAACAACTCCGCAACGGATGTAAACTCTTAGAGATCAAACATGACCGCATCCGGTTCATCGATTCGATGAGTTTCTTCCAGATGCCCCTCTCCGCGTTTCCCAAAACCTTTGGTTTGACAGAACTCTGCAAAGGGTATTTCCCCCACAAGTTCAACGTACCCGGTGATGAGCATCAAAACTACGTGGGCATCCTCCCCTCACGCGATTACTACATGCCTGAGACCATGTCACTCGAAGGAAGACAAGCCTTCGAAACCTGGCATCAAGAACAACGCGACCAGGGTGTGGTGTTTAATTTCCAAAAAGAGTTGTTGGACTATTGCAGCTCCGATGTACGACTCTTGAAACAAGGATGTCTCACTTTCAAACGCATGTTTGAAGACTTAACAGGCTTCAATCCCTTCGATCACGTCACCATTGCCTCCGCTTGTAATCGAGATTTACGTATGAACCGGATGATCCCGAACAGTATTGCCAGCGAACCCGCCGGTCATAAGGGGTGGAGAAACAACATCAATCAGTCCCTCCCAGCCCTTCACTGGTTAACCTGGTGCGATCACCAACTACGTCAACGCGCCCTCCAAGATCTTACCCCCGCCGAGAACCACGATCTCTTGGCCAGTGCCTATCCAGACCCTCATCACCAGTACATACAACATGTCCGAAATGGCGGCGAGTATAAGATCCCCGGGACCCAGATCCATGTGGATGGTTATTGCCCCGACACCCACACCGTCTACGAATTTCAAGGGTGTTTCACCCACGGATGCCCTACCTGTTATCCCCATCGCCACGAAAAACATCCCCGCAACTATGATCGAACCATGCATGACCTCTATGACGTCACCCAAGACAAAGTCCAAAAGCTTACCAAGCAAGGGTACAACGTCATTCAAATGTGGGGATGTGAATGGAAGCACCTCCGAGACACCCAACCAGAGATCGACTCCTTCGTCCGGGAACTCAACTTTATCCAACCTCTTCAACCTCGGGACGCTTTCTGTGGAGGTCGTACCAATGCCATCAAACTCTACCATCATATCACCCCCGGCCAAAAGATCCACTACATCGATGACACCTCCTTGTACCCGTGGGTGAACAAAACCTCCACCTACCCCAAAGAACATCCCACCATCCTTTCTCAACCGGGTCACACTGACATACACCAGTACTTTGGACTAATCCAATGCAAAGTCCTGCCTCCCCGTGAATTGTACCATCCCGTGCTGCCTTACCGTCATGACGACAAACTGCTCTTTCCCCTCTGTGCCCGTTGTGTGGAAGAAGAAATGACCAAACCTCTTTTGGACAGATCCTATCATTGCCCTCACCCCGACGAACAACGCGCCCTCACCAGTACCTGGTGCAGTCCCGAATTAAACAAAGCCGTCGAATTGGGGTACCAAGTCCAATACATCTATGAAGTCTGGCATTTTGAAGAAACCTGTGAGGGCCTCTTCGCCGATTATGTCAACACCTGGCTACGCATCAAACAAGAAGCTAGCGGGTGGCCTAAACAAAACATGTCCGAAGAAGAAAAAAGGAAATACATTCAGGATTACAACGAGAAGGAGGGTATCCAGTTAGAATACAACAACATCAAAAAGAACCCCGGCCTACGAACATTAGCCAAGCTCATGCTCAACTCCATGTGGGGCAAGTTTGGACAACGCCTCAACAAGACCCAAATCCAAGCCTTTGATGATCCTCATGCCTTCCACCGTTTCTTGGATACCGATGCCTTAGACGTACGTCACGTGTCCGTTATCAATAACGACATGGTTGAGGTCCACTTTCAACATCAAAAAGAGGACATCCGCGTCTCACCCAACCTCAACATTTTTGTGGCCTGCTTCACCACCTGCCACGCCCGCCTTAAATTGTATGACGCCCTGGAAGCCTTAGGGGAGAGAGTCCTCTACTTTGACACCGACTCTGTCATCTACCTGGAGGAAACACCCACTCAATTCCAACCTACCTTGGGTTCCTATCTAGGGGACTTCGCCTCCGAATTAGAGGACGATGAATACATCCAAGAATTCGTCAGCGGAGGACCCAAGAACTACGGGTATACTACTAATAAGGGAAAGGTGGAATGCAAGGTCAGAGGCTTCCGACTCAACAGTGAAGGACACACCCAGTTGAATTACGACGTCATGCGTCAGAATGTCCAAGATGAAATCCAGAAACCCCTTCCCAAACCACGCGAAATCCAAGTCACCAAAAGTCACCACATTGTCCGGGAACCGAAAAACTACAGTTTGGCTACCTATCCCCAACACAAATGGTATCGCTTGGTGTACGACAAAAGAGTCATCGATCCCCGCACCTTAGACACCTACCCCTATGGCTACCAGTGAAAGACATTGCCCAAACAAGATCGTGGACCCTCTATTGAACATTAAGGAACACTCAGGAAAACCATTTTCTCAGTTATTGTAAAAAACAAACGTATAACAATAAACGTGATTTATTAATTTTGTGTTGTTTTCACTCCAAGGGTTACCCCCGTTCCAAACATTGGACTTTGGACTTTGCGCCCGCGTTTTCTCAGCGGTTTTAACCCACCTTGAGCCCACGATCCTTTTTTCACATTGCTCAGCGGTTTCCCATTCTAAAACACGTGACTTCCGGTTGCATGAGCCCGCGATCCTTTTTTTTCCAATGGTCAGCGGTTTCCCATTCTAAAACACGTGACTTCCGGTTGCATGAGCCCGCGATCCTTTTTTTTCCAATGGTCAGCGGTTTCCCCCTCTTAAAAACACGTGACTTCCGGTTCCGGTTATGACGTCATCCTTACATCAAAACGAGGCCCAGGGATCCATCTGGGCCCAATGTACTACTACTCTACTACTTAAAATAAATTAAAATTTACAAGATACATTTAAAAATTACAATATTTTACTACATTAAAATTATGGGGAATGAATAAGAATAGGAATAGGTCGTTTAAAAACGGTTTCTAAACTCACAAATACATTATTATACTTAACTAAGGAACAGTTAAAAAGATAAAAATAAAAGAAGTGATAAGTAGATACATAAGTAAATTGTCGGATCTCAAGTAGCACATAGGCGCAATAAGAACATGTGTCGTCGATTAGGGCGGTGAGGTCTTTGTCTCTTATGCTGTTTCTAAAATTTCCCATAGTCAGTCTTTTTCTGTCAACAGCGCTTAATCTGGACCAGAGGTAAGGGCCGAGATATCTGATGGAGTGTTTTCCATAGCGAACTGAAGAGAACCGAGGCAAATCGAAGTCAGCGTTTCTGAGAGAATAGCCTTTGTTCGAGATTCTGAAAAGTTCCATAATGTAGTCAGGTGCAAGGCCATTTTTTACTTTGACCATTTAGATCGCGATGTCCTGAAGCCGTCTGTTGTAGAGGGAGGGTAGTTTTGCACGGCTTAGAAGAACATCGTAAGTATCTGTCTTGGAGTTAAAAATAACTCTTAGCGCGCGTCCGTGTACTCTTTCGAGTTTACGCGTGTGGGACACTTTGCAGAAGTGCCAAACTGCCTGGCAGTATGTTAGATTCGGTAGTATTGCAGTTAGATATAAGTGGAGCTTAAAAATGTTCGGTGTGTAGCCAGGCATGTTAAAAACTGGTAAAAAAAGAATTAAAAAAGTTGACACTGGCTAAAAATATGGTTATGGACGTTTCGGCCACTACTGTTGCCTTCCTCAGCAAAGATAAAAATGCAAATGTCTAACGGCGTCCTACTTAGAATATGTAACCGATGTGTGATAAAAAAGCATACCTTGAAGGAACTTTTTGAGTGCAACAATAGTCTCTAGAGTATTCTTAATGACTCTAAAAATTCTTACTGTTATTGTATACGTTTGGTAGCGCTATGTGTTCGTTTATAGTGCTCCTATTTCGCACGGAATGCCAAGCTTCAAGAATTAGTTTTTGTCGCCACGCCGATGACCTGTCGACAATTTCAACGCAGCCTCCAAATCTATTTGATGACCGTTAAGCATATGGTGTTTGGCCAACAAAGAGTTTTTATCCAATGTTGCTATGGCCTTAGCGTGTTCTTTCACGCGTGTTTTTAGCGCGCGTGATGTCTGACCAACATAAACACAATCACAATCTTTACATTTGATCTTATATACGATTCCTCTGGAAGCGGCTCTTTCTCGATCTTGTCTTTTGGCTTTTTGAGTATGCTCGAGATGGTGCGAATAGGTTTATGGGCGACCTTGATGTTGAAACCTCGAAGAACGTTTGCAACTCTTTCGGAAAATCCTTTGGCGTAGGGGAGGATAACAAAGCCACGACGGTCGATACCATTTATTTCTTGTTGTCTACTCAGTTAGCAGCCATTGTGAATGAAGTTAGCAGGGTAGTTATTAGTGGCGAGGGCTTTCGCTACTCGCTTAGTTTCCCGTGATACTTCCTCGTCGGTGGAAGGAATGTTCCTCGCGCGATCCATGAGAGTGCGAGCGACCGAGTGTTTATGCTGGGGATGGCGGTGTGATTTGATTTAATCAAGGTAACGGTCGGTGTTGGTAGCTAATCCTGTAGACAGATACGGTGATCGAACCATCTTCTTGTCTGGTTGTTTTGGTGTCAAGAAAGGCAATGGAACCTTCTGATTCTATCTCGATTGTAAATTTGATGTGAGGATTGATCGAATTGAGATGTGAGTGGAAGTCATCTACGTGTTCCCTTTTTACACATACGTGGCTATCATCTACGTATCTAAACCACCATTTGGGAGGGTTAGCGGTCGATGAGAGAGCCTTTTCTTCGACATGTTCCATGACGAGATTGGCCAAGATGGCGCTGACTGGGGATCCCATCGGACAACCGAAAATTTGTTGGAAATGGTTGCCTTGGAATACAAAGAAATTGTTGTCGAGGACGAACTGTAGAAGTGCCATGATATTTTGGATAGATAAGTTGGTTCTCTCCGGTAGTGATTGGTCAGAGTCCAGATTGGTGATTGGTCAGAGTCCCGTAGTGATTGGTCAGAGTCTGGACTCTGACCAATCACTACCGGATAGAACCAACTTATCTATCCGTAATGCATATGAATTACGGTAAGAGCTAACCCAAGGCCCCTATATGACAGCTAGCCAGATCGATCTCAGTCTCTCTCGGTCAAGGTTCCCCTGATCTGTCAGGCTTCCAGTGTTCACCGTAGCCAGTCTAATTATTTGAGACTTAAGTTGTTTGTTAGGCGTCCAGCCGTCAGTCAAGTTTGACCACTCTTGAATCTGCTTGACTCTCTTTCCATCAGACAGTCAATGTTCTCCTATATCAGCCACTCGAAGCTTGACTTTTTTTCTTTTTTAATTCAAATCTCATTTTGTTGTTGTTTTGTTTTTATTTTATTTGTTGACAGATTTGTAAGAATCATTACAACAACGAGATGGCGTCGCATTATTTGCCTTTGTTTTGTTGGTCAGTTGTTCTCTGACTGCAGGTAATATATGTTGGCGTAAAAAAATCCTTAATTCTACTCCTGATTCTACTAGTCCTCATGCGATTACATATACATAAACTGAGAAGGCAATTTGGAAATTTTCCTGTAGCATTTCAATAAAGTGGTTCAAATAGTTGTTTTGGAAGGGAAAATGAATCTTTCGCGGTTTTGGTGAACTCGAAATTGGATGTAAGAGAACGTTGTGCACAATGAATTGGTAAAAACTCCACTACCACTGCACGTTTTCATCGGCTATTAATCTCACAAAATCGATTAGAAAACTCTGTTTCCTAGCAAGTCAAGTTTACTTACCGTTCATTTTTTTTCAAAACTCAAAACAGTAAAACTCATCTCATAAGATGAGGATAATTTTTTTTTTGGCTGTTTTTTTTAATTGTCATTTTAACATCTTTACATACACACATCGACTGAGATTAATGACTACGTTGCATACGTTACACTACATACATTGCATTACATCACTGTCATAGATAAAGATAAACGACCTATACACACTAAAACGAAAAAAAAAAGTTTAATTTAATAATTAATTTAATTTAAATTTTTCCAGCGGTACAGTATCTTTTTGATACATTAAATATTAAGCAAAGGCTTCCACTTCCCTTCGTGTATGTTAAGTCTGTTGTTCTTTTTAGCTATTGCTCGTTCAATAGATTCTGTATACCTTAATTTAGCTATAAGATGAGACAGTAATGGTACATAGTTTTTCAGACGGTTTTGATAGATAATCTGTTTGCCAGCAATGATTATGTGATTTAAAAGCAACCAGTGAGGCCTCTTTTGTATAAGACCAAAAATGATGTCGCAATCGTTTAGAGAGTCAATGTCAATGTGTAAAGACTTAACCCAAAGAACAACAGACTTCCAGAAAGCTATAGTAAATTCACAACTACATAATAGATGCTCGAGGGATTCATCTGAAATTTTACAAAAGGTGCAAAGAGGTGAGTTGACTAACCTCATTTTGTATAGTGTTTTGTTAGTAAAGATTATTCGATTGAGTACTTTATATTGAAAAGTTCTTGTTTTGGTGTCTAGGGTGACAAGGTGCGGAATCAGATAGATTGAATCCCAATCAAGATTGCAAGTAGAAAATCGAGTAGTGTATTTGACTCGCGCAGAGGGATAGACCTGAATAGTCTCTATCTGTTTCCAGTACAGTTTTGAGGATGTAATTGAGTCAAGGCTCAGAGTATCGTCCTTCAAATTAAGAGTGAATTTAAGGGCAGTGTTTTGAGAGATAGATGGATCATCAGCTTCATCATTGGATTTAATGAGTTTTTTCCATGCAAAAGGGAGCGATTTATAAAGACCTATAAGTAGAAGATAGTCGTTGGGATTTAGTCCATTTACTTTAAAAAAATTCCAAGGTTTGAGGTTTCCGTTTTTTGTCAATATGCTTCCAAGGGATATTATACCGTTAGAAGATATTTTCTTGCAGAATACACAGGCTTTCCGTCAATGCGAAGGAATTGGTTATTCCATAATACTTGTTCTAGGACATGTTCGCGAGTTGAAACAGATAAGGTTGATAGTTTGCACCAGACTGTGAAACACTCTTTATAGAAATTTGGAAGATAGCTAGTTAAATCACCAACACTAAAATTACAATGCAAAAGAAATTTGCCCCCGTAGTCCTTCAGAAAAAAAGACAGGATGTGCTTCCAAGGGGAAATATAGTCCTGAGAATATTTTTTAAGACACATAATGCGTTGTGTGTCGATTAATGTTTCAATGTGAGGCATTCTTAAACCACCGTTTTTGTAATCGCTGATAATAGCGAGACGTTTGATTTTATCCGTTCCTTTCCAAATAAATTCATAAATAACGGAGTTAGCCTGTTTTATGATATCTTTAGAGAGACAGATGAGAGAAGCACGAAACATAAATTTGGGTATGACGAAGGATTTCACGACCTGGATTTTCCCATATAGGGTGAGGTTCCTCCATTTCCACCCCTTCAAAGTTTTCGATATCGATTTCAATACAGCATCGAAATTTAGTTCTTGACGTTTGCGCCAGTTGTAAGTAAAATGCACCCCTAGAATCTTGATTGGTTTATTAACTTTCTCTATATCGATATACGGAGGGTTCTCGTGATTGCTCCCCAACCATAAAGCTTCGGTCTTCTCCGCATTTAGTTTCAGACCTGAGCAGATTCCAAAGCCGTCCAGAATTATAGAAAGGCGTTGAAAGGAGTTGATTCCTGGTAAGAATGTAGTTAAGTCATCAGCAAAAGCTGCTAATTTTATTTCTCTATTTTCAACCATAATTCCTCTGATCTCCTTATCGCAAAAAATTTTGATAAGCAATACCTCCAGAGCCACGATGAAAAGATAGGCCGACAGCGGGTCACCTTGTCTAACACCCCTGCGTACTTCAAACATTTGTGTCGCAAAGCCGTTGTTGAGGACGCAGCTTGAAATATTGGAATAAAGTGTAGAAACCCATTTAATGAAGGACTCACCAAAGTTAAAAGATTTCAAAGCTTTAAACAAAAAAGGCCAACTTAATGAATCGAAAGCTTTTTCGAAGTCGAAAGCAACCATTAGTCCAGGTAGCTGTTTGATTTTAGTGTATTCCATAATATCGTCAATTGTCCTAACGGCATCGAATATCGTTCTTCCTTTGACATAAGCATACTGATCAGGATGTATGATCTCTGGTAAAACTTTTTCTAAACGCGAGGCGAGAGCTTTCGAGGCAATTTTAACGTCGACATTTAAAAGAGAAATAGGTCTCCAATTCTTAATGTATCTTCTGTCCCTGTCTTTTTTGTCTATAAGCCTAATGACAGCCTGTTTTTGTGAGTTAGATAATTCGCCGTTCTCAAAAGAGAAATTTAAGGAGTCCGTAAGTTGCTGACCTAGTAAGTTCCAAAAACATTTGTAAAACTCGGCAGTCAAAGGCCATCATTACCCGGCGTTTTACCGTTTGGAAATTTTTGTAGAGCTTTATGGCATTCCGTGAGCGAAAGCTTTCCTTCGCATCGTTATCTTTCCTTTAGAATCAAAAAGTCGACGGACCGCGGTTTTACTGGACCTTGCAGTTTCTAGATTAAGAAAGTATTTTGAATTTTTTTCGCCATTTTCATACCAATTTATTCTTGATCTTACAATGTTTCCCCGCACAATATAGTCATAAAGAAGTTCGTATTCATATTTTGCAGTCTCAAGGTTATAGATGTTTTTCTCTGAAGGGTCTGTATTGCAGATTAAATCGCACTGCGTAACTTTTTGCTCGGCTTCTATCAGACGGGCTCTTCGTTCTCTAGCTTTTTCCTTGCTATATTTAATAGAAACTTGTCTTATTCTATACTTAATTAGATCCCACAGAACGCGTTTGTCGTTGACGTCTTTGAATTCGTTAAGCCAGTCGGAATATTTTGAGGTGATAAGATGGATGTAAGTCTCATCGTCTAAGAGGCTAGAATTAAATTTCCAGTGAGAAGGGCCAAATGGTTGCTTATCTAGGCTATTTATTGTGAGAGTTATTGCCGAATGATCAGACTTAATAGCAGGGATTATGTTTGCTTCCGTGATGTCATCTTGAATTTCTGTGCTGATGAGCCAGTAATCTAGGCGTCGTCTTATTAACGGTTTCTTTTGAGTCCACGTGTATTGCTTTTTTTCGGGATTGCGAATTCTCCAAATGTCAATAAGATCCATTGCCGTCATTATTTCGTTAATTTTTTTAACAAAAGGTTTGGATTCTATTCTTCCTCCTAGATTATCAAGTATAGGGTCAAGATGAGTGTTAAAGTCGCCACCAATGATAATTTGACTGTTGGGGTCGGCATTCATGTTTTCTAAAGCCTCGGCAAGGCGATCAAAGAAAGGGCATTGTTCACACCTTTCCGTTGGGGCATATAAATTAACAAAAAGAAACGGTGTATCTTGAACAAGTGCTTCCACAAAGATATATCGGCCTTCGCTATCCCCCTGCACGTTCTTAATATCAATCTGAAGATCGCTGCTGAAAAGCATAAGAACGCCTTTGCTGTGAGTTGTGCCGTGCGAAAACAACATTTTGCCTAGCCATTGAAACTTCCATTGATTTTCAATTTCACTGGAGCTGTACGTTTCTTGTAGAAAAGCGATATCGACTTTTTGTTTCTTAATCCATGTAAAAATTGCTTTACGCTTATGAAAATCTCGAATCCCTCGAGCATTTAAGGACAAAAGCTTAAAATTATAATTAGCGATACTCAAGTGGGGGTGTTAAAAGTAGTAGATGGAAACAAAAGGAAGTGGAGCCGAGTGAGCAAAAAGAGATAATTACATTGCAAAAACTGATAAACTTATTGAAAAAACTGAGATCTGGAAAAACTTTAAACACATACAAAACAAAACAAAGAAAAAAGCATAGTGTTACCCATTGCCCCAAAACAAGTTGTGTGGGCGTCATCTTCTCCAGGCGTCGTGCACGCACCGCAGAGCTGTTAAAAGGCTATTCAAAGCAAAATCCTGCATTCTTGCATAATTTTTGTTTCTTACAAGAGTGGTGTCTCAAAGTTATATAATTTATGAAGGAAAGGACAATAAACCTAGAAAAACGGTTGGTTTACAGGGATAAATTTGCCGTTAATAAAGAGGCGATCAGGCTGGGCCTTACTGAAAGCAGCTTTTAAACCCTTTTTCTTCGCTGCTTTAACTTTGTGCCTTTGAGCTTTTCGAATGTCATACAGTTCTTTGGGAATGTCTTCGTAGACTGCAAAATCAGAATCTTTCAGGGTTTACCTCGGTGTAAGAACCTGACAAGATTTTCTTTGTTTGTTAGCTTTTGTTTTGCTGTAAGGTATTGTTTAAAATGTTTTTGTTTCCTTTGTTTTACGTCATCCGTGAGTTTCACAGGTTCTTACACCGAGGTAAAGCCATCTTTCAACTTACTTCGAGCCAGCTGTAAGACTTCCTCGCGGTCTGAATAGCGGAGAAATCGGGCTAGGATTGGACGTGGCCCATTCTTGGCTGATTTTCCCAAACGGTGAATGCGTTGAAATTCAATTTTCTGCTGTGGGTTTTCTATCGCCAGCTCATCCTCCATAAACTTGTAAACAAGTGCCTTCGTGTCTTCACTCGGCCTGTCATCATCTTCGTCGGCAGAAATGATCCTTTCAGGAATGCCCAAAAACTTTAAATTTTCCCTTCTGCTGTAATGTTCTAAATACAAAAACTGCTTACGTAGGTCTTCGATGTCTGAAGTGCAGCCGTCTTTGATGTCATAGGCATTCTTTTTCATTTCCTCAATTTCATCTTCACAGAAACTTACGCTTTCTTTCAGCACGTTGACCGACTTGTCGATGGTCTTGGTTTTAGAATCGAGAGCTGAGACTTCTTTTTCAAGCCTACTCACGGACATTTCAATACTGGTGACGGAGGTGGTAAGGTTGTTTAGACGGAGTTCGATCTGATCCAGTTTGTCAAGCTTGGACAATTTCGATAAGATAAGGTCGACCTTCTCGGCCAAACCTTCCGCCATACCTGCCGCCATATTGAAGGCTTCAAGGATAATATCTCCGGAACTTTCTTTTTGTTTCTTCTCGTCTGGGGAGCAGGCAGAGTCTCCAGAAGATGAACCTCGCGATTTTCTCTTGATAGTTGATCTGATAAATTCCATACGCGGGATTTTAGGCTAAATTTTTCAGTTTTTCTGCGGAGCGTTGCAAGAGACGTCCTCACTTCTCCATGATCAGCACTTGTCAAGATGAAGAAGATGAGGATAATTGCATTTTCCCTTGGAAAAAAAAATAACTGCATTTTTCAAAACCTTTATTATCGCCCTAACTACATTTTCGATCTATCTACATCTATGGCAATGCCTTCTGACACTCCTGGTTTGAGCCACACCCAGAAAGGGGAGATCTTATTTTTTTTGTTGAAAGCTAATCTTTCAAACGTTGGACAAGCATCACCGTCCCCTCCTAATATGACATGGCTTCTTGAGCATCTATGAGCGGGTTGTATTTTGCATAAACTCGTAGCTTTTACATGACAATGGACAGCTATACTCATATGTACAATCTGCAAGAGATATAATTAAGCATTTATTCACCTTAGTTGCGAAGCTTCCTCTCACTGCAAAAATTATCGACCACACCAGGGGCCTACTCGCTCCAAGGTTTTCAGTAGCTATGAATTAAATAACTATTTGCTCTTTTCGTAAAACATTATTGCACCAGTGTGCAATAACTGGAACAAATGTGGCTGATATCCCAAAAAATTACACAAAACTGCAATTGCTAACCGGATGCAACCAGCTGAGTCATATTAAGAAATTGAATCGGTTGGAAACCAACAGACATGCGAGCAGTCGTTCTATTTTCCTTCTCGCTAAAATTAGGAGAAGAAAGAGGCTGCTCTCACTCTAAGAAACCGAGATTGTTATTTGTCACAATAATGAAGTCTGTCATCATGTGTCATTTCAAACAAATCAGAATGCTGCGTTCATGGACGAACGCGGAGAATTCAAAATTCAATGGCTTTCGTGCGGGCTCACTTTTCCTCGCCAAATTCTTCTCCCCGGCCCGCTTCGCTTGCCGACTTCAGCCGACCTCCGCTGCCAAGCTACTCGCACGAATAGCACACTTATTTTTAGTGAACCTGCTCACAGGCTACACTCTTAAGTGAGTTCTTAACACCACTGGCATGAACCAAATATTAATTAAACTTACTGAACGTCTTTTGTATCACACCAATTTTTTAAATTCTTGTTTTGATTGCAAAATTATTGAAACGTTTGTAACACAATCAACTGGGCTAGATGGCTGACACTGTTTAGTTACATACTACAAGTTAAATTTCAGTGAAAATTGAACGTCATTCATCTGCATTAAATGCTCCTTCAACAATCTCCTAGGATCTCCTAGGATCTGTACTGTACTACATGCGCTGTGGTGTAGATAAAATTAGAGTATGGTTTATATTCACCTTAGCTTAATATTAGTGGTAAATTAATTTATTGTTTATGAGCCAAAGATTTATTAATCAGAATATTGTTCGTCAGGGTTTACATATGTACACATTGTATGCAATTCCTAGAAATTCCTAGGAATTTCAAGCCAGCACCATTTAAGCTTGGAATTCCAAGTCCAAATTTACCGTGAAAATTCACACCTCAAAGTCTTAGGAATTCCTAGGACTTCTCAGGAATTCCTCAGAATTTTTTCCTAAGAATTCTTAAGATATTCCTAGGAATTCCTAGGAATTCTCAGAGCTATTTCGCAAGGGTTATGTTTCATTTTTAGCCAACTAAAACAGTACAAGGCTATGTAATGATGTTCGTTGTGTATTTTCCCTTTAAAGCCATATGAATCCGAGAAATATCTGTAAAAAAATAATAAGCCTACACTTCTAAGAAGAATGTCATTTCATCTTGCTCCCATTTAGGAGAATTCTCAAAGAGCATCTTAAAAAATGAAAACAGATGCAAGCTGGCGAAATGTTTTTCAATCAAAACGTCTTTACAGAAACCAGAAATCCTGAAAAAACATCAGTGGAAAACAACAGAACTGTACTCGTCTTACATGGCAGAAAAAGGCAATCACAAACAGGAATGCCATTCCAGTGATCGGAAAACGGGAAAGGAACGTCGGTGTCATTGTTGTCTTGAAAATCTTAAGTTAGCAGCCTTCAGATGTTTAGTGCACTTGAAGTGGAGTCTTAACCAACACGACAACTAACGGACAAAACAATGAATGAAAGGTATTTATATACACTTAATTAATAAAAACATAAATCAGGTATTCTACAACAGATGTAGTTATCTTCGCATCTCGGCTGCCGAGATGAACGATAAGTCATGCACGTAGGCCATTAAAGGTTTAAACGCTCTCACCCGCCCAAGCTGACTTAAGGGGTAGGGATATTGATATAACGTACATGTTGAGCTTAACGAAACGGTCCAGTCATCATGCATACACATAGAGTTTATATAATCTCGAATTTACAGAGTAGCCTTAAAGACGTAAATAAATAAATAAAACAAGAAAAAAGATGTATGCACATTAAAATAAACATTAATATCTGATACTAATTATATTCGAATCTACGTACAGCCGGTCGCATCCTGCCCTGCAAGCAGAGGTTTCTTGGTTCTTCTTTGTTCCGGCGGGCGAATAAGTAACCTCTGCGTAAAACCGTCCGATTTCCTGTCGTGCATGTGCAACACTCGTCATACGCATCGTCACTTCCGTTTCTTGCATATTTGTACACGCACTCATGCGTCAGGTTATACAAAACCTATGAACTCCATGAAAACGTTACTTGTACCCAGTGTGTTTGAGAGTTACTTTAATCTCCAGATAAATGTCAGTAAAACAAAGCTTTAATAATTGCTGCGTTGTTTTTTGCTGGTTTTATGAGTTGGGAGAAGAGGTGCGCACAACAAGTTTGGAAGCGTCTCACAGTGCGCGTTCTGTTTGACAACATTCACGGCATGCGTCAGCTTCAAAACCGGTTGAGAACCGGTTAAAACCAGAATTTTTTATTATTTCGTCCAAAATCTTGGAGGGCGGCAGATCAAAGCTTAGAATCGGACGGATTTGGGCAGAGCTTACTCATTCACCCACCGGAACATAGAGCGACCAAGACTGACCTCCGCTTGCAGTGTAGTCGCATCCTAGGTTTAGTTGCCGTAGTTTTTGCTTGAATTGAGCCAGAGAAATTAGTTATCCTGTCTTTGTCTGGAAGGAAGTTCCATAATTTAGCAGTATAGTATCTAACGGAGCGTAGGCCATATGTTGTTAACGGTTTAGGAAGGCTCAGAATGTTGGTAATCGAATTGTCAGAAAACGCAAATGTTGGTAAACGAATTGCCACAAAGTGCTCTCGAGGATGGAGTGTTAAGTATTTAGTTCTACATAAATAGAATTGACTGAATAAACACTCATGGAATTTAGTATATTTGTTCAAGAAATCATTTCAAGCTTTGATTTGTTGTAACTTGTTGTGATAGTTTATATTTTTGGAATGGGTACCATACAAAAGATTAGTTTATTTATATACAAACAATTTTTCATGTTGTACCTGGGCGAATTAAGTGCAGTGCTTCATTTTTACTTCAGTGTCTACATATGTGTCGAGAAGGGAGTAAAATTAGAAATGACTGCTTTCTGCAATGAAAAGTCTTTTCCCAGAAGCCATATATAAGTTCAGTAAAACACAGACGTCTCATTCGACAAAGAACGTGAAGTCTCCTCAAGGACATTTTATACTCATTAGTAAGCTTATCAAATTCCTCAGCTTTGAGTGAATTGTCTGAAAGCCGACTCTGTCGATGATACAGTCTGTGTTTCTACATTTTTGGCAACAAGAGAACTACGTTTATCCGCATAGAAATGACTACATAATCACGAATGAAAAGAATCATTCAACCAGGCTATCGAATGTAGCTTAAAAGTTAATTTCAAATTGCTTTCACTGTGATAGTTGAATTGCTTGGGCTCTTTAACTCGTGAAACAAACAAACAAAAACAGCTTAAGAACAAGTTACGAGTTACCTCTCCTGCTCTCCTGCTTCGTTCTCAATTCGTCAATTCACTCTCCATTTGCTACTTTTGAAATGATTGCCACCAGACTGGCTAGTATATATTGTAGTCTAAGCAAAATTGTTGAAACAAGACACATTATAGTGCTTAGTTTGTGGATTCAGTGAAAAGTTATTTCGCTTTTCAGCTCAGCAAGTTATCGGAAGTTGAAAATTTAATTGCATTAACTTGCGACTCCGTTTGGCCATGACTTGCGTATACTTGCGATGGCTTGCGATAACTTGCGTTCACGTTGATCGAGCTTAAATTTGCATGCAGGTGAACGCAAGTTTTTCACCGTTTGGCCACTCAACGCAAGTCGGTCCCAGTATTGTTTTCCTTTGGACGGCGCGCGTGCAAGGCTGCAATGAAATAGCTTTCTTGCTACTTGCGCTGAACGGGCGTCTACTTGCAAGTCCGTTTGGCCATCCATGGCAAGTTTGTGCAATCAAGTTCACATTTCCTTACTTGCGTTCACTTGCGACTCTGTTTGGCCAGGGCTTAAACATGAAGCGGGCTGTTTATGGATTTATTATGAAGCCTGTTTTGTTTTAAAACTCTAAAGGCTGGTTCCCATATGATCGTTACGATCGCTACCAAAAAAGTTGAGCGGTCGTTGCGACTTTGATCGCTGAGCAGTTTCCATATAGGTTGGTTTCCTTGTGATGGCTGTGATCGTTATAATCACTAAAAAGTGGTTTCCACATAATCGCAACGATTGCTGAACGTTTCTCCTAGCGATCGCAGCGGTTGTAGTGATCGTAGCGATCATATATTAGCAGTCCGGGATCGTTATCAATTTTGATAACCATGTTAGGTCACAACATGGCGGCCATTTCAGAAATCGGGGATTTTCGTAGTCGGTCCGCTTTATTCGTTATTTGTTCGGTAATACTTGGGCTATCTACCCATAGTTCTATTCGAGAAAGCCAGGGAAGGAATGAACTCCACGTGTGCCAAAGATGGCGGATAAAGACAAAGGACGAAAAAGCGAATTTTACTCGCGAAGAGAATGAACACTGCAAATTCTGCGTCCAAATCAGGTATGTTTTTCCACTTTGCCGTTAAATTTGAGTTGTTTAAAGAATTTTGTGGCATCCACAAAAATTATGGCGTAATCTTTAACCTTATTCCTTTCGATTTATCGTTTGTTTATCGTTGTGCACGATTTATTAAAAAAGTGCACTGGGGTATTCTGATTTGCAGTTCGATTGCATCACTAACCGCCATTTTGTGTTCCTATTGACCGAGTCACTTGATCCTTGACGTGTCTAAGATGCTTCGCTTAGATTTTTGTGGTAATCACCAGACCTTGTTACGCAGATGCTTTTGAATTTCTGTGGCAAATTTAACGGCTTAAAGCTTAAGCTTACGGCTATAAAATGGAGTTAGAGGACCTACAACTGCTACAATTCACGACTCCTACTTCATGTCTTTGTAAGCTGCGTATGGTATATTATCTCGGTCTTTCGACCAATTTTGCTTCTTGTATTTTTGTAGTGGGTTTAGTTTGGAGGATGTTTAAATGATGACTGAATTGAGCTGTTTATAACTTTAGGCGTCGCCTTTTTAAGACTTTGATCTCAAGGTCATATCTGATCTTTTCCTGATATCTTGTGTTATTCTTAGTTAAATATGACCAAATCTGATCGTCTGTTAAGCAACTAAATGTGGTCAAGTTAGAGCGACTTTAGAATACCCGGCCACATATCTACATATCTGAGCGAGCCATTTGAAAACAAAAGAAACAATTGTTATTCAGTCACATGCAAATAGGTGCCCAGGTATTCTAAAGTTTAGCCAAATCTGTGACTATAAAGGAGCTTAAATATTATCTGCTGCAGGATGTTGTGTTTTACCTCACGGAGTGTGATCTATAGACCTTTTTCGTCAAGAAATCGAAGTTGTAGCTTCTTTAGGGCTAAGCTTATATTTTTCGTTCTAAACAAACTTCGCACATGCAAATTAGTCTTAAATACATTGAAGAATTGCATCCTCAATCGCCTCCCGTGCAATAGAATACTGCTGTATCGTCGTTTGTGAAAGCAATATTTATTCATGGTGATTATTTCGTTTTTACTACAGATTGTTGAACGTTCACCTTTCCCTGCCATGAACATGGCAAAGAAAAAGAAGCAAGAACAGAGCGAACAATATGAAAATAAAATGTAATCAAATGAATGAATAAACACTTTGTTAAAAGAATAATCGCTGTCTACCTTCACTGTCATTTCACTCTGAACAGTCGTTGGTTGCGAGCAAAGTCTCCTTCAATCTTCCTCCGATTTTTCTAGATCTCTAGATCAAGGGAGACTCTACTCGCAGGATACCGAGCTGGGTCGAGGAAGTGTTCGAAATTCATGTCACAGCTAGACTGCGAGTAGTCTCTAATTTTGGCGATGGCAAATGTGGGGCGGGCAAAATACACACGCGCGCGCGTCACAGCTTTTGAAAATAACCTCTGGACAATAATACCATTCTCAAATAATTTTCTTTCCATATTCCTGTGATACAAACATGAAATTCACTCGAAGAAAGTGCAATGTAACTACTTCTCAGCCTTTCCGAAATCGTCTCGCGTTTGTCCGCCATATTGAATTTATGGCCGATGCCTCGCAATAGCGTCACGTGCACAAAAATTTGAGCGGCGATTGGCTAATTTGTTTTGCTCCGAGTTATCAAAGTTGATAACGATCCCGGACTGATTAGAGTCTAATATAACAATGATGATGAAGTGGTAGCGATATTTTTGACATCAAAAGGACACTTGAACCGAAGTAGAAATTGTTAAAATGATCACGTATGAAAGATGTAAAATACACACAGAACGTTGGGCGATTGTTTGCGACTTAAAAAATTGGATTTGAAGTTACCTTGACTGTAATTATAGTTTTGTTGTTAGTGTTGTTGTTGTTTTTTAGTGTAATACTTCTTCAATTGGGGTGAGACGAGCAGAGTTTCATTTCGTTCTGAAATGTTGAAAAATAAAACGACACTTGGCTGAAACAATAAAATCTGGCCTAATACTTATTGGTCAGATCGATTCTTGGATTATTGACAACTTTCAACTGGACTGACTACAGTTTTAACAAACTGCTGTTGTCCGCACCACACGCTTACCATTCTCTGTCTGTGTCTCTGTCTGTGTCATTTATCATTAATGGCCGTGTCGGTTTATGAACCAGCAAAACGTCAGCCTGGTAATACCACGGGACTCCCAGTGTCTTAAGGAAAGTAGTTCACGATAATTAGAGAAAGCTTGGTATGTTAAGCCAGCATTGCTACATAACTTTAACAACCTTTCCACCCTTTTTACTCTCTCCATTACAATAGACATACTAATCCATAGTTGTAGTACTACTACAAATTTAGTGAAAAGAATAGAAAGTTTGTTACAGTTACGTCGCAATATTGGATCATACATATGTTTTTCTTGCCGTTTGTATCGGCGAATTTCTTATGTTAATACGCTATTTGAAAGCTACCAGAGAGATGAATTTGCGGACACACTGACATGAATATCGAAAATATTTTCAATATCGCCTCTTTACTAAAGGTAACAATATTTCATCTACACGGCTCAACATTCGCATGAAAATATTTTTTTAGCTCGTTTGTACCCACAAATTTCTCGGCCAAATAAGCTATTTAAAAATTTACAAATGGTAGATTTCTATGAATGAAATGAATTCAGAAGGAATGATGAGATAATCATCAAAAAATATCAACCAGTTTAAAAAACAGTCCTCCAAAACTTGACCAAAATTTAAACTTTTCTTAGGGTTTGTAAAATCTCTTCAAGTGTGCAGGATTAGAGAGACTGAAAGGTTTAATTACATCGAAAGTATAGAGACTTTGCAAGGATTTAATTAATTTTCTGTAAGTCTGATTTTCCAGTGATCAAGGGGAGTACGCTGGACAAGAATGAGAAAAGTGATGTAGGTTTTCTCATTATTTCCTCCTTTTATTCTCAGACATGACATACAGTGCTTCATGCTGCTGCCTTTGACTCGCTTGTTAACCAATTATGAAAGAAAACATGCACTGCTCATATTCGTCCTTAAATGAATTCCTTTAAAGTTCTTGCCTATACTAATTATGATAATTACATGAAGCAGGCTTCTTGTGTTGTCGCTCTAAGCGTCATCCTGTATGATGGCGACCTTGATGAACCGGATTCCAACCTTCTCTACTCTATTTGCTTTATAAACCTCAAGAGTGAGTCCCTTGCTGGGCAGCAGTTGGTTATTGTAATCAGCAGTCCTCACGAAGCCCCCGTCATGCGCAGTGTAGCAGGAGCCCCAGCGTTCATCCAACTTGAGGGTGAAGACAAACTGACCAGGGTAGAAAGAGTCGCTTGGTTTGGGAAGACGATGCTCATTACGTATGGAGGACAAAGTTGCACCAGACAGCCCTTCAGTTCCATAGCAGGGAGCATTGTTCTCATAATTCTTTTTATCCGTAGTTTGAAAGCCGATGAACTTTGTGCCGTCTGACACGCCATATCTGATGTCGCTGTCAGCTGTGTTCCCAATGCTGATATCATGAGCTACCGTGATCTCGACAGTCAGCGGAGTGTCAGCTTTCAGAGCGTCCTCGGGAATCATGGGAACCTTGAGGAGAGCGGCATGATCTACTTTGCATGCGTTAAATGTCAGCTGTTGGGGAGTAGACGTACGAAAACTGTCGATGTATGACGTGTGCGCTTCCAGCCAAGAAGGAGTCATGGTCTGATGGTAAATTACTTTTCCCTATGACCAAAGAAAAACAATAGTCACAAAAAAAGTCAGTAACAAAACTCTAAGAAATGCCCCCGTGGGACTTCCTTTTTTGTGCTTTACTTTATCTCTATGTTCAAGCCAGATCGTGCATGTGGCTCTCGTTCCACTGATTTCAAACAAATGAACGCGAGACCTCAGCTTGTGAATACAGCTGACTTGAGAAAAGGAGAAAAAAAGACACCGTCCTATAAGCTATAAAATAAAACATAAAACACGTGACTCACCTGCATTTTAAGGGAATCAACTAAAGACGATAAATGCGGACATCAACAGGAGTGGCAATTAGACCAAAAGCAGAAAAGGCAAATGGTTCGGTCGACTTGAAAGTAGTGGAGACAACGAACGGGAAAAGCAACAAATGAAAGCTCTAGATGAGTGCGTGTTATTTATGTACAATAATAAAAACATTTATTATGCCACTGTTGTGTCATTTTACCATATAAGGGAAGAGAACGCGCAAAATATGGCAGCGTATTACACTGTACAATTCAGGTTTGACCAGTTTTTTGCTAAAGGAGGACGAAAAAAAAAAAACGGCGAAAAACTAAACCTCTTATTTGGTGTTTTGGTTGATAATATGTTAGGACATTTTACTCATTGCTCGCAACTTGCATTTGTAAAATATCCGCGCGTATTCTCTACCAAAACACCGAATAAGGTGTAAATATCAGATATTATACATCGCATGTTGTATTTATCCTCGCATCTTAGCTGCAGAGGTGAACGATAAGTAGAGCATGTGAGTTTCCAATGCTGATTCCCGCCTAAGATGACCCAAGGGGAGGGGAGTGGGAATACTAATAGAACGTACATTTTGACCTTAACGAAACCGTTCAGTCGTCGAATTGCCAGAAAACGCTCTCGATTTTGGAGTAATTGGTTCCGCATAAAGAGCATTGACTCAATAAACACCAGTGGAATAAGTAAATTCGTTCACGCAATCGTTTCAAGCTTTGATTTGTTTTCTAGCTTGTGCGTGTAATAGTTTATCTTTTTTAAATTGGTAGCACACGAAAGATTTGCGCGGCTGAATAGTGCAATTCTTCATTTTTGATTCAGTGTCCTCATAGGTGTTGAGAAAGGAATGAAAATTAGAAATGGCTGCTTTCTGCCGCTGAACAAACGTCTTTAATCCCAGAGTATTCTGTAAAACACGGACGGGTCGATCCAGAAAAGAAACAGAACACTTGAAATTTTCTCCAGGATATTGTGCATTCATTTGTAAACTTAGCAATAGCAGCTTAGATGGAATTGTCTGAAAGCCTACTCTGTCGATGATACACTCTGTGATATTACATTTTGGCAACAAGAGGACACTTTTATCCGCATGGAATTGGCTAAATAATCACGAATGAAAAGGATCATTTACAACCAGGCCATCACTTGTAGCTTAAACGTTAATTTAAAATTGCCTTGACTGGGATAGTTTGGGCTTTCTAACTGATACAATAAAACAGCTTAAGAATTCTGCACATTATCGAAGCTTTTAACGGGGCCACTCCTGCCTCGCTGTCAGTTATTTGGTGGCATTTCTTTTCTTTTTTTTTTCTTTGCATTCTGAAATGTTTTAAACTGGCTAGTGCTGTAGCCTAAGGAATATTACTGAAGTAAAAGACACATTAAAGTGCTAACTTTGTGGATTCAGTGAAAAAAATTTCGGTTTTCAACCCAACCTACTTGTAAACATTGAGAGACCTTTTTGTGGATTCATTATGAGACTGCCGGTTTCGTTAACTTTCAGGGAGTCTAATATAACAATGCAGAAATGAAGCAAAACACTTAGCTTGAAACACCACTTTCGATGACCAAGTGAAAGCATATTTTCGACCTCAAGAAGATACTTAAACCGAAATAGAATTGATAAAATTATCACGTATGGAATATGTAAAATTTACGTAGGCCGTTGCAAGATTGTTTGCGATATAAAAATTTGATTTGAAGTTATCTTGACTGTAATAGCTTTTTTTTTCTTAGTATGATACTTCTTCAATTGGGATGATATGCCATCGTCATCATCATCATCACATCCCTTATTTAAGCACGATAAAAATTTGAAAGCAAAATGCTTTTGGGGTCGTGTGATATAGATATAGCACATGCAGAGCTGCGGAGCTTAGATATAGATATAGTACGTGCAGAGCTTCATTTCTTTTTGAAACGGGTGAAAATTAAAATAAACCAGTGACTTTTGGCAAGGAAGCTTAATTTTTTTATCTAGTGTTAGTTTAGTTTAGCCACCGACCTACAACAGTAGTTTGAACAAACTGTATCTGGAAGCTGGCAAGCGTTGTTAGCTATCGATCAAACCTTGAGCTTCAAGGGGTGATAATTATGATTCATAACTTCATATTAGCTGCAATAGTGTGTGAGACTCCAAGGAAGATAATTGTAAGAATAGGCGAAACAAGGGAAAAAGTAATTAGAGAACAAGGACGGAAGACAGAACCGTAATCAAAGCACTTCCTTATATAAGATATAGCAATAGGCCATTCTGAGTTGTCTTGTGCCTCTTTTCAGTTCAAAGCGGGTTTTGGTGCACAGCCTTTCATATGAAAACGAGTTTTCATTCACACGCACGCAAATACCGTGTTAACTCGAGTAAGCGCCGCGGCGTTCTTTAAATTTTTAGTGTTCCAGATGCGGTGCTTATTCGGGGGCGGCGCTTATTTGAGGGCGGCGATCTTTAAGAAATCATAATATTCGTAAACGATAACAAGCAAATGTTAACAAAGAAAAAATAAAATATACCCAATTCGAACTGAAAAGCATGATAATACAGGAGAATAAATTTCGGAGGCTGGTTTAGATTGACTTGTACCGTACTTGTTTATTAGTTTGGTTCCTCCAACACTGATTCAGTCTGATGATGCTTCGATTAGGCGCCGCATTGTTGTCAATGAATGCGGCGCTTATTCGAGGGCGGCGCTCTTTAATATCTTTGCTCTCCTATGCGGCGCTTAATTGAGGGCGGCACTTAATCGGGAGGGGGGGGGGGCGCTTAATCGAGTAAATACGGTAAAACTCATCTTCACTTAAAAGGTTTTGCACCAGCCTGTACAAGACAACTCCGAAATGGCCCATAATATACCGAACTGTCCAAGCTAATGTTGTAAGCTCCAGAATAGATTCGAGCATTGGTTGAAGGTTTATGAACTTGGCCTCAGTAACGTTAACACCACGCATGTCAACTGATTTAAATCTTCCATCCTGCAAAACCTAGCGGTTACAAGTTAAACTCTTCAGTCCTCGGAAGTTTGACAAATTAAAAGAAAACTATTGAGCAGTACTTCAATTTCCTGTGGTGCTGTTTATTACACTGTTCAAGGTGGTTTTAACTTTTGAGTCAGCGGATGAAATCGTAAAGTGTGACCATTCAAATGAAAGCTACTGAAAGCTACAGTACTTTCCTGTGGTGCTGTTTATTATGCTCCCGGGGGGGGTGGATACTCCCTATAATGGCCTATACGGGGAGGCTCTGCCCGAAAGGGGTACCGTTTTCAGGCTTCAGGTATATAAAAGGGTAGGGATTTCACGAGCTGAAGTATATGAAAAGGTAGGGAAATCTATCATGTAGGTATTTAAAAGGGCCTTTAATTAAAATATTTCGAGTAGACGCACCTTATAACTTATCATTTTAATTTATTAAACGCTACATGAAAACGACAAGAAGACTTCCTTCCAAGGGTTTAGCAAAGGGATGCAGTGTTCTTAAGTAGGAATGTGAAAGGAGTACCATTTTTCAATGGAAGGTATACGAAAGGGGTACCCTTTCTGTCAAAAATGGTATATAAAAGGGTAAGGGGTTGGACGTCGGGGCGGAGTGTCCGCGTATAAAACTCCGTCGAGTGCCCCCCCCCCCGGATTATGCTGTACAGGGTGGCTCTAAATATTGAGTCTGTGGATGAAATCCTTAAGAATGACCATTCAAACAAAAACTACTGATGAGTACTTTGCTGTGGTGTGGTTTATTTTGTCTGTTGTTTTAAATTTTCTTTGAGGTGGCGAATTAAGTCTTAAACAGTGGTCATTTACTCTAAAAACTCTTCATGTATTACCGTTACAATACGATATATAGATATATATATCTTATTAGATGTTTCGATGTGAAGTATCGGCGTATATTTTTACGAGTTGTGCTGTATTTTGACGAGCCCGCAGGGCGATTCAAAATACAAACAACGAGTAAAAATATACGCCGATACTTCACACCGAAACATCTAATAAGAGATTTATTATCCAACTTAACCTTTTTCAACCTTTTTCAGTAACTTGAAAGAAAACTACAAGTGTAAAAGGATGAGTGCGCCCACGATACTTTACAATAACCAACTGTACAATATCGTGGGATATTTGTACTCGTTTCGCGCGCTTTCTGTACAATAACTATAACGGCTGGATAATAAGATACGATACGATACGACACGATAGAATATTCACTAACACTCCCCATAGAGGCTTTTCAGTGAACAATACAATATTACCCGATTTACTAACATTAATTTATGAGTAACACATGATCAACTACGACACTTTACATCTCCCTAATGTGACTGGAAAAACTAACATCAACCGAAATTTATTCCAAAGGAAAGCTTTAAGGTTGCATTTAAAAGTTACTGAAACTGTTTCAAGTAATTTGAAGAGCTTAACTTATTCTACAGGCAAACAATTCAATCTATGGAAAAACCTCTGACCAAACTAATACCCCGTTCACACCGAAGCTTACACATGTTTAAAAGCTGTTTTACTAAACACAGTTTTAGATATAAATCGTTCACACCGCGTGCTGACGCAAGTTAAACATGATTAAAACGTGTTTTATTAAACCAACCTGTACGAGGTAGTTTAACTTTCATGTTTAACTAACCAGGTTCAAAATGGCTGCCGACAAAAATGACGAAAACGAATCTGAGGACACCAAGAAACCATTTTTACAGCTTCAGAAGTGGAGGGGTGAAAACATTTAAGGAAAACTACCAACTTGCCAGCAGAAAAAGCAAATATAATGGAAATTTGCACGTTTTACGCTTCTGTTAACAGGGCAGGAGTCGTCTCGCGCGGCCTGACTGATTTTACGACCATACAAAAGATGTAGGTAATAAGCGTATTTAAAATTTCGTCGGGGACAGGTCACGGAATAAACCTGTAATTAAGTTGGCGAAATTATCTCCAACAAGCCATGAGAAATCCGCAGTTTGATGAAGAATTGAAGTAAAGTCGTTTCGGCCCAACCACAATCCTGATCAGTCGATAAACTTTATAAGCTTACCTTTTGCGGAGGAAGAAGAAAGTGTAGACTCGAAACTGACTGGCTACAAGATTGAGAGGTTTTGTAGGCAAGTTTCGGACAAAAGGTTTGTCCAGAAAGAAGAAACTGAGACCAATTTATCATAACCAATACATCATTCTTGGACGCAGACAGATGTATACGAGACAGATCATTGTAATTATTAAAGCTCAGACCTACAGCTTAACAACTTGGAAAGTCGCGGTAGTAATGGGAAAAACTCACCGACGAATTAGATTCGTCCAGCAACTGTTCAGGTCCATTTATCTTTGTTGTGCAAATCCAAATGCCGAATGTAGTCCTGGAACACATTTCGACGACACATCTCCATGATTTTGAGAAGAAACTGGGGTTACAATTATAAATATCATGAAGCGATCGACTCAGTCTTTTGGCAGCGAACAACTGACACATTTCCACCTCACTGCGCTTCAGTTTTGCACAAAGCTGGCAACTTCATTCATAAAAAAATCAGGGATCTGTAATCTGGAATTCAGGAGTACGGAACCACAGGAATGGGAGGATACAGGGACATTTGCATTTTAAAGAAAGTGTGTGTGCATGTTTTGATAGAAAAATATTTTGTGTTGTTTTGGCATAAAACTATATGTAACACTACAGACGGCAGATTTACCATCGCTTTACCTTGCCCATTACAATGGAAGTAAGAAGAAAAAAATCTTAGCTAAACAAGGTAGATTAAAAAAAAAAATAATCAGCAGTAGGAAAAAACTGTACGTCAAAGCAAGGCTATTAAAACAGTTGAAACACGCCTGTGCAGTGCGAACGGCCCGATGATTTAAACATGTTTCGTTAAATAGAGTTTAATTAAACTGTGTTTAATTAAACTCGTTTTAGTTGGTGTGAATGGGGTATTAGTTTTAAATAGTGTTTTCCTCCGATGCTGTTCCTCCTGGGTTATCTTGTAAAATGTGGTTCTAGACCGATGCTCTGAAGTCTACAACTGGCCATTCACAGGAAAGCCAAAGACCAATACTTAATGAGTTGCCTCTTCCAAGGCAAGAGAGTGTGGTGGTATTCGTGACGTTCCATTCAATAAGAGCTAAAGGGAGTGAGGTGCTCGTGGGAAAGAGCCAAGACGCCAGCAAGTGATTGCTTGAGATGGCAGTTACCTGGTGGACGCACTATGGTCCTCCGGGAGCGCTAAGAGTAATGATGACTATGATTGGACTCGAGTAATTAATTAAGAAGCAAAAATGCTAAACTGTAGGGAAAATAATCTACCCTTCGAAGGTCAAAGAAAGAACCACAAGGGCAAGTTACAGAGCAGCAAATTGAAGAACACAGAAAAAACACATCATAATGAAACAGACCGCCGCCCTTAAGTGTGACCCTTTACGCTGAAAGATTTTGATTAATATTTTCCCGTGATGCTGTTATGGGTCTGACTCAGGGAAAGGTGCAGCCAGAGGCAAAATCCTCCAGCGATTAACAAACAACTCCAACTTTTTCTTGTCACTAAGAAACACATCACAATCGTAATATGTCAACTGTAAATAACCTTTACTTTGAAATGAAATCATTGAAACAATTCAGACAGGTCATTTTCTGTTGTTTAAAGAAGTGAAACTCCTTAGCCTTGAGAACGCTCTTACCTCAGGTGATGTCGGACCAGCCTACGAATGTTGTCTACGAATGATGGAAAATAAAGAATTGTCATGTCGAAGGGAACACATAGAACTGAATGGAAAAAAAAAGATTTAAATCTTTTAACTGATGACGAGGGGTGAAACAAATTAGAGTGAATTCGTATAACCCGTTTCTTATATGCTAATGAGGCGCACAACATTCCAATGACCGGTTTGGGTACGCACGAGCGATTCACCATTATTATCAACATACGCGGCCAAATAAGAAACTGCCTTTGCGAAAACACGCGTGAGTGGCGGGCGATATTGAATTTGACGGGTTGCAAACGCATTTACGGCCCTGTTTCTGATTGGTTCACGGTTCATCATCCGATGAATATTAACCAATCAGGTTACGTTTATTGACGCGGGAAAACCATTCAGGTGCGAACAGCTTGCGTAGTGAACGTTTGCCGTTTGGAGATTTTATTTTAAGATGGAAGAAGACCCAAATTTTCAGCTTTTTTCTAGTCAAAACTCGGACTTAGACAACGAGCAACTGGATGAAATTGAGCAAAAAGCTCAAGAGAAAAACACCAAGAGAGCAACTGAGTGGGGAGTAAAAAAGTCCGAGAAATGGTGTGAGAAAAAAAATTTCAGTGGATCTCAAAACAGTAATGCATGGTTCAATTTTACCTGTTACCATCCCCCCCGGGCAACCCCGGGGACAAGTCCAGCCCTTCGGTCTCGGGGGTGGGGAATTGCTTGAAGCGGTCTTGTCCCGGGGGGAGGGGGGTGGGGCAAGTCGAAAATAACATCTTGTTGTTCTTGTTAAGTACGTCACTTCTCGGTTGACGTAGACTACTAGCAGTCCCTTTCTGGATAGTCGAGAAGGCGTGCGAAACCGCGTAAAAAAGACTGCCTATTTCCAGGAAGAATCTCTAGAATTTGTAGCAGACTGGTCAGAGAAGAATAATCTCTCAAAATTAAACTCTGTATTCAAAGGTACTTTTATTATAAATTGTTAAACGAATGTGCGTTTCATGTGTACTCGAATGGATGGCGTTCGTCACAGCAAAGAAATATTTCTTCAGCGTATTTATGTATATACTAAGACGACTTAAATAGACTCTATATGAAAACGGATGCACGGCTTTATATTAAACAGAGGTCTCAGTCCAGTGTTCATTCTTATGAAACAAGCTAAGAAAAACTCGTTTAAAATGCTGCCATCAATTTGTTCCCTTGCCTCTTGTGCGTATGGGCTATATTTAGAATAAATTACGTGGCGAAGACCCTTTCCTTACTCGCTAGCCGTATACCAGTGCGGTTAGAGGTTTTTCTTCAGTTTTCTGTTTCATATATAGTGTTCATGTTTTTACCATATTTTACATGGAGTCTCTTTCGTTCAAGAAACTCTAGAAAAGCGTTTAAGTTCTTATCAAAACGTCTGGTTTTACCAGTGTACGGAAATCAAAATCGTCATCTTTGTTTTGTACACAAAACAACGTATTTGTGGTCGATGAGGAGTCCCAGGGGTGGGGAATTGTCTCTTTCTTTGTGCCCGGGGGTGGGGAATAGACCGCCAAGTGAGAAAAGAATTGCAAATCCCCGGGGGTGTGCCCGGGGGGGGAGGGATGGTAACAGGTAGAATTGAACCATGCATAAGTGCAACGGACTTGAGTGAAATTCTGCAAAAGTTCTTCGCTGAAGTGAAAACAGAGAAAGGCCAAGCATTAACTCCAGGTGCATTGACTGGAATTAGAGCGGCCATTCATCGCCATCTAACCTGTGCTCCAGTCAGCCGAAACATAAACATTTTGCAAGACAGCGAATTCATGTCTGCCAACAAAATGTTTGAAGCGAAGGCCAAACTATTTACGAAACAAAACAATGTGAAACCGAAACATAAATCATCCATTCAGTCAGGAGACATGCAGAAATTGAATCTATACTTCATGGAAGGGCAGAACACGGACGGCGTTTGGAAAGATGCGGAGAAGTTAGTTGAGTTTATTTGGTTTTCGTTGTGTTTTCATTTTGCTCGCCGCGGCAGAGAGGGATGGCGGGAGCTTACAAGGCAGTCATTTGAAATAAAAACTGATGACACTGGAGCCCGTTACATCACCGAAAAACTTCACTGAACAAACTAAAAATTTCCAAGGAGGCGCTAAACAGTCTGAGCAGTCATACTCGGATGTTCGTATGTACGAAACTTCAACTGCACTTCATCCAGTGGCTGCGTTTGAATTTTACCTCAGCAAGACTCATCCCGATTGCAAGGCACTGTTTCAGACTCCAAACAAAGCTACCACCAAGAATATAAACTTTGCAAGCACCCGACACTGGTACAGAAATGAGCCTATGGGAAAAGGTACTATCAGCAAGATGATGGAAACTGAGGATTTCCATCAAAGCAGAGTTATCGGAGCGGTACACGAATCACCGCATTGGTGCATCGACTGTCTCTTCTTTGTTCCAGCGCGGTGTGGACGCAAGGAAAATCTGTGCAATCACAAAGCAAAAAGATGAACGGAATCCCACTACATCAGCGAGACAACAATTGCACAGAAAAGAGAGTGTGCAAAGATTTTAAGTGACACGTTTCAGCCACAACTCGCTGTTCAGCAAGAAGCTTCAGGAATCACAAGGCAAAATGTCGCCGGCCCGTCAGCCGGTCCTAGCTCAAACTTAAACCCACAGTCTCTTCTCCAAAACCAATTTATTTCCTTGGCACAGCCGTACCAAAATTGCACCCGACATATTCAGATTGGAACAATGAACATTTATCACGGAAAGTATGAAGAACCGTCGCCATCAACACGCAAACGCCACCGAATAATGGAGAGCGATGATAGCGACTAAAAGCTGTAACTTATTTAATGAAATTAGCAAACACAGTCTGAGTCCATTGCCTGTGAACGGGAAGACTATTATTTTTTAAATATAAACTGTCTTTTTGCTAATCGTTGTTACCAATCTTTTTCAAACTAGATTATATTTGACTTTTATTGTAAACAAAAAGGAATTTTATTTGGCTCTTGTTTAGCTGATCGTATTGTAGCAGTCATGTGATTGTCCTATTGAAATGCGTTTTCTGTGCGTACCTGTGTTCAGCATACGCCAAAGAAAATAAGCATTTTGAAAAAGATACGGACTATAACTGTAGAAAAATGATACTTGGTGCACTAGATTTCAAGTTGTCATTTCAAAAAGGATGCTCCACATGGCCGTACGCTTTGCATGTACCTGTATCACACGACTTTCGACAATTTGAACATGCAATAGTGAACTAAATTTCAGTTCAACGCTTCTCTCGCGTAACCCACATGCAGCCTGCGTTAAATTAAAAGGCTGACTTTCGAACGCCTGTGGCAGAGAAACACTCGTGCCGGTACTTTCTCACGCTGGTATGCCAACAGTGGAAGAAAAGAATAGCTCATTTTAAGGCTTGTTATTTTGAAATGTCCACAATAAGAAATTTGAAGCAATGGTTTCAGTTGTGCGTGCTCAGTTTCTTAATTGTTCTTCTAATTAGCATTTAGTGATTCTCATTAGCATATAAGAAACGTGTTATACGAGGGTCTCAATGGCGTGGTGGCTTTTACTGTTAACGGTTAAAATTTCGGCTTTTTTACGGCTAACGGTTCATGTTTTCTTTCTGTTACGGTTAACAAAAAATTTAAAAATTAATTTGCATTGTTTTAAAAGTTAAAAATTAATTTCTACTGTGGTGATACACAGTGAGGTCTTTGGACCATTCTGGGACGAAAAAAAATTTAAACAACCAGGTAATTATTTTAAGAATTGTAATTTTGGTTGCTTTCGGTTCTAGGGCAGAATATGTAGCCGTCATACCCGCATTAGCCGCGAGACAAGACATACAAACAATCTTATAACAAGAGATCTTGATATTTTCAAAATGACAAATCGTGGTTACAAAAGATTTTTACGGTTAACTATAATTTTTACGACTAACGGTCAAAATATTTCAATTTTTAGGCCTAACGACTAAATGTTTGGTCGTTTTACGGCTAACGGTTGACCCCATTGAGACACTCTTATACGAATCCACTCTATTGACAAACAAACAGAAGAGCCGAACACTTAATTCAGTCTAATTGATATGCACTTAAAAAATCGATGAGCGGCTTAATTGTAGGACATTATAAGACATAGGAAAAGTCGAAAACTGATTTTATAAATGTAAACACAAAAGAGAAAGATGTCTCAAACCATGTCATTAAACAAACGTTCTTAGAAAGAAAACCATCTTAGCTAATTAGTCAAAAAAGATGTATTTTAATCGTTGATTTCGCTATGACGTATTTATACAGAAATGATTTTGGGTGATGTCCATTGAAACTACTATGATAAAATCAGTATGTTTCGTACAATTAAAAAAATTCATGAACTTCTAGCGATACAAAAAAACTTGGTGAAGCTAAATTAGTGACGATAAAAAGCTAAGAAAATTCGGGAATATTCCGTTCCGTGCAATCGACCTTTGTCCACCCAATGAATAAAATTTGTGGTACAACGGAACTTACGTAATGAAAGATGCAGACTTCGGTCGATGCTGCAGTTAAATTCGCTATGACGTATTTACAAATATATTGGGTCGAGACACAGCTGTGGGCAAATTACCGGCAGCCGGTCAACGTACTCAAAACGCTAAATCACCGGCAGCCCGATATTTTAGGTAAATAAAAGAAATCAAAGGAACTTATCCAATCGGCCACTAAATGACCGAAGTCCACTAAATGACCGGCAGTCCGATCTTTTTTATCACTGGTCAAAAATATCGGACTAACGGTTATATTTAGTGTTTTGAGGACTTTGACCAGAACTCGGCCGAAATAGAAACCAAGTGTCAGAACTCTTGGCTTCATATTCTGCGCCCCCGGTATAACAAGGCCGGTTGAGAGCTCTTACAGAATCGCTTGGCACAAAGTAGCGTATTTCGAATTGAATAGCTTTGAATGATTGAATAACTCTATTTAAACTAAGTAGAGTGTCGGAGTATTAAGCTTGAGTAACGAATTGTGTATACTATTTAAAGCTATCATAATAAATTAAAAATGCTTTTAATAATTTAGTTCGAAGAAAAGAATCTCCTTTGATTTTCTTGAATTTGTCAACTGATACCGGACTGGCGGTCATTTAGTTTTCTTGAGGACCTTGTAATTGACCCGGCTGCTGGTCATTAAGGATTAAGCCACAGGGAGTATTATATTTGAACAATATGCAGGTTAACAGATCAGATTTTAATGTGTTTCTTACAGGTTCTAAAACCTTGTACTTACGGGTGTATCTCTGATAGGTTATGTGAACAGTAATTTTATCATTATTCCTTGTTGTTGTTGTTGTTGTTGTTTTTCTTCTTCTTCTTCTTCTTTTTCAGCAAGAACTGGAACAAGTTGCAAACTAGTAAATATACTTTATCGTTTCCTAAGTGTCTCAAAGCAAGAGAAAATGTTTAATGACTGAGACTTTAAACAAACAAATTTATAAACAACTAACATTAAAGGACAAAACGATACTCATTGCTTTTGTTCGAAAGAGGAAAAATCAGCTGTTGGCAATAAGAATAACTTTTTAGCGAAGATAAAGGCTATTGAGTTTGAGGATGAAATTCTGAATACATTGAAATTATTCAGTCAAAAGCAAAGAACCGAAAACTGGGTAATACGGGGGAAACATAATTACAAAACAGACCTCCACAAGGCCTCTTCAAACGATAATAACAATAAACAATATATTCTATAGCGTCCTTTCCGTTTTACAATATTAAAAAGTATATATTTACATATGAATGTCCTTAAACTGCAATGCTTAAAAGTGAAATGCTATTTCGTGGAATAAAGTAGCTGCAATTATAAGATCTTACGTTGGCTTGCGTCATCAAGACATTTATAGTCCGTTCTTTGAATTATCAAGAGTTTAAAAGGCATAAACACCTCAGCCATTAAGTCATTTCTGCAGGGAGCGCCGGAGGTATGTTAGCTGTGAAGTTTGTTCTTTATCGTATAGCTACCTTTTCAGACTTTTTTCTACCTTTGTCAGAGCAGTGTGCTGGACAAAGCACCTTATAATGATTTCTTTTGGTTGATTAACAGGGCAACACTGGCAGTTTTAAACTTATTCTCAATTTGCCAACTGGTAAGTTTTCATGTTTTTTGCAATTATAACCTCACAATGTTTTCTCGTTGTCGTGTCAGGCCTTAATCCAGCATGATTTCGTGGCTTAGCTGTTACTTCTGTTACGTCACTAGCTTTCATTTGAATGGTCACACTTTAGGATTTCATCCACAGACTCAAAAGTTAGAACCACCTTGTACAGCATAATAAACAGTACCACAGGAAAGTACTGCTCAGTAGCTTTCATTTGAATGGTCACACTTAAAGATTTCTTCCACAGACTCAAAAGTTAAAACCACCTTGTACAGTGTAATAAACAGTACCACAGGAAAGTACTGCTAATCTGAACACAGCTTTCCTTTTAATGGTCACATTTAAGTTTTTATCCCCAGAAGCAGAGTTAGCACCACGTTGTTAAGCCGTAATAAACAGGATTACAGGAAGGTACTGCTGCTTAATAGCTTTCATTTGCGTGGTCAAACTTTAGGATTTCATCCGCAGACGGAAACGTTAGAACCATACCACTACTCACATAGTTTAATAATAATTTAGAACTTATATAGCGCATTTTCTATATGAATATAATCAAATGCGCTTTACAAGCAGGTGGAATTGGAATTTGGAAATGTTGGTTTTTATGGAGGGAGGAAAACTGGAGAACCCGGAGAAAGCACTCGGAGCAAGGACCGAGAACCAACAACAAACTCAACCCACATATGACACCGGCACCGGAAATCGAACCCGGGCCATATTGGTGGGAGGCGAGTGCTCTCACCGCTGCGCCATCCCTGCTCCTCTGCTCCCCTGGAGGGAGGGATTTGAGGCACAGCTGTATGGGTCCAATATAGAGTCCAACATAGGGTCCAATATAGGTCCATTTCAATCTGCTGTTACTTATGGGCTGTACCACGATAGCTTTCAACAACAATTATGATTCAGACTAATCAAAGATTCTACAAAACTGTCATGCCTTAGTTACTGAAAATAAAACACAAATTATAGCATTTCCTTCACATTTCAAAATAGTAATAACTTCGTCATATAAATAGTATGATGAAAAAGAGCCGGGGGCAGTTATTATAAAAATTGTTATATAACGTGGCACTATAGCGGAGAGCAGATGCATTACATAAGAGTTAACCATTACGTACGTCCTGACAATAAACGCAAAAAAGGGGTCCAATATAGGTCCATTTCGGTCTTCTGTTGTTCATGAGTTGTAACATGATAGCTTTCAACAACAACGTAATCAACAAGTACGATTCAAACAAATCAAAGATTCTACAAACCTGTCAAAATCAGAAACAAATTATAGCATTTCCTTCGAATTTCAAAATAATAATAACTTCGTCATCCTACGGAGGAAAACGAACCGGGGACATATATTATGAAAATTGTTATATAGCGTGGCACTGCACCGAGACGGAGGGCATATAAAATTATACGTAAGAGCTAACCCAAGGCCCCTACATGACAGCTAGCCAGATCGATCTTAGTCTCCTTCGGTCAAGGATCCTCTGATCTGTCCAGCTTCCAGTGTTCACCATGGCCAGTCTATTGAGACTTAAGTTCAGTTGTTTGCTAGGCGTCCAATCGTCAGTCAAGTTTGACCACTATTGAACCTGCTTGACTCTCTTACCATCAGACAGTCACTGTTCTCCTCTATCAGCCACTCGAAGCTTGACTTTTTACTTTTTAAATTCAAATCTTATTTTCTTGTGGTTTTGTTTTTATTTTATTTGTTGACAGATTTGTAAGAATCGTTACAACGAGATGGCGTCGTATTATTTGCCTCTGTTTTGTTGGTCAATTGTTCTCCTACTGCAGGTAATATATGCTGGCGTAAAAAATCCTTAATTCTACTAGTCCTCATGCGATTACATATGCATAAACTGAGAAGGCATTTTGGAAATTTTGCTGTAGCATTTCAATAAAGTGGTTCAAAAAGTTGTTTTGGAAGGGAAAATGAATCTTTCGCGGTTTTGGTGAACTCGATATTGGATGTAAGAGAAAGTTGTGCACAGTGAATTGGTAAAAACTCCACTACTACTGCACGTTTTCATCGGCTATTAATCCCACAAAATAGATTAGAAAACTCTGTTTCCTAGCAAGTCAAGTTTACTTATCGTACATTTTTTTTTTCAAAACTCAGGTTGAAAAAGTAAAACTCATCTCACAAGATGAGGATAATTACATTTCCCTAGCTTGGAAAAAAATAGCTGCATTTGTCAAAACCTTTTTTATCGCCTCAACTACATTTTCGATCTATCTACATCTATGGCAATGCCTTCTGACACTCCTTGTTTAAGCCACACCCAGAAAGGGGGATCTTTTTTTCGTTAATTGAAAGCTTCTTTCAAAAGTTGGAGAAGCATCACCGTCCCCTCTGTGTGACATGGCTTAATT